>RXPK01000320.1:3806182-4485971 GCA_004143645.1 Protaetia brevitarsis | reverse complement strand
GACATTTATTAATTTTTCACCCAGTTGAGCCACACTATCCGCACATATTACCAAATCATCTGCAAACGCGCAGTTCACTAGTATTACCGGATGCACAAAAATTATGTAACTTTATAAAATGTAAAAATGAATAGGAACATATAATTGAGAATCTGTACTAGAATATTTTTGTATAATTTCGTCCTCCGTTCAAAAAAAAGGCACATAGACTAGTCTGAAAGTGTTTTAATATGAGCTGTTTGATGTGCATCTTTAAAAATAAACTAGCACTCAGGCTTTGATGGTAAAAGTTATATATAATAGGGTCTGCGTTCGTTGCAGATACTGCTAAAGCTCTTGAGAAGTAATTATTGTGATAATCGATTAGTGTAGGCTATATTAATTCTTGATGCAATGCATACAAACAATCACTATTTAGTATTTGTTATTATTATTCAATATTATCCTATTTTTTACTAAATAAAATTTGTTTTAAGATGTTGTTCATTCTTAAGCTTTAGCATGCAAGGTCGACCAAAGTCTTTTTTAAATAGCTTCCAAAATAACTTTTGTTTACTTTTAATTGCTGCCTACTCAACAGGAAAATAAAAAAAAGAAGGCCGAACAACTGTCCAACGTTAAATGAATATGTGAAAAACTTGGAAAACCTTTAAGAGTTATTAAAACGTTGCAAATAACACCCTATCATCACCTCTTCATTAATTATATTCCTCAGAAGATCTATTTTTAACGTGTCACTTTTACATACCACACCAATGATGAACTTTTTCGCAGTTAAATTGCAAGTACCTAATTGATTCGCATATTCAAACACAGAGAAATTTGTAACTTCGGTACTCAGCTAATTCTGCTATTGTTAAAAATGTGAACCGATGGAGTTTTCCTGTGGGAATGTTTGGATGAATACGCCAATTAATTTTAGATATTTTGCGTTTTAGTATTTGAGAGAACATAAAAACTTTTCACGTTATAAAATAGATTTGTTACACCGAGGTAAACGATGTTATTTCAATAATGTTTGCAGTTTCAAATATTTATGCGTTCGTAATAATAAAGTTAAAACATCACGTGTGGTGGAATTACGTCTTACAATTAGTATAACTTTTAGTATTTTACAAAAAGAAAACTAAATTCGGAGTTTTAACAAAAATTCTAAAATTTATTTGTGTATAACATTATATTTTTATGTAATATGCTTGAGAATTATGATGTTTCTATGAATCTAAATAATTTTTCATTATAACGAAAAGCATACAGCGTTTAAATAACTTTAAATTACTCTACAACAGATTCGGGTATTACAGAAAACATTTTGATAATTTAAAATAATTTAAATAAATACATTCAATTTTTTAAGGTACTAAGATATGATTAAATTACTTTAATTAATTTTTTTTATCGAATGTATATTATTCAAACATGTTTCACAATACTTTTAATGATTATATCAACGATGAAAAGAGAAAGAAATTTACCGAAATACTGTTGAAATACGAACTTATACCAGTATTGATAGATTTACACTATGTTAATGCAAAATAGTGTTGTTATAATACCACAGTAATAACGTTATTTTGGTGAAATAGATAGGAACCAAAATCAATAGCTAACTTTTATAGTTTCTTTTTTTTTTCTTGGAATGTCAGTCAAGTTAAAGAAACGAATTTCTTTATGAAAGCATTTTAATTTTTCATGCTACGTTTCGTTGCTAGTTAGCAATATTTTCAAGCACCTTTTGATATTTTTCTTTTGGGTTATGTTCCACATTTTATAACATAAGTGAAACGTATAATCCTCGCGTCAAAATGTAGATAATGACTTAAGGGTGGGCAAAACTGATAGGGGAAATGGATTTTTAATTTCTTAAGTCTTTTGAAAAAAAAAACAAAATATTCACTGCCTTTGTGAGAAACTTAGGAAAATGGATTCTGTAAAACAGGCGGCCATATTGTAAAATTTATGATTTCATGCTTATCGTAGAAGTATAGTACTTTGTTCGAAGTTGGCGCCACATAAATCCAAAAAAAATATTTTTTTAGTGTATGTACATTAGTAAAATATTTCGTTGCTCATAGCTTACGTAAAGTGCATTTTAATTAATACAAATAGTACAGAAAATTTCTGGCAAATAAAATGAAAAAAAAAGATAAATTCAAAATTGTTAGATTTCAGTTGTAGCAGCTATGTATTCCCTGTGGTAATTCAAAATTATGTCCATATAAAAATCACTTACAATTAAAAAATTATTCAAAGATTGCAAGGTTTTTTACAGTGAGAAAATAACAAATTAATATATTTCTGCTATTAGCTGTGATAATTAGGAGTAATTTTTCCCAAGAAAAAATTTTCTCCTCGCGCAGGATTCGAACCTGTATTCTTCCGCTTGCCGGGCGGGCGCTTTACCAATTAAGCTATTAGAGGACGAGGTTCGAGCGTTTTAACCGAACATATTTTTTTTAAGGGGTGGTAACGCGTAAGCTATATTTTTATAAGCAATTATCGTAATTGACCAGAGCGATATTTGAACCCCGGACTCCGCACTGATAGCCAAGCGTGCAAGCCACTCGACTACCAGCCAGGCAATGATATGTCGATATTATATGCAAATCTTGCATATATGCACTACTACTGACGTATATGTTTGTTGATCTTTTATGTCCTATCGTCCTTTAAAATCTTAAAATGTGAAATTATTATCTGCATTTGCACGCGAGAACTATACACCTCAAAATTTATATTTAAGATATTAATGTGAAACACAATGCAAAAAACGACATCAAAAGGTGTTTGAAAATGTTGCTAATAAGCAACAAAGCGCAGCAAGAAAAATTAAAATGCTTTGATAGAGAAATTTGTTTCTTTAACCTTTAACCAAGAAAGAAAAAAAGAAAATTGATACTGGTATAAATCCCTGTTTGAAACAATATATTATGTCAAAAATTGTATGAAATAATTTGGTGTTAATTTAACATTTAGAGCTCATTGCTCGTATTCAAAATGAAAATAATGTTCAGTTAACTCAAGGTTGTATTGCTATCTGTGTATTTTCCACCCATAACAAGGTTCTATTTTTATAGACAATGTACTCTTTAGTTTCTCGACATTGAAGCCGACATAAAAGATAATGTCGTTAAGCAACTGCTAGTTACTTCAAAAATTGTGGAATCTCTAACAGTTATTGGTTTTCTTGAAGTTGTTCGTAATATTGTTGCTGAAATATCCTATAACATACACAACTTAAATTTGTTAATGAGAAGGCATACCAAAATTGCCAAGCCTTTGTAAACTAACCTTTACAAATTTAAACATTCTGACTTTCATCCTTTTTCTCAATGTATAATTTTGGGGAAAGTTGTAATCATTGTACATTTACATTTGAAAGTACCTATAATTGTTTTTTTAGACGCGTCGGTAAAATTGTTTGTTTATATAGGTATAAAACACCTTGTGAAACTGAAGAGGATTTTTCACACTTTTAGTACTAAAATAGATAGTTTTTGATAAAATTTTCTCATTTGATGTAGATATTTTCGTAATTTTAAATATTAAAAGCAAGAATATAATACAAAAATACACCATTGTCACTCAACAAATGTAATTCGAATTTTTAAGAGCCCAAAAACAACTATTTTGCCCGAAACCCTCGAAATCATTGGCGCAGAACGTTGTTTCATCAAAGAATATTTTGTAAAAACTTCTATCTAGAAAGCAAGTTTCGCCGAACAACAAACAGAAATCCTTCTCTTCAAGCATACCTTCAAAGATTTGCTTAAAAGACAGAATCTTGTTTTATTTATAAATTTCTTGTAAGCACGACTTTTACTTATTCGCAAATTTTGCGAACGAAGTTCGTTAATGTAAAGTACCCTTACAATTAAAGTGTTTATGTCGTCTGTGTGGTTGAGGCCGAATTTTTATGTTTCTATATATGAAATGTTTTAGTAAACTTTCTTGGTAATTAATTTGGGTTTTTTAAATGTTTACATTATTAAAATTAAATGAGTAGACTCACTAATAATGATATTGTGATAATGCAGTTCTGTACCTCAGAGACAAACTATGCCCAAAATTGGCATTTTACGGTAGACGCGTTTTTTTTTTCTTCTTGTTCTTAATTAATTTTTTTCTTTTTATCAATTTTTACAATTCATGTATGTGCAGTTTAAAAGTGGTTAGTAAAGTAGTTAGTAAAATATACCAGATGAGTATGTTACGATCGTAGTTTCCAGCCTATTTTGTGCGAAATATTATCTGTTACTAGAATGAAATAGAAAATGCGCCATCTATGACAATTTCTCTACTACACATAAGTATAACTGCTCATCTGCTGTACTAAGGGAGAAAGCTGCCATACAAAAATAAAATGCGATATTTATTTTTACTTCCATGTAAATATTTAGTTAAATTAATAAATACTGCGCTAGCTTAACATAAATCTACTAACCAAATTATTTGTTTGATCAAATACGAGAATATTTTTTATCTTCCTAAATCAAGTCAGTAATTTAGTAACTGTAACCAAATGCATGAAAAATGGTTGAAAACAACAAAATCGTTTCTCCCGTGTATAACAGTTTTAAAACCTTCAAACACTATATACTGCAAGTTCCTTGGCTTATAAGTAAATCAGCATTAACTGAAAAGATTCCAATTATCTTTGAAATTTCTTTAACCTCGCGTGGAAAATATTCACTTTTGTTCATTATTGTTTGTGTATTGTTGACTTATGCCCGTGAGAACATGATTAAAACTACAATACTTCCGCGTAAAAAAGCACTCAGCTTGAATACAGGTGGTTGCATTTTCCGTTAAAAGGCAAAAGTTTTAAATCAATGTATACATGCGTGTTCACGCAAATAAACCAAAACGTCCGGTTTTTTTATTTAAAATACTGTTTATAATTCAATAATTTGATAACGTACTTGAAAGAAATTAAAATATGTTGTTAAATATGTACATAATAATAACAATATAATATTTAGTGTGTATTGTCTTACTTAAACAGAAGTTATACAGACATTATAAAATATTAATTAATCAAAACTAAGTGCATTCCATTTAATTACGGTTACTTTTCGTCGAAAAACATGTACTTAAGAAGAAAATAGTCTTCCGGCAAAACAGCACGCTACTCAATTAAAAGAAACACTTTTCTGAGAAGAGATATTCTTTTCGTTGAACATGATAAAAACCAAAAGTTACAAAACTTTTCAGTTCATAACAGGCAATTCTATTCAGGAACACTCTGTATGTATTTTGGATGGTATATAGGTTGTAATGACATAGTTGCACAAGATTTATATAATGGAATTGAAAATATGTTTTGTTGAAAGCGGATTAAAAAGGTTATTTTATCTGGTGAATGTTGAGAAATTGGCGTTTAGAATGACACATTAATTTTTACACGAAAGAATGTCATTTTATTTGTTAGTTTTATTCTAGAATATAAAACTTACATTTACAATACATACGATAAATTTACCAGAAAATTCGGCTTTCTATATATAGACGACTTATTTCAAATATGTATATTAATAGTTTTGGTAGAGATAAAAACAGAATTAACTTTGATTTTATCTGATACAAAAATATCACAAAGTATTGTAAAATTAAATCTTTCGATATTTTTGATTTATGCATAAAACTGTTTTAAAAGCAGCGAAGGTTTTCTATAAATACGCGCCAAGCTAAGTATGTATGCGCAATCCACGCATTTTTTTTTTTAAAATCAAGACTAATATTAGCAACAAGTTTAAATTATACATTTTTTCGAAAAAAATATGAGATAATTTGTAATTGTTCGCAAAGTTTCTTTGATTGTGATTGATTATATTGCGTAATAAAAAAAAAATCAGCTGTGGCGATGTTAGAAGAGAAATATTCTCTGCGATTTCGTTCTTACCCAAAGGTGTGAAGATTCGCTTCTGGGGTGGTTGAAATTTTCCGTCGCCGACCTTGACAAAATCATTATCACCTCTTTTTTCTCTCTTCGAATAGATGTAAATATATTTTTTTACGTGCGTTTCTCGATCACTTTACCGCTACCGCTACCTGATCCAAACTGAGAAATTTTCGCGAAAATCGCGCCCCACCAATCGGTGGCGCGTTTCTAAGTACACCTACTGAACAACGTCGGGATATCTTTCAGGACAAACAAGTGGTCGACGTCGGATGTTGGGCGCGAGTTCGGATTTCAGGCGAAACAGAAACAACACCTTGCGATTGACGCAGCATAGAGGCATCATCGGAGACGCATTACCGTGCAGCTGATGTGTGTAATCGGATTACGCATGAGAGCTGATTTCATTCAATTTTGAAACTTGACTTTATTTTTGTGGCTCAGGTGTGAGTAAAAACAATATTATGGTGGTAGGGAAATGCCAAGTTTATTCTGTTTGCTCATAAATATTCATATTTTTGCTCTAGTTTTTCTGAAATTTACGCATGTGTTTCCTTGTACAGAGTGATCCAATTTGCTTGTCAGAATATGCTAACTCGGTAACTAAGAGATAAGAAAAAGCAAGCGGGGATGTCCCTATCTCCTTTCCGTGACTTATAAAATGGTGAAAACAAGAATTAGTTATATTGTTTTGTTTTTGAGTTATAGCCAAAAAGGCTCTGCTCCGATAAGCCATTGAAAAGCGCCCCTAAAACTATCAGGCTGAAATTAAAGCAAATGAGTCACATATAGTGTAATTACCCTAAAATGAGCAATAACAAATTGCTCTTACTAAGATCATTCTTTCTCACATTTTTATTTACATGTGCTACCACACAGAAAAAATTGAAAAAATATATAATAAACCTAAATGTATACAGTCTAATATAACAAACAGCCAAGTTGGCACCTTAAACCAAACTCAAAAAAACCACCCCTCAAAAAGGGTAAATAGTCATAACTTTGAACTGAGTAGAGGGAATTAGTTCTTGATTTTTTATAGAATGCCCATAGTCAGTGTTTACTTACATTTTTTTTGAACGTGATAGCATAAGTAATTCCTGAGAAAAAAATATTGAATTTTTCCACCCTTAATGCTAATATCTGGAATGGGGCGGCATCGATTAAGCTAATTTTTGGTAATTACAGTATGTGTGGCAGTAGTATTCATTTGCTTTAATTTCAGCCCGATAGCTTTAGGGGCACTTTTCAATGGCTTATCGGAGCAGTGCCTTTAGTTTTTCGAGTTTTTGAGAATGCCTAGTAACTCACTTGTCTTTAAGGAAACGAAGAAACCTCTTAACATTATGAGTAAAATCTACTAGTTAAATCAGGTCCTTACTTTATGCGTTGATTTTTCAAAAATATCTGGTTTATGGGGTCGATTTCTACCAGTTAATTAATGAAATTTAACACAACAAATTATTTGTGTTTTTAATTTAAAAACTATCACCTAGTAGGCGGTCTGAATATCAATTTCTCCAAAACGACCCCAATAGCATTCACCAGAAGGAAGAACTTAAATGGTTTTGGACCCATAAAAACTCCAAAGTGAAGAAATAAAGCTGTTAAAGGAAGTGAAATATCTTGGTGTCATCTTAGATTCGAAGCGTACTTGGAACCGACATCAGCTTCAGAGGATTAAAAATAGAACAGAGACAACTTTCATGCTGGCTAGAAGAGCTCATGGAAAAACATGGGGATTAAGACCTAATGTGATGTACTAGACCAGACCCACGATCACTTATGCATCTCTGGTATGTTGGACAAGGGTGAAGTCACGCCCTGTGTAAACTAGCCCGTTTTTTGCATTGAAAAATAAGTCGATTTGCAAACCCTCAGTTCTACTTCCAACCGCAAGCAGCGTTACAATCGGAAAGTTAGTATTTTTATTTTTTAAAGGTTTACATAACGGATTAAGTTAGCAGTCCCTACAACAGCTGTACTCCTTATCCTTATCTATTAGGCCAACCAAAATGGCTGCGTAACAACGTGCGAACTTGGTTACACCGCATTTAATTCCATGGAATTTACTGAAATAAGTCGACAACTCTAAAAAGAACTTTGATTTTTGTTATAATAGTTGTTCTGTCTATGTTATTAAATTTAAAAAGTACGAAAACGTTTATTTTTGTGGCAAAATGATGCCAAATCACTAATTATAGTTTAAATATTACAAAAATTCATTTAAATTTTACATACCATATTCTTTCTTTTAACTTGTTCTATTTACTTAATAAAGTAATTCTTTGTATTTGTAATTGATGTCCAAGGTATGAGTGGAAGAACAGAGGAAAATGTAATTAGTTTTCTATCTGAACTCCTCCTTGTGATTTCCTTTTATAATGTATCTGCATATATGAGAAATAAAGACATATTATTATATTACATCAACGAATAGACGTGAAAATTCGAGTTAAAAGTGGATAATTTATTGCCACACAAGAACACGTCGGCTTGGAAATAGACAATGATTTTTGCTTTTAATGTTAAAACATCTCCAAAATGTATACATAATTCTGTAGGATAATGTTGCACGTAGTAATTAATATTTGTAGGAGTTTTGTATACACATTTTCAGTATGTCTTGGCGCTAAAACCAATAAAAAAATCTTTGTGACTGTCTTCTTTTAAGCTATTTCGTAAGTCGTATTTGTTAATTCATCGATAAATATATTGATTATAGTGTGTTTCTGTTTAAATATTAATTAGATATCGATGAATAAAAGAAAGAGCTTCATTTAACATGTTTTTGTTTGGCAATAAATTGCCGCCTATCGATAATAAATTATTTAAAGAATAATAATCACATTTTTAAATTAACTTGATAAAATAACGCTGTCGGTGATTGGATACGAAACTATTTTCTGCACTGAGAAAAGAGATTGTATTAAATGAAATGTTTTATAACTTTTGGTTTTTATCATGTTCAACGAAAAGAATATCTTTTCTCAGAAAAGTGTTTATTTTAGACACACAAACAATAATGAATGGGGATGAAAAAATGAAAAATGAAAAAGGTGAATATTTTTCGCGGGAGGTTAAAGAAATTTTAGAGATAATTGGAATCTTTTCAGTGAAGGCTGATTTACTTATAAGCCAAGGAACTTTACAGTAGTATACAGTGTTTGAAGGTTTTAAAGTTGTTATACACGGAAAAACGATCTTGTTGTTTTCAACCATTTTTCATGCATTTGGTTACAGTTACTAAATTATTACTTGATTTAGGAATATTAAAAATATTCCTGTATTCAATCAAACAAATAATGGTTAGTAGATTTCTTTGAAGCTAGTATTTTATTTTCTCCCCATTTAGTACAGCAAATGAGGAGATACTCTTATGTGTAGTAGAGAAATTGTCGCATAGATGACGTATCTCGTATTTCATTCCAGTAACAGATATTTCGTACAAAATAGGCTGGAAACTACGATCGTAACATACTAATCTGGTATATTTACTACAACAACATCTAATAGGAGTCACCGCCCTTGAAAGGACAATTTCTTTAACGGCACACTAGAGCGCTAGGGTGGTCACTGAGAGCAACTCCCCCAATACTACTAGGATTTACAACATTCTAACGGCAATTTCCTCCTTAGTGCATGGGTTTTTGGAGATAATTCATTTTCATTTCGATTGAAAATGATCACGGCATTTTGTTGTATTTACGTTTACGTCTAAAATGAATAAATGTTATAAGAAAAGGGAAAACCTCTTGAATCACAACATGGTTACAGTTTTCTGCCAATCTGCATAGTTTTCAAGTTCAAAATAAAGAGGACTTGAATCAACTATCAATATCTTTCGCTTAAAAGAATAAACTGTTTCAACGAAAAATATATTGGCCATATAGAAAACGCAATTTACCGATGGCCGTACACTGTGTGTTGTTAAAGTCGCCTAGATAGGCCCCTAGGCGTGAAACGAGTACTCCCCTGTCAAATCCCTCTGCTTGTGCTTTGTTATCAAACTTATTGAGGCATATGGGCTATGATCCCGAAGGCCAAAAAAAAAAAAAAAAAATAGAAAACGCAAAAACTTTTTGTTTAATGCAATTCCTTTTAAATGAAAAGGATATTTCTCTCATTGCATATTTCCATTTCTTACCGCTTATGAAATCCCCGCGTACTTTGCCCTTATATTTGATACTCTATATACATAAACATTAGTTTTTCTGTAATAGATTTATTCTGCCATATAATCTCTAAAAATATTTATTAAGAAATATTTATAAGAATACAAGTATTTTCAGGCCTTTGCTTATTGTATCGAAAAATTTAAACGATTTCCTCCAATATTCTTTGAATTCATTATACTCTTTGATCGTCTAACTTTTGAAATGCTAGAACATATACAAACGCAACTCTTTCTCTGTCATAAATACTGCTGCTGTTTGGTTTAACAATTACAAAATTTGATCAAAGAGCCCGAATAAACAGAAATGTCCCGGAACATCTGCTATAATTATGATGGTGTTACACCTACTGTGACCTATGCAGTGCAAGCATGAAGACAAAATTACATACATTGAAGTAGTGGCGAATTTAGCATTTCGCAATTAAATTTGTTGGTTGTATTTAGAATGTTGCTGATGTTAAGATTGTGTGTTAATTATGGAAATTGAAAGTTGTTAAAATAAATATGAAAATCAGAAGTTTTGCCAATCGAATTTTAATGATGAAGCTATTAACGATCTATTTCAAACATTTTAACTGAAAAATAATACTGGATACTTTATAGCATATATGTATTGCATTTTGAAGATGCCCTAATGGTCTTCTACCTTTGTTTGAACTGTATATGTGATGTATCCTAAATTCAAAAGTTTTAGATTTTTGTTTATAAATTGTACAAATTTTAAACACAGCTCGTCTGAAGTTAAACAATTCACTGTACATTAATCTATCACCAAAACGTTAAAATAAAACATCCTTCAACGTAGCAAATTGATTGGAGGGCATATTATACATAATTACAAGGTGAGCAGCTCAAGGTCACCTAAACTAGTCACACATCATCAAATCCCACCCTCTTACATATTTGTTTAGTTAATTTTCATTAATTAACTCCAAAATAACGCACCTTTAACGCGCTCATACAACATTTTTTTTCGGCCATTTTTAAATTACAACAGAACCAGACACGTTGCATAAATTTTTCCCGGCTGAAAAAGTGTTTCCCCAGCGGCTGGTGTTTTAGCAGACCGTTGGAACTGGGCCAAATAGTCCAACCGCAACAGATATCGATGATCGACGACCAGACAGCAAATTAATTACTAATTAGGTTAAAAACTCTTCCCCTTTGGTTATTACTTCGTCCGCATCATCTCATGTTAGATGATTGTAAACAACGGAGTGTTAGATATCGTTTGGCGTAGGTCCAAGAACGCAATATGCCTTATGTAATTATATACGCCTCATAAACTGCACCTAGGTACAAGTGTAAAACATCCATTGTAATACATTACGTACAGACGAAATAAACAGGTGTTTCAGGAATATCCGTTTCGTAGTAAGTTATGTGCTGTACATTCTTCTGTGTATTTATTTTCCTCTGCCAATAAAGTAAAGAATTCTTGTTATCCTGCTAGCCTTGATATTAATGATAAAAATGTGTATTATTTAGTAAAAATGTAGGCATTTTAATTATTGATATTACATATGGAGTTTCGACAAACCCATAAAGTTTTCGTCAGTTCTAGAAAGTATATAACCGATTATTAACTTTGTTTAATTAAAAAAATACCTGTTGTGATGGTTTTAATCATTTTTTTGTTCATTATGAACACACCATACGTAATTAATTGATTAATAGGTAACTTAGAGTCATATTGTCTATAATAAAATCTAATGTAAATTTTGAAAATTTATAGCAGTAAAAATATCCGGAGGAACACAAAACATGTTAAACCACTGAAGTAAAAATAACAATTTGAAGGGAATATATGCATCACCAGAGAGGATACTAAAAATAATATTCTTTTTGTTTGTTAGACAGGGTTTTTCTTGTACTTTAAGTAATAGTAAGTTGTAATCAATATAAACGATAAAAATGGACATTTTTTTCGATGCCATTACAATCTTTACGTAAAATACTTTAACTAATTGCATATTTTTGTCAAAAGGTATTTTTAATTTTAATTTAGAACGAAGAAATTTATTGCCAAATTAAACAATTTTTCTTTGTCTGTAACTGTATCGACTTTATACAAAAGAAATAGTTTTCTTTAAACGATTTACATTTGATATCACATATCCAAAAAATATTTTTTTGATGTCAAGGTAATTTATTTGATAAAAGACTTTTTTAATATTATAATAGCTTAAATGAAAGGAGAAATTGTGATTTATTTTTTAAAACATCCATTCGCGAATTGCATATGATTGCTTGGAGATAAATCTCTTCTAAATTATTGTTACAATATTTTTAAAGCCATTACATCAATACGTTCCAAGTTATCAAAGAATAATTAAACAACTACCGGAAAGCCGTGTCCAAAACCTCTTCTAACAAGTGGCAAGTGCAAATTAAACAATTATATACAACGGTGTTCGAAGTTGGAGAAAATAGAAGATAATTTCAAGGGCAAAGATACAAGAAGAAATTTTATAAGGAAGTTAGAGATGAAAAAGGAGATATCAGGGAAAAAGTATCTTCATCGAGGCAGAAGACAGAACGCTGATTGGAGACTTGGAAGAGAAGAAACATAGATGGATGCGTTATTTTCAAGAAATACTAAATGAGGGAAGAAATAGTGAAAACAATAGATTGGATAAGAACTGGGAAACTACAAATATTGAGCAAATAGAGGATATCGAAATTAAGAATATCATAAAACACCTGAAAAATAATAAAAGTTCTGGGAAAATGACGTATATGCTGAAATGTTAAAATGTGATGGAGATATTTTACAGGAACATATTGTGCAAATTATAAAAGACGTATGGCAAGGAGAGGAAATGCCTAATCGGTGGGGAAAATCAGTTATACAACCGATACTAAAGAAGGGAGATAGAAAAAAGTGTGATAATTACAGAGGAATCTCATTGCTAGACGTGGTATGTAAAATACCGGCTATATTAATAAAAGACTACAAAAAGACATGAAGACTCTTGTAGGTGATTATCAAGCGGGTTTTAGAGATGCCAGATCCACATTATAAGATAAATACAAGAAACATGTAAAGAACATAGAATGTCAATGCACGCTGTATTTATAGATTTCAGGAAAGCCTATGATTCGATTAAAAGAAAGGAAATATTCAAAATATTATTACCGCAGTCTCATATTAGTGATAAGTTATGCAGACTAAGTAATACAAAATATAAAGTAATAGTCGAGCGGAAACTAACAGACAGTTTTGATGTCACAAAAGTGTTAAGGCAGGGCGATCCCTTATTCACCGTACTTTTCAACTTGGTTTTGGAATCGGTATGTAGGAAAAGCCAAATACAAACCAGGAAAAGTATATATGCTAGGAGCCACCAAATGGTTGCTTGACACGGATGATGTAGTAATTATTGCACATGAAGAAAAGGAAAGGGATCTGTATGCTCTGTATGACGAACCGAAATTGTCATTGGTAGTAATGGGTCAAAAGATTAGGTGGTTTGGTCATATCCTAAGAAAGGGAGAAGGATGTATGATTAATGGTATCATGGATGTGCGAGTGATTGGAGGCAGAGGGAGACCAGGAATAAGCTGGAAGAGGCAGGTGGAGGAACTACTGAGAAATCAGGGCGTGAAGAGGTGGAAGGAGACTGCTGGCGTCACGAGAAGAATATATACAACGGTGTAATTTTACAGATGGTTGAAGATAGGTGCAGAGAGCCTGGTATGGTATAAATCATCACAGTTTTTAATGGTTCTGGTTGATTACTAGCATTTGTAAAAAAAAGAAAGTCTCCTGATTTACTACACATTTATTGGCAACAAATGGGGGTATCTTTCATTAAATTCTGCACAAGTTCCTTTTCACATTTTTTCCTTTTGAAGAGCAAACGTAACCTTCTGCGCACTAGTATAAGACCTATACAGCCCATGCACAATCTCCAGTTTGCAAATCCTGAAATGTCATTTTATTTATTCCCCACCATTCCAAACGAAATCGGAGAGACACTCCAGTACCACCTCAAAAGCAAGAAGACTAGTGATGTTTATAGTACTTTTCCATCATTGCTATAGGAAATATGCAAAGAAATAGCTGTACCGTTATCAGTTATTTTCAACAAATGTATCGAACAAAGAATAATCCCAGATTCATAAAAAACATGAAAAGCAGTGATGCTAATATACCAGGAAGATAACAGAGATAGCTGTGCCAACTACGTCCGATAAGCATTATACCAGCCATGTTCAAATTTCTGAGTACATTCTTGCGTACATATTGATAAACTTTGGATGTAAAAATTACATCACAACTGAAGGTCAACGGCACAGCACATGTAATGAGTCTTATCTATAAAGCATTTGTCGGTGGTACGTACGTAGGCACAGGTTAATATGCTGCATTTGGTTAAAACGTTTAACTCTATCAGTTGTGATACTCTGATCGATAAATTGGAAATTTAATATTTAATAAAATCATATTTAATAGATAGGGGCAACCGATGGAATGAAGAAAATGGCCTACAGAAACAACAAATATAAAATATGAAGTGCCACAAGAATCAATCCTCGGTCTGCTATTATTTACAATTTATATTAATGATCTTCCAGCAAGTGTCAGCGAAACGAAGGAATTTGTTTACATGGGAATGAACCGATGTTATTTGTCCAACAAATAGAGCCAAACAGGCTGCTGTAAAAAAAAACTCAAAATGCTATCGAAAAAGCTTAAACCTGGTTTGCAACAAATAAATTATAAGTGAATTCAAACAAAACACAAATAATTCTACTTTCCTCCGGAACCAGTATCCTTTCTCAACAGTCAAGTTTCTGGGCATTATCATTGATTCCGCACTATTTGTTATAAAAAGACTAAGTTTAATGAGCAACCACGAAGTAGGTTGCCTAGTTAGCCTTTTCAAATTTTCACGCCGTTAGCAGGTACGGCACACTTTTATGGGGAGCATCGCCCAATGTTCGAAGAATATTCATTCTACAAAAGCAAGCAATTAGGCTCCCACGTTATTTGAAATATGGACAAAGCCGTAAAGGTCATTTTAAGAAAGAAACTCTTACATTGTCATCAGTGTATATAATACTATCTTGTGTTACCCGCACACAGCAAAACAAAAACATTCCGATTACAGGGCGATAATGATCAATGTAACGCAGGTACATAAGAAGTGTCTCTCCAAAAAGAAGAGTTTGCAACAAAGCTAGCTGTAGTTTACTGGGAGTGTAGATTATACAGTCGGTTACCGAACGAATTCATTACATTGTTTCAAAAGAGAAGCAAGGTATTCGGTCTGTCAAAATAAAACTAAATAAATACCTGGATATTTGCAAACTTCTCCTAGACCCCTCACCACAAACTGCACTAAACTGGACGTACGTTTCCATAGCAAAGCTATCATCATCAGCAGAAACACTGAACTGAATAACTACACTAAAACTACCCTAATTTATTTACCTCTTTATGGGAAAATTTGAAACCGATCTTCGGAATACTTTGGCATATTTTCCACGGGTTTGGGTTAGATATGTCGATGACATTTTTTTGTGTTTTTGATACAAGTAAGTGCTCAATTAGAGATTTTCTTGAACAGCTAAATTTAAATTTCCTTGCATTAAGTTTGCAATTTGTACATTTGCAAATGGTTTAAAATGTTGTATGATTTTATTGGTCAAACCTTCTACGAAGGGAAGTTTATAAAACTTAAATTGTAAAGGATCCTTGACCATCAAACATATTAGAAGAATAAATCAATTTATTTAGAATAATATGTCTAGGATAACCGTTATTGTAAAACATCTCAAAAAGTATCTTCAAATTTTTGGTCTAAAAATCTTTCATTACTAATACGTGTGACTCTATTTTTCATAGCTATAACGGTGTTAAATTTCTGATTTAAGCGATCAAAAGAACAGAATAGTTCAACATAAGAGTGATTGTCGTATCGGAAAACGTTCGTGTGCCTTATCTCTACATGTCCAAGATCTTAAACATAGTTTTAATTATGATGGTATTTCCATACTTGAATTAGAACCTAATTACAAAAGGTTTGTTCGCTGGTGCTACACTTTCCACACTGACTCCTACTTAAAACAGGATAAAAGATTTACTCTTTATGCATCTGAGAAAGACACAATATGCACCAGTGTAATTGGTGTAACACCAACTAACAAACCTAAAAAGCGGTTGTAGTAATGCTATTATTTTAAAACTGATACAAATCAATTAAGTAGTATTTATTGCAATATTTTACATCAATAATTTTTTTTTTCTATTTATTTTACCTGTATAACTGCAAACAATTTTTTTTGTTAATATGTATGGCCCTGACTTGCATTTAAATGTTTTAACTATTTATCATTTTGTCAGCTGTGATTAAACCTACAACTTTGTAAGCAATTACTTATTGTGATTTTCTATATTCTTTCATTTTAACTTGTATATTTTTAGTGCCTCCTGAATTTGTTTTAAATTAAAACGAAGTATCGAGGTATTTATTTAGTTTTATTTTGACAGACCGAATACCCGTATAATTCTCTGATTGTTTATTTATTTATATATATTTTTTCTTACTTTTATGACACATACAACATGTTTAAGCTATAATAATATCACTGTTGTTGCACCTATTGCTATAGTTAACGCGTTCGCTTTCTCGAGCGTGTACCAAGGTAAGCAGTCTTCTCCAACAACAATTATACGACATCCCTATTATCTTTATCAGCAACTAATTTTAGAGAGAATACGGAAACGGTTTCTAGTATTTGTCGTTTAGTTTAGGCTATATTTATTCACCTTACGGAACTAATTATTTTGATCTACATGATAAGGCATAATGTAGCCTCTCTCACACGTCGAAGAATTGATACCAGTAGTTGTTTCGTTACTAAATGCGGCACACATATGTATAAATGTTATACAAATTCAATGAAAATTATTAAAAGCAAATATTTTAAGCAGTATTAATAATAATAGTAATGGTAAAAGTTTTGACAGTTTAATTTCTGAGCACAATGAATTATGCAGGTAACATAGAAATCTGCTGGTTAACCTAAATTTTTCCGCTATAGAAAAGTACAACCACCTAACGAAAATTTAAAAACATCAACGAAAATATGTCCTTTTATACAAGGTATATCAAACGAACTTTACAACAATTCTAAATTTGTGAATAAACTCGATACCTGCTTAAAACTTATCTGGACAAATACCGATCCCGAAAACCGCTTATTAAACTGTTTGCAAAGATAGATACCTGATTCGTGACGTGGACATCTTCACTGCTAGCTTCATTTTTTATGGGTCCAAGGTACGATTCTTGCACCGAGTAATGGTAGTTATCCAACGGCGTGAAAGGGGCCGAATAGTAAGGTGTAAGAGCTGGAGCACCTGGGCTGTACATCGGGCTGGATATGTTACCTCCACGTGGTGATAAATTCGGCGAGACGGACAAAGGACTTGTCAAAGAAGAACCCGCACTTCCTGGTCTTCTGCGAGGTGAAGTGTCTCTAAATGAAACAAAGAAAACTATCATATAGAATTTGTTTCAGAATATATAAGCAAATTCTTCGGTTCGCCCTCATTAAAGGATTCGTACGCATTGCTAAATCACATTGAAATCGTTCCATTTAGCGGGATTAAATAATGCCACCATTTCGACTGGAATAGTCTTATGTTTAAATGTCGTTCTAAAATTATAAATTGCCACGGATTGTAGGTAGCCATGTACTCTCTAATTTGTTTTGGTGTTATAGTGACCTATTTATCATTTCACAGGCTAAATGCCGAAAATAGCGATAGTTGCAAGAATCTGCTTTTATAAATACGGAAAAAAAGGAAATTACTTAAGAAAATTTATATCAAAAATGATGTTTTTTTTTTTTAAAATAAGGTGTGCGTAAGTAAAAATTGCCTTCAGGAAAAATACTTGGATATTTCGGAAATAGTTTTTGGCAGTCAATCAGATACATACATTAGGATTTAGAACCGGATACGTTGATGAAATTATTTTTATCCATTCAATAGTATGTAGATAGGTTATTTTAGCTTCGTCTGATTTTCAGTTAAATTTATGCCCGGCATTCTTACTCTTGTTTTCTTAAACAGCCGTTGTTTTAATAAAGCATGCCAACAGATCACGCCTACACATCATTATGTCTTGCATGTATTGTTTTGAAAATCCGCTTAAACGTTTAAACTTAAATGTTCTAAGAATATCAAGTTAGGCAAGATAGCACCCTTTTCCGATTTGTTTAAATATAGATACGTATATATCAACACTTTGAAATAAATTGTGGTAATCAGTAATACCAAAACCATCATTTAGGTATGTACCTGGTATTGTACGTTTTATAGCAATTAATAAATTAGTTATAATAAGTGAACCTCAAAGATTCGCTTGGAAACAATTTGCACAAACATGTATATACCTATGTTATACATATAACAATTAATATTATAAACTAATTACATAAGACACATTTTAAAGGACAAATTTATGTTTTAAAAATTAGTGGTAATTTTAGGTGTGTAGTGTTGTTTTTAAAACGCGTTTTTATATTATTTTAATTAGCGTTTAAAAGTAAAAAAAATATTGACAATATAGAAAACCATGTGGCTGTTAGGTAAATAATACTTCTCAACAGTCAGTTTAATCATAAGTTTGAACTTTAAACTATCACAATGAATATTGAGTTATTTATTGTCTTAAAGTGGCTAACCAAAAAAAATTTATTAAGTGTTTTGAAAGACAATTACTATAAACACTTCATACTCTAGTTTTCTATAAGTATTAATTATGAAAACAATATTTTTATAAGTAAAATAATATACTTTATTTTTTAATAAACAAGATCGATTTCAAATGATTACGTAGTAGATATGCCTACGTTGGAATTAACTCCATGCAGACCGTGTGGCCTAATGGATAAGGCGTCGGACTTCGGATCCGAAGATTGCAGGTTCGAGTCCTGTCACGGTCGACGAAGTTTTTTTTTAATTATACAGTTTATTTTTTTTTTTCAATTATAATTATGTATTAAATCGTTAAAAATCACAAATAAATTCATTTTAGTCTATTAAATGGAATTAGGTGTATTGTATAATTGAAAGGATATAGTCGTTTCAATTCGTTTGTATATTGTCAAAAACGTCAGATGAAAAGAAAAAGACGAAATTAATTCGTGTGGAAAATTATGGGATTATGGAGAGTCAATTATTGATGTAAATAAAATATGTATTATAATTATAACCCGCAATTAATAATCACTATGATAATTTAAAGTTTTGGTTAAATTGCCTAGGACAAATACTTTATTGTGTTACTCTTTTTCGTTGATTTTAAATTACCAAATTTCTTTTCTCTTATTAAGAAAGGTATTCCGTCAATTAGAATAAATAAGATAAAGTTTCTTTTTATAATTTTTTTTCTAATATATTCTCCTTTTTCGTGCAAAAATTTCGGTTGGTTATATAGGGTGATTTCATTAAAAGTTCTTGACTTTACAATGATATCTCAATTTTGAAACTTCTGTATGTACTTTCTGAGATTATGTCAAAAATATCCTAGCCTTGAAAAGGAAAACTGAGAATTATTGTTACTGCACAACATGTTTGTTTTCAAATGAAACAAAATAATGACTTCTAATTGAAATTTTAGTTTTTAATAATTATTAATTAGTTTAAAATCAATTTAACTTCGTCTTTCTTTTTATGTAGGTCTTAATGTCAATCACCACAAGCAACACAAGCACAAATAAAACACAATGCATTTTCGATAATGTCAAGAACAGATATTAATTGACATAAAGAATAAATATTGAACTGCTGTCTTACGTTTGGTACCTAAACATTTTATCGATTTAGTATTAAATTCACTTAGCAGTGTTGCGTAAAAACAGAGGGTTGCTCTTCGCGATACATTGTCTAATTACATTTTCTAGATGGTCGATATTTCTAAATGGTCGAAATTTGTAAACGTTGTTTTTTATGCAGCTCTAAAAAAAGAAATCTGTTAAGAATAGGTTTGGCGATCTTGGAGGCCAGCGTTTTTTTAAATAATTCCGAAGAGGAAAAGAAAGAAGCATTTGGTAGTTTCGGGGCAAAAAAAGATTGGAAATGTAATCTATGTTATAATTATTTTGTGTTACTTCAAAACAGAACAAGTTGTGCAGCAAAAATAATTTCCATTTTGATGTCTTCCTTTTCAAAGGCTATAAAAAATTTAAACTAACTAATTTGAGATAGTATGCATCATTTTCTCTCACAAATTATACACAGAGTAGGATATGATTGCTGTATAATCTCCATCAATTTTATATACAGACTAATTCCGAAATAACGATTAAATCTATTTTTTTACTACTTTCTACCGGTCACTGTATTATTGACATAAATGAAAATTAAACGATAGATTACTCAAGGCTTACGTTGTTGCTCGTATATACACAGAGATTCAAAATGATTCTCAATTCCGCTCCTATAGATAGCAACAGGGTGTAGGTATATGCCGCGTGTTTGTAATGAAGGTTTGAACTAAGTCAGTGTTGGAACATAAGAAAGTAAACGGATCTGTCATAAATAAGGAAAACCTAACCTATATTTGAACTCGCATTATATAAACGACTATGGATTGGTGTTTCTGCTTGTAAAAACGAAATGTAACTAATTTAACTTTACTAAATTATGATTTTAGAATTCAGTACTAACTGGTGTTTAACTAAATTTATTTATTACTTTTAATTATAACATACAATTAGTATAATTATTAAGTGACAAAACTGCATCTCTCAGTTCTTCTATGGTATGTATGCGGTTTCTATAGCTCCTATTTTTTAGATAGCCGAACATGAAGTAATCTAATGGGGTTACATCAGGCGATCTTGGTGGCCATCTTTGTGCTCTAACGAACCTGTCAGCAAAAAACTGTTGAAGATATTGGCAGGTTTGTCAAGCAGTATGTGCTGGAGCATTATTGTGCTGAAAATAACCTGCTTCAAGCTCATTTTCTTGTAACTCTGCAATAAACAATTCCAACATCTGTTGGTAACGTTGGGCTGTTACAGTTTCCTCGAAGAAAATTGGTCCTATTATTCGTTGCCTGGACATAGCTAACCAAAGTCCAACTTTTATGGGATACAATTGCGTTTTTCAAAATTCGTGTGGATTTTGTGCAGACCAGATACGATAGTTTTGTGAATTGACATAGCCTGTTAGATAAAACCAGGCTTCATTCCGAGAAAAATGATTTGTTTAGCAAGTCATCATCCCTTAAATTGTTATTAAACCAATGACAATATTCCAATCGCCTATCGTGATCTAATGGTAATAATTCCTGTACCATAGAAACTTTATAGGGATAAAAATGTAACTTTCTTTTGACAGTTCATTGCGCTGAAGTGTATGATAAGCCTATAAAATTATAAAATGTAATAAACTATTTCACTTAATGTTAATATTGACTTTTTACCTGTTTGTTGAGCTATTACCACAGATAAATTCCCTTATTTTCTAACAGTATTCAGAAATACTATTGTTGGTGATATTAGATGTAAATATAAACGATTTGAAAAAAAATTATAAGATAAATAATCTAAAGATACTACAACACGCACGCCAATGTCGCTAAATGTCAAGAAAATTCATTTAATGTATGAAATTTGTATGTAGCTAACTTCGCTCATTAAATTGGTAATAAGTATACATAAATTTTTCCGGAAAACGGTTTTTTTCTTACGACAATCATTTTGAATCACATGGTATCTTCATCTGATTATAAAAAAGGTGTTACGTATTAGTTGGTTATTTTAATAACCCTAAATTGCTTACTTATACGTTGTGAAATAGCTTGTTTTGCTACTGTAAAATAACCTGTATCAGCTAAATTCATGTATTAAGAAATATTTAGAGAATGTATTCGTCCTAGCTTGAAAATGGAATCTTTAATAGTACATCTGGTTTTAAATTGACATGCTAGGGCATCAGTATAAACACAGCAGTCTGCACTCATGCAATTAATCCAGATCATTTCAGGTATAAATAGAATTGCTTGGTACAAATGTTAAAGAGACGCCAAATTGAACTTAACCCTATTTTCTAATATAAGAATAGATTAGTTATAGAAATGTATGAATCAGCACCTATAATAAATAAACGTTTTTACAGTTAAGAATAAATATATGTGTAGAACAATCTTGTGTTTTTAGAAGAATAAAAGACACTTTTATTTATGAAATTTTACAATTTGTACTCTGTCAGATATAAATTTTAAATATATAAATATCTACTTTAATCTCCTTGATAAATATTAGCAGGTATATTGTAAACATAATCTGTAGTTCTTATGATTTTTGCCAAATCTTTTAATGTGTAGTGGGATATATTATTCTGAAAATATTTGGGGCGTATTGCGCTCTCAGCCAATTCGATCAACTTGATACAAATAGTTTGAAGATTAGCTTAAGCTTTGTGGTTCACATATAAGACTACACCACTCTGAAAATTATTAATTGCTATTAGTTGAAGGTTAATACGCAAGGATGATAATGAAGTCGTTACCTAAATGAAGTTAAGATGGATTTGCTACACGATTAAGACGCCAAGTTGCTTCCACAACACTGTGCTTTGAACACTGACCAAGCGCATTTCCGATCAAGCCATTATATTCTGCATTTACTTTCTGCGTGGGAGCAATGGGGGACTTACAAGCTGGCCATTACATGCTTACACTAAAAAAAACATTACTCATGTTCCAAAATTACCAGTTTAAAAGGTATATAAACATAGCAAATTGATGCAATTGCTAAGTTGGAGAAAAGCTCAGGAATCGGCAGTTTTAACAGTTTCTTTGCTTTGGCCTGCACGTGAGCATTAATGACATTCATAACGACACGAACAGGTGATGATACGTTGCAACATTGTAACACGTTACGTCCCCAAGGTCGCTATGCGCAAATGCTGCACTCGTGAAAGAGTTTTTTGGCATGTCTCTATTTATTTATTTTAGTTCAACTATAGCATTTAAAAGTCCCCATGGATATGCAATGAAGATGTATTGATTTGCCATCTTTTTAGTCATTCAAGTTGGTATTTAGGATAAGCTGTAGCTGCGGTTGCCGAAAAAAAAATCGAATGAATAAGTGCTACTGGGCGGCTTACAAAAATAAGCGCGCATATGGTTGTCTGTCACAATGCAGGAAGCCAAGAAAAATTGGCAAACACATACTGCTTTAAAAATAAATCGGAAACGGTGTTGCTTATTGATGGTTTATTGGGCGAAATGTCAAACTTACATTCTCTTATTGATTTATTTATTATATAAATATTTATAAACAGAACTAATTCACGTACAACATACAATGCCGTAAGTTAAATTACAACTCTTCGATGCCAAAATATTTTGACAAATTGAAAAATACTCCCGGAATAATTCATCAAATATTTTAGAGCACTATATCTTGTTGGGTATATATTTTTCGAAAGGGATGAAAGCACAGGAATCATCAATATGTAGGTTGCGATAATGCCATTTGCAAAAGTGGTAAGATTGTATGTCTTTGAAAAAAGCACAGGATCAGAATGTGAGAAAAGCAGTGCAGCAAATTCATAAAGGGCTCACCTTTGAACAACGATCCTTATCGAGTTGCGGCGTTGTTGAATAAGTTTTGGGCGTCCTGATGTCTTATGTCCCTAGCGTCGTAACTGCCGATTTTCTTTATCACATCACCCCTTTCTAGGACGCCGTCGACTTTGGACCCAAATGTTACCTATAATAATAATAATAATTCTTTATTCCGTTTTAATAAATAGTTTTATTTTATTTCATTTCTGGCAATGTAACTTGTTGACTAGGCCGTCAAACAAACAGAATCATCTGAATCTAAGAACGATATGGATATTTTGGAGCATGTTCAAGATGAATCGAGCTCTGATGAAGAAGAAACGATACCAATATCTGTTAAAGCACACAGAAGCCGTCAAAAGTTTCGAAACATGTTTGAAGTGGGCTCAGGAAAATATTGAATCAGAACATTACAATCTACACTGTTGAAAATTTTAACACTTTTTTGACTAATTTAATAGTCAGGAGAGGTCCACACTCTTTTCGTGTTATTTTGTCGAGAACTATAGAAGTTTAAATTTGACGAGCAAAGACAGTCAAGTATTGTCTATTGCTAAGGGGTTATTTTGTCCAACTGACACGTGGAATTATAAAATACTTCTAGTCACATTTTATTTGATCTAGACTAGACAAATTTACTAGCTGTTAACTAAATGAATGCGATCTATTGGTGTTTTAACACCATTTTCTAAACACAACGTCTTTTTTAATATGCAACTCCTATTTCTTAGTGCTATAATATTCTCTCTTTAAGACGTTTTCTCAATTATAAATATACAAAACCACTCATTCACAAGTTTTGATTTCAACTAAACGTACCAATTTTAAAATGATTTTTTGAGAACCATTATAAAATTAAGTGAATGTTTATGCTATTGATTCAAGTCTAAACTAATTGCGTAATAGATGTTCCCAATACATCTTTAAGATGTTGAAATTTTTTATGCCACTGGAATTAACGTTTAACAACACGAGGTTACACTTCGCAAGTCAGTCACATTTGGTGGTTTGTTTGGATATGTTAATACGGAGAATCAAACACGAAAACAGATACACGTGCAATGCAGGTGGTGCGTATAATGCAATATTGTATTAGAATAGGTGGGGTTTCTATATTTCTATCCGAGGAAAAAATTCTGATTGGTTGACGCTTCTGAATGTCTAGAAAAATAGTCAATCCTCATATCTAAACAAAGAATTCACACGAAATTCTAGTCATTTCTATTTTATTAAATACGCGTAGTCAACTCGTCTGGCAAAGTTTGGAAAAATCAACACTAAAATATTTGACTAGCGCAAAATTAACGCCAACACCGTAATATTTTCAACAGTGTAATTGTATTTGAAACGAAAAAAAGCAGAAGAAGCAAGCATTAAACAGAGCAAAATCACTGAATTTTTCTCATTCTCTTAGCATTAGGCCTGTTTCAGACGAGGCGGTTTAGTTTATTCAATTAAGTTGCCTGATTTACTCTCAACTAATTGATTCTCGTCGAAAGTTGACTCCGTGTGAAAGAATTCATATCAGTATGCTCCTTGACAACCGTTCGTTCAACTAGTGGAATCAATCGCCTCGTCTGAAAGAGGCCTTAAAATTTACTTGTGCTTCACGGAACCCGTCCATTAAAAGTTTTTGACTTTGCAATGATATCTCGATTTTGAAACCTTCGGGTTAAGTATAGTTGTTATGATCTCTTCAGAAAAAACAATTGCATCTATGTCACACTTCCGGTTATATGAAAAGTCATGGCTAACTTTGATATTTTAAATAGAAACCTATATTTTTTTAGAGCATTTTTAGGTTCTACTAAGCATTTTAAAGCCAATTTTATAAAACATCTACTTACCTATCGGTTATGGTTTCCAAGTTATTTTGGTTTTTGTGAAATAAAGCTCAAAAAAAATATGATACTATAAATGCGTATAACGGTTATACACTAAAAGATAGAGAGTTTTTATGTTAACTACGGAGGGTATGAGTCCTCTACTGTTTGACCAGGGAATAAAAAGTAAACAAAATTATACAGGGTGTTCCATAATCTAGGGTTGATTTGGGGTAACTTCTTAGTACTAAAAGTTTTTTTTTTCAAATGGAACGCCCTGTATATTTTTACACCATGTGATGTAGAATTGAATCCTCTATCGAAAAGCCATAGGTGTTCTTATACCTATCTCGATTGCTTCTTTTGGAATTAGTGATTGAGTAGACAATCAGAAAATATAGTTTTTAATTAGTATTTAATTAATAGTAGGCAGTGAAAAACAATTTTAACTTTAAAAGCATATAAAAAAGACACAATATAGTATGAAAAAATAAAATTATGGAATACAAGATAAGATACGTACGAAGATACATTTCCTTCAAAAAGGAAATGTTGTATGTATTATGTAGGTATAATAAAATTACTAGAAGTGTTGTACATGACTTTCATTCGCTTGCAAAAACTTTAGAATCCTGATATAAATTCATATTGTTATAGCATGTTTTATTTGTTTAGGATCTGTGCTATCAAACGCTTTAGTTACTCAGCGCTCTAATTCTACTTTGGTCTATACTTTGATCGAATACACCAGCGATTTTGTCTGTCCCATAAATCAAAATCCAAGGGCGTTAAATCAGAAAACATCAGTGACTAAGCTCAAGGTTCATTGAGCTCTTACTTCATAAGAAAAATAAACTGATATCCCATCCATTTGGTACCAGACAATATCTCCGATCAAACAGAGGCAACTGAATGTCTGCTACGCATTGCCGCAGAATTTCGGTGTGTTGCTGTTTAAGTGGCTATAAATTTTCTCTTATTTATCATAAAGCAAAATTCCTCAAAACTAAATAAATTGTGAAAGCTAGCCTCACGAATGAAGCGAGAGTTTTACGATGCGGAGTAGTGCCAGTTGCGGTTATTAACAATACGCTCTCTGGTAAATTTGAACTGATCTGTCGAAATAATGTTTTGTAAAAACTTCAGGTCTTGCTGAAGCCATATTAATATTCGTTTCCAAAAAGCAAGACGGCGAGTTTTATCGTCAGGATGAAACACCTGCAGGATATTAGAACCGTATGCGTACATTTTACGTTTTGGCAGAATGCGCTGTATTGATGAATATGATATGCCTATTTCCTCAGCAACAGCACGTATGGAACTATGAGGTCAGGATATTTTTTCATACTGTATTTATTTTTTTTTATAGGCTTTTAAAATTAAAAGTGTTTTTCACTGCCTACTACTAATTAAACACTAATTAAGAACTACATTGACTGAAAATCACTAATTCTAAAAGAGCTTTATTTCACAAAAAACAAAATAACTCTGAAACGGTAACCGATAGGTAAGTAGATCTTTTATAAAATTGGCTTTAAAATGCTTAGTAGAATCTAAAAATGCACTAAAAAATATAGGTTTCTATTTAAAATATCAAAGTTGGACATGACTTTCCATGTAATCGAAAGTGCGACATAGATGCAATTGTTTTTTCTAAAGAGATCATAGCCAACTATGCTTAACCCCAAAGTTTGAAAATCGAGATATCATTGCAAAGTCAAAAACTTTTAATGGACAGGTTCCGTGAATCAGCAGTGGGGTAATAGTGTAATTACTTTTACTTACGCTTAAACCGTAGCTTTATAATTTTTATCTACTGACTGTAAATTATAAATATGTAAGTACCTATTTGTCACTTTTTTCAGAGGCATGGGCCGTACGTACTATAGAAAAAATTGACAGGGGTAGTAAATATTCCAAAGAGACCTTACAGAAACGACAGAAGAGACAAATAACGGAATTATTACACAATACAGAGCTTCACAAAAATAGCAGATTCCCCAAATGACACTTAGTTATCATAGAAGAGGCATCAGAGGACAAAAACGCGTAACGATGGGCAGATCAACAGCTATACCCATTCAACACGAAAAACAACTCGCAACATGTTTAATTGACATGGAAAAGTGGGGTTGGGGTTTATCCAGAGCGGAAGTGATTAAAATGGTAGGTGAATATGTGGCTAGAAATAATATAAAAACGCCGTTCAAAAATGGTATACCGGGAGAAGAATGGTTTTTAAATTTTCGAAAACGGCACGAACTGTCAATTAAAAAGCCTCAAGCAGTAGAGTTTGCGAGGAGGAATATAACTGATCCCTTCATAATAAGTGACTACTTTAAAATATTGAACAAACAGTTGGGGCAATTAAATTTGAGAAACAAACCAGAGCAGATTTGGAATTTAGACGAGACAAACTTTTGCACAGACCCAACAAAAACAAAAATTGTTGGGAAAAAAGGAGCATGTTCGTCGCGAACCACTGCTGGAAGCGCCCCCCTTGATTGATAGTATACAAAGGTAAAAATGTATGGGATGAGTGGGTTGCACCTCAAAAAGAAGCATATCCTGGAATCTCGTATGCGGCGACATCTAAAGTATGAATGACGGCCGATACTTTTTTAAGATACTTTGAGACTACTCTTTTACCTGCAATAGGTAACAAAAGGCCTATATTAGTAATCTTCAATGGCCATGCTTCACATGTAGATGAACGCCTTATTAGAAATGCAAGAGAGAATGAAAATTTTTAAACCATTAAAAACCAAATGGGATAGTGCACTGGTCGATTGGCAAAGACATAATGAAGGGTGTAAAATACCTAAAAAGAAATTTAGTTCTTTGGTGTCGCATTTATGGAGAGAATTGAATCCAGAAATTATATGCAATGGATTTAAAAAGGGAGGAATACATCCTTTTAACCCGGATGTGGTGAAACCCGAACAGTATTAACCTAGAGCATACAAACGTTGGCAGAATTTCAAGAAGACAATCAATGAACCTGACGGTGGCGAAATATATCTTCACAATGTAAAAAATATGCCAGACAATCCCACCAGTCAAGAAGTCGAAGTAGGTACGACCAATAAAGAATTAGACGTAAGTGTAAATCAAGTAGTTTATGTAGATGGCTCCAAAACTAATCAAAACTGTACCAAAACAATCTTGCTCATTTGAAGAGTTGTTATTAGAGACTGTTAAACAGCATCACCCTCTAGGAACGACGAAAATGACTAAGAGAAGAACTGCAGCAGAAGTGATCACGAGTGAAGAAGTGTATAAACGAATTAGAGAAATAAACAAAAATACAAAAATACCAAAAAGAATACCAAAAGCAGTTAAAAAGGGTGCAAAAAGAAACCAAAGAAAAAAAGAATCCGAGGATGAAGATTCGGCAAGTGGTGAAGAAGAAAAGTACGATGAAAGTGACGATGATGGTCATCTAAATGAAGAAATAGAATCTGAAGAAGAATTGATTCAAAAAATAATGCGAAGGTAGACGATTGGGTACTCGTTGCCTTTACTACAAAGACAAATGTAGTACACTATATAGGCAACGTAGTCTCATTAAATGCGAAAGATGGTGAGGCAGAAGTGGAGTTTTTAAGAAAAGTTTGCTCTTTAGATCCTTTTCTCTCTACCTTTGCCTGGGCTATTCCAGAAGATATATCTGTTGTTTCTGTCAAGGAAATTATAATGATACTTCCTCAACCAGTTAGTAGTGGTAAACGCGGCTTGTTGTATTTGCCAATTACAACAACAATAATGATAACAGGCATACAATTTCTTCCTTAAATCGTATCGATCGTATGTTCATAAACATTGTCATTTTTACAATGGGATATTTTTGTGTTATTCCTAAAAATAAGAATTTTCTGAAGATTTTTTTATGTTTTTAGAGGTTTAAGTGTTTTTTGAATAATTTTCAAAGTATTTCTTATAAGAAGAAGTTTTATTTTTGCCACAGATATATTTTTGTACATTTTCTATTTACAAATAAAAGTTCATATCTCCCAATTTGTTTACATATCTTGTAAATTTATCACACCTTATTAAAAAAGCATCAGTATAGTATTTCACCCTTGGCCGAACTAAAGGATAATCCTATTAATATATAAAATGCGGAACGGTTACACACTTACTCCATGTTGCTGGGTAAGTATGTAGTATTGACAGTGTTTAAAATTTCTTTTTTTTCTAGTAAACCGTTGATAATTATAAAAGGTGTATCTATTGAAGGCTTTCAACTGAGCATACATTACGTACTTCTGTGTGTAAAATTTATCAAAATGTCTTATTATGTGAACAGTGTTACATTTTCTTGGCACTATGCAATTTTTACTACACACTTACCTGACTTTACCTTATGTACAGTCACCGACATTAATATTTAGCACCATCAAAGCGTCGAGCCATTCGTTCGAGTGCTAAATAATAATGACGGTGACTGTTATAAGTTGGCAAGATTGTTCCGGAAGTAGAAATGATAATCCAGTTTTCTTTTTTTTTTTTAAAAAAAAGGTATTAACGAAGCTTTAATTGATTGTAGTAGGTATAGACAACAATAATCCTATTCTATGTCTAAAAGTTACAAACTATATGCTTAAAGAGAAATAATGATGACAATTAAAACAATCTTTACATTGAAAAATATACCGTATAGAATTTCTGCCAAATGAGTTTATAATCGCCTAAAGATATTTATACATCCATAGAACAATTTTCTTCGGTATGCACTAGTTTTGTATTGTATGCAGTAATCTCAAAACATCTTCCTCGCCTTGGACTTATTTATAACCGGCAGCCGCCTACAAGTATCGAACTCTACCAATAAATATCCGAAATAACAAATAACAAACCATATTCCGAACTACAGGAATGCATCTGGTTATGCCTTTGTCGTTACCTTACCGAAATTTCAGACGCGAAAAGAAGTTTACTTGCATACATATACTGTTAATTCTGAATCAGAAAACGCGTGAGTCACAGAGCTCGCACGAATAATGTTCCAAATATTTATGCCGGTAATACTTTACTCATCCAGAGCAGCATTCTCGCGTATGTTGTAATAAAAAGAGATATGCCAGAGTAACTTACTTTTGTGACGATTAGTGGTGTCTTTAGATCGGCTCCCCCTACCAAACTGAAACCCCACGGTTCATTGGACGAATTCCGCGTCAAAGTCAAAAGCACATCTCGCGATCGACCCCCCATCATTGGGGGACACTGCGACGCCCCGCGAACACTTAACTATTCGCCGAAATTATAATCCGAGGGAAAAATTAGGTTATTCAGCTTTTTGCATACAGCAGCACTTATGATTACGCACTCAAAAGGGGCAGCCAATTATCGTCAACTGCTGGTGACACTCGAAACCGTAATTGTTCAACAGGTTTCCAGCAACCTAACTAATATGATCCTGTTGCCGGCAAATGTGTTACGGGAAGACCACGGGGATTCCCCCGCCCTTCCTCTATCCATAGCTGAGATACCTCGCCGGCGTATTCTTGTTGCAGAAATAGCTCTGCCAACTAATCTATTGCGCTTCGGGCTTTTTCAGATGTTACCGCGTATTCATTCCTCTCGTATATATAAAGTTCAGCATGCAACGAACATTCTAAACCTTTTTTTTTCTGATATGCATCTGATAACAATTTTATTCGGTCTTGACGCCGTGTAAATCAGAAATGAATCGTTAAATTTTGGCCGCAATATTTTGAGTGTTTTCACCTTGATAAATCAAGTCGCGGTTTTCGCGCTAAAGTGTCGTACATGCTCGTTTTTCAGGCGATTCATATATTAAGATCTATTTTTGGCGGGATGAAAAATGTAAACAGCGTTTCATGCTAAGAAGATAATTTATATACAAACGGGAAGGTCTTATTATGTATAGAGCATCTGCAGGGAATTAGGTATAAAATGAACAATTTACGAAAATTTCATAAACAATTTTTATGTAGTTGGCCATAATCTAATATTCGGAAAAATTAAGCACAAAAAAAGGTTAAAACATTAGACTTTCATGTACAAAAACATAAGGGTTATGTAAAGGAAATTAAATGTTTAGAGAACTTAATAAAATTTGATAAAATACTTTCTATTATTTGGTTTACTAGTTTCAAATAACATTAAAATTAAAACCAGATAAGAACTAGTACTCGAAAACAATTGCTTATAGCCCATTTCAACACTTTTAACGTCAGTAGGAGTCTTATTGCACCTCCTGTCGAGATAATTACCTGACTCCTCATTTAAAGGGTTGCCACCCCATAAGATAATAGGAAAATGTAATGTTAATTTTAAATTGCATGTAATACACAATAAAGTTGTGTATTACAAACATGTAACATTTGTAGATCATTAAAGTTAATCTTTTATTACTTAATGAAGAATTAACGCCTTGGTTATAAAATTAGTCCTAAATGTGACTCTAGTTAATCAGTTGTCATTTATAAATATAAAATGAATATATTTTAAGTTGACATTTATAAGGGTATTATTCTACCTCCTATCGATATAATTACCTGACAGCTCATTTAAGATAATAGGAAAATGTATATAATTAATTTTAAATTACTTGGAAGACACAATAAAATTGTTGTGACATTTATACAGTGAGGTCGTAAATGTCCCCTCCCCCCTGATAACTTTTTGATGGTATAAGATAGAGCAATGAAACAAAACAAGTGAAATTAGAGATAAATTTGTGATTTTTTGCCTATAGAGATACGCACATGGTTCTGATGTAAAATAGAGGGCGTAGCTATCTTTAAAATTTTAAATAGGAAGTAGTTTCATTTAGAAGCTCATTTGGAAGGTATTTCTATTACTTTTATGGCAATGCAAACATGTTTACGATTTTCGAAATTTTTACCCACTTACCCAAGATTATAATTGGATACTTACGTTACTTTTTCTATACCCTCGTATAAGATTGTGGTTTTATGTGACTTAGGAAGCGATTGCTGTCAAATGTGACATATTTTACAATATGACGTTTTTACAAAATTTAGCAAAAGTGTCATATCTGTCAGTGAATGTGTCATGTGTGTGGGTGTCTATGTTACAGATACTGTAATTACAGGTTTCTGTACAACTATATCCAAAAAGCGAATACGAGGGCTATCGAAAAAGTAACGTAAGTACTCCAATTATTAATCTTGGATAAGTTGGTAAAAATTTTCGAAAATCGTAAAACTGTTTGCATTGCCATAAAAGTAATAGAAATATCTTCCAAATGAGCTTCTAAATGAAATTATTTCCTATTTAAAATTTAAAGTAGCTACGCCCTCTATTTTACATCAGAAGCCATGTGCGTATCCTCTATAGGCCAAAAAATCATAAATTATCTCTAATTTCACTTGGTTTTTGTTTCATTGCTCTATCTCATACCATTCAAAGTTATCAGGGGGGGGGGACCATTTACGACCTCACTGTATATCATTAATGTTAAACTTTCATTACATAATGGAGGATTAACGCCTTGATTATGAAAATGGTCCTAAATGTGACTTAGTTAATCAGCTGTCATTTATACTTATGAAATCAACATATTTTAATATGACATTTATAGATCATTAAAGCTAATCTTTCATTACTTAATGGCGGATTAGCGCCTTGATTGTGAAAATGTTTCTAAATGTGACTTTAGTCCATCAGCTGTCATTTATAATTATGAAATCAAGATATTTTAATGTGACATTTATAGATCATTAATAATAATAATAATATATATTTAATCCTGTGTACATTACAAAAAATGTGTAGGATAAGTCAAAATAAAAATAGGTTACACACAATTACATTAGGTTTGTCTACATATAGTACATAACTCAAAGTACTCCTCGATAGAATAAATACAGGATGACAGTAAAAAGCTTTTAATATGCCGTTTAAAGATGTTAATTGATATTATATTTTATCATTAAAGCTAATCTTTCATTATTCAATGGAGGATTAGTGCCTTGATTATGAAAATGGTCCTAAATGTGACTTTAGTCCATCAGCTATCATTTATAATTATGAAATCAACATATTTTAATGTGACATTTATAGATCATTGAAGCTAATCTTTCATAACTCAATGGAGGATTAGCGCCTTGATTATGAAAATGGTCTTAAATCCGGTTTAAAGTTATAGATTATATAGTTCATCAGGTGTCATTCATAATTATGATATCAACATATTAAGGTGACATTTATATATCATTGAAGTAAATCTTTTATTACTTGATTATGAAAATGATCCTTTTAGTTAATCAGCCGTCATTTATAATTATGAAATCAACATATTTTAATGTGACATTTATAGACCATTAAAGCTAATATTTCATTACTCAATGGAGGATTAGCTGCTTGATTATAAAAATGGTCCTAAATGTGACTTTAGTCCATCAGCTGTCATTTGTAATTATGAAAGCAACATATTTTAATGTGACATTTATAGATTAAAGCTAATATTTCATTACTCAATGAAGTATTAGCGCCTTGATTATGAAAATGGTCCTAAATGTGACTTTAGTCCATCAGCTGTCATTTGTAATTATGAAAGCAACATATTTTAATGTGACATTTATAAATCTTTAAGGCTATTCTTTCATTACTGAATGCAGGGTTAGCGCCTTGAGTATGAAAATGGTCCTAAATCCGGTTTTAAATTATAGATTATATATTCTATCAGTTGTCGTTCATAATTATGATATCAACATATTAAGGTGACATTTATATATCATTGAAGTCAATATTTTCTTACTTGATTATGAAAATGATCCTAAATGTGACTTAGTTAATCAGCTGTCATTTATAATTATGAAATCAACATATTTTAATGTGGCATTTATTGACCATTAAAGTTAATTTTTTATTACTTAAAGAAGGATTAGCGCTTTAGTTATGAAAATGGTGCTAAATATAACTTTAGTTAATCAGCTGTTATTTATTACTGTGAAATCAACATATTCTAAAGTGACATTTATATATAATTAAAGTTAATCTTTCATTACTTAATGGAGGATTAACGCCTAGATTATGAAAATGGTCCTAAATGTGACTTCGTTAATCAGCTGTCATTCATAATTATGAAATCAACATATTTTCATGTGACATTCATGGATCATTAAAGCTAATCTTTCATTACATAATAGATGATTAACGCCTTGGTTATGAAAATAGTCATAAATGTGAGTTTAGTTAATCAGCTGTCATTTATAATTATGAAATAATATTTTGATGTGATATTTGTGGATCACTAAAATTATTTCTCCATTACGTAGTAGTGGATCAACAGTTGAGATAACAAACCGATCCGGTCATTAATTTATATATATATTTTTAATATTTACTGTCATATACATCCTTGGACTTTCTCATTTTCTTCGATGTGGAGATCTTTTACTAATGTATGATAGCGATCATGATTTTGGAGCACGGCTAAGAAAGCATTTATCAGAAGATGCAAACCAAATACTTCTCAATATACAGAATACCCTGTTGAGAAAATAACAAAGTACAAACCAAAAATATTGAACGATTGTTGCAATCAACCAAAGTGCCTTTTGGAATAATGCGTAAGTTAATTAAAACTAGCGCAGAATCTCGAAAGGAAAGAAGTGACAAAGCAGCACCGAGAAAAGTTGGTGATTATGAAATTGATGCTATTAGGCGACAAGTATGCTCCAGGTACGGAAAAGGATACATATATATTTCTTAAAAGATTACCTCACTCAAATAAAATGAATTTAATGCTCGCTTTAAAAAACGGAATTATGTTACTAAAAGACATTTTTTTTTATGAAAGCAGGTGGAAAGCAGATGCTCAATGGCTTTTATTTGATTTACTGAGGATCTAAACCTAAAATTTTAAAAATAAACACGTTTTATCATTTTGGTAAATTTCTTATCGTTTGGTTTGCTGGTTTGACAATTTTTTAAGAAATATTTATCCTATTTAGAAGCTGGTAGCATAGAAACAAAATATTAAAATAAAACTTTATATATAGTACAGTAAACCCGGAAGACTTTAATATCACCGAGACGCTTGATTCTTTAAGTTGAATGTTCTCTACTGCGGATATAAAAATATTTATTTTCAAGTGGAATATATTTTACTTCTCACTTCATTTAACGCCATCGTGAAATTTGATTTTCTTTGGCACAAAACCAGTTTACCTCAGCCAAACATCAAATCAAATTAAATATCATACAAAAAAAAAAACGTAGAAATATACTAGTTGGTTTGTGATTTATGATATCCTGGAGATTTTTGCTTTTTTTTTATCAAATACTCCTTCCTTTAATAAAGTTTATATAGTTTCTGATTTATGCATTTTCATCGAAAAAATTTTAGGGAGCTTTTTTACAAGGGTATAGATATAGAAAAAGAGAAACATTTACAACAGTGGGAATGACTATGTCACACACATTCTACAGCACGCGTGTTTTGATGCCTTTATTTTAATATGTTGTATTATTGTAATATGTTTTCATTCATTTATTTTTAAATGTTAAATACTAAAATGTCTATACACATCATATCAAAATTTTTACAATTTCGAACCTTTTCATCTATATTTTTGTGACGTGTCTTATACTTCTGAGGATGGCTCATGACCGAAACTTGTAAAGTTTATAAAGACGATCTTTAACACACAATATACGATTAGAAAGGACCACATATTTTTCTTGTTCTTTATTACACGATATGCAATCTAATGGAGACCACTAATAATTATATATAGCAGTAACTATATTATCATCATTAACTATATTAACATCATTTTGTTTTTTTTTTACTTTTGTCTTCTCGCCCTGTATCTGCCACTCATGTATGATCCAGCATGAAACGGTCCTCAACTTCTCCCAAATAATTTTTATACTATTTAAATCAAATAAGAAAATTCGACATAAAATACTTTTGACTTGAAAGATTCCCTCAAGAACTATTGCGGATCTAGAGATAGGAGGAGCAAACGTTCAACATTATATTTATTTGTATCTTACTTACTTACCCGCACTTTTAATGCAAGTTTTTAGCGACATACCGCGTCTATATATAAACCTATAAAAATGGCCCATAAAATCGAATATCCAAATATAAAACATATCACAGGAGTAAGTAATTAAAGCTATCAACGCCTACAAATAATAACTACCGCGTAAATTTCCTACACTAAGACGATTTTAGACACAGTGAATATAACCCCTAAAACATTTTGATCCAGAGATCCGTTAAACCCGTTCTAAAGTTAATTATAGATTCCTGTTGAAAAGTTGAAGAACTACATGTATTTGGGATATTGTATATTTATACGTATTTATTTAACACAGCAAATAGCCATCATAAAATTTCCAAAATGCAATAAAAAGTTAGAAATCTAAATACAAACATTGTAGAAAATAAGCTAGATTTAACATCATGCCCCAGTTTCCCATTTAATCTTAGGATATTTTAATATCTCTAAGATCTATTCGGCCTGATTCGAAACGTAACTAGTGCATGGTTAGCACGGAAAAATATTTGTCTTCAGCGGTTCCTCTCTGATTACCTCTCAAAAACACTCTAAAATTAATGACTGAAGACGGGAACAATGATATGTTTATGTCGGTCCTTCTATCCGGCATCGCTTAAGATGCTTAAAAATACCTGGCTGGAAGCAAAGAGTAAACACGAACGATAACATAAACAAAGTTGCCGAGAGTGTTGTGATGCGTCGTCCGTGCATTTCAAATTAGAAAAAACAACAGGGAGACCAGGCAGGAATTTAACCTGGGCTGAAATTAGTGCAAGTGCATGATCGGTGCCAATATTACTAGCACTGTGACCTCCGTTATTTAGGTTGAGGCGTCGTATAAGGTCCAAGCGGTAAATTATTGCCAAATAGGAATTAACTGATATGTCTAATACGCACCATAATCTTATTAGAATTTCGAATAAGTTTGTTAAATATGTAGTGTACTAATTGCAGTTGGATTTTCTACATTTCAATAATTAAAACTGAATACCTTCCGCCACCACTCAGGAAAAAAAAATGAGTTGGAACAAAGCCAGACAATCGAGTATTTTTCTTCATCTTTTTTCAGTCGTTCATTATAATTGTATTCTTATTTTTGCATATGCACACTTAAAAAAAAAATTGGTAAAAACCTGTACGATTTTGGAGCAATTTTGTGCCCCTAAAACCGTAGAGGTAGGTATTTTACTTTTAGAAGTAATATTTCTAACTATAAGTAATTTTTCGAAGGTTTTGTCACGTAACCTGGAATATTCATAGTAAAATTTTGAAATGTGAGTCACTTTTCATGTAGTCTGGAATACTCACAAGTAAAAGTACGAGATGTAGTAAGCAGTTCTAAAGTAGTGATAATTTCCATGGAAGTTTTACTTGCGCAAAACTGTAGTTTCTGTCTTAGTGATACAAATAACTATTGTAGCACTAGACCAGAAACTACAGTTTTTCGAGTGTGAGTACGGTTTGTATTTCGTACGAATACTTCCAAAGTTTCTAGATGTGTGATACACAATGTTTTTTGGGCCGACAAATCTTAATTTTGAATTGAAACTAGAAAAGAAATTTTGACATTAGGGAGTTGACAGTACAAGTTGGCACACATGTTACATACCTTAATATTTTGACGTTTCCGAGAATAAATATTTTGCTGTAATTTTCTTTCTAGTTTAATATCTATTTATCAATAATAAGTACAATAAAGACACCAGTTCATCTTAACATGGTTGAACAGTAGCTTAATGACAATTTAATGTGGAATCTAGTGTGGCCAATCTTTTGTGACATTTTTGTACTGCAAAATTTTTCTATTTCTGGATGGAGAAGCAAAAAATATTTTTTTTGCTGTTAAAGTAATTTATTCGAATAAAAGATATTATTTTTAACTGTAATTTCCGAAATCGTAAAAAAATTAAGTTTCACCTGAGAGATATTAATATTTTTCTTGGTAATATTGCAATGTTAGAGATTTCTTTTTCTAAGAAACAGAAAAACAGAAAAAAACCGAAAAATTTTCCTATAATATTCACGTAAAATACTTACGTATTATGGGAAAATTTCTAACATTTTGTCATTTTCCGTAAGTTTCTATACATTTATCCCCATTCAATATTGAAAATTATCAAAAAAAGTGATTTTTACTAAGAAAAATTACCTAATTTTTTTAGTGTGTGATATTTTACTTTTTATTTTTCACTTTATAAAAGGACTAACATAAATAATCATTACAAAAAGCAAATGATGACGTCATATCTAGAAAACGGGAAATAAAAAAAAAGCGAAGTTGTAAATATTACGGGTTATTATTACCATAAATTTGTTTTTCTACCAAATGAAATTTCGCAATGTAACTTTGGCTTACATTTGATTTATTTTTAAGGGTGGGTTTATCAATGCAAGGAAAAATAAATTAACTTACAGATAAAATAGTAACAGAAAGATAAATAATCTGAACCGTTTATCATGTGCAATTACCTGCTAGATAACGGTTATATGGAAGATAAATTTGTCCAGCACTTTATTTGAAAGGTAATGCAGATATCCATCAGATGCTTGATGATCATATGATCATCGGTTATCAATGCAAGGATAAATAAATTAAGTTACAGATAAAATAGTAACAGAAAGATAAATAATCTGAACCGTTTATCATGTGCAATTACCTGCTAGATAACGGTTATATGGAAGATAAATTTGTCCAGCACTTTATTTGAAAGGTAATGCAGATATCCATCAGATGCTTGATGATCATATGATCATATGATCATCGGTTATCAATGCAAGGATAAATAAATTAAGTTACAGATAAAATAGTAACAGAAAGATAAATAATCTGAACCGTTTATCATGTGCAATTACCTGCTAGATAACGGTTATATGGAAGATAAATTTGTCCAGCACTTTATTTGAAGGTAATGCAGATATCCATCAGATGCTTGATGATCATATGATCATATGATCATCGGTATTCAATGCAAGGATAAATAAATTAAGTTACAGATAAAATAGTAACAGAAAGATAAATAATCTGAACCGTTTATCATGTGCAATTACCTGCTAGATAACGGTTATATGGAAGATAAATTTGTCCAGCACTTTATTTGAAAGGTAATGCAGATATCCATCAGATGCTTGACGATCATATGATCATATGATCATCGGTTATCAATGCAAGGATAAATAAATTAAGTTACAGATAAAATAGTAACAGAAAGATAAATAATCTGAACCGTTTATCATATGCAATTACCTGCTAGATAACGGTTATATGGAAGATAAATTTGTCCAGCACTTTATTTGAAAGGTAATGTAGATATCCATCTGATACTTGACGATCACATGATCATCGGTTTTCATAACCTACAAATGTAAGCAGTTAGCCAAGTACAAGACAAATATTTGAAAATATTACACAAAATTCATAATAATGGAGTTATTTTTTTTGTATACTTTTTATTTATGAGAATACCAATTTGTTTTTGTTATTTAGTTATTTACAGGATCTGAATTTAGCTTAATATGTGATATTGCTTATATTTGGTTTACAAAATTATGGTTTATTAAAATAAATTAAAGAAGGCATTGAAAACTGTTGTTTATTTACAGAAAGAAATACATAGCTATATTATGTAACACAGCTGTTGCCACTATTACTATTAATGTTGTTTACAATTGTAGTCTTATTTTGAATGCTATAAAACAGGTTTCTTCCACATACCATTATCATACCAATGATCAATTCTCGGTTCTCGAACGTCGTTCGTATCTTAATATATGTGCAATGTCTCAGTCTTCATCAGCACTTAATAAATAATCCCGAATATATATTCCATGATAAAATAAGCCGGATATCGCAGGCAATTCGTAAACAAACTGTTTGTAAACAAGCCTATGTCTATGTCATATGTGTAAAATAGCAAACGAAACCACGAGACGTCAACCTATTTGCTGCTAACCAATCGTAGCGCATTATTTACCCGTGAGTGTTACCAACTATTATATATACACCGAAAGTGAAGAAGAAAGAGCTCTCCTCCTTCTAGAAACCCACTTTCCTGAAAGCAAAGTGGGAACCTCGGAAAATGCTTCCGAGATATATAAAAGACCAAATAAAGAAGCTACTACAATGGCAAGACACATATGTAGCAGCGAACGGTTAAAATGGCCATTAATACCTTCAGCCGTTCAAAACACCGGGAGTAGACGGATTTTCCAGTCTTACTTCAGAAAGGCAGGAAGAAATCCTTCCTCACCTGATTCGGATAAGCCGAAGTAGTCTGGAGTTGGGATATATTCCAGAAGCCTGGCGAAGGGCTAAAGTCACCTTTATACCAAAAGCAGGGAAAAGGACATCACGCACCCTAAATCCCATAGACCTATCAGCCTTACATCCATTCTTTTTGAAAACGGTGGAAAAGGCTGTAGATAACTACATCAGAACAGAGATCTTGGAGTGGGTGCCATTGCACCCCTGTCAGCACGCCTATCAAATAGGCAAATCCACTGAGACTGCATTAGTGGAGCTGACGAACCAAATCCAAGATGCCTGACGAATAAAGAAACCGTAGTGTGCGCCTTTCTAGACATAGAGGGTGCTTTGACAACACTCCCACGAGTTGGTCAAAAAAGCATTAATTAATAGGGGGGTAGACGGCGTGACTTCTAGATGGATGTCGCAACTACTGTCTACCAGGTCGGTGGAGCGGAGGTGGGACATAAGACCATCTCGTTAGCACGACCAGAGGAGCCCACAGGGGGAGTTACATCCCCACTTATGTGGAGCCTAATAGTAGACGAACTCTTATGCGGATTGACGGATCTAGGCATATCCTGTCAAGGTATGCTGATGATATTGTCATATACGCAAGAGGCAAATTTGAGAATACCCTCTGTGACGTAGTTCAAAGAGGACTGAACTTACGAGAAGATGTGTCAATCGATGGACTCAATGTCAACCCCACTAAGACAACCCTAGTAGCGTTTACCAGGAAAAGAAAATCCAATCTTAGAACCATAAAACTGGATGGGCAAAATATAGACTGGAGAGCGGAAGTTAAATATCTAGGCCTCACCCTAGACAACAAACTTCTATGGAACAAACATGAGCTTGAGGTAACCAACAAGGACAAAAGAGCTCTGATGGTGTGCAGAAACTTTGCAGGGAAAAATTGGGATGCAACCCAAAAATACTGCTTTGGATGTATACAGCGATAGTGAGACCGATCATCACCTATGCATCAGTAGCATGGAGCAAAAGAACTAATCTGCCACCGCGAGAATTAACCTCTCGAAAGTGCAAAGATTAGCATGTGTATGCATACGGGGCTATGAGAACCTGCCCAACAGCAGCTATTGAAGTAGTATTGGATCTTGCCCCCCTCCACATTGTAGTGGAGGGCGTGGCGAAAAGAACCGCACTAAGAATGGTCAAGGAAGAATGATTAGGCATAGGCCTCAATCTCCTGACGGTGATCAAACCTGGATATGCCCGGATGACATGTTAAAGAAATTTAGCTTTGTGAAGGAATTCACCACAAAGCTAAGTAACAGGAGCGAGTGGGATCATAACACCATCTTGAATTTTAATAGAAATGCCATCAAATGGTACACTGATGGCTCCAAAACGCAGAAGAACTGGAATAGGAATATACGGGCCTAGAACTACATATTTCGAAAGCTTGGGAAAATACCCAAGTATATTTCAGGCGGAAATACACGCTATTGGAAGATGTGTTCAGTTCAATATGGATAGGAACTATCGAAACAGGAGATTATCATCATGTCTGATAGTCAAGCAGCCATCAAGGCGCTGAGCTCATATGAAATCAGCTCCAAGATGTCTGGGAATGCTTAGGGAAACTAAATGAGCTAGGCAAAGAAATAAAGTAACCCTCCTGTGGGTTCCGGGTCACACAGGAGTGGAAGGAAACGAAATAACGGATAACCTCGCGAAAAAAGGGGCTGGAATGCCTTTCGTAGGCCTGAACCCTTTGCGGGTTAAGTAGCAGTACAATACTGAAGAAACTAAAAATAGAAATGGAGCAGAGAAAATCCAGTTACTGGAAAATCTCCAGGGAATGACGCAGAGTAAAATTCTTCTGGGAACTTATAACCAGAAGAGGTTTACAGAATGTATCAACCTGAGTAAGAACAATGTTCGCATATTAACAGGAATACTTTCAGGCCATTGTGGACTGAAAGGACACCTGAGTAAGCTTGGATTGGAAAAAGATCCTGAATGCAGATTTTGTGGGGAACAGGATGAAACACCCATCCACCTCCTCTCAAACTGCGTAGCACTGTGCAACCCGAGGGCATTGTACCTGGAGCATGTGAAATCGAAGAGGGAGACTTACCTAGACTGGGCCCTCTGACATCCTACACTTTTTAAAAGGAATAGATTGGAAGGCCAACTATAAAGCAGCAAGAATGGGGGACACAATAGATCCTTTAGGTCGCAGTGTAACACCACCCTTCATCTACATACATACATACATACATACCAACTATTAATAATCTGGTAGACACTAAACTCAGAGTTAAAAATATAATGATAAGCCGGTATAAAACTTTACCCGTCAGTTTACGATATCTGTCAGTTGTTTTTACCTTGCACTTTTATCCTTACATTAATAAACCCACCCTAAATTGGATAAGGATACCTTCTATCTTTAAAGTTAGGCAGGGAAATACAGATACAAGGAGAAAACTGAACATATTCAACATAAATGATAAAATACATGAACAATTCACCGTGGAGTGCAACATATAAGACACTCTCTATCTGCCGAATGGCTCACCTCCATTTCAATTTTGTACGTTAAGCTTAGAACCACTCGCATTGAACTTATTTAATCAGCAGGTTTCGTCGTTCATAATAAGTACATCGTAACTTAACGCACAAAACTGAAATGAGATGAGCCCAGGACGGTAAATAGAAAGCACATGCAATACGGAAGAGGAGAGTGTAGGAAAATTATGGCTAACACCCTAGTTTATACAAACAAGGACAATATAAAGTCAAGAATTAAGAAAGAATGAAAAAAAAAAACAAAAGTGCATAAATTGATATTATAATAAGCGACTGTCGTAATTTCAAATTTCTCGCAGTTAATTTATCTTAACCTCAAATTATTTTTTGATAAACGGCTAAAACTTTAATTAAAAATAAAAAAAAATAAATAAAGCAGATATAGGTACGTTTATAATGATTAGAAATTGCAATTAACCAACTTTCGCGATTTTTATTTTTTTATATCAACAGAAATTTTAAATTTCGCGCTGTTAAATTAACCCTTAACCTTAATCGCACTCTGTGTCTCACTGTGTTATGGAACCCATATAGTACTTAGAATAGGTAGCCTCGTGTAGTACCTTTTTTAGGTGGAACACGGGGTTGGGATGATTTGTAATAATTTAGTTTTCATAAATGAAGTGTGTCTCACTACTATTCAGCGTTTTCACGTCAAATTTTTATTACAATAGAAATTTATATTCTTTTGATTAAACATGAAAGCTTCCAAATTATCCAATTTTAAAATATTATTATATAGGACACAGATGAAAGCTGGATTTTTCATTTTGTAAGCGTTACATGTTAAGAGTTTGAATTGTTAACTGTCAAATTATCACTACGTAAACGATCCACTTTATACAAGCGTTTACGTGTTTTTAATATGACTTCACGTCCGCTTATAACTCGCAATTTTGAATGTAATTTATAGAAGACGTGCCAAATTGTACCGTATCTCGCAGCTGGTGTATTGTTTATTCTAAATCAACGATCGCGAAAAAAAAACCTAAAATAATCCAAATCGTACAGTAAGAGTTATTGGAAGTAGGAATTTAGGAGTCACTGCTGCTTACTACATTTCGTACTTTGATTATTATTCTAACAGAAATATTTAATAAATAATGTAATTTTATGTTAGATTTTATTTTATTTTGTATAACAACAATTTACTTTGAGAAAGTTGTAATACCAACACAAAATTTAAATTGCAAAAATAAAACAATTTAGTTTTTCACATTAGAAGCTTTCTTTTTAAATTTTATTAAACGATTAATAGTAAATTGCACTTTTACTATTTGCTCACACCACCTGTTTCAGAGGACACAATTTGACTTATATTGAGTAAGTTTCACCGCGCCCAATTTACATAATCTGTTGTCATTTTATGAGCTGTGCTGAATCCAGACGCATGATACGAAAAACTCAAAAAAAAAACCGCACTTGAACACCGGCCAAAAGACGTTCTTCCAAAGTTTACGCGAACATCAACAACTCACTCACACAAAATAAATTTCTTTGGAGCAGGTAACCAAACGTAAATTACCGGCCCATCGCCCGTAGGTATGCATGTTAGAAAATTCTTTAAGAACTAACTTTCGACTTACGGTTTTGCTTTTCGGCCTGTATTGCCAAAATGACGGTCTCTGTAGGGACATTTGAAGTTGTGTATGTGTGCGAATGTGTTTTTTTAACACTGGTACTGAAAGAACGGTCCGCTGAAATTCGGTCTACGTAAGATCTTCGGCTGAATATCATTTTTTAGCTGGGTGGGGGAGGAATCCTGGGCTCGCTGTATATTTAGATGGTTTTATTGTAGTTTCTGGTGAAATGACCTAGTCGAATTGGCAGCGGACGCGAAATTTTGTCACGATATCCTAAATGTCACCCGATTTCATCGAATTTTTAAATCCATGTTTTCAGGCGCTGTGACTTTTCTAGGTGTGACGAGTTGCAACAATTTTGTGGAGTTCAGATCTATTTTCGTTAATATTTTCTTTAAATTTCAAAACTTCCATATGAGAGCGCATTGAAACTAATTAAATATATTATTTAAATAATAAAATGCCATCAAAATCGAAAATAATAATACCAATTTAATGCTTACTTAACTTGGAATACGCTTTTCAATCAAATACTAATTTCATGTCCAGTTTATTAAAACTTAACACCGCCTTTTTCTTACCTTATAATTTGTCTATCAGTAAACTGCTGGATAATATATTACCGTATCTGCTTATTTGTACATAATATACATATAAAAAATTATTATGATACAATTGCCCCGTGTTTGCGATTGTACCACAACAACTACATAAATGCCACAATTAGATATTGGCTCACCTTGATAAAAACGTCTCTGTATCTACGTGTATTGTCTTAAAAAAAATACATTTTAGTACAAATAATACATGGTAATAAGTTTGTAATATTTAACCTATTCAATTCCTTTATTTCTTTTCGTTTACTTTTTTTTTACTGAGAACATCAGTATTAATTAAATAAATATTCTACTATACAATAATGCATGACAATATGATCGAAATTAGTGGTATTTTTATAGGCCACCACGCCACAGGCGAATGAGTATTTTAGGTTGCCTACTAATGTCGTAACATGTGTATTAATGTCAAGGTCGGTATACATAAGGTTACCTCGTAAGTTGTAGGTGAGGCTCGGGGAAAGGAGAGGATGGATACACGATGACGCTGTGATGACGCGCTTCGCGATCATTCTCGTGTTTATTTACATTAAAAGGTTAGTATTGAGGTATTCTATTATAATAAAAAGAACTTGAAAGTATATTGCAAGACACGTTCCTGTTGACAAAACATTAATTGAAAAATTTTCTAAATTAAGTTTTCTTTTTAAAAATAAATATTTAAACTTAAAACAAACAAAAAATCACTGAAAAGAGACAAGTTAAATCTGAAGGACGCAAATTTGCCACGAAAAAAATAAAAAGAAATATTACATAAATCTGTATTTCTAAATTTTTAGTTTTTTAGGATTTAAATTAATGTTATTTTATTAGCTTAATTTACTTATGTTTATGATTATATAATAATAAGAATTTTTTTTTTTACCAGGAAAGAATAAATATTTAGTATGATAATATATAATCGTTATATCTTTTTACCATTTTACTTTACTTTTTCTTAGTTTCTAATATAATGTTATGCTCTATGTGTGTAGTTCTAACTTTTGTGTTATATTTATATAATATTATTTTACTTGATTTACTTATGTTTACTATTACATAATAGTAGAAATTTGTTTTTTATTATAAAAAATAAATATTTAGTTTGGGAGTATAAATTGCCATTTATTTTTACATATTTGCACACTTTATTTATTAAAACAGCAACATGATGACGCGTTCGCGCTCTTTCTCTTGATTGGCTGAAAAGTTACGAGGTAACCTTGTATATACGGACCTTGCATTAATGTTGTATAATTTTGCTGGATAATTTTAGATCCCAATAATTTACTATCCGGGTATCTGGATCTTAATGTTATCCGGATCCGCTATCCGAAACTTCAGAACCGGATCTGCTATCCGAAACCTCTCAGATCCGGATCTGCTATCCGAAACTTCATATTTGATGCAATAATCACTAAAATTTGTTGAACACCTAAGTAATGCAAAGTGAATATGTACATATGTATGTAGTAAGTACACTAATATTGAGTTGGTCGATAATTTATATCTTTTTCAGATCCAGATCCGATGAAAACCGGATAGCAGATCCGGATCTGGGAACCAGATAGTAGATCCGGATCTGAGAACCGAATAGTAGATTCAAATAGTGAGAACCGGATAGTGGATCCGGATCCGAGAACCGGATAGTAGATTTTAGATAGCGGATCCTGATTTTAGGATCCGGATATCCGAATAATTTGAGATCCGGATATCCAGATCTCAATTTTATCGGATATCAACAGCACTAATACGCATACCACCTTTTCTGTGTGTTCGGCGAAAACAAAGGAGAGAGGGAATGTCGGGCAAAATTAGTAGAAAATTGTGACATAAACGAACGATCATTCAGCATTCATTTCATTTCGTATCCTTATTGGTATCCCTAATATCTTTTTTTTATTTTTCTTCGCGAGGATTTCTCATCAAACGAGGACAAGAGGACACAGCATAAAAACGAGGACAACCATTGGAAAAGGAAGACGGGTGGCAATCCTAGCGTACCTTCATCGGCTTTAGGTATCAAAATCTATAAAATAGCGGATACCAGAAATAAAAATAACAGATGCGGACTCTAAAACGAATGTTTATTCACAAATGATAACTATTATTACCATTGATAAATTGATTCTTATGGAGTATTTTTGTACCATGTATATTTGGTTGCAAACTAATATTTTCCTTATTTATTCTATTATAGTACCATTCCTTCTCTGCCTACGTACTTATTCCAGCCAATAGAATTTAAGTGTAGTGCGATTTATGCAGGTGGCCGCGTAGGCTCTTGAATAAACAAAATGGTTGTTTTAAGGATTAGAAATCGTTTGAGATTAGATGTAAAGGAAAAATACCAGAAATAACACATTTTTACTCATTGAGTACAATGTTTAATTTAACACGTTTCGATTTGTTTTTAGCAATTCCCCTGATAAAAATTTACTATTTTTAAATAAAGTAAAATTAATTACTTGGTTAATTCGTCAATCAATCTGTGTTATCTTGGGGGAATATATTGAATTTTTTAATACTTTGGCAATTATCTTTTGTGTATACCAACAGAATATTCTACTTAAATTCGTCATTAATTAAAGATATTTACCATTTAAGAATACTTTGATTCAGGAAAAGAAAGCACAAAATCAACGTAATATAATTTATTGTATAACTGGTACAATTTATAGACGTACTACACAATTTCATGATTATTTTTAGTAATATTCAGTACATATACATTAAAATCGGTTGCCTTCTTCATCCATAAGAGCCTTTATAAAGCCGGTGTTGTTTGCCTTTCCAGAAATAGGTGTGAGGTTTCTCCCTTCTAGCAAAAGATCAAAAGTAACGTGATTATATTTACGAAATAAGTCTCTTCCGCTTATCCGCAAACCTTGATTTTTTTTTAATAACTTGCAAAAGGTGAAAGAAAGAAACATTATAGGGTAAAACACACAATTCATATCAAGCAACATATTATGTCATTTGAACATTCATGCACAATAAATAAATAACATTTAATCAATTAAAATACTATATAAACAATACCTTAACTCCGTTTTTAAATTTATTTCCTTCGTTATTGGTGCTAAGGTAACAAACCACAATTTCAATATTTGAGGAGAAAATTATTATATATTATACAAAAATATTGGGAAAATTTTAAAAATAAAAAGTTGTAAAACTTACTTGAAATAAATTTTTGTTCTATGGCTGTTATTGTTTACAACTCATTAAAATGTTTTAAAACTTTAAAAATAAAAAACAAAATAACTGAGAATCAAAATTATGACTCATTACCTTTCCTTTTAGGTTCCGTAAATAAGAAAAAAATGTAAATACATACTACGGAGAGGAGATGTGAAATCACTTGATATTTTATAAAGTAAAATAAAGATAATATTTATATACAAGACATCAAAACATCATTCCCGAGAATTGCACTCGCGTATTTAACATGTAAATGGAACTTTATCTAATATTAATAAAGAGTATTTAAAATATTTCATGTTCTATTGAAAAATGAAGAAATAAAATATCAATTAGCAGAATAATAATGATAGAACCAGCTCCATCATTTAATAATTCCTTACACTCTAAATCTTTCTCTTATGTACCTGACTTTATCACATATGTCAGCTTTGTATCATATTACTATATACAATTTAATTTTATCCTACGAATAAGGTGCTATGTACAAGTAAGACTGATATAGTAGGTGTGTTGTGGTAAACGGACAAAGTTGTATAGAGTCTATCTATTTGTTAATTAATAAATTGTCGGTAATACCACCGATGTGTATTTTTCGGATATCCGCGTCAAAAATAAACTCCTACAGAACACCTATCCGTACACAAATAAGTATCAACAACATTAAGTTCACAATAAGTTAAATCTAACAGATATAGTGGTGTGGAAACGCAGTCTAGGTGTGTCGACGTTCATCTTAATCATCGACTTTGATACCCTACGCTGTTCGGTGTGTTTTGTGTACTTGTAAGTGATAGTTGCCAACTTACAAGGCGAGGAGGTCGTTGATCATCGCTTGGTATTCGCGGGTGTGTTGGGTCTTGTTGCCTGTGGCAGGACTTGGAGCAACTGGTCTGCCAATGTAGCTAATTAAAGAAAAAAAAAGGTTATTAATTTAGCAATATAATGTAAATTTCGATTACGAGCACGCAAGCTGTCTAACATTATAAAACTAATGGAGTTTTAAGACAGTTGAGGATAGGAAAATTTTAATTAGAGAAGGGTTGTGACAATCCCTATACAGTAAAACCTCTCTAAAACGGACCACTAATAAATCGAAATCCTTTCTACGACAAAAGGTTTGTTTAAGTCCAGTTAAATTAATTCCTACGTATGTATACTAAAAACTCGCTTACCGATTGATCATTTGTTAACATACTGATTGAGCCAGCGTCCTATGGTCACTTAACGCAATCGGTATTCTACGGCAATGCGAGAGCAAAGCCATGAAGCTGTACCTGCTACGCTAATATATATAACATTCGCTTACATGCCGTGGTTAGTATAACATCGGGTGACCATACGACGAAAACTCTTGCGGTATATAGACCAACAGGTGCAGCAAGAGAAAAAAGTTTCGGCGTAGTTTGGTAGTAAAGAACTAAGATGCGGCGGTATCTATTGCCGCCAGCCGAAAAAATAAATAAATAAATTCTTTTCATTTATTTTATTCAAAACAGTCCGATATTTACAATATATCCCGTAAAAATTGTGTTCGCGTCATATTTGTCTTTATAATACCATCAGAAAACACAAAAACAAAAATAAAAATTAAAAAATGTGAGTACTTTAGAAATTAGTGACAAGAAAAATAGAAATATGTCAAATTACCATTTTATCCAAGTTACACGAAAGGTCTACAAAAAATTTTCTCTAAATTCAATCTGGACATAGTTACTACTTCAAATAACAGTCTTAAAAATATTTAGGCAACCCTAAAGATCAAGTAGATAATTTGGACAAATCAGGTATTTATAAAATATCTTGTAAAGATTGTGATCATGTATAATATTGGGCAAACTAAAAGATCAATTAAAACACGTTACAAGGAGCATTTGGCTCATCTTAAATTTAGAAGGTTTGACAAATCTAGTGTGTAGCCCTACATATGCTTGAAGAAAACCATAAGGTTGACAATATAAAATTAGTTAGAAACGTAAACAACTATGTACAATTAAATTGTTATGAGGGTATGGAAATATATAAAAACAAACATATTTTAATGAATTCAGATTTAGGACCCTTAAATTCTTGTCTTTACGGTTTAATTTAAGCATAAGTAGTAGATTAGACGGAGTTAGGATTAGTGACTAGTTAAGCATGACGGCAGTCAGCCATGACCGTGATTAATGTACCTTGACCTTTTTTAGGTATAAATTAGGGTAGTTTTAGTGTAGTTATTTAGTTCAGTGTTTCTGCTGATGATGATAGCTTTGCTATTGAAACGTACGTCCAGTTTAGTGCAGTTTGTGGTGAGGGGTTTAGGAGAAGTTTGCTACAAATGAGAAATTCAGTTAACACCATGCGAGTCTGTCTCAAAAAGGTTTTACTGTATATCGAACACGCAAGACATATCTGGTGCACATAACAAAATATGCTAAATAAATCAGTAAAAAAAAGTATTTGGGCTGCATACAACTGCCATTTTGATTATTTTGATCAATAGAAAATTAACTGAAGGGCACTTTAATAAACGATCATACATTTGCAGTATTATGATGTAATTTACATATAATTTAAGTTACCAGCACCAGTTATTTCTTTACCAATACCAACGATATATAGACTAGTAACGTGTTAAGATGGTACTGGTGCACCAACAAGGTTTGTAATGTATAACAAAAAATTGAAAAACTCACGAAAAGATATACTTTCTGCGTGCATAGCAAATTCTAAAAATATCGATTATGGGTAAAATAATATAAATAATAAATAAGTTGACAGTTATCATACCGTCTTGCCTTTGCGTTGTATCAAGTTGTAGGTAACGACAACGCCAAGTTAAGCATTGCTTTGCTAGTTAATAAATAAGTGGCGCTTGGCTGCAATATCAACGGTAGTAAAACAATATTTAAAGGTAATTTAAAAAATTCATGTCTAGGTTCTCAAATTTTTTGAAATTATTTAACCCGTTTTATATTTTCTTCATTAATGTTTTATTTGGGCTTATCGGTTTTTGGTTTTAAATTATACAAATGTTTTTACGTTTCGGAATTTTATTTTTTCCTTTTATAAATTTGACTTAGGTTGTTTATGTCATTTTTATCATGAATTGATTTTTATTGTTTTTTATATGCCACATCTCTTTAAACAGGCTTTTAGAATATTTATATGATGGGTGGAAAAAAACAGTACATGTAAAAAATAAAAAATATTAGTTTATAATATATTATGTCAAATATATTGATAAAATGTTGCAATACAGATGTATACTAAAGCAATGAATTTAACCACATCAATAACAAAACTTATATATTTCCCCCTTGGCAAAATTTAAATTTCCCACAATTATTTTTAGTAACTTCAACAGAAAAACATCAAAATAACTAGAAACTAATATAAAATCATTGGTAATTTCGTGTTTCAATGTTGAAGTTACTAAGAATAATGTGGGAAATAATAATATAATATTGCAATATTTTATTAATATATTTGACATAATATATTACAAACTAATATTCCTTAATTTTTGACTTGCACTCTTTTTCCCAACCACCACATAATTATTTTCTATATTTAAAATTTTGTTTCATTAAAATTCAAATTATGGTTGTCATTCAGTGTGTGTTTTGCCAAGGCAAGAAATTTTGTTGTTGAAATTTTATGTATTTATGCTATATATATTTGTGAGAATATTTTTTTTAAAATGTGTTGTTGTGATTATCCAATAAGTTTTGAAGCTTTCTCGCTTAGAATAGTTTTATTTTTTAATAATCTGTTTATTTTTAAAATTTGTTGCACCACTTAATAAACACGCTGTATAACCGTTATGTACATACATTTATCATTTTTATCTTAATAAACCTATCTACCTTTATCACCATCAGGTGATCCCGACCTATGAACATCTGCAAATTCGTATAATTGACGTAAAATGTGACTTCAATGATCACGAGGGACGATAACGAACTTAATTAGAATATCTTACGTAACTTAAAATACCTATAATTTAATCAACGCCAATCAACAAAATTTATGTTATTGTCCTTTGAAAAACATGTAAATATTTAAAAACACTCTGCAACCACGATAAAATAAAATAAAGGTATGCAATCAATTTACGTGCTTTAACTATTAATTTAAATTTTCTAAGTGTGCTTAAGCATCTACCATTGTTGTCACGGAACATGCGTAACGTGCTTCGATACATTACAAAAGCAATAATAATTAAGTGATTTAAGTGTGCGGCGTCATTCACGAATCATAAAGGAAGCGACAAACTCGACACAAAAATAATCCATAGTGAGACACGTCAAAATCACACAACATGAAGATATGATTTATTAGCGGACATCATCCTCACCCGACAACTCTCGCTTCGCTTTCCGATTCTGTGTTGGCCTCGGGCGCCGGTTCCTGTTTGCCAAAGAAACGGCTGAACCACGAACCGACGCTAGTCTTCCCGTGCGTCGGCCTGAATACGTTTTTCGGGAAGAAAATAAACCAACAATCACATTTATTTCATTTCAAAGCAGAAAGAAAAAAGCTCTAATTTTTGCTTGTCTTAATTTGCATATTTTAATAAATCATATCTTCGAGCAAATGTATGTAATAGAGAAATGTGGTGAGGAAAAATTAATCTTACTTGATGTCTCTGGTTCCGGTGAGAGCTGTGTGGAAACGTGGTTGGACGTAGTTCCAATAACCTTGGTTCTTGTGTTCCTCTTGAGCGAAGAATAATCTGGCGTTGGGGTATCTTGCGCACTCTTGTTTGATTAGATCGTATGGGAAGGGAGAAATCTAAAGAAAAATAATTAAATTTACATTATACAGATCTAGGACAACAACATAAGATATAAAAGTTCACAAGTAGTTGAATTCAATTGGGAGATACCATTTATTTTAACATTTAAAAATTTTTCTTCAGTACTTTAAAATAATTCTTAAAAAAAATACGTATCTGTAGCATCTCCTATATACAATTTGATTTTATTTGTACTTAAAATTTTAATATGTTGGGTAGTTCTCAAGAAATGCAATTAGGAATTTTCATAATAACATTCGCATGAGGTATTTGAAGATCATTTTCAACATCAGTTCTCGTTGAATGTTTGGTTTGGAATTGTGGGTGACTATCTAATTGTACCGGTATTTCTACCAGGAAGACTTACTGACGTGGTGTACCGCAACTTTTTGGAAGCAACGCTGCCCGAGTTTCTGGAGGATGTACCATTCGGGACAAGAATTGCAATGTGGTTTATTCACGATGGTGCACCACCACATTTCAGTTTAGTTGCTCGTAATTTTTTAACAGCAACATACGGAGATCGTTGGATTGGTCGAGGTGGGACACACGATCCCCAGACTTAAACCCCCTAGATTATTTCTTCTGGGAATCTCTGAAGTCAATAGTTTACGCTACTCCAGTGGACAATTTGGACGATTTGCGAAATCGGATAATAGCTGGATGTAACTCAATTAGAAACTACCCCTGGTATGTTCGAAAGAGTTCGACAGTCAATGAAGAGAAGATTGAATGCTTGTATCCAGGCTGGAAGAAGCCATTCCGAACATTTATTGTAGATTGAGCAACTGTACATGTACTTTTTGATAATAAAATGTTGTTACTGTCGCAAATATTGTTCGCCCTGTATCTTCGAAACAAGAGGTTTTTCAAAAATCATCATAGGACAAAATATTCTTAGAATAGGCCAAGGAATAACCCCTTGAATTTTTGCCGCATGTTTACCTAACATCCTGTATAATATAAATAGTAAATTTAAGTATTGAAATAGGTTATTAAAATTATGTAAAATGGGATGTTGTTATAGTTATAGGAAAACTAGATTTCGAAAAAAAATATGAGAGAAAACTATATAGTCATATCTAATCAATCAATGTTGTATATGATATGGTAGTGACTTATGTATTACGATTATATTAACAAATGTAGAAAAAATATTTTAATAAAAGTTGTAGATCACAATTTTCTCCTATTTTTTATGTTAACCAAAAAAAATACAGTAACAAGAAAAAAAAAGATTTACTCGGTTCTTAAACTTCTGCAGTCTCTTCTCTCTCACTCAAACTAGACGGGTTGTTCTTTCTTTCGGTGTACTATACCATAACTTGTAGCCAAAACCGTTCTAATGTCAACTGGAATTTTTTACTTAAGGGAATAGGGAGAAGGGAATAGGAAAAAGGGAATCGTGAAAAGGGAATAGGCAAAGGGAATAGGAAAAAGGGAATAGGGAAAAGGAATGGGGTAAAATGGGACAAGAAAAATGGAAAAAAAAAGAAAAGGAAAAAGAGAATAGGAAATACGAAAAACGGAATAGGTAGAAAGAAAAAAGAGAAAAGGGAGCAAATATAGGGAAAAGGGTTTGGGGCAAAGGGAACAGGGAAACGAGAGAACGGAGAATAGTAAAAATAATATTTACATTACAATTTGTTGGTATAATACTAGGAATATTTTATGTATTGGGATTGGTACGCATACATGACGAGTAGCGAGAAAATGTAGTAGTCTAGTTACGTTGTCGTATTATGCATTACGCTTACTTTTACCATGTTTTGTATATTGTGAATTATACAAATAAAATACCTAACGGGTTGGTGTGATCCTTTTTACAGAATACATAACACCATTAAATAAAACTACCGAAAGAAAATAAAAGATGGAAGGCAAAATAGGCGTATTTCACATTCTATGATACATTCTACGTGAATTCCAATCTAACATTAGTTACTGGGAAACAAAATGGCGTATCCAATATGGCGGAAAACATTTGAAAAATATGATAATTTGAAGAATTTTTGATAATAAATGTAAGAAAGGGATGCATTGGAAAGAAAACGCGTTCATAAAATTAAAGAAAAGCAAAAAAAATCTAAAAAAAAACATTAAAAAATAGACAAAAAGTGGAAAATTGAAAAACAAAGTAAAAAAAAAACAAACAAAAAACGTCAAATAAATTTAAAAAAACAATAAATGTTAAAAAGAGGTGGACAATTTGGAAGAAAATTAAATACTGTTAAAAAACAAAAGAAAGCTACCAGAGATGCTTTGCGTCTTCTGTAAGAGGTGTTTTCAGATAGAATGGACCAGCTTATTAACCCACCTTCTTCAAAGAACGCGCTCTAGGAAAACGCCCGACTTCTAGTTCATCATTTATTATTGCATTAAAGGCAACCCGATGTTTTGTTATTTAAACGTTACGGACAGTTAACATCAATAAACTCGATCAGAGAAAGAACATCGCCAAACAAGGAGAAAGTATTAAATGAAGGCAGTTTTAAATTACACTAAGCACCTCTCAAAATTGCATAGAGGCTATATGAATATTCGAATACTGAATATCGCTATATATCACATTGCAAAAATTTGTTAGCGTTTCAAAAAAAAATTGAGAGCACATTTGAAGCTATTTCATTCTAATCGTGTTTTAATATACAGGTTGCAAATTATGCACGTTTTGCTTACTGATTAAAAAAAATTACAAGAAATAATTCTGTTACATGTTGCCGTAAAGAGAATTAAAAGACCCTTTTCAATGAATGGTCACAAGTCACCGATCTTCCCCATTCAAATTTGAAAGGTGGGGGCTGCTGCGCCCCTAGGAATGATTTTAAATCGTCTGGTCTGTCATTAACAGTTGTTCCCCTTGATATGACAATAGACAGGTTTCGGAATTTTATATAAATCACAGCAAGTAGAGTTATTTGAGGTAGCTTGTTTATTTGAAATGCCCTGTCTAATTCCGCCGAAGCTTTGGCCGAATAACAATGGAATTCAAATCGATTTGGCATTATGGCGAATTGAAAGAAAAAAAAACAGTGCTTCGGCGCTTCCCTAAAATGAATACGCGCGTATTTGGGACTAACGGAAAAGTTAGACCTTCATTTTATCAACGTAGACGGGAAGAACAAGGCTTCTGAATATTGCAAATCTCAACTAATAATAGAAAAGAAATCTTCTATTCGCGCAGACTTGTATCATTCGGAAACTTTATTTACTTAGGTACATCCAAATACAAACGTGACGTATTTTTATTTTATGCGTGGGTTTAGAAAATAAGGGTCCAAAATCGAGAAGAAAAATATTACAGTCAATGCGCGTCCAGTTATCTATAACTTTAGTTAGAAAAGTATTGAACACCGCTTTACCTGCTCAATTCTGACGATAGCGATATCCTTTTGCATGTTCTTCGCGTCGCGTTCCTTCTTGTAGTCATAGTAGACCTTGCCAGAGCAGAATACGACCTTCTTCGCGGTGGAAGGATCGGCCTCGTCGTCAGGAATAATTCTCTTAAATTCGGTACCCTCCACCATCTCATCGAAACTGCTTCTTGCTGTCGGCAGACGAAGCAAACTCTTGGGGTACATCAGGATCAACGGCTTACGGAAGGGCAACGCAATCTGTCTCCTGAGAATGTGGAAAACGTTGGCGGGCGAAGAGCAGTTGGCCACGATCCAATTGCAATCGTGCAATTGGCGGACGCTGAAATCGTCACTCTCCGGTGGGAAATAGTCGGGATCGTCGGAGCACATCTGCAGGAAGCGTTCGGGACGAGCGCTCGAATGCTCAGGACCCATACCTGTCATTTTGATATTATAAGAGTATATTTAATATGGCGCGAATGATACGAACCTTCCATTCCGTGCGGTAGTTGAACTACGAGACCGCTCTGACGCACCCATTTAGCTTGACCGGATGAGATGAATTGATCGATGATGCATTGAGCCGTGTTGGAGAAATCGCCAAACTGTGCTTCCCAAATAACGAGGGCGTTAGGATTCGTCATGGAGTAGCCAAGTTCGAAGCCTAAGACGGCGTATTCTGATAATGAGCTGTTGCAGACGGTGTATTGAGCTTGGTCAGGGTATAAGTGGCAAAGCGGGCTGGAAAAAAAAAAAAAAAATTAAATCATTAAAAGGGAAATTAATAGAAGATTGTATTACTTGTATGTGGCTTTGTCGACGGTTTGATGGTGAAGAACGTGGTGGCGATGGGAGAATGTGCCTCTTTCTACGTCTTGGCCGGACAAGCGAACGTGAATCCCTTCTTTCAACAATGAGCCATATGCAAAGGCTTCGGCAATGGCCCAATCAGCAGTGCGATTGTTAATCATGTCCATTCGTGCTTTCAAAATACGTTCCAGACCTAGTAATTTCATAAAAAAAAAAACAGTTTTCATTTACGACCACTATCGTAAGTATATATATTACTATGTTAATTTTAGTCATTGATATTTAATCTATTTTAGTTAATTTTGCGCTTGAGTAGAAGTAGGATTGGTAGATAAGACAGAAAGAATAGAAAAGAGATGCTAGGGTAGACTACACCAACTACAAACAGTTACAGAATGAACGTGAGCTGGAAACAGTTCAAGACGAAATAAATGCACACGATGGACAAGACAGGAAATCAATAAGATGCAAACGATAAGGATAGGGTGATCAGTGATCACGATGCTTTAGAAACAGTAGAAAAGTTCTAGAATGTTCAGAAATTAAATCCTACAAAGTATTTACAAAATATTACTCAATACATAGAGATATATGTTTAACGATTTTTTTTTTTTTTGGAATTATGGCTTAATTGAAACAACTTTATTTAAACCACGTTTCGACAATTTATCAAGCTTTCTAATTCATTTTATGTAATTAATTATTTGTTTCTATTTTCTTCTATTTGTTTCACAACATACGTTGTTTGTCGCAGCTACATTTAACATTTTAAAAAACTGTATGAGACGATTACACTATTCAAATTAACGAACTAACATACATGTATGACATACACTATTTAAACATGTTTGTGTTTAAATTGGAACGACATAGCACAGAATAAAGTTGTGGAAGGAGTTTGTAACGGAAAGTATGACGATAGAGCTGTTAAAAGTAGAGAAGAATGTATGCTAAAAATTTATAGTCAAGTAATATACTTAGACATGGAATTTTCAGAGGGGCAATTAATCAACATATGTAGGTACATAGGAAATAATACTAAAAAAACGAATGATAAAATCAACTCGGGGAATAGCAATATACTCGTGAAAGCTCCGAATTTACGATAAAATACAGGTAATGTTCTTATAATTTTATAAATAGCATTTTGGTTTAGTATGGTTCATCATAATACTTATAAGAATTTATATGTACACATGACAAGTAGATTATGCAATCATTTCGCAATATATTTGTTATAACTATGAATTAAAATGTATTTTTCCCCTTTTATAAACACAAATAAACTTTATTGCGAAATTATTTTGTTTTATTACTTCGTAGAAACGTCTCTTTTAACTATTTATGATTGTCAACAGTGATTTTTATCTAGAAGAGGGCGTGATACAGTTGTGGTGTTACCAAGAACACCCCATTTAGCTACCTACAAATCTCCCCTCCTCCTTAGAGGAAGGTGTTGTCAAATGTCTGCCCTCATTTTTTATTGTTATAATAAACACTTTAATTTGACTGATTGGTATTTGTGCCACAGTATATTCTAACACCATTTATGCAATAAAAGAAAAGTTTCGAATGAACAAAAACGTCACTAATTTAAAACAATTATCAACTCTGGGGCACAGGTAATCATTTACTACTACTATTTACTATCATACTATATACATAAACAATTATTGTTCATTAGTCTATTAAAAGTGCTTGCGTCCCTTAAAACGACGCGTATTTTTAAAAACTTCCAGCAATTTAAGTCATTAGCGCCCTCTATTACGAAACAAATACATTAAAATTTAGTAAGCTAGCATTTAAAATAAAATACTATATTGAAAATTTTATATCAAAACATATAAATAACCAAATCAAGTCAACTCCAATTTGAAATATATGTGAAATTACTATCGGTCACCGAAAAATAGCCTTCATTAACGAATATTGACCTCAAAAATATCGAAACCAAAATCATATTTTACAAGTATTTTAAAATTAAATAATAAAATAGGTGGTGAGCTGTCGGAATAACCAACAACACGGCTTTCTCTTTGTGTTGGTTATAGAGGAAGTGATTGATTTCCAATTGTTTAATAGTAATTGCCTTCATTATTCATGAACGAACAATTTAGACAACTGAAACCTGACTAAAGATCAAGAAAGCTAGTAGGTGGCCGTTTTCCTCTCAAATTAAGGAGAATACAAAAGAAAAGTAGAACATCTGGCCTTTGCCCCGAAGAAATATAATTATCGAAACACAAATAGTCCAAACTTAAAGTCTGGATGTACAGGATAATTACAATAAAATACAGGTAAATCATTATATTGTGAATAGTATTTTGACTTGAAATGACATAGTGTCATTATCAGTAAGGGAGAGATGCTTTATTCACCGGTTTCCATCAAAGATGCGGTTGATGCCATCAAATTGGTTTCTTTATTCGACGGTGAATGTTTGGTTGTATATCAAAATGTCAATTTTCATCATTTGTTTTATGGTGTTCCATCAATGCTTCATCAACAGTAGTTTGGTGAGCTGGTGCTTGTTGGAAGGGCACAAACAAATTTACAATTGACATTAAGTCATATGAAAGTGAGTGTTTTTATTATAAAATAACTGTTTGATCCAAAATGTTTTATGACTGTGAAAGTAATGGACTAAAGTCCGTTACAATAGAGAATGGTACATCTCGTCACCAGCGTGAAGCCTCACGTCAATTACACCCCGCTACCGGCTACCACTGTCTGTTACCTAACGAGACATCGGCTACCAATATTGGTTTATTGCGCATGTGACGTGATGTACCATTCTCAATTGCAACGGACTCTACATTTCATTATTCAATGAATTTGAGTAGCAAAATAATTACTCATAATCCGCCAAAGCGTTTCCTGTTTAGCAAAAAAAAACGGCTCCCATCAGTACTCACCATAGATGACGTCATGAAATACACCAACAAACATTCGATGAGATGAATAAAGCAACTCTCGCTAACATTTAACGTTTGACGTTTAGATATGCAACCAGGCATACACATTGTTCTAGGCAGAATGCCTACGATTTAATGATATTAAACTTTAACTGTTTAAATAAATATCACATTAACTGTAAATTAGTTTACATCAATTGAAAGTATCTGAAGTTGGTATCAAAATGGTTCCTATTTATTTTCGTGATTGGCTACATCTCTGTCATCGTCTCATTCGTCATTCGTGCCGTGCTGTTTGTTAACGTTAAACATAACGAATAAAACAAGAAATCCCGAGGAGGCAAATGCAGTGGTGCCAACTTAAATTTTCTATTGCCAGCCTCAGACACTTGACTTTGCTCACTCTGTAAATATTAATGAATAAAAATAATGCAACAATATGCAGATATTTAAAATGTTTATGTAATCGTTTGTATGGTTCTGAAATAGCTTTACGGACATTTTTTAGATGTATTTTAAGCCTTCGAGATGTCACGTGTTTTTTCCGCAAAAAAAAAATAGACAGTGCTACATCAATATAAAAGTGCAACAAATTGTTAAGATTTTTTAATAAATTAATATTTATAAGTATTTAGAAGGCTATGAGTTTTATTGGTTACTAATTTTTCCGCTGTACATATATGATATCACACTTTTAAACTAACCTTTGTGGATGAGGAATTCCGCAGCATTCGGTGGCGGTGACGAAAATCTAGTACCGATATGCACCAAAGTTTCTTCCTTAAGACCAGTGGGGCTGACCTTTAGAGGATCTTTACCCTCAAAGAATCCAGACCACGGACTGTCCAGCCAATCCTTATGCTTGACGTGAGTTTCCTTACGCGCCCCTGCGAAAGCGTCCTCGCAAATCTTTTCGTATTTTTCCTTGACGTCTTGCACCTAAAATAACACCCACATATATAATGCGATGTTCGAACATGTGCTAGCGCCACCTACGAACCTCAGCTGGAGTTACAACGCCATCGGCGATCAACTGGTCGGAATACTTTTCCAGAATAGGTTTCGTCTTCTTGATTTTAGTGTACATAAGGGGTTGGGTGAACATGGGTTCGTCGTTCTCATTGTGGCCGTTACGCCTATAGCACACGATATCGATTACTACGTCTTTGTGGAAGGTAGCGCGCCATTCAGCGGCGATGTTGCATACGTGAATGACGGATTCCGGATCATCGCTGTTGACGTGGAAGATGGGAGCGTTCACGACGCGAGCGACATCTGCAGCATACCATGGTATAATTACAACGTACATATTCGAAACGAGAGCGCTAGTCTGCTGTTTCCCACTCGCGCGTCAAAGGAGTCATCAGTTTATAGTATTAATAAAATTTATCCGTTTATGGATCCAATGACGTGGTTTGGGAAAAACAGTAGAAGAGCATTTATACCACTGCGTACCAGTACAGTATGGTGAAGACCTGGAATAACGTGGATCGGTCGTAAAGCCGATTTGATTGTTTATAACGATGTGAATAGCCCCGTGTGTGGTGTAGGCTGGTAAGTCGGATAAGTGCATGTTCGAAGACGACACCTTGCCCACAGAAAGCCGCATCACCGTGAATGTGAATCGACATAACCTAGAAATACGTAGAATCAAAAGTTTGGGTTTTGAGAATAAAAAAAAAACGTTTGCAATTACTTTTTTGCCTTCACCATCGCCTCTGTAGAATTGCTCAGCTCTAGTTTTACCTTGGACAACGGATGATACGCATTCAAGATGGGAAGGATTAGCACATACGGCGAGCCTAATGTTTTTGTTTGTTACACGATTTAACCTGAAAAAAAAAACATATTTCATTCAAAAATTTCTAACGTAAATATTTTTAACCCATCAATGCGAATTAATCATGATTAATGAGTATGATTTAACATATGTTAATTAGTAGTGTTTTCAACTTCCCCAACACAACGAAAATTGTGTTTTATGTGCGATATCTTTGAGTATTTACAGGAACTATAATAAGTGAGTGCGGTGTCGGTGTACGTGCGTGAATCACCTGTGCTTAAATCGCTCCGAATTTTTAACCCATTAATTGGGAATTTTCGAGCTAATAATTTGCAAAATTGTATTACAATTGTAAATAATAGAGAAAGAAGTGACAGGTTAATAAACTAACGAGGAAGTAAGTCGAAATAGTACATAAATAGGACAATCTTTAAAGTAAAAACCAAGTCTCCGAGGTGTGGAACCGGACGAGGGCTTTTTTATAGACGACGAGATAGTAAACAACACAGAGCCGTATTCAGAGACGTTGCAGAGAAAGACGTTTATTAAAAACGAATTATGTTGAATGAAGAGAAAGGTTCGCGGATAGTGATGATTACTCCACCGATGAAAATATAAAAAAGAGAAGAGCACTAGAAGAAATGGAGGGAACGTTCGAAAGAAGTAAGAAAACACAACGAACCAACAAAACAAAGAAAGAAGGAGATAAACTAGATCTGATATTAAATTAATAACAGATATGAAGAAGGAACAGAACGAACTAAAAAATGAACTAAGAGAGTTAGAGAGGACCAGAAAGTGTTTAATGGGGAAATAACTAAATAAAAGAGGAGAATGAAAATTGAAGGAGGAAAACAATTTAATCAAAAAAGAATTCACTGAAATTAAAAAGGAATTAATAGACATTAAAAAGGAGATGACATGGATAGAAAAAGACAAAAAGAAAAATAACATAGTGATCAAAGGACTAGAAATAGAAACAAATGACACCGAAGTAATGAAAAATACAATAAATGATTTCATAAAAGAACATCTGAAGGTTAATGTCACAAACAAAAATGTAATCAAAATTGGAAGAGGAGTATACTTAGTAGAATTAGAGAACGAACATGACAAATTAAATGTGATGAGGAATAAATCACAACTAAGAAAATTAGAAACAAAAAAAGTATATATCGACGATTACTTAACACGGAAGGAGAGGGAGAAACATAAACATATAATAAGACGAGCTCAAGAAGAGAAAAATATAGGAAAGGCTATAAAGATTGGATACAACAAGATAATCATAGATGGAGTGGAATGGAGATGGAATAGGAATAGTGAGCAATTGGAAATTCAGGCAACAAAAAACTAACTTACGGAGAGGGTGGAAATACGGATACGAACCATGGCAACGAAAAGGACAAGAGAAGAGAAAAGAGGATTACAGAACGAAAGAATGAGTATAAGGCCATACTGACAAAGGCGGGGAAGGGAACTAAAAATAGGTACATGGAATGTGCGTGGCACATATCAAGAGGGAGCCCTCAAAAATCTAGCAGGCATAATGTCAGAATACAAATTAGATGTGCTTGCCCTGCAAGAGACGAAACAAACAGGAAACGAGATAGTGGAGATAGGGAGGATCACATTCTTTAAAAGCGGTGGAAAAAATAGACATTTTGGAACTGGTTTTATGGTTAATGAGAGAAGCAAAAAAGCAGTGATGGAATTCAAGGCAATATCGGACAGGATATGTTATCTAAGACTACGTGGCAAATATAGAAAAATAAGCATAGTAAATGGCCATGCCCCAACAGAGGGAAAAGAATTAGAAGTAAAGAATGATTTTTATGATCAGCTAAGTGAGGTATTGGAAAACACCCCCAAGGTATGACATAAAGATTGTGATGGGAGATTTCAATGCAAAGGTGGGAAGAGAAGAAATCTATAAGAAAATAACGGGGGCAAAAAGTTTACACAGAGATAGTAATGAAAATGGTAAAAAACTAATTGAATTTGCGACAGAAAACCAAATGAGAATAGCAAGCACGTATTTTGACCGCAAAGACATCCACAAAATTACATGGATATCTCCGGATATACGAACAAAAAATCAAATAGATCATATCCTCGTCGAAAGTAAACACATTAAAACGGTTAGAAATTGCAAAAGTTATAGAGGGGCAGATGCGGATAGTGACCATTTTATAGTTATAGCCAATCTTAAACAAACATTGCCTATAGTAAAAAAAGAGCGTAGAGAAAGACAGGCATACGATGTAAGTAAGCTGGAAGAAGATAGGGTATCAAAAAAACTAGAAGAAGAAATAAATTCGAAGCTGTTAAAGGGAAATTTAGAAACGCAGACAATAGAAGAACGATGGGCCATAATACAAGCAGCAATGACAAGGGCGGCAAACACATGTTTGGGAAAAACTGCGCAAAAAAGGAAAAAAGAATGGTTTGATAGAGAATGTGAAGAAGCGTTAATGAATAGAAATAAAGCAAAAATTGAGAGGGACAGAAACGGATCAGCAGAAAATATAAGAATTTATGAAGAAAGGAGAAAAATCGCCAAACGAATATGCAGACAGAAAAAAAAGAGAGATGCTGGAAAAACGACTTAAAACGATAGAGGAACATCACGCAAACAATGAAATTAAAAATTTTTACAAAGAAACTGAGGGTATTAGACAAAGACAAAACATCAAAATGACATATTGCAGAGACGAAGAGGGGCAACTCCTAGGAGAAACAAACGAGAAACTAAATAGATGGGCACAGTATTTTAGACAATTGCTAAACGAACAGAGGAAACTGGACAACATATAACAATGGCGACAGTACGAACCCAGCAAGGAGAAAACGAGCAGGAAGAAATAGAAGAACCTACGAAAAGAACTCGCCGAGATAATAAAATATCTCAGAAAATAAAAATGCAGGAGAAGTGGTATACCAGCGGAAATCTTGAGGCAAGGCGGGGCGGAATTACATAGAAGCTTGTATCACCTAATATTAAGGATATGGAGAGAGGAGAAAATGCCGGAACAGTGGGGCAACGCCGTTATATGCCCGATTTACAAGAAAGGGGACAGAACGCTCTGTAATAATTACAGAGGGATAGCCTTGCTAGAAGTGGCTTACAAAGTCCTTGCTAAATTATTAGAAGTAGGCTGCAGATTTACGAAAACAAGTATTAGGGGAATACCAAGGAGGATTCAGAACGGAAGATCAACAACGGACCAAATATTTACCCTAAAGATGTTACAAAACAACAGTTACGAGCAGAATCTGGATTACATATACTTTTATAGACTTTAAGCAGGCGTACGACTCAATATCAAGAAAAAAATTGTACGAAGCATTGGAAAAATTAGGAATACCATATAAATTGATAAAACTAGTGAAAATGACACTGTCTAATAAAATAATAAGGTACGGTTGGAGGGTAGATACTCGAGGAGTTTCACAACAGCAAGAGGATTACGACAAGGTGACCCACTCTCGACCGACCTGTTAATGTTCTGCTGGAGCTAATAATGAGAGAAAGTAATATCCAAACGAATGGTCTAATTTTTCGCAATAAGAGACAGTGTATAGCTTACGCTGATGACGTGGATTACTAACAAGATCGAAAATTGAACTCGAAAGGTATTTGATAGATTTGAACAACACGCAAAAGAGTACGGATTGAAAATAAATGAAGCAAAAACAAAATATATGGAGATGCGAGTGGACGCGAAAGAAGGGGAAAAATATGTGAAATTTAAAACCAAGTCTAAAGAATATAACATAGAGAAAGTTAATCAACTAGAATATTTGGGCGTAACCGTAACAAATAAGGGACAAGAAACAAAGGAAATAGAGAAAAGAATTATAAGAGGCACCAGAGCTGCCGCATCGTTATCGAAACTTTTACGAGAGAAGAACTTATCTAGGGCAATAAAGACGCGTGCATATGAAACAATAATACGCCCGGTGGTTTTATATGCAAGTGAAACGTGGGTAATAACGAAACAAGACGAAGAGAAACTTGAAATCTGGGAAAGGAGGGTGCTGAGAAAAATCTTTGGAGGGGTGAAAATGCAGGACGACCAGTGGCGAAGACGAACAAATAGAGAGCTGGAGAAAATGTATGTTAAACCAAGAATTACGCAAGTGATTCGAGCACACAGAGCAAGATGGTTGGGGCATATTAGACGAATGCGGGAGCAAAGGATACCCAGGAGAGTGTTGGAGGAGGGAGTTGGTGGAAAACAAAGAAGAGGGCGACCAAGGAAAAAATGGCTGCAGGAAGTAATAAAAGATGTGGAGGATGTGGGAGTGACAGACTGGAGAGAAAGAGCAAATGATAGGAAAAAGTGGAAAGAAGTCACCGAAAAAATAAAAACCAAGGGCCTCCAAGGCCTGTAGAGTTGTTTTATATACAATCGTCTAGCTTCTAATGAGTTGCCATCAGCAAGTCCATACATGAAATGCGTGCCAGTCATCTCAGCGTTCGTATACATCATGATAGAGTATTTCACTAACTATTAAAGACATGTCAAACAGCCAAACGTCACTCAATCTAAACAAATGCGACCGATGAGACGTATTCAAATGAAATCCACTACTAGATAAAACAGCCGTTTCATGTGATCGAGATCGAAAAAATAACAACGCATTGTAAACAATTTTTGTACTTGATAAACTCATTGGCGTACATATACTTTATTTATATTAATAATTCAACGAATATCGGAGATATGATTTTTGTGTATCGAAACAAAGGGTTTTTCAAAAATCATCATAGAACAGAATATTCTTAGAATAAGCCAAGGAATAACCCCATAATTTTTGCCGCATGTTTACCTAACACCTTGTATAAAGCTATTCACATACGTGCATACAGTTATAGGCACCTTTGACAAAATTAATGGGTTTCATGTTTCTTGCATTTTTTTTTTGTGATAGATACAGTCGCGAGCAAATGTTATAGGCACCCTAAATTTTGAGCGAATATCACAGTAAAAAATGAGAAAATAAAAACTTGTAGGTAATACATTATAAATATGTAGTATTTTAAGGGATCTTATTAATTTGTTGCATATTAGAGTGTTTTTAGTACAGCTATAATACTTTTTCGATGGGAGGGGGAAAGTGACATCTCGAAGACTTGAAAATATATAAAAAAATAATACATTTACAAAAGGTATTTATAAAGACTATTGTAATCATAAAGACGATTATATAAACGTTGAAATACATATGGATTGACTCTTTGGAAGCACAGTACCTATCGAACGCAGGACGCCGAAAACTATCAGATAACAATTCTTAAATGTTAAAAGTGATTTTTCATTTATTGTGCTTAAAATAAAAAACTGAAAGAACCAAAATATTGATTTAAAAACATATGTATATCAATGTTAATAAATATTGAAATGAAATATTCTGGCTGTAGTATGTAGTTTAGCGCTAAAGTATTTTATATCTTTTATTTTTAAAATTTACTGGCATTTTTAAAAATGCAATAATATTGTGGGATATTGTATTTAAAAAAAGAAAGTTGAAGGCTGTACCGAGCTTACGGAACACCCTGTACAAATCCCGATAATTTGGCGTTATAGAAAAATCATATTCCTGCAACAATTTATAAAAACTTTTTTCGCTATCTGTCACTGTTTATGAATTATATATACAGGGTTTTCCACGGAACTGGCTGGTTAGAAGTTTTCCGGCTTAACGAAATTCCTCAGTTTTAAAAATTGGGGTTTGCAACAATTTGGCACTTACTTTCTTTCTAAAATATTTTCACCTTTTTTGCACTTCCGGTTAACCGGAAGTCGCCGCGAACTTTGTTATTTTAAATGGAACACCCTATATATTATTATATTTTTGAATTTACTATAAAATTCTATGACGATTACTATTAGGGTATCTTATACCTATCTTCAACTGTTTCTAAGATATTACGATTTTTGTTAAAATTTTGACATTTACATTGTTGTATGTAATTGGTTAATTCTCACTTGATTTAAGTGTCAGAAATCTCCGACTTTCAAATCAACAAGTACTAACAGTGTTTTACCAAAACGTAGAAAAAAAAAAATCAGTGACATTATACAGGGTGTTTAAAAATTAGTGACATGTCCAAGAATTTTGAATGTTGCAAAACTTAATTTTTTCAAATAGAACACCCTGTACATTTTTCTATTTTTGGATGTACAATTAAATTCTATGCCGATTTGCTGTAGCATTCCCTATACCCATCTTCAGTAGTTTTCTTTTAAATTACTCGTTTTGTTTATTACCGCTTTCAAATGGCCGAATAATTTCTATCTGGTGAGCCATGACATTAACATCACAACAATTTATTATTATTAGTAAATATTATTGTTATAATCATTGTTACACGTCGCGTGTTCAGATAAATGCTATTATTATGGAACTTATGAATTAGATAATGAAAAATATTGAAGGAGCTTATTTTAACCTGGATACTTTAAATTTATTTTACATTCACTGAGAATGCAGGATGAACTTATAGAGAATTTACGGTAATTATAGGGATTTATTTTCGGCTAATATATCTAATAAAATTCAGAAAACTTTGAAATAATACATTACACAGATTACACACTGTACGCAACTTTCGGTACTACCAAGCAAGATTTAATGATTCGTGTGACGAGAACGTTTGATGAATTAGACCCAGTTGAAGTGAGAAGAAGTATAAGACGTCGAATAATAAAATGCTTGGACGTAAACGGAATTCACATTGAGCATTTCTTTTTGATACTCTATGTCATGGTTCAAGTTTATGTTGCTTGTAAATTGCATTTGTTAAGTATGCATGTATCTAAATATTCTTCATAAAAACCTTTATAATTTATAATTTTGAAAATACTTTAATATATCAAAAACTTTAAAACATCTGTCTGACAAGCACAATACGTTTTAGTGAAACAATTTTTTGTTATGTTGTCGTCGTTATCGTTTATGCCATTTCCCTTAATTTGAAACCAAGCTGTAAAGAGAAATCATTTCAAAATTTTCTGGATTCCGTTAGATATATTAACAACCAATAAATTCCTTTAATTACATTGAATTCTCTATAAGTTCTTCCTGAATTCTCAGTGAATCTAAAATAAATTTCTAGTATCTAGGTTAGAATAAGCTCCTCCAATATTTTTCATTATCTAATTCATAAGTTCCATAATAATATTCATCGATCTGAACACGCGACGTGTAACAAACAATGATTATAACAATAATACTTACTAATAATAATAAATTGTTGTGATGTTAATGTCATGGCTCACCAGATAGAAATTATTCGGCCATTTGAAAGCGGTAATAAACAAAACGAATAATTTAAAAGAAAACTACTGAAGATGGATATAGGGAATGCTACAGCAAATCGGCATAGAATTTAATTGTACATCCAAAAATAGAAAAAATGTACAAGGTGTTCTATTTGAAAAAATTAAGTTTTGCAACATTCAAAATTCTTGGATATGTCACTAATTTTTAAACACCCTGTATAATGTCACTGATTTTTTTTTCCACGTTTTGGTAAAACAATGTTAGTACTTGTTGATTTCAAAGTCGGAGATTTCTGACACTTAAATCAAGTGAGAATTAATCAATTACATACAACAATGTAAATGTCAAAATTTTAACAAAAATCGTAATATCTTAGAAACAGTTGAAGATAGGTATAAAATGCCTTAATGGTAATCGTCATAGAATTTTATGGTAAATTCAAAAATATAATAATATATAGGGTGTTCCATTTAAAATAACAAAGTTCGTGGCGACTTCCGGTTAACCGGAAGTGCAAAAAAGGTGAAAATATTTTAGAAAGAAAGTAAGTGCCAAATTGTTGCAAACCCCAATTTTTTAAAACTGAGGAATTTCGTTAAGCCGGAAAACTTCTAACCAGCCAGTTCCGTGGAAAACCCTGTATATATTCACCCTACTAGTGAAACACCATGCAGAGGTCGTCAGCTGATATCATACACTCTTTAGGCTGAGATATTGAATTGATGTGGGCGTCTCAGCTTTTCCATAATCTCAAAAAATATTTACAATACTTACGGTATCTTAGTCTGTACGCCCTCAACCTCTAATCACATACTACTTCGGGCTGCAAATACTAGGAGAGAGGGGAATCACAGAGAGGCACGTGCCTTTAACTAAACTACTTTATTGCCCCGCTTAAAAGCTCAAACAAAATGCGACACCACCGCTAGCAGCGCACCACGCGCCCTCTAATCCGAATCAAAACATAGCAGTCCATAAATCAAGTGCGCACCATACTCTCCATGGCCGCACGATCGCAGATGGATTAACGCAGAAACCGGAGAGCGATACGCGACGGTCACGTGACGGACACGTGACCTTGGCGCGCGCCACCGCGTCTGGATTACGCTAATAGTGTTGTTAATCCGTGAAAGGATCTATACTAGCGCTCTCGTCCCTCCGGGCGATGGGAAAGATGTTTGTTTTCGCGCCGGAGACCCGTAATGCAGAACATTAAAAAGACATCAATTATATCGCAGACTATAAGGAGGAATAAAAAAAAGGGGTGAATCTATAATAATAAAGTTGATGGGGTTAATTTTATAACACCTCACCTATATCCTCTCTCAACTCTCGTCTATTTCCCATACTTTCCTTGAATTTAAACGGTAGCATTTTATACTGCTAGATACTTGAATACGCTACGTGTCAGACACAAAGTTGGGGATTAGGGTTTTCTTGGTTACCGTTCTGCGCGCGCGAGGAAGGGATCTTGTCGGGCTGTGAAACTGCCGTTTCACGTCGCGAATACAAATTGTAGCCAACCAAGGCTTGTATGTGTGTAAGTACGTCTGCCTTCCCTCTGCTGTTAGAGGCGCACAGACTGCTGAAAATGGTAGAGGGCGTAAGAGGCATTCGGTAGATTTTATTGGGGTAATTCATACCTCACTTTGTGCCCTCTTATGGAAAAGTTGTCTTCGCTGTAAGCGAAAGGAACATTTTATTGCCCGCTTTTTTCTCGGTGTCCCCGGCTATTTTATTTTCCAGTAAGAAATTGCGGAAATTCTTTTTTTTATATGTTAGGGTGTTACACTAGTCGTTGAATAATCACTAGAGTGTAGTGATGTTAAAACTGTTTCTTTACGTTAGCAGCTACAACCTGCTTCTGCTACTTTTGGTTAGCAGTTTAACCCTAAACCTACCAAGGTGTGCTTTTGAGGCACAATTGATTTTGAAATTGCTGGAACGTTGTAAGTTAACTGCCCACAGACTGGAGGATTTTTGTATTCTCAAAATAAACTATTTAACACAGAATGACATAAAAATTTTTTAAAAATATTTTTCCTATTTTACTAAAAAAATTAAACATAATTTACCGACACGACCTACCAAGGTGTCTTTGAGGCACATACTGTTATTATACTATAAAATGCATTGCTACGTTATTTAAAACTAGGTATGTGGGTAAATCCCCCGTAATAAGATATGCTTTATATTTCGGACTTTCCCCTTGTATGTAAGAACTTCCAGTTGCATATGAAGGGGAATTCCCTAAATGCGTTTTGCTAAAACAGTCTGCATTGCTATCAGTGTATTTGTGACTTTCCTAACGAACGCATTGGCCGTTTTAGGTGTCTATTGGTTAATTTTATTTCTTTTACCTATGGAGAGTATAGTATAGACCAGGTAAGCAAAATAAAGTTTTGATTGACCCCAGTAAAAATAGATTTGTTGTTTTATGCTTATTTGGTTTTGAAATTTATGCAGAAAGTATGACCGATTGGTTGACTGACCGACGCCGGCCACTAACTGAAAAGGAGTTGGCTCGATGCATTGTACGAAAGTGATGAGGATTGGAAGGGATGTAAATGATGGTGAAGATGAAGAAGAGCCAAATGACGAAACCTCTTCTAGTGAAGCGGATTATCAAGAAACTGGCGATGAAGAAAGCGATGAACAAGAAGGAAGTGACGATAGTGATGCTAATGATGAACCGCCCGGCATTCGCAAACTTTTATTGAAAAGATGGTACCGAGTGGAATGCCACGCCGATTGCCAAGGGAAAACACATGCACACAACATAATTACAACAGCTTTGAACAAAGTGAAACTTCCACCTGGAGTGCATGTTGATACTCCTTGTGACGCATTCAATTTGTTTCTTGATGATACGGTTATTGGTATTGTGGTTGCTTTCACTAATAAGGAGGCTGTTCGTATTCTTGGCGATTTGTGGAAACCAGTTGACGACGTTGAAATCCGTGCTTTCTTGGGCCTTTTGATTACTGCTGGAAGAAATAAACAAGGAATGGTGGACTATAATGAGCTATGGAATCCTTTATATGGAAATCCTGTTTATCGAGCGTGTATGTCACGAAATAGATTTACTCAATTACTAAGATTTATTCGTTTTGACGATAAAGCGACTAGAACCCTCCGAAGGCAAAAGGACAAGTTGGCACCAATTAGAGACCTGTGGGACCGTGTTAATACAAACTTGCTGAAATATTATCTTGCTGGCAGTAATCCTTTTAGAGGTCGTGTATCTTTCCGACAGTACCTGCCAAGCAAGCCAGATAAGCACGGTATGAAAATTTGGTGGATATGCGATAGTGGAACTAGTTATCCGTTACGTGGTATACCGTACTTAGGAAAAGAAGGTCTCAACAGAGCAGAAAACTTAGCGCAAAAGGTGTTGAAGACCTTTGTGAACCTTTCTGAGAACTAAAAGGAATATTACGTTCGACAACTTCTTCACCAGCTACGAGCTTGCATCCAGTTTGCTTACCAAAGGCCTAACTTGTGTAGGAACGCTCAGAAAAAATAAGCGCTGCATACCACCAAATTTTTTACCTCACAGGCGACGGAATATTGAAAGCAACTTGTTTGGTTTTCAGAAGACAATGACTTTGGTATCTTATGTACCTAAGAAAAATCGCTGTGTCATATTATTATCTACAATGCACAACGACTCCACCATTGATGAGGAAAATAAAAATAAATCTGAAATCAATAAGTACTACAATTCCACGAAAGGAGGGTGGATACACTTGATCAGATGGTACATACATATTCAGTGAAACGCAAAACTAATAGGTGGCCTTTGATCTATTTTTTCAATATAATTGATGTGTGTGGAGTAGCTTCATTTGTCATTTGGAGAAATATCCATCCTGACTGGCATATTTCCAAAAAACGAAGACTTCGCAAAATTTTCTTACGAGAAATTACAACAGAATTAGTAATGGGGCAATTAGACGTGTAGTTTGAGTGGCTTGCATAAAAGTCATACTTCATTGATACAAACTACGTTGAATCAAGTACCAACCAGGGGAGTCTTCGGCTCGAGAAGTAAGAAAACGAAAACGGTGCTATATTTGCCCATCAAAGAAAAGCAGAATGTCAACACAGTTATGTGATAAGTGTAAGCAAACGTTTGTGGTGAACATTCAGAGAAAATACTCACGTGCACAAATTGCAAACTAAATAAATAACTTTCAAATATTTTACTATCTTGTACTATTTTTAAATTATATCTTCTGACACACAATATTCTTTCTATATGTTTTAATCTTACTGTATACCTATTACATGCAATGCATATTTTGCTATTATTTACATCAACAATGTGTACAAATAGATGTGTGCCTGTGAGGCACACCTTGGTAGAACACGTTACGATAAAACGTTGGTAGGACTAGGGTTAAAAAAGCTGTTTCTATAACTTTGCACATCGCCCCAAAGTGTCTTTTGTTACCGCTATTCACTCAATATTTATATGTATTGCTATGATATCTAAGGTATGGAATCTATTTTAAAGGCATTCACAACAAGGTTGTAAACTAAATTATCTAGTAATTCAAAAGTGAGGCGTGTACTCAGTTGCCTACTCTACAGGCGAATTATGAATTTACTAAAGATAGTTATTTAAAATGAATAATATTAGCATTAGATGCTAAATATTGCATTATTATAATGTAAACTTTATTTTATATGTTAATTCAAACTGACCTGGTATCTTTTTTATGTTTGTTATATTTGCTCGGAGAGATTTTTCAGTCTTCGGGGTGTTTTTATTTTAACGTTTGGCGTATTCCCCTCAAACTATAGAAAATAACGGTATTTTAATGTCGGTTAGCTTTATCTTTCAAAATTCAGGTTGGTCGACCTGTGTGATAACAATCGAAGGCTGTTGACCGTTGAATATGATTTGAATTCTCATTCTGTTGGTGGCTACCAGACACGACGGTTGTCTTAATCTTCCTATAACGTTTTTTTGCCACAATTTTAAAAAATTTATGAAAGTTCCAAGAAGTATTACCTAAAAAAAATATCGATACAACTCCTGTTTATGTAATCTTTATCGAATACCTGAAATTTGCCAAGAAAATATCCTATAAAAATATCCTACGAAGATCTCCCGACCAGATTTGCCTTTTCATGCCATTGACCGAGACCGGGGGCCCCGTTCCTTTAGAAACTACAGTCAAGTACTAGAGATTGCCAAGCGTCGTATCCTTTTCAAGTTAGTATTTTCAAGTTAGAATCACCTTACCTAAAACAGATCGGAATTAATTCAGTTCCCTTTCAATTTTAATCAGAAACTTATATATTTTTGTGTAATTTATTTCACCATACGATAATTTGGGGTTAGTTTATAAGAACCGCCATTTAGTTTAGTTATTTTAGTAAATTTTATATGTAAGGGTTGTATAAAAATATCACCGAATTTGATCTGTGATAAAATAGCTATCTTTAACAAATATCGATAATCATAGATAATCGTTTGCTTTAAAAATTTTAGTATTTGCCGTTTACGGGTAGATGGCGCCGTTATTTATTTGAATTTTAATTTATTATATGACGTTTCCATAACCTCATTAGTTTTAAAAATGCCAGGAGAGTTTGAAGACGTGTTTTTGTATTAAAGTTTGTCTTATATAGTATTTTACTGATGCCAATTTACGTACCTTGTGATCATAGAGTCTCAATTGATAAGGAAACATAGCATTTGGATAAATAAATAAAGATTTAAGCTTGTTTTGGTTTGAAACGTTTCTTTTGTTTGTACAGTAAGTGTTTCACATCGATTTTCGATATTTACTTATTTCAAATTTTAATAAACCGAGAAGGGCCTTTGAGAGTACGCGCGTTAGGTGAGAAAATTAACTGCCTATTCGTTAAGAAGTGTCCCGAGTACGATTCTGACAGATGATCTGGTCCCCTTTGAAGCGTCCCGTGCCACCTAGCAGGTAGGAAGTCACTTTCCACAGTTTTCTTGCACTTACTTAGAGAGATCGCTGGGTGTATTGAAACCACTATTTTAATAATATTGATTTTATTGAAAAAAAAAAAATAAAATAAAATCGTAAACGGACAAGCTAAATAAAAAATAATATAAATTTGAATATAATATTAAATTAGTATTGAACTATAAAAAATTAAATTTTGAAATCCCGGGCATTGTGTTCTGAAAAACAGAGCAGTATATGCATTTATATTGCAGATGACTCTATTTGATTCATTCATAATTCATGATTCATACATACATATTTCTGACACTGGTGTTCGTTACACACTTTCCCCTTACGTATGAAATTTTTGGTAATGTTTTTCCTTAATTTATCTGGTTTTCATATTTCTATTTCTATTGATGTACTCATAAACACACAGAAGCGTGAAAAAGGTTTATTTTAAATGTTTAAATTCATCCCATCTTGAAAGGAGACCAACGTAGTCGGAACATTGAATGTTCTTAATCAGATTCTGGCAACGTAGTCGTTTGAGAAACCCCGACTCACCCCATCTAGCCGGTAACCAGCGTGCTAAACTTTAAACTCTCTCTAACAAGATTTATTACGAAATGAATTACTTAAAGTTACTCGGGAATAGACGGAGTGAGAGATAGAGGGAGAGGTTACACGTGGAATTAGCCCCACTTTTTACTAAAGTTGCGTATTTATCACATATATACAGTGCGTCCACATTTTGATGCTCACCATTGGTATGCATGTATCTCGGTTATTAAAAGAGATAGAGTAACGGTTAAACGGGAAATGTTTTGTAAAATTAATAACCCCAAGAAATATCGTTTTAAATTTACCCTAACTTTTTTAAATTTCAATATATTTATAAAAAAACAATTGTAGATTTCCATTTTTCTCAATAACCGCTTCTAAAGCTCAACATTATTCAAACTCTTTTTTGAGACAATTTTTCTGGTGTAAAGAGAAATCCCAGGTTGTCATTTGTTTTCAAGTTATTGACATTATCTTTTGTTTTTTCATATGGCGGTCATATTTTAATTTTTGATTAATTTGATAATCTTTAAAAAGAGCTTTTCAACGATGTATAATATTATTTGGCATATTTTGTCAGTTTCATTTTCTATCTGTCATCCGCTTCATAGCCTACTAATCTCACTGTTTCACACTGACGCGTCAGTGTGAAGCGTCATGACATTTTATGGCTTCCTAATGTTATCGTTTTTATTTGTTATATGTTTTTTGTTAATATGAAAGTAACTGTCAGTACACTGAGAAAACAGTTTTAATATAAATTTATTATATCAGTATTATTTTAAGTATAAACATTTTTATTTTTATTTTAAAAATATGTTTATTTTACCAGTAGACATTATTTTATTTTATATATGTTTATATTAGAACTTAATATATATTATATTAAAATCCCGACAATCGGGAAGGTTCGTTCAAGTCCGGAGTGCCTCGCTTTTTTTAACCAATCATTACGCAGTGAAATTAAAAACAAATAGCAATTCAAACAGATGCAACTTAAAATGAAGTTCTTTTTACAATGGACGGATATCCCAACAGACAATGTAAAATCTACTTACCTGGGGATCTGACAATTTGGTGGAATGATTTCAAGGTTAGTACTGAACATGTACATATATACCCTAGCTTAGTTTGTGTCTGATTTGCATTCAAATAAGTAATCATAAGTAACAAACTTGATTTTTAGTTATTGATAATTTATTCCGTCAATAAAAAGCTGGATATATAGGTAGTGCATTTTTTTTTATCTGGCTACCATTGCTATTTCGTTGTTATTGGTTATTAGCAAACTGTCTACTACCTATTGTTATCTCTATGCACACATCATTTTTTTCGAAAATTTTGAAATAACTCGATATAGGATAGTACCATAGACAACAATACGAAAGATTTTAGAAATTTGAAGAACAAGCAACATAATACTTTAATTAGACCTAAATTGGATAGTGGAATCATCAATTCTGAAAAAGTTTTTCCTGGGGTAATCTAGAAGATTTATTTACAGAATATAGTGACTTGAAGTTAATGTTTTAGGGTTTTAAAGCACTATTAAATACTATACGTAATGGGAGAGCCATATTACATTCAGTGCAGCACATACAACTCTAACACCTGAAGAAATACGTATTCTTAAGGAAAAAGTATGTAAAAAGATATTGTAAAGATTAAGCCGATACATGTAAATGGTACTTTGTATAAAATAAAAGATATGATACTTGTTTCATCAGCCGCTTTTCTACATATGGTAAGATAAAATATATTTTTTGTTCAGGACTTGTATTGTATACTTTATTCGGCGGAAAGTTATATATGTCTTTAAGACACAGTCATTTCTGAAGAACGCCTTTCATATTTTTAATTTCATTATTATTTTCATTTTCTCTCTTTTGAAATAAACAGATACATAATTAAAATTACTTTATTATTTGTCTAACATACAATGTTTAACCTAAGAAATATGGCAAATTACTTTTTTATTTATATATCACCAGTAAACATTATGATTTATGCAACCCGAAATTTATATGTTTATACTCGATAAGACTTAGTTAAGACTCATAAGTTACTTAGAATGAATAAATGCTGAATAATTTTAGTAATTATACATACCGAATAACATAAAAAAGTTGCGTATTGAACTTTAATAATATAATAACATTTAACATGTCAATGTGTTTATTCTAATCAGCTATTTCAGCTGTTGAAATACAGTAAATACTAATTTGACGTTGTAACTAACAAATTAATATGTACTGTTTTGTCAGTTTACAGTTAAACGATACCATAATTTGTAAGTTAATATAAATTTCCATTAAAACTACACAAATCTTATTTTAACAGTAAGCAAAAACTATATTTATACTAAAGATATATACATTTTAAAGGTAAGTATAGTGGCTTTTAATTTAAGGAAATATATTTTCTCTTCAAGTGTAATTTTATTTTATGTGTTGTAAACAATATTTTAATGAAAGACACAACCCCAGTGACCAACTATATTTATTTCATATTTTATAAACATTTAAAGAATATTAAATCTTTTTTGAATATTAGTTATATTAATATTATATGCATAAAATATATTGTAGAAAATATATTAGGAAAACATTTAAAAAGTATATATGTTATATAGCATTAATAATATTTTATTGCAAATGTTTTCTCAATATATTTTTCATAACTCTGCAAGAATATTTTGCTTTGTATTTCTGTAAATATTTATTTCATATAAAAAAAAAGATTGAATTTTTGCTTTTGTACATTTGGTGCGTAGGACGAATAATATAAAATGGGAAAAATATGCATACATATTAAGTAAGTATGTACCTATTTAAAATGATAGTTTAAAGATTAAATTAGATAATATATATCTAAAATTATGATTTAGTTAGTATCTAAGTTGAGCGCTGTAACTTTTCTATTAATATATCTGCGTTTTGTATTATATTATTTGTAATATTTGCAAGTTGCGAACGTCAACACAACACCTCTATTCATTACGGTGCCGGTGTTATATGATTTAGTATTGTTTTATGCGTCTATGGATTAGGTACATAGAATGCATACGTGCACGTGCGTATCATCAACGTTTTCATTCGTTTGTTCGTTACATGTTACAGTTTATAATAGTATACGATTATGGCAGATTAGGGTTAACTGTGTAATTAATTGTTGCGGGGTGTGTTTTAGTTTTTGTGGTGACTAAGAGGTAAGCAAAACTTTGCACATGTCATGGCATTTATAAGATAATTGGAATGCTCAATATCGCTATGTACAGAAATCGTTTAATAATATAATTGTAGGAATTTTATGCATCATATATGTACTGCATCTACCAGATAAATTGCTAGTTGATTTGCTTAAGAGATTCATCTCGACAGATAAGCGTCATAACCTCAAATAGAGGTTAGAATGCGTTGTGTTGTTTTATTGTTTGTACATAGAATGTTTTTCAAATATTATGAAATAAGGTAAAAATAAGTATCGTAAGTATTAGAATGTAGCTACCACTTCAATTATTGTAAATGCTCCAAATGTATTAGTAGGTGTTGATAATGTTGTACGATGTTTTATTCATGGTATGATCTAATACAATTGGCATTGTTTTAGAGGCCACAAGGAAACGCCATGAGAGCGCCACTACCGAAGATATGAAAAAAGCCATAGGGTTGTACCTGGCACCAGCCAAGGCTAGACTTAAAAATGAGTATTTTTAATTTTTATTGGCTTATTCAAATAAAATGATAATAAATACGTTTGTTTTTCATTTAGAACACTTCAATTAAAGAATAGTGATTCATTTGATAAACCCTAAACAAGTTCTTGCCTTTTAGACAACTCTATGTATGTTTCAACTTTTCGTTATCGACGTTATACATTCTAAATAACCAAGAACAATTTTAGTTCATTTCGACAAATTAAATAGATTGCATAAAAAAGATTTCAATTTTCATATAATATTTTACAAATATTTTAGAAAAAATATTGCGCTTACATTAATTTTAAAATATGGAATAAAATATTTTAATTGAATATTTTATCTATATTTAGAAAAAAATATGAAAAATATATTCAAAAACCTCTCACGAAAAATATTTATAAAATATATTTTTAAAAATATCTATGTAATATTTCTGGCTGTTAGGGATATTTCTTTGATTTCGGCAAAACATTTACCATTTAATTGTTGCTCTATGTCTTCTAATAATCGAGATACCAATAGTAAGCATCGAAATGTGGACACACTGTATACCTAAAGGGTAAACCATTTAATTTAACGAAATTTACTCTGTTCGTAACTATATATAGGACAGTATCCATTTTTTCCCCATTATCCTGCTATTCCTTTCCTCTTCTCTCCTATATAGGTATAACTAATAACGACCAGCATTCGGTTCACAGTTTTTTTCTGCATGTATCTTACTGCTTCGTCGATTAACGTCCGCTACTGCCAGTCACTCTCTCTTTTCGTCTTCATTTAAAATCCGTCTCTCTCCAGATCAGGTCTTTGGCGCGTACTCTCTCGGCTCGAAAGTGTCGAGGCGTCAGAAGCTATTTGTGAGGCGTAGAGATGTGTTAATTTGATGCCCTTATTGACTTGTCATCTATCCAATTATTGATTTTTTTTCCTCTGCCGGTCTTGACTGGATTTCGCTCTTATTGATTGGTCTTTTTTCTTCTTATTTCTTACGGGGAATGTTCTATCTTTTTCTAATAGAGCGCTTTCACTCTTCCGACAGAAGAATTCAATAAATCTTGTTATTTAGTAAAATTGGTAGAGCCAGAAAATTGTTTTGAAATATGCTGACTGGAATCCCATCTTATTTATTTTAAATTAATATCAAATGGATTTTAAAAATTGTTCCTTTAAGCTGGTGTTTATCCATTCATGATATAAATTATTGGATTTAACTCTAAATGTCACCAAATTACTTAAAAGCCGAAGATTCAGTCACTGTAACTAAACACACATATGATTGATTTTATTGTAAATATTATGCTAATTTCTTGAAATTTATTAGTTAGTCAATATCTTCCATTCTGCGACAAAATGATAGTGGATTTATTGTGGATATAGTGGATTGATAGGCAATTTTCTAATTTAACAACATTTTGTCGCAGAATATTATGTTATTGCATAATTTGTAAAAAAAGAAATTAAAGTTAGATTTTTACATTAATTAATTTCTTTTTAAATTATTATTTTAAAGAAAATTTTAATTGGCACTCATCCATTAGTAAACAAAAAATAAAATTGATATACCATTCCTTGATAAAACACCAAAACGCTGGATTGCATCGCTTATGAACCAAAGACTTCAGTTTTCGTTGATTGCTCTTAGAAGTTAGATCATTATTCGAAGCTTATTTGTACATTTCTTTCCTAATGCAGTGTTTCCGTGAAAATTTTATCATTAAAATAATCCCAAGTCAGTTTGTTTTTTGTTATATGTATAGAAGAGCTTACCACAGTATAAAAATTATAATATCATCGTTCATGTTTTAAACATTCGACATTTGCAACTGTAGGAAAGCACCGATTTATCAAAACAGATGGTGAATAATCGGTCAAATGCATTCATAACTTAATATGCTGATTTTTATGTTCTTGAATATTATTTCCTATTTTGGGTCGTTCCATATAAAAATTCTTGTCCACTTTCCTCCCTCATTTGAGGGAGGAAAGTTGTACTTTTCCTCTTTAGGGAAGAAAGTTGTACTTTTCCTCCCTACACTGTAAAAAAAAGTTGCAGTAAAATTACATGTAAAATCGTTGGTAACAAAGTTGCCTACAATTTTACAGGTAAATTTGCTTCATAAGATAAAATTTCTACCATCTAGTAAATATCACATGCTGATGTGTTTTTCAAAGATTGTACTGTAAAATTCGTATGTAATATTATATGAACTCTATATTTACCGAACACTGAAGTAATTTCATAATATTTTTTACAAAAGAGAGCAAAGCAACTACCTAATTCTTTATAGCCACCTAATAGTCATACTGAATCGCTCAACCAGGTATCAAGAATGAACACGCTTACGCGAAACCTACGATTGTTTGTGACGTACATGATATCATTGAGCCAATAATAAGTTCGACAAACAATAGAATTACCTACGCGCACAGATAAATAATCCAATAACAATCACATTGCGGCGTATGAATTCGTATTTTTCATGATATCTATAGTTTTACCGGAAATTCAAGTAAAACAAATAAATATAAAAGATCCTCATATTTTTACAGCAAAATTAATAGTTACTAGTAAAATTACTTTTAAAGTGCACTAAATACCCCAAAAAAATATCAATTTACACTTTATTAAATACAAAATTGTACATGTTTTTTCCTGTATTTTCCTTTTGAATTTTGGTTACATCTTAAACTTACATGAAAAAGCTATAAATTTTACCGAAATTTCTTTTTCCATGTTAAATATCCTAGAAAAAACATGTAAAACAAAATTTACATGATTTATTGTGGTAAATTCACAACGTTATTACATGTAATATTCCTGATTTACCATGGCAAAATTACTGTAATTTTTTATACTGTAGGGCGGAAAGTAAATAACACTGACATGATGTAACTGTATATCTTAGAATATGTGACATCATTGATAGATGACATTAGTACATTCGAGCCCATTTATGAGATAATTGCTAAATTATTAGGTATTAAATTTCAAGTAACCTATTATTAAACACTTTTAAAACGACGCTAACTTGACAGTTCTCAAAAAATATTTGACAGATTAAACCTACTATCTGTCATGTCACTCACAGGTATGTCTTTATTATTTTTAGACGTTTAGTTAAAATTGACTGGCTGGAAAAAAATAGTATTCAAACCACGTGAGGAAAGTGCTATTGCAGGCTTTGGGCAATTACAAATAGATAATTAAAAAGTAATAGAGCATTTTCCTCCCTTGGTTTGAAATATACTATTATTTCACTAAGGAATCTTGTTTATTACTTAATCAGAAATTGGAAACAATATTTTCTATCATAACAATGACACATGTCGTTCTATGGATGAAAATTCACTTAATGAATGTAGATTATTGATATCACGTCCAGTGGATTTCTCAGTGTATTAAATATAAGATAAAATTAATGAAATTCTGATATGATTCTGATATAAAATTTGTTTCGTACTTTTTTTAAATTTTATTAATTTAACACACATAAGTTAAATCAAAAACAAAATAAATATACAGTCAAAAAAATGAGCACTTACATTTATTTAACCCGAATTGATTCAATTGACAATAAGAAAAGATTGCACGAAATTAAAACAGCAACTCAAGTAATTATTTTAATATAGGCATGACTTCATCGTATTAAAAAAAAAACTTCATACTTTTGCGTTAAAAAAAAAATAAAGAGTATACCTTTTGGAATATTGATCTCATCTTCTCACATTACAATTCTCTCACAACAACCTTTTTGTATGTACTATAATCAAGGACAGCGAAATTCACACCAACCAACCACTTAACGATAAAAGCTTCCAGAAACCCCGGTCTAGAGGTCTAGAGCCGGTCATTTCCTTCCATTACCGCCTGCTTCCTTATTGACACGATTACTATACACTTCAATCATCATCACCTAACATTTTGCCCATTTCGTCCTTTGTAAGTGGCATCTAGACTAATGATATCGCAGTGACAAGAAGGTTTTGTATGTCCGTTTTTAAGTTGGCACGTGGATTCGAGTGTCGATTTTGGAAGCTATATTTGTCTTTTTCTATTTAGAAAGATCTAAACTCTTAGGTACGTACAGACAAAAAAAAATCTATTATCAATCTGAATATTTTTATTTATTCAGAAATCGAAACTTAATATATATTTAAATGAACTAAATCTTTTTGGTTAGAACATAAGAGTAAATTCTCTGAAAACACAATATACTCTTAGAAGAAATAGTATAAATATTTGCATTGAAGTATACTTCCTCACAATGAACATGTTTATTGTTGTAAGGAATAAATCTATGCAATCATAGTGAGAAAGTCTGTAGATTCAAAATAAAATCCCTTATACGTTTGGTATAATGAATTACTATATAAAATTATTAAATGTTTTGTATTGAAAACACGAAATATCAAATTGAAATTACCATAATATTGAAACATTTGAAACGAATTTTACCCCACCATTTATTGCACTAAAACTTATCTGTCATTGGTTCCCTCTTTTTAAGGGGGGTTTAAGGGGTTTTGCATATACATACGCTTTACTTGGCGTCACATTTTAATTGACAGCTAACAGTGTTGTTGGTTGTGAGTGTAAGTAAATCTAAATGGATACCCCAGCCGTTTCACAGCTAGTTAAAGAATGGTGTGGAATGGGACTGATGCACAGATGCTACCAGTAAAATATTCGAAGGTAAATACGTACGTGTTATCTAATATTAAAGGATTACTGGTTTAAAAAACTTTGAAATAATACTTAGAGTCAGCGGTATTGTGTCGATAATATATGAACATGGTAGGTGTCTAGATTAACAAACATATTTTAGTATTTACTAGTTATTAATTTTCAGTAGGTAATACCAGCAAATTATTTTACTGATTGAAATTATACAGTAACCAACACCGACTAATAGATACAGGCCCAGCATGAGTGGGAAGTATCCCGAGAACACCGATCGCAACGACGATACGTATAACATCTATACCTCTACGCATCAATATCCCGTGCGCACTCCTGGATACCCCGATACGCTACCTTCTCCCAACATTGTAAAACTATAAGTATGACAGTAAATTTATTTAATTACATAATATTCTTTATTTATTAATTTCCCCTACCGAGGTTTTTCGGTGTTACAGACACAAAATTAGTAGTAATTATTACCTTGAATAGTAGAAATGCTTAGATTAAGCAGGTAAGTATTATCAGTTCAATATACTTATATTTTGGAAGCAAATAATGGCAATACTTCAAATAACACTTTTATATACTTCTATCAAATGTACATAAATTATTAAGGCATAAATATGATAGTTTCCAGTTGAGAAAATCTATTTACTCAAATCTAAAATAATTATTTTTGGCGGTGAAAATATTATATGTCATAATGATTTTAGTATATTGATTACATTTGAACTAAAAAATTGTTTCGTCTAACAAATTCACGGGTTTGGAAAACTGAACAAATTTTATTCTCAATATAAATACATCATCTTACTTATATAGGAAGTTATGTTATATTCAATGTGATGCATTTATATTTAAATTGAGTAATTTATTTTTTTGTGTGTAGTATCCTTAGTTTATTTAACTGATTCCCATCATTGTTAGTTGAATTTACAACTTAAATTTTCAAATTTCAATGTTTATGTCATGTTAACATTAAATATTCATTTTTTACTTGATAACTTATTCTTTATGACAATTTTTGTTAAATGTAATAAATCTTTTGATTGATTTTTATACATATAATTAATTGTTATTTAGCATTTCTTGGATCTATAAGGCCTGATAATGTGTTAAATCAACGAAACCGATTCTGTGTAATAAAGATAATATGCATTAGAGTTAATCTATCATTTGGTTTTTTTGAAATACTTATCCGCACAAAAACTTCGTTTCTAACTTTTATATCTTTGCAAGAAAAAGTCATTGCTCCCAAGGAAACCTATATCCAGATCCAGACAATACACTTTATTAAACTTTAAAAACTACTTTAAAATTAAAAAAAAATATATTAAGGTGTTTGAAACATATGAAAAATGTTAAAACAAAAATATCCATTGAAAATATGTCAGAAAAAACAGAAATTTATAAACTATGCAGCACTGCATCAAATTATATATTCATATTTAAATTTCTAATAACTATAAGACACCCACCACCAATTAAATATGCAAATAGTCCATGCTAAGAAACATATTTCTTTTATTAATTACTAAACTTTATTATTTGTTTTTAGCACTACCCACAGACAGGTACGACCTATAAATGTATCGTATCATAATCAAGCAGAATACTAATACGTCTCTTTATTAGCATATTAATTATCTATCATAGGGAGATACACAGAAGAGAGATATTCAAAAAGGAAGCGTATATAAAGATTAGTCTCAATCAGAGAATAACATTTCTGTTTGTCATATCATAGCAACGCCTAGATATGCATATGCTTTCCAAGTTCAAGATTAAAATGATTAAAAGTAGATTATCACAGGCGTATGTAAGTTATAGGCCATTATAAACAGTTAGATGTGGATTTTAATTATAAAATGTAAAGCAACGGTTCTTAATATGAATATGGAGTAATTATTTTTTTTTGATTGGAAAGGGATCAAAAAAAAAAATTCGATCTAATTTTTTATTTTCGTAAAATAGTTTGCTTGTTTATTTTTCTGTTCTGTGTTGAAGGGTTCTGTTTTAAAGATTTCCTTTTTATTTTCCGCTAACTTTAGCTTAGATCTTTAGTCTAGCATGTTTGTAGTGTCTTGGTTCAAAGTATTTTTCCTGTACCTTTATTTCTTAGTCTGTCAATTCTAGTAATTTCTTTTCTTAGAATTCTCACCTTTTCAGCTGAGAATTAAAGAGTGGTGCACGTTCGGACACTAAACTTTAAAAACGGATTATATTGTTATTTAATGGAAAGTTTGTCATATGCACTTTAATACGTACACATTTTTGTATGAGATACTATATAAGAAATACAATAATGGTTTTTCCCGAATATGCCTTTTTTCCAAAATAGCATTTGTCCGAATCTGCTCCATACTGGGGCACTTCCGGATAACATATGGGGCACATTCGTACATAAATTAAACACAAAAACATTGACAAACAACTCTTTTGATCACAGTTTTTAAAATTTCAAATAAAAAGCAATTCTAGCCAATTATATTACTGAATGTTTAAATTATTAAACGTTACAGCAAATTTGAAAAATCCAGACTGTTTAGCGGTTCCTTTAATGTTAGTTGGTTGAGGAAGCTTGGAGAGGATATCGTCACGATTGTTAAGAGAAATATTACAAATCCTAATCTCCTTTCTTGCGCAAAAATTTTACCTCATGCACCGGTTCTATATCCACAGTAGTCACCTCTTAGACTACCCCAACTTTATGATTTTTTTAGTAGCAAACTTCACCAGAATGTAATCTCCTAAGAATATGCTCTCTTCATCCAATATACCTGGGAAAAGATCACATTCATCGAAAGTTTTCATCAAAAACACTGTCCTGGCCAGAATCTTCGCATATGGTGGACTTTCCTTTCTTATCTTTGATAGGCTTCTCGAAATTAGAAGAATCATTGGCGGATCCAACTTGCTCCTTCTGTATCTTACTTCTCTTCGTTTGAAAAATTTGCCTTTTTGCCCGGTGGGCTAACTCTTTTCTCTTTTTGTCAAGATCTTCTTCTATTGGATTCTTTTTCTTGTGAATAGGTGTATATTTTGAAACAGGCTTTCACTTTTCTCTTTCTTATTTCTTGGCGCGCTTCAGCTTTAGGATACGGTTGTAATTCTTAAAGAATTTCGTTGCAAGACTTAGTTTTTTGAAAAACTACTATTACAATACTATTAATTATAGATATAATTAACTATATCGAAAGATTCTTTATTAATAGTAGAAGATTCCGAGGGTAGATCAATTTGAGATACTTCACAGTTTGGTAATGAACTGGAACAAGGACAGCAATTATACTAGCTGCTAGAAAATCATCAGCAGTAAACACTAGGCTCTTTATTGGCCAAATGACTGCTTTAGAAAATCCTTTGGTGATGTTAGCTGGTGTGAAAGATTGTAAGTATGGGTCGTTGGTAATTTTTGGGATGTCCTGAATTTTTATCTTCTTACCAAATTTATTGCTCATATGATCCTGAAAAGCGACTTTGCATCGTGTTTTGAATGGTCCATACACGGATATATCTAGAGGCTGATAGTTTATAATTTCTTCTTCCTCTTCTTTTCCAGAATCATTATACAAGTCTCCGTATTTCCGTTTCATTGCTTTAATTCGATCAAAGAGGGTTGATTTTCTAATATTTGCACTCTAAAGCAGCTTGTCTTTGCTCTTTTCTTTTCTAATTACGCTTATTGCGACATTTTTTAAAATAGTTTCGGAAGTTTTTCCTCGGTTAGTTTTTTTTACTTAGGTGCGAACAATTTTCTATGAACGAATATAATATTAATTAGTTTCCCCACATGCACATTTTTCTTCAAAATGATAAAAATTAATTCCCTGAATGTTAGGTGCTACCCAGCTGCTATATGCAATTATAGATTATTTAACGGCATTTCACGATGTATAATTGCTAGGAAGCTCAGTTAAAAAATAAAACCGGGAAAGCTTATGCTACTTACCTCAAATACTATTACAGGATCTTAAAATACCAATTTTCTTTGGTAAAAAATTTGTTTATTGCTCTAAATAAGCAAACTTCCGGTATACAATAGCACGTCTCACTAGTAACTTGACGTAAGCTTCACGATGTTTAAGTGGTAATTTCAAAATGTTCGAACGTGCCCCAGTCTCCCCTACAACTTTAAATTACTTATATAGGGAGAAAAATAAAACTTAAAAGTTGTCAAAAATGTAAGAAGTGGTAGATACACACCTGAGAAAACAAGATGAGCTGTACGAAGTTTTATCAATTAATATATCTTTGTATAAGCTAAATGTTTTTTTATTGTTATCTCAGCTTACCTAAGTGGCTTGAATATGAAAGAAATAAAAACACCTTTTTTTTTTATTCATATCGCATAATTTGCAACTTAAGTGACAGGAGAGTATAAAAATTGATAATAAACTTTGTTAAAAATATATATACAACAGTTGATCTTTCAATATTCTCCAAACTGTGGCCTGACTAATGTTTAAAGCAAACGCAATTTTTCTGGTGCTTGTAGTAGGATGTTCCTCAATTTCATTTAGTACCATTTCCTCAACTTGTGGAGTCTCACTCTAGAGGGTGCCCGTTATCAGTCATCCGTTTTTTTAAATTTCCCGTTTCACTAAGACGTTGGTGAAGACGGGCAAATATTGAATGATGCGGGATGATACGGTTCGGGTATCGTTCTTCATAAAGACGTCTAACAGCACGCGTATTTCCATTGGCAAGACCGTAATAAACGAAATGCATATCACACATCTCAGCATTCGTGTAATTCATTTTAGAAAACAGAAACTGGCAATAAACTGAATGAATACTCCGACAACTATTGACAAATAAACAATTCCCTCTCAACACAATAGTTTTGAAGAACCAACTGTGATATTATATCGTGTTAGTCATAGTTCATAATTTGTTATTAAACATTCAATAAGTTTAAAACCAAACCGTTTTGGACATATACTCATATGAACTTTTATGATCAAAATAACCTCAGAATATCAGCTCTTAAAGTTTGTCGCATATATTGAGAATCACCCTTTTTTTCATTCAGAACTTTAAATATTTTTAGGTGAGGTTTCAAAAGGCTATTTATGTAGAGTAGAAACAGCAACGGATTCAAAACCGATCCCTATGGAACCCCCGCTGAAACAAGTAGGTCATTAACAATTAACCCTTACAGTCTAGGCCCTCCCGAGAAGGTAACGTGGCTTCCATTTTAATTTTGTGATTTGATGTCAGTCCAAGGAATCGTTAGAACACTCTCCCACGTTTTTGGCGGTAGGTATAAGGTCTCTTCTTTATTGACTTTTGATTTGTTCGCAAACAAAATATTAAATATAGTTATTGAAAGTTTTGATTGGTGGTAGAGTTAGTAATAATATAATTAAATGTTCTATCCAATCATTTATTTTAAATTTCGCTGTGTCTACCGATTTCCGCTTAAGCCATCATCATGACAACACTGAATATGAAATTACAGAATTATATTAACTAATTATAAAATTAAGGTTTTAAATTTTTTTGTATACGTCATTCAAAGTTGTAGTCTTATACATTAATATTAAAATTTAATATTTTTAATAATTAACTCTATAATTAGTTAATATTATTCTGTAATTTCATATTCAGTGTTGTCCAGCTTAAGCCGAAACCGGTAGACACAGAGAAATTTAAAATAAATGATTGGATAGAACATTTAATTATATTATTACTAAAATATTAAATATTAAATGCTAGGTGATCCACATTTTTTTTTGCACATAAATTAAGGTATTTTATTTTAAAATTAATGAATAAATGCCCGCGCCCCCCTCACCAAAATTATATTTAATTACAATTCGATTCTGTCTACTTAAATGGGGTTTGCGATAATTAAACTTCGCCAGCCGTAAGCGAAATCACCCACCCCCCGTTTTACGCCCCCCCTGCTCCCCATCGTCGATTTCCCGGTGCCCACTTTTTGTTGCGCCCCCCAACCTTGCTCCCTCTTATCGCACCAACGCCGAAAAACTAATTAACAATAAATCACAAAAAAGCCGCCGCAATCAATCCATCAGAAAATAATAAAACAAAATTCAACTACACACGCCTGCCCCCCCCCCCCTCTCTTACACACACCGTACCCCACACACGTTCCCCCCGCAGACCAGAATAATAAATAACAGAAAACATATTGGGACGCGTCGCTTGGATCGCCAGTCCAGGCACGGTAATTAGATTTGAACGGCTGGAGGCTGAGCGCTCGAAGGGGCGGGGCGAAATGCGCCAATGGGGACGCGTCCTAGCGGCGGGCGTCTCTCGTAACGCCCTCGACGTTCAACACGGCGACCGGGCTGTTTTAGTGGAACGGCAACTCCTGCATGGATAACACACAGTTACCGCGAGGTCAGTGCTTGTGATATATATATTTTCAAAGTGCACATGGACATAATAATAATAATCGGGGGGAGCTCGCAGATCGCCGATAAACGCACCCCCGGGCGATTTCACCCCGCGCAAAGTGTCCAGGAAAGCGAACAGTAGCGTGCCCCTCACGTCTGGGATTTTTCCGATTTTTTTCGGCGGCCGAAAGATGCGATTCCATCCGAAGGGGCCCCGTTTAAGTTGTTTTTAAATGCGAAAAATCCGCGCGGGTTCTCTGTGTGTTTACCCGCTATTTGTTGTGAGGATTTTGTGAACTTGTGGTGGGCAAAGTGAACACGAATAAGATGGTACTGGAGACGGGGGTCCTCCCACCCCCCCTGCAGCTGTACGCCGCGGCGGCTGCACATCTCGCCCCCAGACCGCCGTGGGCCCCCTTGTTGCAGTTCCCCGGGGCGGCTAGTCTTTTGGGGATGCCGGGGGCTTTCGCGCCCCTGGGTAGGCCTAGGTATCCCCTAGTTTGGGGGTGACGCTCAGAGCACCGCCTGGACCCCCTTCCGAAGATAGTGGAAGCGAATCGCACGCTGGAAAAGGTTAGAAATATAATTTTAATAAAAATATTATTGATGTAAGGCACAATTTTTTTTATTATTATTATAAATATTGGTCAAAAAATATGTTTTTAAAAAAGGGGGGAGCAAACAATTAATATATTTATTTATTATGGTAAAAATTCTTTGTATTTTTTTGCGTCTCGTATGATACGTGCCCCTTTTTTATAAATTAAATGGTAAATATAAAGCAGATTTATAAAAAATTAATATGTACCTATAAGTAAATAATAACAAAAATGAACAAGCAAAAAAAATATAGAAATGTATATTTTAGTTCTGCATATTACAAACAGTTTATTTCCATAAATACAAATATTCCACGTATGTGGTTCATTAAAAGTTTATGATTACATACATGACATTAATCCCATTCAGAGCCAGCTGCAAACATTTAAAGATAAGACTAGTTAGTCTGTTGAATAAAAAGTCGCTCTTGTCGCAAAATCCATTAAAGATAGGTATAGGGAATGTTGATATAAAATGATGAGGGGAATTTTGAACACTCTGTATGTTAGAGTTATATCTACATTCAAAACATAGCAAATTTGAAGTCTCTACTTGCAGTATTAACCGAGATATTAATTTCTAAATGATTCAATGATTATTACTAAAAAAAAAAGAAAAACTTAAATAACACAAAAACGGCAACATGTAGCTATAGGAATAGCTAATGAAAACTGACGTATTTAAGGTCGTAGAATCTAAAAATGAATAAAAAATTCATAGATCATTCTACACTGTAAAAGAAGTTGCAATAAAATTACATGTAAAATCGTTGGTAACAAAGTTGCCTACAATTTTACAGGTAAATTTGCTTCATAAGGTAAAATTTCTACCATCTAGTAAATTTCACATGCTGATGTGTTTTTCAAAGATTGTACTGTAAAATTCGTATGTAATATTTATATGAACTCTATATTTACCGAACACTGAAGTAATTTTCATATTTATTTTTATAAAGAGAGCAAGCAACTTACCTAATTCTTTATAGCACCTAATAGGTCATACTGAATCGCTCAACCAGGGATCAAGAATGAACACGCTTACGCGAAACCTACGATTGTTTGTGACGTACATGATATCATTGAGCCAATAATAAGTTCGACAAACGAATAGAATTACTTACGCGCACAGATAAATAATCCAGTAACTAATCACATTGCGGCGTATGAATTTCGTATTTTCCATGATATCTATAGTTTTACCCGAAAATTCAAGTAAAAACAATTAAATATAAAAGATCCTCATATTTTTACAGCAAAATTAATAGTTCACTAGTAAAATTACTTTTAAAGTGCACTAAATACCCAAAAAAAATGTCAATTTTACACTTTTAAGTAAATTTTGAGAGTAAATACAAAATTGTACATGTTTTTTTTCCTGTATTTTTCCTTTGAATTTTTGTTACACGTTTAACTTACATGAAAAAGCTATAAATTTTACCGAAATTTCCTTTTCCATGTTAAATATCCTAGAAAAAACATGTAAAACAAAATTTACATGATTTATTATGGTAAATTTACAACGTTATTAAATGTAATATTCCTGATTTACCATGGCAAAATTACTGTAATTTTTTACAGTGTATTTAAAATAACAAAGTTAACGTCCATTTCCGGTCAACCGGAAGTGATATTTTGGTAAATTCTTCTCCTCCATTCAGTTTATTGTTATAATTATCTAGACTACATGTTTCGGCCTACCTAGTAAGCCATCTTCAGGTCTCTACAAGTGTACAATGCAAGATTAGTTATTATAAATGAAGTTAAAGTTGGCTGGAATAACATTAATACATTTAGTGGTATGCAGTTAATTGTTAAAATTGTTACATTGAAAGGGCATATTATAAATTTTGACATATTTCTAAAAGGAACGTTTAACAAATATAAAATCTAAAAAATATATATAATATATTAAATTTGTATCGTCATAAATCATTAAAAATATCTAATAATTTAATTAAAATAGTATTGTACAGGATTTATTTTAAATTATCTATTAAACCTGAATATTTCATCAGTTGTCATGATATGTAGTGGAAAGAAAAACAAAAGGAATTGAATATTAAAACACGGGTGTTATAAAACGCGTTTGTTGTAATACTAGTAATTCAATCTGCGAGTATTACAACAGTCATTGTTAACACTTACTATTTTTTCTAATTTGCATATTAATCGTCCTCTTTCGATTTAAGATATTCTAGTAAAAATCCTTTACTTATAGACGGAATATGTAGTATTGTAACTCCGTCCAAGGGTGTTTATTTGTTATGTTTTATTGTAACATAAAATTAGAAGATGTTTTCAATGTTTCCATCAAAATAAATTACAATGTTCGGCACAAATTTATATCGAAATATTGGCGGTAAAGAATTTAATGAAAACACGGTCAACACCATGTCTTTCCAATTCTCCATCTTTTGTTGGATCCTTGAAATATATTTGGAGTTATCAGCCTTACATTTTCTATTGAAATTGCCTTCATTTCTTTCTGTTGTGATACAATTTTTTTGATAATACTGCATATCCGATTTTAGCTTCATAATCAAATAGGCTTATTTAAGATAATTCAAGGATATTGTAAGATTAACATCTGGTTATTTATTATCTGGAAATGTATGTTATAATACATAAAGGACAAAGAGAAACATATAGCAATTAAGGAGCTGAAATTTAGTGCCAATAATTCACATTTAAATTTAAGGATAACAAACAAACAGTTGTGGTGAATAATAATAATAATAAATACTTAATAACTTTGTGTGTAAATCATTACAATGAAATTATTTTCCTGACAAATATATAATATGGGGGTTAATTTAATTTTATAACTATTATAATAATAATTTCATTTCTAATAAATTGTGAACACTGCTTTAATTACCACACAAAAAAAAGGATTTGTTAAAACAACAACATATATTTTGTCAGAGGTATATATTTAGAGCAAATAATAATTTATTTAGCCCATCATATTCGTTTATTTGGCTTTACAATGATATTTTGTTAGCAAAAATTAGTTGAATCAAACAAATATTTAGCGATTAGCGATATGTGAAAATGTTGGGAGTCAACGAATCCACTGATGGAACCACACACTTTGTTTCAAAAAGAAAATCTAATTGTATCTTTTAGTCAATCTTCATTAAATCAAACGCAAACAGAAACAGAAATAAATTTAGTTAAAATTGCAAGTAATTATATAAAATAAATAAACTTTAATCGTTGTTGCTTGTATTGTATAACAAAATTAATGAAATAAAACAAGAACGAAACACGGTATTTAATCTGAATTTTTATAACCTGATGGTATATAAAGTATTTTATTGTCAACAAAAATTATGACAGTAAAATTGACAGCTATTTTATTTTAAAACAAAAGTGCTGTTGGAATTATTTTACCGTTATATGCACATCATCGTTATGGATGTTAAAATTACAGGTTCTTGGAGTAAATTATATGATTTAAAATAAAAATTAATCATTTTAAAAATACTAAATGAATAAAAAATAGCAGGTAAAAGTATCTATGCATCGTAAATAATGTATTTAATGTACTAATAAACACAATTCTCCACACAAAAGCCACATATCCTCAATTCTATTAACTAATATATAGAAATTGTGATTAATTACATAGATTTCAAGAGAATTATACAAAGCAAGCTCTGCGAAATGAATTTGAAGACTTATCTGTGATAAATCTAAATAAGATAGAGAATTTTGTTATTAACACCATATCTGATTTGCCATTTCGAAGAATTTATTAATTCAATTTATATTCTTTCCTTTTCTATTCGAGTTATATGCTATTTTTTTAAATGATTATTTAAAAGAGAAATATGTCTATATTTTTGTTGCTTTTCTTAAAACATTAAGTATATTAAATCATACGTATTTTACAGATAGTAATTTCAGGAAAAGTATTAGATATTTTTTAATTAATTCTATTTTGGTTTATGATGATTGTCAAACCTTTGTAGTTTAAATATGTAATTGCTTATAGATCCTATTAATAAACGTCCAGAAATATTTTTCATTGTTCACCTTAAATACTTTATTCCTAGATTACCTAAGGGATTAAGGTTAATTGTCGTAAGCAGAGCTATTTACAGTTATCCCACATTTAAATGCAAATTTAGATAACACCTTAATACTCTAAACTAAAAAAATTCATAAATATTACATTATGTTTTTCTAATACATACATATTCGGATAATTTATTAAATATTGAAACTTAATAAAAATATCTGACAGGTAAATAGGACATAAGTTCACATAGTAATAAGTATAAATTCAACATTTTCTTGAAGATAAAAATACTCCAAACTATGGTACTGGTAATGCTGCAAATTTCTCCTATACCCCTCACCACAAACTGCACTAAACTGGACGTACGTTTCGATAGCAAAGCTATCATTATCAGTAGAAATACTGAACTGTTCAGTAATCTGGAATCCCGGAATAGAGGGATGCGAACTAATGTTTGCAATATCCATTGACATAATGCAATACGTGGAGGAAAATCAGCAGGTAGTAGTGCCTGAACGCGTTGAATGTGGTATGGATACAACAAATTGTCCTTAAGAATTTTGCAAACTGTCCAATGACTTACATTCAAAGTATTTGTTATTTCTTGCGTAGAACTACCAGGCTCTTCCTCTATCATCTCCAACACAATCTGTTCTAATTGCACCGTTCTTGCAGTCATTGATCTTCCTGGCCCTCCACTTCGTTTCATTGAGCCTGTTTCACGAAGACGTCAAATGAATGTTTTCGAAGATTTTTCGGTCGGGGACATTACGGACAGGAAATCGTTCAAATTACAATCGTCTAGTTTATAATGGGTTGCCATCAGCAAGTGCATACATGAAATGCATGCCAATCATCTCCGCGTTCGCATACATCATGATAGAGGATTTCACTAACTATTAAAGACATGTCAAACAGCCAAACGTCACTCAATCTAAAAAAAATGTGACCGATGAGACATATTCAAATGAAATCCACTACTAGATGAAACAGTACTTTTATATATTATACACAATACTTTTATTTACATTAATAATAATTTCAACAAATATCGAATATGGTTGTTGCAAATTTTGTTCGCCCTGTATCTTCGAAACAAAGGGGGTTTTCAAAAATCATCATAGGAGAAAATATTCTTAGAATAAGCTAAGGAATAACATCATGGATTTTTGCCGCAACGTTGAAACAATCTGTACTTTTCCCGTCATGCATTTAAGATAAGATTTTGAAGGTATCCTAACAGCCAGAAATATTACATAGATATTTTTAAAAATATATTTTATAAATATTTTTCGTGAGAGGTTTTTGAATATATTTTTCATATTTTTTTCTAAATATAGATAAAATATTCAATTAAATATTTATTCCATATTTTAAAATTAATGTAAGCGCTATATTTTTTTCTAAAATATTTGTAAAATATTTATATGAAAATTGAGATTTTTTATGCAATCTATTTAATTTGTCAAAATGAACTAAAATTGTTCTTGGTTATTTAGAATGTATAACGTCGATAACGAAAAGTTGAAACATACATAGAGTTGTCTAAAAGGCATGAACTTGTTTTTTCACACTCACCATACAAGTTAATAATCAATAATTCTGGCATCTCTTAAGGCATAGTGAAGGTTTATCAAATTAATCACTATTTTTTAATTGAAGTGTTCTAAATAAAAAACAAACGTATTTATTATCATTTTATTTGAATAAGCCAATAAAAATGAAAAATACTCATTCTTAAGTCTAGCCTTGGCTGGTGCCAGGTACAACCCTATGGCTTTTTTCATATCTTCGGTAGTGGCGCTCTCATGGCGTTTCCTTGTGGCCTCTAAAACAATGCCAATTGTATTAGATCATACCATGAATAAAACATCGTACAACATTATCAACACCTACTAATACATTTGGAGCATTTACAATAATTGGAGTGGTAGCTACATGCTAATACTTACGATATTTATTTTTACTTTATTTCATAATATTTGAAAACATTCTACGTACAAACAATAAAACAACACAACGTATTCTAACCTCTATTTGAGGTTATGACGCTTATCTACCGAGATGAATCTCTTAAGCAAATCAACTAGCAATTTATCTGGTAGATGCAGTACATATATGATGCATAAAATTCCTACAATTATATTATTAAACGATTTCTGTACATAGCGATATTGAGCATTCCAATTATCTTATAAATGCCATGACATGTTCAAAGTTTTGCTTATCTCGTAGTCACCACAAACCCTAAAATACACCCCGCAACAATTAATTACACAGTTAACCCTAATCGTATACTATTATAAACTATAACATGTAACGGACAAACGAATGAAAACGTTGATGATACGCACGTGCGCGTATGCATTCTATGTACCTAATCCATAGACGCATAAACAATACTAAATCATATAACACCGGCACCGTAATGAATAGAGGTGTTGTGTTGACGTTCGCAACTTACAAATATTACAAATAATATAATACAAAACGCCGATATATTAATAGAAAAGTTACAGCGCTCAACTTAGATACTAATTAAATCATATTAGATATATATTATCTAATTTAATCTTTAAACTATTATTTTAAATAGGTACATACCTACTTAATATGTATGCATATTTTATCCATTTTATATTATTCGTCCTACGCACCAAATGTACAAAAGCAAAAATTAAATCTTTTTTTTATATGAAATAAATATTTACAGAAATACAAATCAAAATATTCTTGCAGAGTTATAAAAAATATATTGAGAAAACATTTGCAATAAAATATTATTAATGCTACATAACATATATATTTTTTAAATGTTTTCCTAATATATTTTATGCATATTATATTAATATAACTAATATTCAAGAAAGATTTAATATTTTAAAAATATTTATAAAATATGAAATAAATATAGTTGGTTACTTTGGTACTTTAGGTTATATAATCCTAATCAAAACATTTGGCCCAACTATGCGTCGACATAACATCATCTGTCAGATAGCGCATATTACATTTCGGGTGCAAACTCATTTGATAAAAAAAAAAAATATCGACACTACGCCCGATATAATTCGTGAATTTCCTTCCTACATAAGATTATAACTAATTTCCCTTAACACAATTACAACCATTATTTCATCTAGAACAACACCTACTTCATTATACCGACGACGCAAGGTCTGTTTAAGTAGTGATTTATTTTCATTAGCTCCAGCTAAAGGCTGATTTGCATTCCTCCAACATTATCACGCAGGTTACAAATTGCTCTTGTACACTTCTCTCTCTCCAACGATAAATTTCAACTTAACCCAACGTCCGAAGTAGTCGAAACACTTCAGAGAGACGCTAGAATTACAAATTACTTCTGTAATTAAATGATAAGGAAATCTATTTGTTAGAACGTCGGAGAGACTTTCTAATAAAAAAATAAAATAAAATAAAGCTTGGATAATTTATAACGCAGTTAAAGGGATTATCAGCGATGTCGAAAGTAGATTTTTTTTTGGTTCGTAAGTAGTATTAAACCGAGAAAAAATGTCGTTTCAATTCGTAATGAGAAGTAGCAGCAAAATAAGGCCTAAGCATACATATATGAACGTTCGGTTAATCTCAATTTCTTCATGCATGTTACTATAAATTTTCTGGGATTTAATAAAGGTAATCCGACGCAAAATTTAATGGGAGAAAAATGTTTATAATTTCAATAATTGCTTCCTCATAAAATACTATATCCCAGGCAAGCAATTATACCCGATACCATTCCGTGAAATGCTATAACGTATACCAGAGGCATACCAATCAACATATCTCGTAAAAGTATCGGTCAATGCATTTCTTAAAAATCGGTAATTGCCAATCATTCCTATCCGAAAGCATGGTGTAATTGTTTCCATGAAGGATCTCGCAAAATTCTCCTTAATTAGCGAAAAAGTTGACAATGATGGTGTGTGCATCGGTGATACGGTATTTTGTACATACATACATGTGAAAAATAAAATTTTATAACTTGATTTGTCTCGGTAGCTTTATTTAATAGCCTGGAGGATAAGATTAAGGTAAAAAGAAATTATGCACAGTAATTACGCAAGCATTCATTGAGGAATTCCGTTGTGTGGATCTTAATACCTAATCAAAATTCCTGCGAGAGGTTTTTAACAGGTTATTGTGTTTTAACGGCGCACTAAGTTCCACTTTATTAGGCATTTTCCAAAAGGGAAATTTACCACACTTTTTTCCATATACCATGTGATTCAAAATGATTGTCGTAAGAAAAAAACTGTTTTCCGGAAAAATTTATCTATACTTATTACCAATTTAATGAGCGAAGTTAGCTACATACAAATTTCATACATTAAATGAATTTTCTTGACATTTAGCGACATTGGCGTGCGTGTTGTAGTATCTTTCGATTATTTATCTTATAATTTTTTTCAAATCGTTTATATTTACATATAATATCACCAACAATAGTATTTCTGAATACTGTAAGAAAATAAGGGAATTTATCTGTGGTAATAGCTCAACAAACAGGTAAAAAATCAATATTAACATTAAGTGAAATAGTTTATTACATTTTATAATTTTAGAGGCTTATCATACACTTCAGCGCAACGAGCTGTCAAAAGAAAGTTACATTTTCATCCCTATAAAGTTTCTACGGTACTGGAATTATCACCACTAGATCACAATAGGCGATTGGAATATTGTCATTGGTTTAATAACAATTTAAGGGGTGATGCTTGCTAAACAAATCATTTTTCTCGGATGAAGCCTGGTTTTATCTAACAGGCTATATCAATTCACAATACTATCGTATCTGGTCTGCAGAAAATCCACATGAATTTCGAGAAACGCAATTGCATCCCGTAAAAGTTGGAGTTTGGTTAGGTATGTCCAGGCAACGAATAATAGGGCCAATTTTCTTCGAGGAAACTGTAACAGCCCAACGTTACCAACATATGTTGGAATTGTTTATTGCAGAGTTACAAGAAAATGAGCTTGAAGCAGGTTATTTTCAGCACGATAATGCTGCAGCACATACTGCTCGACAAACCTGCCAATATTTTCAACAGTTTTTTGCTGACAGGTTCGTTAGAGCACAAAGATGGCCACCAAGATCGCCTGATCTAACCCCATTAGATTACTTCATGTTCGGCTATCTAAAAGAATAGGATCTATAGAAACCGCATGCATACCATAGAAGAACTGAGAGATGCAGTTTTGTCACTTAATAATTATACTAATTGTATGTTATAATTTAAAGTAATAAATAAATTTAGTTAAACACCAGTTAGTACTGAATTGTAAAATCATAATTTAGTAAAGTTAAATTAATTATATTTCATTTTTACAAGCAAAAACACCAATCCATAGTCGTTTATCTAATGCGAGTTGAAATATAGGTTACGTTTTCCTTATTTCTGACAGATCTGTTTACTTTCTTATGTTCCAACACTGACTTAGTTCAAATCTTCATTACAAACACGCGGCATATACCTATACCCTGCTACTATCTATAGAAGCGGATTTGACAATTATTTTGAATCTCTGTGTACCCTCACGCATGATTTTTTGAAACAGCCAACGATTATGCCATACTAATTTCTGGTCATCAATTAAATTAGGATATATTGTTAATTTAGAAGATGTATTACTGTATTCTGTAGCAAAAATAATTACACAGTAAATTACTTCCTCTTCAATCTTGTATCAAGTAACTTTAACTACTCTCACATAATGACAGTTATTACTTGACTGGACCAGAGATAAGGTACACAAGTTAACATTCAATCCGAGCGGTTACGTCAAATCTTTCAAAGCTTTTATTAAAGTACATTGAATTGAAAAAAATGGTATTCAACACACTTCGCAGAAAGCGAAAATCACACTGGTTAACAAGATGTTTGTCCCAAGCACAAAAATACCTGATTCCCATATACACTGAGAAAAAAATTTAATAATCATAAATAAAAATATAATTATCGTAAGTAAAAAGTTCAGCTGAATAGGGCACAAAAGCACAGATTACTTAGCACTAGTAAAAAAGATATCCTAAACACTGATACTAACAAGAAGCAATCTAAGTTACTTACGGTCTACTTCATACCGGTAACTTATGAAGTTACTTATGATAATTAAACTAAAGTAGTTAAATCAAAGAATATATGTAGTTGCAGTAAGCAACGATTTGTCCTTGTCAAGTAGTAAGTGTATTGCTGTGAGTGAACTATTCTATAACAGCTATCACACCTTCATAATTAATACAAGCTATTTAGATTACTTGTGATAGGGAAAGAGTATCATTAATGCACGTTCACTAAATACCTGATATATAGAAGGTAATGGTTTGCTATAAATATACAATATACTTACCTTAAATTTGTTGTTCAACTATAGGTAGTGTAGGAAATGAGGAAGTTTAGTGAATAGTTAATATAAATTTAAATAAAAAGCAATATTATTAGTAATAGTTTTATTTTGTATAGGACAAACACAGTGACTACCTGATATGAATGAAAGATGTTGGTTTCACTTTAATACGTTTTTTTAAACAATTTACAACGTAATGACTCATAAAATATATTCCTTAAAGTTCCACAAATCTTCGATTATTTATGCAACGGCAACTATAAGTACTGCGTACCGAGCAATGCGCGATTCAAAATTGTTTGCAAATAATTTTTAATTACTATTCAGTGTGCTGTAGCTTCGATTGCATTAATAATTGAAGATTAAATTCGCATTTATTTTGCTAAAGATGGTACACAATACTTATTACTTAAGAAAAAAAAGCAGTATTATTAGTAATAGTTTTGTTTTGTATAGGACAAACACAGTGACTACCTGATATAAATGAAAGATATTGGTTTCACTTTAACAACAGTTTTTTTTACATTTTACAACAATTTACAACATAATGACTCATAAAATATATTCCTTAATAATGAAACGTTATTTAGTTATTGAAATTATTGAAATCTAAACAAAGGACAAAGAGAAATATGGCTTTGAAGTTACAACTAATAACAAACAAAAAAATAATATACCTAGGCGGTAAACTTGCGGTTTCTGTTGATTCTTTGTACTGGGCGTTGTCTCGGCGAGTTGATCCTCTGTCGGCGTACGCGGCGGTTATGTCCGGTGACCGCCTCAAAAACGGCTACTTCGTCGGGGTATCCCTAACTGCAGGTGGCACTTGTACGGTCACTCAGGTAGCGACGGCATCCACACTTTAACTTCACCAGCGGGCGCAGATATCATCACAATGACGGGGAATTCAAATATCCCACCACGTGGTTTAAAACCGCAATATTGAAACATCCGATTGCTTATGGGCTCGGTACTTCTTCTTTCGCTGGGATTCTTTATACGGATGGGGCCTTGAGTTAACCCACCCGGTATTTTTAATATATTTGCGTTCCAACTGGCCTACAATGGCCGTACTCCTTGGCCACTCTTTTTCGACGACCTTTTCCCACGTCCGTAAATCCTACTTGACGCTAGCTCGCGCCTGCGCGTGTAGCTGTCTCGGGGACTATTTCATTACTCCGCCGCATTAGCCAATCAGGAATAGTAAAACAATCACGGGTTGGCAGCAAAACTGAAATAATCATAGTTGTGGCAAGTTGTTACCTATTTAAGAAAATACATGAGTTTAATAGCGATCAGCATTGTTGTTACTTCTACTAAGCATGTGCTATAGTTAGATACAGTACCAGTAGTCATAAGTAATACGTTACTTACCACAAATTTGTGAGATATGCTGTGTAATAGCCGTTAATAAAAGCACTATTTACAGTAACAACTTGCATTCAGGAAACTGGGTTTAGTTGCAGGTATTAATTAACGAGAATGGTTCCAAGTAAAACTTTATCTATTGTAAATAATTTTTTATCAAGTAAACACTTTACTGAGCCCATTTTTCTCAGTGTACTTTTGTATGTTGAAATCAATTGTTTCAGAATTTCTCCATCACCCTTAGTTTTTTTCTGGTGCAAAATATTCGCCTATCCACCTAAAATATGCATGCATAGCAGAGTTGGGCATTAATCGATTAAATTCCGGATTAAAATTGTTAATCGGAGATTTAATCGAAATTAATTTAATTATGAGTTAATCATTAATTTTTTATTTAATTAAATTTGTTAATTTGATGTATGCATGCTTTGCAGCGATTCTGTAAATAGTCTATATGTTTTAATCAACAGTACCTTGTTTTGGATGGATATAAAGACAATAACACAATATTTTATGTTGAATTAAAATAAACGATTTTTCTCAGTATACCAATTTCGATAAATATTCTAACTAAAACGCTGTCACATCAAAATTATCACCGCCAACAATCGCTAATTGTCCAAATCGTAAACTAATTCCAATCTGGGAAGCTAAATTACCCCAGGCCATAATTGTAAATATGACATATATCCAAGCCGGTATACGCACCAAACATACACATTGCATTTACTAGCATGTGTGTAGGTGTACCAGTGTCGTGTTCAATTGCAGACCGTATCGAATGCCAAATTAATTACCGGTTCATCGTCGAATCATTGCTAATTACCCGGGCAATAGTAATCGACAATCACCGAGTATAACGAACTGCACTGCTGGTGGCTTGTAATGTATCTATGTTGTACGTTCTCTATATATTCGCATCACCTCTGTATAGAATGTGTATGCAGTAATGATTGGTCAATCTATAAAGTTGTGGTTCAATATTTTCTGGTATAAAGTTCGCAGTGAGAGTACGCGCTTTTGCAAAATGTAATGTTCGTGCCTAAAGTGTAAAATCGTTTTGCAAAAATGAAAATTAACTGGACGTGTTTGCAGTATACATACGAGAAACTGGGTGAACATTTTTGGGAAATTTATGTGTTGGGGAGAAGTGGAGATGCTTTATAAATCTCCTATTTACAAATCTTCATTATTATTAATTCAACGGGTTCAAATTAATTCTAATGGATTTAGTCAAGTAATTTGTTACGACATCCAGATTTTCATACAAACTTTTTGATGAGTTATAAAGCTGTTTGAATAAGATTGCAAGATTTTAAGCTTACAAGGGAACCTCGCGAACTGTAAATCGCAGATTTTGATGAAACTTTGTCAATTTGTAGACTCCATGGAGTGTTACTCAAGGACGCTTTCCGTTGCTGCGGAACTTCAACTTTAGGGGGTGCAATTCACCTTGCAATTTAGCCCAAATTTGTTTTTTTCTGAATAACTTTTAAACGGTAAGAGATAGGAAAAAAGTTTCAATGGCGGACTTGTATCGTTTAGTGAGCTCTTTCGATTGGTGTAAATACATATATACAGGGTGCTCCAATAAACGTGGAATGACGTATGTTGTGCGTATTTTATCGAATTTCAGAAATCGGTTATAATGGCTTTTTTTGTGATCAAATAGTCTATAGAAGGGTAATTTAAAAAGTTATACAGGGTGTCCACAAAAATATAAATTTTAGCATATTTCCTTATTTTATATTTTCCTTATTTTACTGTATACTGTTATGTGGCTGCATAACAGTACTCTGCACACAGTCTAATGTCACAGGTAGATCATTGATAAAAATCAAGAACAGCAAAGGGCCAAGTTGCTGCCTTGAAGAATCCAGAAAGAGGTGTGAAGTTAATTGGATACGATGACCTCTGTACTAACGTACTGCTTCTATAGATAAATATAATCTAATAAAATATGATTCTAAAAGATTAGGGAGGTGGGGCAGATGGGTTCACGAGGCCTAATGGGGACATGTCTTATCTACAAAACGGCAGTAAGCATCTGTCAAATAATAGCAATCCTAATATTGACAAGTGCTGTTTTATGTTTGTTGTAATGTAAGAAACTTTACTAGTTGTAATAACAAAGTTATTGCTGTTTGTGCGTGAACTTTGCAATTTCCAGAATTTCGTTATTATTTTGATGGTGAGTTCAACGGCCAGTATTGGAAACATAAGTAAATTATTTATAACTACACTTTTTTGTGCTTATTAATTGACATGTATTGCATGTATTTTCTATAGTGTGTTATTTGTTTATTTCAAATATTTAATATCTTATTATAACATAACCAGAAAATGTCCCAAAGGGGCAAGATGTGGCTATTGGTATGGGGCAACATGGGGACATCATTATCTCACCCTTCAGTCTGATCCGTTATGCCTGGATATGCCATTATGCTTTCTCGAAGACATAATGCCTATTTCTCATGTTAGGAATAAAGTACAGGTTCAATCAAAGCGTAACAAGGGAAAGACAACAATCCTTACAAGCACTACGTATAAAAATCTGCTACAAGAAAATAGAAGTCTGGAGAATCCCTAAGGCAACTAGAAGTGCTGAGGGAGAGTTAAAAAAAAAAATGACAAAGAAGAAAACAGAAGAGATCAAGAAACCGAATTTTGTAAGGAAAGCAAAGAGATAGATTTTTAGAAAACGTCAAGGAAATAATCAAGTTCTTCTGTCGAGGAAGATGATGCTCAATGTTAGTATTGTAAGGGGAAGTATTGATACAATGTGATGGCGAAATTGGGTACATGGGGGCTGTGCGAATAACGTGGATGAGTTCGTCTTCTATTGTCTCAATTGTGAAGATTAAGTTTAATATTCTTATCATTATTGTATTTTTTTTATTTTAAGTAGTTCCGCTTTAAAGGGTTTAAGCTTTGTTCCTGCATGTTTTTAAGAATTTTACCTATTACCTAGATTTATGGTACGACCCATTTTTAACTCACCTCGAACCCCATCTTGCTTCCATGGTGGGGCAAGATGATGTATTGACACATTTCTTTTCAAAATTTTCTCACAACATCAAGAGTACCCATCGAAAAATTGTAAATTCATCCATCAGCGGATAAATGTTTAAAGATTACAACAAGCGTACTTAGAACCTTGTATACACAGAGAAAAATAATGTGGTAAAACTAAATAAAGATTAGATGTAATATCTAATTTATTTAGTCAGAAATTAGCTAAACAATTAAAATTGTTAAAATATCTATTTACAATTGATCGTTTTTACTAATATTGTTGCTGTTTGACTTCTCTACAAGAATAGTCAAATAAACAGCACTTTTTAGACATTTTATATAAAAAAGTAGTCATTTTATTTATTATAATTCGACTCTTTAGCTATTTCAGATAGGTGTTTTACAAATTTATTTAGGTATATTTACTATTCCCTTTGACTGATTCGGCTACACAAACAAAACTTTTAAAACTGGAAGATTAGGTGTATCATCTGGTAAATTACTTTGGTATATCTGTTTATTTATTTTATGTATTATATTAGTTAAAATTACTTCATTGGGATAACACTAATGGTGAGATTCTATGCGTACCTGTAACGCCTATAAGATGATCTGTAAGCACAGATACATAATACAGCTTATATGAATCAATGCATGATAATGTGTGATACCTAAATACTAAAAATAAATAAAAGACATAAAGCCATTAAATAGAAGTTTAATCAAGCGTTTCGCATAAAAAAAGGTTCAATTAAACTAACGGGTGGATACTTATATTAGCTTTTATAGCGTCACCAGTTACAATATTCGTAATTTCAGTGTTACTTGTACTATTATGAAAGAAGTTTACCATATATTTTACCTCATTTTTAGTAAGAGATAACGTCTTAATTTCATTCTTCTGTATCGTCATACAAGTTGAACGTCAATGAAACATTGCTGTTAAGCCAGAATTCAGCAATTATAATTCTGATTACATTTCTGTCAATTCTCAATGAAAGCTTTTAGGTATTGGTTGTCAATGTAAATTTCACAATTATAATATAATTTAATAACAAGAGCAAGTCCTAAAATGTATATCTGCAACCAAACTCTCTAAAACAATAAAATTAGTATGCTATAGGCCAGTTCCAACATGCAGTTTTCGCACGCTTCTTGATCACGTGAACCAATCATACAAAGGATTGGAGTTATCTGATTGGTTCACGTGATCAAGAACCGTACGGAAACTGCATGTTGGAACAGACCTTCTATATACAAAATACAAAAATATGGATTATATTTGTTTCTCAAACAAAGATAATTACAACGTTTGATTATAATAGGTTTTGAAACTCCTAACTTAATTTAAAAAATATATTATCAGTTTTCCTTAACTTCTCCTCCACGTCATCCATAACCAGTACGGTTAAAAATCATATATGAATACTTTTCTTCAAAATTAACAAGAGCCACTAACTTTAAACAATGCAGTAAACACTGAATTTGGGAAGGATAGTGCAGAGTAAATTCCTGCGTGCGCACGCAAAAAATGAATACCCCTAACAATTTAGAAACCACGAAGACAAACTTTTTTTGTTTTATCTCTTTACTTTAGTTGATTTATCCAAACAAAATATCTTTCCGAACATTTTTCGGCTTATGTGGACAATCGTTCTATTTTGTAGGGGGATTGTCTAGCAATAGTATGGATAAAATATCTATAGTAGTAGAAGTTCTGAATGCAAGTTATTAGTTGATCGTATAATAACTAAAGTTTAGTTACTTTAAATATTCTTTTATTTAAATTAACTATTTATACATCACCTAATTTAAAAATGTTAATACATCGAAAATATATATTTAAATAAGCTAAATATCCAGGTGATTCAGCAACTGTTCGGTTATCTAATTGCAATTAGCTATTATGACTACTTTATTTTTCTCTGTGTATCAATTTGGAATCCTGATACAGTGTTCTAAAGCTTAATGTTCCCATCTTGCCCCTCCTTGCCCTATGTAGTCTATAAAGCAATCCTTTTTTTTTTAAAGCCGAACTGGACTATAGTAACTAATAAATTTTTATTTGCATCTATTCAGAAGAATAAAGTATTTGGATTAATGCATATTTATTAACGACAAAGAAATATTTTTCTCAGTGCGTTGACAATTACACAACCTATCTTTTCTCACAAATTCCGTTTACCCCCCACAGTTCTGTAAATATTTTTCCTATCAGTCTTCAAGAATATGCACATCTATTTACTTATAAAAACACATTTGAAATTCAAATTTCGCTTATGCACTGCCAGACTCGCAAGACCTTTCCCTATCAATCTACTCCTCATAGACATGCATATGTATGCAAATACTACACGGATTTCGTACCGAAAATTCGTAAGCCGGTCGCGAAATAAGTGTTTCCCATAATCGTTACCATCTCCCAAATAACACATTACCAAGCCGGAGTGCACCTTATCTTCGGCATATTTAGCATGGTCCGCATTAGCATATCTGTCTAATAGATGCCGGATCGCTTACAAATTCATTACGATGGGTGGATGAGACACGCCACAAACAAGCGCCCGAAGGAGTCTGACGGTGTAAGTGGACTGGTTGTTTACTTTATCTTTTGCCATGGTTTCTTGGGTAATATCGGCGGATGGAAGCGATTAAGTCGTTCTGTGAAAGTCTGGCGATTGGCGGATTTTGCTGTCGTTGTAAAATTTGAATGACGTACAGGTGTCTGCTGTAAATAGGCTTTTCGAGGAAGCTCCGGATAAAAATCTTCATAATGGCGTTCGATTTGAAGTATGTACAGTATGTTGTACATTCATGAGTAGGATATACCAGGTTGGCCGGTCCACACCTTTAAATAGGGACGTAATGTTAATATTGCTCGACTAAATCTTCTTTTACAATTAATGCTTGGACTGCTGTAACACTGGAAGAATCTCGTTTTAACTTTTTAACAAAAGGTTTTAAAATACGAAAATGTTGGGCATAAGAAAATGGGGCGTCTAATCCATAGAATGTTTATTTAGATGTCAAAATATGTAGCTATCCAAATTTAAAAGAAATTGTTATTTGAAAAGATACATAATAAGTAGAGACCGGATTATATGCAAAGGAAAACTGGAATATATGCGCATATATATGCATCGATTTTTGAGAAAATATGCATAAACCTGGGGCATATATGCAAAAAAAAAAAAATTGCGACAATATGCAAAATTTTTACATAAAATTTAATAAGAGCAGAAATTTAAACATTAACTTTATTGCACAAAAATTTTTCACAACGTATTTATAATTAAATGTTTTTCAAAATTGTGTAAAAGAAAGTTTTGTCTTCTATCAGAATGCATATGTTTCGAAATAGAAAAGCTTCTTTCAACATTCACAGATGTAATTGGTGCACTTTTTAACTTTACAATACCTTCTAAACTGAAATTAAAGTCGAAATCGTTTACTGTTTCACCTTCCAAAATTTTCTTAACTTTCTTCAATTTCAAATAACCCGCATTTTTATCTATCACTTTTTTAAATTTATCGTATATAGAATTACCTATTGTACCCTTAACCTTCCTACATAGCATATCAAATTCGTCTACTATTTCGACTGATTCCGAGATCGACATCCCTTGCGGTTCTAGTTTACGAATGGAACTTGAAACAAAGCTATAATTTGACTTAATATACAAAAGGTTTTGTAGCAATTCTGTTGATGTTACTATCTTTTTGCAGTTTTCTAGAGCAAGCAATCAGCAGTGATTTCAAGAATTACAATTTTTTATTCCCTCAAAATTATCGGCGAAAAAAACTGCAGCCTCTTACCATGTACCCCATCTCGTAATAATCGGTTCAGGAGGCAACTTAACACCGGGAAGTCGCTTCTTATAAAATTGGATTCGTAAAGGTGCTTTTAAAATAGTATATTAAAAGACAAGTTTCATTTTGACGTTTCAAAGTACGAATTCAGAGTTTAAGAAACGAGTTTCTTAACTGAATGAGTGCTTTAATGTCAAATGAAACGTGTCTTTTATGCTATTTTTTGCAATTAGTTTTAAAATTTCTCTTTTTGTAAAAGCAAAACGAGAAAAATTTGATAATCTAGGGAAATTTTGTGGCGGTTGTTACCAGTTGTCACCTTGGTTTGGCACAAGATTTAAATTGACAAGTTAATTTAAAATTGACACATTTTTGAAATTTGTTATATATTATATTACTAAAGTAACTATATTATAATATTTAATATGAGTTCTACAACTTTTTCATGCACTCCGCCTGAAATACGGCAAATTGCTGAAAAAACCATTAATAATTTACTTCCGGAGAAATCGTACACTATGTATCAAAAGCGATACAAAAATTTTGAAAAATGGTGCAAAGAAAAGGAAATTCTTCATATTTCTGAGAACGTCTTACTTGCTTATTTTGAAATGCTACGTAAAGATTATAAATCGTCATCATTATGGTCGATAGAAATGTGGATATATCAAAATATATGAAACTTCAAGCATTATTAAAACGGCTATCTAAAGGTTATCAAACAAAAAAATCTAAAATTTTAAAAGAAGAAGATATTCATAGATTTTTGAAACAAGCCGATGATAAAATATACTTAGCTATAAAGGTTAGTGTTGATTTTATTTCGTTACTTTTTTGTAAATTCTTTATATTCCAGGTTATTTTGATAATAGGATATAATGGAGCCTGTAGGTGAGAAGAATTAATTAATATATGTGTGGAAGATCTTCAATACAATTCCGATTCCATTATAGTCAACATACCTAAAACAAAAACCAATGTACCCAGAATGTTCGCAGTGACTGATGTAAACTGCATCGAACTTATAAAAAAATATAATAATCTGCGGCCTAAAACAGTTACTCACAAACGTTTTTTTCTAACTTATCGTCATGGCTGCTTAATTAATAGCCCTATCGGTATTAACACCATGGGAAATGTTCCTAAACGAATTGCCAATTTTCTTCATTTACCAGATCCTCATCTTTATACAGGACATTGTTTTAGAAGATCCAGTGCGACACATATAGCAAATACTGGAGGTGATATTTTAACTATAAAACGATTAGGTGGCTGGAAAAGCACGGCTGTTGCTGAAGGTTACGTTGCCTCTTCTATGAAAATAAAATGATTTTGGAAATATGTTTGCACAGGAAATAATATGAATCTACCTGGAACTTCTGGGAATGGCTCACAGTTTGAGTACTCCAACAGAAGCAATATCACTGTCGCAGAGAACGATAATTTTCAAGAGAATGTTTCTACTGCACACGGTATCACTATCACTTCGAAAGATAATTCAAACGTTAATATAAATGTTTATAATAGTTGTACTATTTCAAAGATTAATTAAAAATATCAAATCTTACAATGAATTTTAATACAATAACCTCAAACTTGCTTACAAAATGTCATATTGACATCTCCATTTCTGTTGCAATGTGACCAACTTAAAATAAATCTGCTTAAATGTTCCATTTCTATTACGCAACTAGTGCTGTAATAGACCCTATTACGGCACTAGTGGAATAAATGGTATGGTTACGGCACTAATTGCAAAAATACTTTTTGACATTGCTAATTAAATCATTAATCAAAGGCAACTGATTCCTAATGTCTTCGGCTACACGATTGAACCCATGAGCTAAACAAGTGGTATGAATAATGTCACTATAAAAAAATTTTAAATTTTGCGCGGCTTTTATCATGTATGCTGCAGCGTCGGACAACATTAGTAAAAAATTTTCACAAGGTATACTTCCAGGTAAAAAGAAATTTGATAAACCTTCTTGAACGAATTGGGCAATTGTCACATTATTTGTTTTCTATTTGATAATAAATTAAATATGATTTACCTACAATATCTTCATGAAGAATTTAAGAATTAATAAATGGGCAATATAACGGCCACACTTATCCGTACTTTCATCTACCATGATATAAATAAAATTATTCCCTACCAATTGTTGAATTTCTGCTATTGTTTGCTGGTAAAAAAATGTGACATAATTTTTTCATAAGGTACTTTGGTCAGGTATATTATGTTTGCAATACTTTTGCAGAAATGATTTCAAATTAACATTGTTTAATCTTGCTAATGATATGGTAGACGAAATTAATGCGTTACACAGATCCGTATTATATTCTTCTTGTTCTGAGTTTCGTGAAGTTGATGCTACACATTGACCTATAGATTGCTGCACACATGTGGATCGCTTTAGTTTTTCACATTTTCCAATATGTGATGGAGTTTTAGCGTGTTGATCAATCAGGTATAAGACACCTACAACAACAATTGTCGTTTTATATCAAAAGTTAAAGAATTTAAAAACAATCGTAAAGCTTTTAGTAAAATTAAACTTACCAGTTTACTGCAGGCTCGACAAAATATTTTGTCGCCATCCTTTACCAGTTCTGGATATGGCTTAATCCATAAAGAAATTTTGTTCGCTATACTCATTGTATGTACGCACAGTATTTAAAAACGTAACACAATTACATGCTGTTTCGCTCAAAGATATTCAATGAATGAATAGTTTATTTGGGAATTAATAATAATAAAACGTATTTACCACATCCCTTCTACTAGGCGAAATTAAACACGTGCAGTTCTTGGAAAAAAGTATTAGAGAAACCAATGTAAAAGATTTATCGTTCTGAGAATTGTCATTTGTCGATCTACATTAGGAATTATTAGGAATTTTTACTAATAGAAAGAATAAGAAAAAGCTTAAATATGCAATATATGCAACTTTTGTAAAAATATGCACAGAAATGCCTAAATATGCAATATATGCAATCACTAATTAGCGATAATTAACTACAATTAGTGTAATACGTCTACATATAGACTATAATTAAAGATATGCAAAAGATAAAATATATGCACTTTGCGTATAATCCGGTCTCTAATAATTAGAAATGGCTTTCCAGATTTGAAAATGATAGTTTTAAGATATCAAACGACATAATTTACTTTATAAAAACGAAAATAGAACTCACACTCTCAAACACGGTTCACAATCAGCAACAGCGTATTGAATTTAAACAGCATCTGGATGTGCCGTGTAATTATCTCATTGGAACATTCAATTAAAAATTTCATTTCAAACCAACGTACTACCTATAAAGAAACTGAAGAGGTGTATTAATGGTGTGTTATACCTTATATTGTATAACCCATTGTTGAGCGCTGGCTTTCAATCTGTGGTAAGATTATAAAACACAGCCAATCCTGTCAGAGGTGTCTTATAAATATGGATGCATTTAAATACAATGCCCTATATCAACTTGCTGTGGATTATAATATTATAATTCAATACCTCAAGTTGTAGAACAAAGATTCATATATCACTTCGCGTTTTGCTAATTAAAAACAACATGAAGAATTAAAATACCCCCATATGAAAATTAAAAAAAAGAGAAGTAAGTAAGTAGCACATTCAAACTGAATCAACTTCGCTCCCCCACATCTGTAGTGGTGTTAGTTTAATTCATGACCCCATTATAATGGAATGCCCGTTATGTTTAATGTTGGACGAAATCAAATGGCACCTCTGAGGATTTGATGGGTTATTTACAATCTTGCGGGGATCTGTTGACACCGCACTAGCACAGATGGCCTGCCACCACCCTCAGTGGCTCAACACAGTAATAGACGAAGCTTACACACGATAATACTTCTGCATAACATATAAGTGCGTGCTGTTCCTTACCGGAATGAAGAATAGTGTTTGTAACTAGGACAATGATAAATTTGTAGATGTCAGTAAGGGTTGTGATGCTAGAGGTTTTCGTTTTATTATTCAAAAGGGTTGTTGAATATGAATCAATGCAGAAACCAATGTAAGAAGTAAGAAATGAAAAAAACAAAAAGTGATTAATAATTTTACGAGAGATAGATAGTATAGAAGCGAATAAATTACTGGAAAGATGCTGTCAAGATGTGCTTTATTAAATCTTTCAATATTCTTAATTATTTGAGAAAGTAGTTACCAGTACTTGTTGTCTCTTATGTGCAATACTTCATCATGACAAAAAGTAATACTGCAGATGAGCTGACACAGACAAAGATTCTCAAAAATGTTCATTGGAGTTACCAATGGCCATTACCAAACCATAAAACATCCATGAATTTACATAAAAATCTAAATTTGCTTAGAAATTACATATTGTAATTAAAAGTAGGCAACCCAATTGTCACAGTGAATATATTAGAAATTAGGGAACCTAAATAGCATCGTTAAAGTACTAGTACTAATTGAGGATTTTGACATTTAAAATTTGTATGTACCAGAAAGTCGTGCACGGGCATGTGACACTACACCACACGAGAAATTTGATCTCCGTGATTTAATCCAAATTTGGACAGTTTCGAGTGAAAATTATCTCTGGAAGTGCTAAAAGTAGCTGTTAGAAATATCAGTGCCCATTGGGAACTGTTTATAAGGAAATACATAACAGGTAGATAAAATCCCCATATATATATATCGAGATTAAAATATCAGCTGGTAGACGCCATCTTTTCCGAACGGTCGACGTGGAGGTTGGCGCCTGGCGCTAGCTGTTAGGCAACACATTTTACCACCGCAAATTGATATAGGATCGAGCTTGCCAAAGTAATCCCTGCGATAGGCAGCCAAATTACATCTATACTAGCGACACGCCTTGGAAAATGGAAGATATAAAAGAGTTTTTTAAGGAAATAGTTCAGGAGTTAAGAGACGATTTAGAGATAGAGGCAATATCAAAAGAGTACTACGAGGAAATAAAAATCTAAGGATCGAAAATAATGAACTAAAAAGAAGGATAATTAGTCTAGAGGAAAGAGCTGAAGAATTAGATAAAAAGAACAGAGAGAACAACATAATAGTAACCGGAGTTGCAATTAATGAAACAAAATCTGACCAAATAAGGGAAAAAATAGAGAACTTCCTAGATAAAACATAGGAGTGAAATGTGACGTAGTATCAGCAACAAAAATAAATGAGAGAATGTGCAATTGAAATGAGAAACAGACAAGCGAAGGAAGAATATGAAGAATAAAAGTAAGCTGAAGATATACAAAACAAGGGAAGATATATATCAACCATGACATGACTGAAAGAGAGCAGTTAATACAGAAACAAATTAGAGATGCAGCAAGGAATTATAAAAAACAGGGAGTGGAAGTAAAAGTAGGATACCAAAAAATTATTGTAAACGGTCAAAAGCTGATATGGGATATTAAGCAAGACCATTTAGTACCCACGAGGTTGCTAGCACTCCAAAAAACTAGCTGCAACACCGGCTAGGAGCAACGACGACTACAAGGCAATGCATAAGGACCATGATTTGAACCAACAAGATAATGTTTATTTTAAAAGAGCCAGAGAGATTGCACGCACAAAGTACGCATCCAAGGAGGAAATAGTAGACGATAAGAAACAGATCCAGGAAGAACAAGGTATAAGGATGGCCACATGGAACATTCGCGGTCTCCAGGGAAAGAAGAGGAACTAATCACAGAAATTGAAAAAATAGATATAATATACTAGGTATTACAGAAACTAAAGAAAAGGGAAAAGTATTACAGAACTAAGAAACGGATCCATAATGATACTTAGTGGAGTAAGAAGCAACGAGAGAGGGCAGAAAGGAGTTGGTTGCATACTAAGTAAAGACATGGCAAAGCATCTCAAGAAATGGAACGGCATCTCAGAGAGAATATTAGAAATAGAGCTACAATTACAACCTAAACTTAATTGCTAGTACTATACGGCCAAACGAGGATGAAAAAACAGAAGTCAAAGATAAGTTTTGGGAAGAGGTATCGGAAATAGTTGATAATTATAAGGAAAGAATCATTATACTGGGGGACTTGAATGGCAGAGTCGGAATAATGGATGAGAAGACAGGACATGTTATAGGGCAGCATGGAGAAACAGCAAGGAATGACAACGGTCGACGTATCATAGATTTTTGCATACAAAATAACTTACTAGTCATGAACACATTCTTTCAACATAAGGATATTCACAAATATACGAGAGAAGTAACAAGCAGACAAGAGAGATCGATAATAGATTACGTAATAACCAGTAAACGATATAGACATGAGATAAAAGACGTAAAAGTCAGAAGAGGAGCCGAATTATATACCGACCACTACCTCGTACTAGCTAAAACAACGATCCACTTACGAAAAAGTAACAAGCGTATTAGAGTTCCAAATAAAAACGTGACAGAAACAATAAAAGGGTACAAACTAAATGAAACAGAAATAGCCGTACAATACAGCAATATGGTGGAAAAAAGCATAGATTTGCTAAAGGACACGGAGAGTATGAATGTTGAAGAAATTTGGGGAAACTTTCGGAACATCATAATAAAAGCAGCGAAAACAACTTGTGGGACAAAATTAGTAAATAGAAATATAAAACAGACAGCTTGGTGGAATAAAAACATAAAGGAAGAGGTCAAAGCGAAAAAGCTAATGTGGCAAAAATACTTAAACAATCAAAATGACCATACATATCAAGATTACAAAACCCAAAGAGGAAAAGTAAAGCAACTAGTTCTAGAAGCGAAAAGAAAGTCCTGGGAAGATTTTGGGAAGAAAATGGAAGTTGACTACCATGTAAACCAGAAGTTATTCTACAAAACGCTGAAAAATCTAAGAACTGAAGATAAAACAGAAACCATAAAACAAATCAAAGACGAAAATGGGCAGATACTAACGCGTGACAGTGACATAATCAATCGCTGGAAAAATTATTTTCAAAGTCTGTTAGAAAATAAATACACCAAAAGTAATAATGAACCGGAATTCAATATGCGGTACACCGATCAGGACCAAGACATCACGAATGCAGAGGAAATCAAATCAATTGCATACAAACTTAAAAAAGGGAAAGCAGCTGGTCATGACAGAATAAGTGCAGAAATGCTGAAGAAAATGGGCCCAAAAGGATTCCGTTTACTAGCGCAGGTATGCAACAAGGCTTGGAATAGAGGTGAGGTGCCGGAAGATTGGAAAAAAGGTATTATAGTGCCTATTTTTAAAAAAGGAGACAAACGAGATTGCAATAATTATCGTGGTATCACTCTGCTTAGTATTCCATCTAAAATATACGAAAGAATCCTTGAGAAGAGACTAACAACAATACTAGAACCACAACTGGAGCAATCCCAAAGTGGGTTTAGGAAGGGAAGAAGCATTCACGATCACATATTCACGATTAGACAGGTTGCGGAAAAATTAAGGAATACAAGCCTGGAAGCATATTTGGCCTTCCTGGACCTAGAAAAGGCCTTCGATACATTACCAAGACAGGAAGTAGAGAAGAGTTTGAAGAATAGGAAAGTAGATCTAAAACTTATAAGAGCTATCATGAGTATGTACAAAAACAACCAAAACTGTATAAGAACCGACAATATGCAATCAGAAGACTTTCCAATCAATGAAGGTGTACGCCAGGGAGGAGTGTTGAGCCCTACCTTATTCAATCTAGTAATGGATGATGTTATAAAAGAAACAAAGAGCAGAACATCTAAACTTTTTATAGGATATAGAACATGGAAGCAGTCTGGTTAGGGGAATGTGTATTTGCAGATGACGTGGTTATATTTGCCAGGAGTGAAAAAGAGCTGAAAAGAAACTTGGGTGTATGGAATGAAAAACTTATTGAAAAGAAATTAAAGATTAATGAGGCGAAAACAAAAGTAATGGTCATCGGAAAATCTGATAGAGTATTAAATATCGAAATAAATGGCAAGCCTTTAGAACAAGTAAATAGTTTCAAGTATCTAGGAGTATATATTGACAACAAAACAAAGCAGGACACCGAAATAAATGCTAGAATTGAGGGTACGGCTAAATTATATCACAGTCTAAAAAGGTATTTTCTAAACAAGAAAGAAGTTTCAAGGAAAACAAAACTAAGTGTATTTAGATCTGTATATCTGCCCACTCTCACGTTTGCGTGTGAAAGTTGGGTCTTAACAAAAGGGATAGAAAGTAGAATACAGGCCGTAGAAATGAAATACCACCGGAAAGTACTAGGCATTACGCGAATGGACCGAATAAGAAATGACACGATTCGAGGCAGACTAAAGGTAGAGTCTGCAACGAAACACATAGAAAAATGTAAGCTGCGATGGTTTGGTCACTTAAAGAGGTTGGATGGTGCCAGACCTGTGAAGAATATATGGGAAGCGAGGAGACGAGAGAAGAGAGGCAGAGGACGTCCCCAGACAACGTGGGACCAAGATATTGAAAAAATTTTAAGAGAAAGAGGGCTGACAAAGGAGCAAGCATCGGCGCTAGCGGTGAACAGGAAGAAGTGGAGGAAATTTGTATATGGGGAAGACAAATGAAGTTGATCAAGTATATTCCTCACACCTTAGGGTAGAAGAGGATTAAGATTATATATATATATATATATATGTACCAGAAAGTGTGATTTCTAATATCTAAATTCATCAATAATCTAAATAAATTGTATTTGAATTTCAAGGTTAGTTACCTCGAAGGCGAATAACGAATAAAATAAAGAACTATATTACGTTTGATTATCGTTATATGTTTATTCTTTACTTGTATTCTGGTATTTATGTATTTATTGTTCTCTTACCTATAATTTTTTGATCAAATTCAGCGAACATACCATAATATCCTTTATCACAACTTTTAACGTTCACAAACCTAAATCTTATGTATTTTACAGTTTAATGATGGGGAATACTTAATAAGCAAACACATTTAAACAATAACTAATAGTAATGGACAACTAAGAAATGAAACTCTAAAAATGCATACTAGAGTAGTACTTACAATTAGACTTACATATCGTTCTGTTTCTTATAAGTAAAGTAGACTTTGAAATTAGAAACAACAAAATAATGTAGTAAACTATTTTTTCCCAACAGGCAGGAAAGTGTCTCATTTGAGGCAGGAAAGTTGTACTTTTTCTGCCTAGAGCGGAAAGTTGTGCTGTAAGTGACGTTGACATGATGATACTCTACATCTTATAATATGTGACATTATTGATAGATGATATTAGTACACTCAGCCCAGTCTGAACCCATTTATGAGATAATTGCTAAATTATTGGATATTAAATTTCAATTAAAGTATTGTTAAACACTTTTAAAATGAGGCTAACTTGACAGTTCTCAAAAAATATTTGACAGATTAAGCAGCCTACTATCTATCATGTCATTCACAGGTATGTCTTTATTATTTTTAGGCATTTAGTTAAAATTGAACTAGTTGGGAAAAATAGTATTCAAACAACGTGAGGAAAGTGCTATTGCAGGCCTTGGGCAATAGACCACTTTCCTCCCTTGGTTTGAAATATACTATTTAATTTTTTGACAAATAAGCAATTACTATCATTTTTATTTTACCTACTGTTTATTATTCGTTGTTCTCCAATTTCAAAATCTACTTCAAAACCTTCGGTGCGTGCATGTAGTATTATCAGTTTTTAACTAACGGTTTCCACTTTAATGCTGAAAACAAACAAGAAATATAATAATTTTCAATAAAAGTAATGTCTGCTAGGTGGTTTATAGAGAAAATTTCATTTAATATTACTAGATACAGACCCTTGCAACAATAATTGTCACACTGAAATCACAAAAATTGACAAAACTGTCTGAGTATCAACCAAATTTGCAAATAGTACTGCAGTTGAGCTGCTAAGAGCGAAAAAAATGGAAATATGTAATTCAATGAGACAATATTTGGAAAAATTGCGATTTTTATTTTTTTTAAATATGTTTACAAAAATTTGCATACAGCCTCAAAATTGAATTCTAAGCAACTTTTTCAAATAACTTCTTTGAATATCATGTCATCTAACCTCACTTTTTGCAGATTCACGGCATATTTTTTAAATTTACCGCCATACTAGTGGTCACGTGACATGTGTCAAATAAATTTTGGGGTTTCTAGACATGCACAACCTATCCCCCAAAAAGCTTTAGTATATTTTAACAATAAAAAAATTCCCATATGTTGCAATATTTATGCCGGTCACTGTACACTGTTGAAAATATTACGGTGTTGGCGTTAATTTTGCGCTAGTCAAATATTTTAGTGTTGATTTTTCCAAACTTTGCCAGACGAATTGACTACGCGTATTTAATAGAACAGAAATTACTAGAATTTCGTGTGAATTCTTTGTTCAGATATGAGGATTGACTATTTTTCTAGACATTCAGAAGCGTCAACCATCAGAATTTTTCCCTCGGATAGAAATATAGAAACCCCACCTATTCTAATACAGTATTGCATTATACGCACACCTGCATTGCACGTGTATCTATTTTTGTGTTTGATTCTCCGTATTAACATATCCAAACAAACCACCAAATGTGACTGACTTGCAAAGTGTAACCTCGTGTTATTAAACGTTAATTCCAGTGGGCATAAAAAATTTCAACATCTTAAAGATGTATTGGGAACATCTATTTAAGCAATTAGTTTAGACTTGAATCAAATAGCATAAACATTCACTTAATTTATAATGGATCTCAAAAAAAATCATTTTAAAATTGGTACGTTTTGTTGAAACCAAAACTTGTGAATGAGTGGTTTTGCATATTTATAATTGAAAAAAACGTCTTAAAGAGAGAATATTATAGCACTAAGAAATAGGAGTTGCATATTAAAAAGACGTTGTGTTTAGAAAATGATGTTAAAACACCCAATAGATCGCATTCATTTAGTTAAACAGCTAGTAAATTTGTCTAGTCTAGGTCAAATAAAATGTGACTAGAAATATTTTATAATTCCACGTGTCAGTTGGACAAAATAACCCCTTAGCAATAGACAATAGTTGACTATCTTTGCTCGTCAAATTTAAACTTCTATAGTTCTCGACAAAATAACACGAAAAGAGTGTGGACCTCTACTGACTATTAAATTAGTCAAAAAAGTGTTAAAATTTTCAACAGTGTATATTAAGTAGATAGCGATGAATGAAAGAATGAGCCTTATATAGCATGTTTTTGTTTGGTCATAAATTATCTCCTATAGATAATAAATAATTTGAAGACCAATAATTACATTTTTAAATAAAGAAAAACGAAAAACGTTGGTGTCTGGATACCGAACTAATTCCCAGATGCACAAGATGAGGTCGGCTGAGTTCAACAACTTTTCTTACATGATCTATGAACAAGAGTACCGGAATAAATCAATATTAATCAATTTAAATATAGTAATAAAATATTAAAAAAAAATGAATAACAAAATAATAAATTGCAGGAACACCAATTTGTTTTCGTAAGCAATTTACAATTAAATACAGGTAATATTAATATAATGCTATTAGTAATATTCTGCTTTGATATGATTTATTATAATAGTTATAAATAATAATTTATATTTAACAAGGAGATTTGACAATTGTTTCTAGTTAGAATTCCTATGCTAAATTTTTTTTATGTTTTAAAACTGTTTTAAATGAGTATTAAATTAATTGAATTAATTTAAATATTAACTAACTAAAATTAACATATATATATACACATCTGTAATTAATTAGATACCAGTTTATGTATCTATACTTAAAATTTATGCAATCTTTTAAAATACCACCTTAATTTCTGCATTCAGAACGGTGTAGTTACACATTCTAAACAGCGCTCCAGAACAATTTATTGTCACGACTATCATTAAGGTCTGTGTAGTTACATACACACATACACCTATGTAAAATCGAAATCGTTTACTTCGCTTCGCAGATAGGGCACATCTTATTAAGTCGTTAACTTTTAATAAAACTATCCGACCATACCATCGATGGCTCTTCTTCTCCATTTCTCTCTCTCTCTCTCTTTCATGCTCGATTTACACGCGAGGCAGCCGCGCAAAGAAGCACCAGAGAGCGCCTAACTCGGACGATAATCGGTCCTTCTTCGTCCGATTCAATTTCAATAATCTAATTTATTACACCCGGTCTTCGCGTATAGTAAAGAGGTTTTTGTACGCCGCTAGGCGATTCCCGTCTCTTTCTCTCGGAGTGACGGACGATCTACGAGCCCCCTCGCGGTTGTAACGCGATTGTAAACAATTTTAATAACTTAATAGGAACGGGTCGCTGCAACGAATCGCTGCGACTCGATTATGTTCGGGTGTTTTCGTCGATGTTCGTAGCGAGAGCTTTATAGTGCTACGTTTTACTGATTTTTTTTTTTTTTAATAATGTACATATTTCTATTTTTTGTTATAAAGAGAGTATTTTCACTAACAACCAGTACAATTGAAGACACGAGTGGATGAGGGTGTTATGTTACAAAATCAAACTTTTCTGAAATTAAGTTTTTTTATGCAATTTTTCTCAAAAGTAGTGTAACATAACCCCTTCATACATTCACAAGACTCGAGTGTTCTTGAATTTCTGGGATTTTCGATGGTGCTATATGAAAGATGGGTACAAAACACCTTGATTCATGCAAAAAAGACAATTTTTCTATTTTGCGTTCATAAAAACACAATTGTAACACGCTTTTGTGTATCGAAAAGTGCTTCATTGTGATACGCCTTTTTTCATTTCTATAGGTTGGCTGTATTGAATACATTATGACAGAAAGCAAAATGACGTTTAATGCATGTAAATTTAAATACTTTAATCAAAAATTCTATACAAATTTAGTTTACATTGTTATTGTTATGAAACGTGGAATTACTATATACATTTACACTGACGGAACAAGTATCTTGAGCATGTATTGTTATGCCAGGCAAATTCTTCGTAACAAAGTTTTGCTGAGTTATGTTATTGGCTTTAATGGTAGACTCTTGTGATTGAGAATCATTCGATGATATAACTCTAGAATGACCAGATGTACTTGGCCCTGATAAGTTGTGCGCTACAGCCACTTTACTTTTCATAGATGTTTCGATGTAACCTCAGCTACCGCAAATGACTTCCATCCACCATGACGTTTTATAGTCAGCAAATCACTGCCTGCGTCTGCTAAGTGTGTAGCACTAGAACGTCTGAAGCAATGTCCAGTATAAAGCTCTGAATTGGGCAATTTTAGTAAATCAGCTATTAATTTAGGCATTTTGCCAATCGTATTAATTCCAATCGGGCACGATATACAATAACCATTGCGATATGTAAGGAAGAATCTTGAATGATTAATATTTTTGGTCGCAGGGCGACATATTTTTAATTAAAGTAATCCATCTTTCATCCGTAATTGCAAAAACTCTTACGATATTATTTTTTGTTTTAGGTACTGTCACCAAAATAATATCACTCTTAAATTCTAAATCATGTATGGACATATTTGTTAATTCATCTCGTCTACAGGCACCTGTGTAACCCATTATTAAACGATCTAAAATTAAATCCATTACATAAAAAATTACATTTTGCAAATAATATCGTACCTTTATTGCTAATTGTATTTAGCGTCAACCTTCTTCTATAAATTTATTAATATCTTCAATGCATAAAATTTAGATTTCTTAGCCTCGTATCCTCAGAGAATCGTTTTAAATAGGCTTGTAACTTAATATATTTTGATATGTCTGTATTTTTATAAATGGAAAGCAAGAACGAAGCATGGAATACATAGACCATAAGGTAGAAGATTTCTTATTTTTACCTTGTAATTCAAAATATGCCAATAAAATGTTTTCAGATATTGTGTTGACATTATTCTGTACAGCCCATAGTTCAAATTGATGGTAGCATTTTTCATATACTGCTTTTGATTTTTTTTCGGTAATAAATTTATGACGCGTTATCCGCAATTTCACGCAGTTGTGGTGCGTACAAGATAAATTTGTCTCAGTATCACTCATTTTTACAGATTACAGAGGCTATATTATGAAATATATTGTTAAAACAATTTAAATAGCCGAATTTGAATTTTGAATTCGTCAAATGTCAATCGTATGTCAATGTGACCAACTTCATATAAAAATAAAACTCAACATTTTAATGAGATTTTTATTAAGTATTTATTATCAATTTATAATGCAAAATAGAAAAATAGTATAAAGGACTCGTTTCATAAGGCTTTTTGTCGCACTCGTTCATTAGAAAACTCGCCTGCGGCTCGTTTCTAAACTTGAACTCGTGCGACAAAATCATGCCTTATGAAACTCGTACTTTTAACTATACTATTTTAAATGGGACATAGCACCTTCATCCACTCGTATCTTCAATTTATTGTTCTCTGATAACGAATTAACATTAAGAATTCATACAGTATTCAACAGGTACATGCAGAGTGATCCAAATTTGTCACTTTTAATAGGAAACTCATATTTCTAAACGAATTAGACAAAATCTGACCTACGCTTTTGGGGCTCGATTTTAAAGAGAAATCGATTGGTGAAATTCGTATTTTTATATCGTCCTTAATGTAAGAGATACGGATTCATAAAATATGCACTTCTTCAAAGCCCTTGTAAATTTTTAATTTGTGAAAATGCTTGATTCCTATAAAAGCTTTATTAGGGCGCTTTTTGACGCAAAATTCTATATTCAATTTTTTTTCTTAAATTCATATTTTTTTGAGATATTTTCAAGACTTGTGTTTTTTTCATTTGAAACACTCTGTATATTTTTAGACTATTGAGAAGCATATTAAATTACGTTCTGTTTCCAATTTCACAGTATTTTAAAGGTGGCTGTGGATTTTAATTTAGCAATGCGTGTATTTATTGTATATTATCTAAATGTATTGAAATGTCAGTTTTAATTAATGTTACTGATATTTCTAGTACTTATCTAAGAATTCAAAAATGAATGAAAATTATGAAAAATACGACATGTTAAGGTGTTTTACAAAAGCAGATGAAAATACGGAAGCTGCATATAACATTTACTATGAAAGATATTCTGAAGGACAACAACCATTCAGAGACATTTTCTCAAGGTTAAAGAAAAATTTAATAAACTTTGGATCTTTTCAAAAGCTGAGACTTAAACCCTAAAAAATGTGGTTCAAAATAGAGACAAAGACATTAAAGGTAATTGCCGTGTTAAGAAAAAATGTAAATAAACAATCTAACATCTTCCATTCGCTAGATGCGCAAAACAACAGGTTTAGCAAGAACATTGGCAAGAGGCATTTTAATAAAATATAAAATGAAACCCTATCGGACAAAAAAAGTGTATTACCTTTTTGCCATCACCTTCTTGGGGGTTATATTGTCAATCGTTTTTGGGATAGTTTGTGGAAAATCATACATAATTTTGCTCAAAACTGTGTATGGACGGATGAATGTAGCACAAACAATCCGGAATTTTTTTAACAGGTATAATTCTTATACCCAGTCTCGTGAAAACTTTGAGATGAGAAACCAAGGTTGTTATAGTTTCAATGTGTGGGTAGGAATTTTCCGTGGCAGGATAATAGAATCATACATATATAAAGGAATTCTTAACTGCGAAAGCTATTTGTAAATTTTACAATTCATTGAACCTTTCGTAGATGAAATACCTCTGAATCAATTGGAATTTGTTTACTTTTAACATGATGGAGCACCTCCTAACAATGCTGGCCGGATTAATGAGTTTTTAAACCAACCATTCGGTAACAATTGGATCGTGAATCAGGGACCAATACATTGAGTAAGGTCACCAGATCTAACCTCATTATTATTTTTTTCTTTGGGAGGAATTAAAAACCTTGCGTTTAAGCATTCTCCCAATTCGAGATAGGAATCAGAAGTTGCAGTTTTGCGAGTGTGCGACTCTCTACATTGAGAGAAATATCCTTTTCATTTAAAAGGAATTGCATTAAACCAAAAGTTTTTGCGTTTTCTATATGGGCAACATGATTTGGTGTTTCCTTGAAAAGGAATATAATTTTAAATTCGGAAATAATATATTTTTCGTTGAAACAGTTTATTCTTTTAAGTGAAAGATATTGATAGTTGATACAAATCCTCTTTATTTTGAATTTGAAAACTATGCAGATTGGCAGAAAATCGCAAGCATGTTGATTCGAGAGGGTTTTCCTTTTCTTATAACATTTATTCATTTTAGACTTAAGCGTAAACACAACAAAATGTCGTGATCATTTCAAATCGAAATGAAAATATATTGTCTCCAAAAACCCATGCACTAAGGAAGGATTTGCTGTTAGAATGTTGTAAATCCTAGTAGTATAGGGTGGTCGCTGTTGGTCGCAGCGACCACCCTAACACTCTAAGTGTGTTAAAGAAATCACCTTTTCAATGGCGATGACTCCTATCAGATGTTGTTCTAGTAAATATACCAGATTAGTATGTTCTGATCGTAGTTTCCAGCCTATTTTGTGTGAAATATTATCTGTTACTGGAATGAAGTAGGAGATGCGCCATCTATGCGACAATTTCTCTACTACACATAAGTATATCTGCTCATCTGCTGTACTATATGCGGAGAAAACTGCTATACGAAAATAAAATGCGATATTTATTTTTACATCCATGTAAATATTTAGTTAAATTAATAAATACTGCGCTAGCTTCAAATAAATCTATAACCAAATTATTTATTTGATTGAGTGCAGGAATATTTTTAATATTCCTAAACCAAGTAATAATTTAATAACTGTAACCAAATGCATGCATGGAAAATGGTTGAAAACAACAAGATTGTTTTTCCCGTGTATAACAGTTTTAAAACCTTAAAACACTATATACTGCTGTAAAGTTGCTTGGCTTATAAGTAAATCAGCATTAACTGAAAAGATTCCAATTATCTCTGAAATTTCTTTAACCTCGCGCGAAAAATATTTACTTTTGTTCATTATTGTTTGTGTATCTGAGACTTATGCACGTGGGAACATGAATAAAACTAAAATACTTCCGCGTAAAAAAGCACTCAGCTTGAATACAGGTGCTTGTGTTTTTCGTTAAAAGGCAAAAGTTTTAAATCAGTGTATACATGCGTGTCCACGCAAATAAACCAAAACCGGCATTTTTATTAAAATACTGTTTATAATTCAATAATATGATAACGTACTTAAAAGAAACTAAAATATGTTGTTAAATTACATGTACATAATAATAACAATATAATATATAATGCGTATTGTCTTACTTAAATAGAAGTTATAAAGACATTATAAAATATTAATCAAAACTAAGGTGCATTTCATTTAATTACGGTTACTTTTCGTCGAAAAGCTTATACTTAAGAAAGAAATAGTCTTCCGGCAAAACAGCACGCTACTTTCAATTAAAATAAACACTTTTCTGAGAAAAGGTATTTTTTTTTTGTTGAACATGATAAAACCAAAGTTATAAAACTTTTCGTTTAGTGCATTATTTTTTCTCGGTGTATCTTCACTTGAGTTGGTGTTATACTCTGAGCCGACTCAGAGTATAAGAAAACGGTATCGATTATATTTGATATAATTTATAATGTTTACGCATTTTTTAGTATATTCTGTAAATATTTCTTTCAAATATATCTATAAGAATTTTAGAAACCAGTTGATTTTAGTTCTAGCCATGATAAATTAAAAATATTTGAATACAGTAAGGATTTTTACGGAATAAACCACCTTAATTCCTTGTATTATCAGTAAAAACCGTTTAAGTAAGTTATCAAGTGAGATATCAAGAACTTTAGAATCTTTACAAGCGAAAAAAGAATACATTCATACAGATATATGTATATACATAACAGAAACAATCGAAAGACACGTCTACTGTTGATAGACACTTCTAAAATTAATTCTACAAACGTATCGGACGCTACACAGATGCTTACTGTGCTACGATAACTGATGTTTATACAAATATATGTACAATAACTCTGACTTGTTCTACGCTACTGCGTATTGAAAATAATCGTCGCATAAAATATAAAATGCTTCGCTCTGAAGAATTAAGAATTGCAAAAAACGGTCTGCGTATCTCTTATATTAAGGAATATATAAAAACACGGATATTTTTATTAATACTAATCGATTTGTCTCTAAAAACAAGCTGCAAAAGCATAGGTCTAATTCCTTTAGAAATATGAGTTGTAATTGTAATGTAATTTGACCTGCTCTGTACATATATATATATATAATCAACAACCTTAATTACTCTAAGGGTGTAAAGGTAGGTTCCGTAAACCAACACTTTTATTTCTTGTTGTAGATAAGCGCTGACCATTCTTTCTTGTTTTTTGCCATTCTTCTTGCTTCGTTCCAGGTATTCCTCTTTTCTCAAACATTATTCTACTGTAGAAATCCCATGTCTTTCTCGGCCTGCCTCTCTTTCGTTTGTGTCTGATCTTGCCAGCAATACTCTTTCCTCTTCCATGCGTATCATATGCCCAAACCATTTCAATTTCTGTCTCTCTATACTTTCTAAAATCGGCTCTACTCCTAATTCTTCTCTTATCCTTCTCATTTCTTATTCTATCTCTTCGAGAGACCCCTTTCACTGCTCTTAAATACCTCATCTCCACCGCTTGTAATTTACTCTTAGCTTGATTATTTAATATCCAACTTTCACAGCCATATGTCAATATAGGTTTAAATATTGTGTTAAACACCGTTATTTTGTTTTCTTTGAAATCTCCTTCTTTCTTATAAAAGCGTTGTTCATTGCATAATATAATTTTTTCACTTTCAATTCTGCTGTTAATTTCTGCTTCCTCTTTACCTTCTTGATGTATATTTATTCCAAGATATTTGAATATTTCTAGTTGTTCTATAATCTTTCCATCTATATATAATTATTATTTTCTTATCGTATTTCCCTATTGACATAACTTTAGTCTTCTCTGCATTTATCCTCATATTTCTCTTTTTCAAAGCTGTTTCCCAAATATCTAAATTTGCTTGTAGATCTTTACATTCCCGCGTACACTACCAAATCATCGGCCAAGGCACTTTCCGCGATTTCCACTATCCTCATGTCTTTATACCCTATTTGTAATTTCTTTGTTTTCTTCTTAATCTCTTTCAAGATGTCATCAAGTACTATATTAAAGAGTATAGGACTAAGTACTCCTCCTTGTCGCAATCCTTCCTTAGTTAAAACTCTTCTGACTGCATTCCGCCACTCTTACATAATTTCTGGTTTTATTATATATACTAGCAATTGCGTTTTTACTTTGCTACTTATTTTCTTTCATTAAGGCTTTTCCATATTAAATCTCTCGGTATACAGTCAAAAGCCTTCTCTATGTCTATAAAGCCACATATATGTTGTTATTACTTGTGTTTTTCTCTAGCAGTTGTTTTCAAAATGAATATATTATCCTGTACTCCTCGACCCTTCGTGAAACCACCTGTGCCCTTCAAGTTGTACTTCAGTTGTTACTTCAGTCTTTTCTCAAGAATCCTTTCGTGTATGTTTAGCATAGTACTCAGTAGGGTAATTCCTCGATAACTTTTACACTCTTTGTTGTCTCCTTTTTATACAAGGGTAGCAGTATTCCCACTTCCAGTCCTCTGGTATTTTTTGCTCCTTCCATATCTTATTATATAAGCATCTTGATAACTTCTATTCCAGTTTGTCCAAGATTTTTCAGCATTTCAGTTGTAATCCCATCATTTCTAATATTTCTTCTGTCGTTATTTCATCGTCCTCTGTGGTCTCGTTGTTTTCTGCATTAATCTTATTTTCTTTCTGTACATTTACTGAGTCTGTTATTTCCATGTTGAGTAAATCTTCAAAATATTCTTTCCATCGCTTCATTATGTTTTCTTCCTCTTTCACTATTCTTCCTTCCTTTGATTTTCCATAGATACTTCTATTTTGCTTGCCTTTTCTTATGCTTTTTAACATTCCTCTGTACATACGCTTACTAATAAAATCAACAGCAATGTTTAAGTATTTATCCAGCAGATTTTGAAGCTGTCTTTTGTAAATAAAATTTATAATTCCCAGTTGTTTTGTAACAGGGAACAAAAAAGCGACAAGTTCGCCCTCAGTCGATAATTCAAGACTCACTCCTAGACTCCAAACGCATAACCCCTCCTTCTCCCAAGTCAACAGACCGCAGTCACAACCGCCGTACAGCGAAAAGACAAAACGCCACCACTCTCAAATTAAAAGGGGAAATAAAGGAAAAAAAGACGAACGAAACGAAAACAAACCCTATGAACGCCGTCATCCCCGAGAAGAGGGTGTTAAGAGTCTATCGCGTACACTACACCCTCTTCAAAATCAGATCCGCGTTCCACCAGTAATCCCCGGTTAGTAACATTTTTATTTACCGATGATTTATATCGGTATTAGGCCACTCTGCGCGCTGTGTGCGTCGACGGAACCCCGGGCAAACCTCCTGATTTGTTCCATACAATAATAATAGAGTCTGGCTGCTAGAAATGGGACCCGCGGGTGCGATACCTCAACCGGATACCTCGGGGAAAGGGGTCGAGGGGGGACGCCGAACCCTCACTCAATTTACCGCTACATTATAGCGTTCCCTGTGCGTTAAGCAACCCTCACGACGCGCGCGCCCCCCAACAACGCTGTAGACGACGCATCGACTCTGCTGGTGTGCGAGAAAGGTGGATTTTTGACTTCGTGACTGCTGGTGGGAGAGGGATATTAGATTAGGATTTGTTCCTGAATCGTTCGTTTCGAGTCTGTGGCGTTTTCCAGCGCAAACTTGTTTCGGAGGGTGAGCCGAAGGAAGATTGGTGATGCCCGATTTATACCAGATTAATTGGTTATTATTTATTTTTTATTTTTTTTTGTAAAACACAATTAATAGATTAATTCATTTTTTTAATTAATATTTTATATATATTGTAATGGAATGCATACTCGATACTATTTAAATGTAAAGTTACTATTTTACTTAGTTATATTTTAAAACTAATTAGTTATAATAATAGAAAAAAAGGATATAAAATGTAACAGCAGACAGCCAGACGATGTCCAGGTGATGTAGGAAATCTCTGCATTTGGCAAGTCCTTCAAGGCATTTTCCTTTAGAATATTCCCTTCAGGAAGTAAGATGATCAGCAGTGATATACCTACACATCGAAAATGAATATTAGAATTTGAATAGTATATTTTTACAATAGATATTGAAAGTTAATTCAAGTGAACATATTCATTTTTTTTACAGTGTATTTATGTCATTTAAATTTAGCCTAATAATGTTTTTATATGCATTAGCAGTACAGATGCTTTGATATGTCAACAGAAAGACATGGGAAATTGCTGGAAATTGGGTTCTGTAACAATTCTAGGTGTAAATATAGTTGCCTACTTTTTGTGTACAGTAATGAATTTTAAGATTGTTAATTTTACATAATAATAAGTGTTTAAAAATTTTAAATGTATTTTTCTCATGAGTCAGAGACACCTACCTTTATTATATTTTGATTGTAAGGTGATTCTAGAATTTTGCAATTATTATTTATTTTTATTTCGTTTAAACATTCGACAGTCCATTCGGTCACATGGGTATTCTCATGTATAAAACAATGTATATTCCCCTCATTTCAATTATATTAACGGATTTTCACAGACAGTTGTACTCCTTGTTGAAGACAATCGCTTTCAAATCGGTTAAAAGTTTTCAATTCGAAACCATTCACTAGCCAACCTGAGTCAGAGGCAGATGTGCCTCAATTTGTTTCGTAAAATTTAACGGCTATTTCGATAAAATCAAATTTTATCCTAAATTACAATCACAAAATAATTGTTAATTGTTAAAAAAAGTTTATCACTTAAATATTATCCAAATTACCTACTACTTTTGGGTAATTTTTCTTCAACGACGATTTTCCCGAGTTATGTTCCTGTCCTGATAGAGCCATCCTCCGTGATCTGAAGTCCCTACGATGTACCCGGGCCCCTATCAGATGCCCGACCTATCCTGACCACACCGATGTCCGTTGAATTCGTTATTCCTCGTCAAATCTACCTAAAAATAAACATATTATTTCAATTCTAATCTAAATTTAATTATACTTATAAGAAATTCCATTTTAATGCGTTCAGCAAATTTTGGGGTTAGGAATTTGATTGTATCATTGCTGAACGGTTTGCAGTTATTTGGGGAAATTTGCATAAGTTGGTAGTATACTAGGAATAAGTATTGAATATGTATTTACGATATGAACCACAATATCCAGTAATTTACCATCAAGGTTGGCCATTCTGTTTCACACGTCTTTTTAAGCCTAGCATAACTCCGTTTGAACGTTCAGAAAACGCGGGAATTTTGAAATGTAACTTAGACGTATTCATGTTCTCGACATGAATTTATATTGCAATAAGTGGAATTACTAATAAAACGTTAGTGTTATTAATTAAGCGGACTCACGTACTTACCTGAGATAATAATATCTTTAGATTTACATTTGATTTTACACTGGTTCATATTTCGAATTTTTTTTTATTAAACACAACCACTTTTATTCACACTTAAATGTTTTCATTATACATGAGAGATTGATTACCATCGAGACAACATTATTGTGCCTACGATATCATCTAAACTGGTCATTAACATGCAAATTGAAGGAGAGGACATTTTTGGCAACAGTCCTCCATACCGTCCCACACGTACTGAGATAATAAGGGGGGGTAACTAGCTATCCGTTATTTTTTTGATGTCAACGTGCTTCAATCGGAAATTCTCGCCCTGCAACCATCTGGCTTGTGAGAGAGCACACTTCTAATTTAAAATTAATAAATATAGACGACACTAACAATAAGATGTATAAGATTTGATTTTTACTAATTTAATTATTATATTTCTTAAATTTTTTTTTTTTAATCGGGCTGTATGCTACTCTGTAGCGTTACAAAATAGTTATAGCTCAATTGGTTAAAGCGGCGGTCCGGAGAACGGTGGGTGCATGGTTAAATCCTGCTTGGGATTAATTTTTCTTTGAAAAATTTCTCTCAGAAATTTGTTACAGTAATCAGTTTTCCTATTTATATTTATATTATATACAGTCGGAGCAAATGTAATAGGCACCTTTGACAAAACTAATGGGTTTTATGTTTCTTGCATTTTTTTTGTGACAGTTATTTCAAGGTTTATATAATCGTCTTTATGGTTACAATAGTCTTTATAGATACCTTTTGTAAATGTATTATTGTTTTTTATATATTTTCAAGTCTTCGAGATGACACTTTCCCCTTCCCATCTAAAAAGTATTATAGCTGTACTAAAAACACTCTAATATGCAAAAAATTAATAAGATCCCTTAAACTACTACATATCTATAATGTATTACCTACAAGTTTTTATTTTCTCATTTCTTACTGTCATATTCGCCCAAAATTTAGGGTGCCTATAACATTTGCTCGCGACTGTATGTATAGCAGTGCTGGGCAAGTTAGGGGAAGTGAATAAATTTCTACAGCGATTGTGCATTGATTGATTGCATCTACAATGTATCAAAATCTATAATCACATACCAGAAAATATTAAATCTTTACACAATAGTTGATTCAAGTCTCACAAAAAAATATTTAACAAACAAAGTCTTATACGAAATAGATCACTTTTTTTATGAAATCGTGCACTGATTAATGTCTCTTATATGTACACCATATATTGGTGTATGTGTAGTATGTTTATGACGATTATGTATACATATATTTTTAATGTGTTGTTTGACAAACTATTTATTTGACATTTTCTACACTGTATGTATGATAGAAATAAACAAACTATTATTATTATTATTATTTGCATGAAGCAGTAGATTCATCAAGCTAGATTGATGTAACCTTCAAAGATTTCTAACAAAATACAGAACGAATATGTATGAATAACGCCTTATTTCTTCTGCAGCCGAAAAGGGCATATGAAGTCTGCGATCTTTTCTGAAAGGCCAAAGATCCCTCTGGTCACCCCAAGCATTGTCGGTTCTACTTGACGCGGCATCTAAACACTATTACAATCCCTCTTTTGCGCAGTTATGGTAATAACCGTAATGACGAAGCCGGCATACCTCTCCGGGCATCGTCCAAAAGAACTATCAGTAAAACGCCGAGAACTGGCAGACTCGCTTGCCTGTCTCTTTTGTCGTGATTAAGTCGTTCGACAATCTACCGCGAAATTGAATACAAACTGCGGGTCGTTAGTGTCCGTCCGCTAAATGACGGTTTTTAAGGGCTTTTTATGTGTTTTGATAGACGAGCATAATTTTAACACGATCGCCAACATATACGAGAGAGACCTTCGTTGCTGCACGCCTTGTTGCGTCGGTCTTCGAACCGACTTTAAATAATAGTCATAACGATAATGATGAAGATATTGATGATGATGGCGCGGGTAAAAACGTGACTGGGGGGCTGGAAGGGGAATTAGCGCTCGATAGAGTTATCAAAGCGGTGATTGGATAAGGTGATTGAAGGGGTAGCACTTTTCCAGACAAGAGTTTCTTTTTTTTTCTATTGTGTAAGCTTTAATGGTGATTGTATTGAGCAAATTGCTTGGGAGTAAGTGATTTAGAGGTTACCACGGACACATAGCCGCATATTACGAGCTGTTTTACCTCGATAAATATTGGTTTAGAAGATTGAGCGATTAAACGAGGGAATAAATTGCGCGGACGAAAGTTGCGGCAAGTAAAAATGATGAAATAGTTAAAGTGGTTATGTGGAATGTGAGAAGGGTAATGGGGAAAGAGAGGCAGCTGATTTAGCAACTTTTCGTCATTTGTGTTTGATATATGGAATCGAGATATTCAATATTTCTTGACACTACAAAGAAATTGTGTAATGTAATGTAATTCAAGAAAAATATCATTATCAACGAGGAGGTAGAAATTACAGTGTTAGCATATTTTGAAGCCCATCGCGAATTTTCCATTAGAGATGCTACTAAGGAATTGGGTTTAAGTTACGCGTGAGTTCAGAGAATTTTAAAAAAGCATAAGTATATCCCATTTAAGTACCCGAACCTCACAAACATTGTAACCAGGAGATTCGAATAGGAGATTGGCTCTCTGTGAATGGTTTATTAATTTTTGCGATGAAAATTTGAATGGAGCACAATGTATTTTATGGAGTGATGAAACAAATTTCTCCAATAGAGGAATGTTTAATAAGAAGAATGAACACTACTTGGTCGCAAGAAAATTTATTAATAAAGCGTCCACATGCTGCACAAGTTCGATTTAGTTTTAATGTCTGGTGCGGATTAATTGGTTCGACAGTCGTTGGTCCAGTGTTCTACAATGGTACATTGACAGGAGAGAGATATCTGGAGTTTATTCGTACCGTTCTAGAGGATTTCCTTGATAACGTTAATTACCTGATGTTGCCAAAATTTGTACTTTCAGCAGGACGGTGCTCCGGCACACAACTGCCGCATAGTTCAGAATTATCTTTACCGATAAGTGGATTGGTACAAATAGGCCAATTCGATGGCCAGCACGCTCTCCTAACCTTTCATCTTTAGACTTTTTTTCTTTGGGGATATTTAGAAGATCAAATATACAGAACCCGCTACAACAACGTGAACGAATTGCAAAATAAGGTTAGGTAGGTTTTCCGCCAATTGGATGGAAAGACAATCTTAAGGGGGCGTACAAACATAAAAAATTTCGTTTTCTGTCAAATAGGTGCGAGATTAACAAGCTTTTAAAATGTAGATGGCGCGATAGCCTGTTTCAAAATTGTTTTGGGCGAAAAATAATAAATATACATTCGTATATTTGTGATGTAAACACCTGGGATGTATCACGTGGTCAAGTCGAGTGAATCACAAGGTCGGGTGCTATTTTTAGTCATTTTGTGTATATGAGAGAGAAATTCCTTTATAGAGGGTAGCTAGAGGAAAAAAGTTTTGTTTTTGAGGGAATTATTACATGAAATATTACTATTATTATTATTGAATCAATAGAAATTAAAAAAAAAAAACTTTATTTTTATCGTTTCTTTTTTGTATTTTGTTTTTTGTATCGGTACACTTATTTCAATTTATTAAAAAATGTTGATAAATTTGTATTTACTGCCTAAATTGCCGATGTATGCAAGGCATATGAAGTTCGTATGTCATTTTTGAACATAAACAGATAAACATAACATAAACGAGCGTGAAATTGAATCAGAGTAAAATTATTTTTTTTTGTAAGAAGAATTGAGAGTGCTCGAGACTTATCCGTGCTTGCCTATTTACTAAATTATTTATTGGTTTAATAGAAAAAGCACTGTTGTAGGATATATTGATGAGAATCAACAGGTTGATGAGAATACGTAGCAAATGTCCATGTTGGTTATATTATCTCTGTTACGAAATGAAATAATTCTAGGAAAACTTGAAATGAGCCCAGCCGCTCTGAGGATCGCACTGTTGTGTAAGTCTAATCTAAAAGGCACTTATTGCGAGTACAAACGCATATATTTTTGTCAAAAATAATACATGGAAAGGTGAATTACTTCAACAAAATAAGTTAGTTGCGACAATCATTATTATAGCTATTATTGCTAGAAAAGTTCAATCTTTTCGTGATATTGACGTATTTTGTGCAGTGACATAACCTAAAAATCGCATCTTAAGAAATAAGAAAATGTGGTCTGCAAAGAAAAATATATATTCTATGTAAATCTGCAGTCATTCAAGATCCATATAGCCAATACTACGATCCTCAAAAAGGCTGAGCTCATCTCATTTTTTCCCAATTTTATCTAGGATATTTCCTCTGGAGAAGATACAATAATTTATATCGCGAGGAATATTGTGCAAATGACAATTGCACATGATTTTTTTAAATTCAATTTAGTACTTTGGAGAGACATGGTTTGTCGTAAGGGTGTAAATAAAATATTGGAGAATTAATTGTTGGAGGAGATGGAACACATAGATAGAGGAGATAACTGATAAAAAGGTGGTGGTGGAAATAATTGAATAAAGTGCTACACTTCTATGATGAGCATGAAATCATAAATTTTATAGGATGGCCCACTGTTTTACAAAATGCTTTTTCCTAAGTTTCTCCCAAATGAGTGAATATTTTTCAATTTTTCTTACACATACATAATATACAAAACACAAGGATCATAATGACACTCTTCAACCGATTTTTTCTTTTCCACCGTTATTCAAGTACAGATCCTTTCGCTATTTTTTTATTATGATTAGTGTTAAATACAGATTTATTTCATAACTCAAAACATAATTAAATATTCTCATTTTTGAAGAAACTGAGGAAATTAAAAATGCATTGTCCCCACCACTTTTTGCCCACCCTTAAGATCTACCCAGAGTGTACTCAAGCGGGCACGAAAATGTATTGAGAATGAAGGTGATAGATTTGAGCTGTATTTATAAATTATGCATTTACTTTTTCCTTTTCAATTTAATTTCAACGACATTATTTTAAGATGTAATATGTGAAAATAAACATCAACCATGTATAAACTATTTTGTTATATCTTCTTAATTTTTATGAAAGAGGTTAGTGTCTGGAATAAGCAAGGGTTGAATGATTTAAAACATATCGCAGGGAGGGTAAAGAAACACGAAAATTCCGTTTCTCACATGAATGCATGCGTGGATTTTAATGTTCTAGACAAAGTGGACATACGTGAATAGTTAGACAGTGCTTATTTGCGACATAAAATTAAGTACAACGAAGATGTGAAAAAAATCGTCATATTTTGCGCAGGTTAATTATGTGTGTAAAATTCTTCTAGATTTTATGTACAAAAAATAGGTAAAATTTTTATTTTGTGCCCACCCTCTTTCATAACTGACGAACGCCATTGTAACTTTAGAACTATTATATGAAAAATATAAAATCCGTTTGTTGTTCTTTCAATGCTTAAAGTCTGTTACGCAGCCTGTTACATTTAAACATGGAATATTCGAAACAACTTACATGCACGTTGGAATTAATTCAGCATTATCTGTTAAATACTCAACACACACTAAAAAATTTAGGTAAGTTTTCTTGGTAAAAATCACTTTTTTGGATACTTTTCCGCATTCATTGGGGATAAACGTACAAAATGTTTTACGTGAATATTAATGGAAAAACTTCTGTTTTCTTAAAAAAACAATCTATTATTAATAAAAATTAAAAATATATAAAAAATATCTCTCAGTGAAAACTTAAAATTTCTTAAAATTGGAAAATTACAGTTCCTAATAATATATTTTATTCAAATAAATTACCCCTAACAGCGAAAATATTTTTTGAATTATGATATCAAGTATTACGACTTCCTTAAGAAAAAAATCAAGTTGAACAAATTAACAATCTGTCACGAAAATGTAGTAAATTTGCATATTATTAGTATACTTGTATACTTCTGCAAGCGATATAAATAATCCCATAGGTAAACCATTTTAGATGCTGATGTTTTCATTTATTTCAATGATACATGCAGGAACTTCAAAGTTTGACCGAGGAAAATCCATTACCATGATTTAGATTTCCTGTAAGACGGAGACGCATCAATTCATTCTATTTGTGTATAACACAAACAATAAGTTCTCCTAAAAGAATAAGATAATATTTTCGGCGTATGCTATCGCGATAAGGCGGAGCGCGTGCTGAACAATTGCCAAACAATTTTCGTCCGTCCCAGGGCATGACTTATGGATTCAATTCGTTGCGGACGAATAGAATTCCGCCGATAAGAGAGGGAACATTCGGTATATCTGTTGTGTATCCGGGATGCATATAGCGCTCCGACCAATTCTGAGTTGATTTATTCAATTTCGCGTATTGCGGAGACTTCTGCCAGATATATCGCGCAAGATAAGGCGATATTTCATAATAAAAAGGCCGGGTCTGCTTGCGAGTTCGTTATCTCAGTGACGGGGAACGAATTGGCCATATCGACTGCAATATCCTCAGGATGATTGGGAATATATGATTCCCGCTTGTTAGAAGGATGATACGTTCGCTGTTTCTTCTTGTGTCGCGTGTTACAGTGAGACCTTGGAAAAACGACCGCTTCTAACGCATGAGCATTCTCTTCAGTTATTATCTTGTGTACTGACTGGGTCTTTGATTACACCTCTATTTTTGATTTTATGAAAAAGTATTTTCTACAAAAGTTTTACGGAATTCAACGCTGCATAACTTAAAAATATTGTTGACTATACAGAATGTTCCAAAAGTAGGCATACTTACTCCGTTAATTTATTTTTAAATTGTACACAAAAAAAAATTACTCAATTTGAATATAAATGCATCACATTGAATATAGCATAACTTCCTATATAAGCAAGAAGATGATGTATTTATATTGAGAATAAAATTCAGTTCAGTTTTCCAAACCCGCGAATTTGTTAGTGCAAATGTAATCTATATACTAAAATCACTATGAACATATAATATTTTCACCACAAAAATAATTATTTTAGATTTGAGTAAATAGATTTTCTCAACTGGAAACTATCATATTTATGCCTTAATAATTTATGTGCGTTAATAGAAGTAAGTAAAATATTATTTGAAGTATTGCCATTATTTGCTTCCATAATATAAGTATATCGAACTGATAATACTTACCTGCTTAATCTAAAGATTTCTACTATTCAAGGGTAATAATTACCTACTAATTTTGTGTCTGTAACACCAAAAAACCTCGGTAGGGGAAAATTAATAAATAAAGAAATATTATGCAATTAAATAAATTTACTGTCATACTTTATAGTTTTACAATGTTTGGGAGAAGGTAGCGTATCGGGTACTCAAGAAGTGCGCACGGGATATTGATGCGTAGAGGTATAGATGTTATGCGTATCCGTCGTTGCGACCGGTGTTCTCGGGATTACTTCCCACACCCTCATGCCTAGGCCTGGTATCTAGTCGGCGTTGGTTTACTGATATAATTTCAATCAGTATAATAATTTACTGGTATTACCTATTGAAAACTAATAACTAGTAAATACCTACAAATGTTTGTTAATGTACACACCTACCATTTTCATATATTATCGACACAATGGCGCTGACTCTAAGTATTATTTAAAGTTTTTAAACCAGTAATCCTTTAATATTGATAACACGTACGTATTTACCTTGGAATATTTTAATGGTAGCATCTGTGCATCAGCCCAATTCCACCCCTTCTCTAAGTAGCTGTGAAACGGCTGAGGTATCCATTTAGATTTACTTGCACTCACAACCAACAACACTGTTGGTGGTCAATAAAAAAGTGACGCCAACTAAGCGTATGTATATGCAAAACCGCCTAAGCCCCCCCCCCTTCCCTAAAAAAAGAGAACTCTAAAAAGAGAGAACCAATGACAGATAAGTTTTAATGCAATAAATGGTGGGGTAAAATGTTTTCAAATGTTTCAATATTATGGTAATTTCAATTTGATATTTCATGTTTTCAATACAAAACATAATAATTTTATATAGTAATTCATTATACCAAACGTATAAGGGATTTTATTTTGAGGCTACAGACTTTCCTCACTATGATTGCATCGATTTATTCCATAAACATAATAATGTTCATTTGAAGGAAGTATACAGGGTGTATTCAAAAAAAAGTAAATTTTTGCTTGGGTGTTAACTACACGATATATAAAGCACAACCCGCCGAAACCGGATTTCATCATTAAAAAATTTAAAAAGTAAAATTTAGAGCCAAAAATCTTTAGTCCGGGCCTGATGCAGGAAACGTCATGTTAAGCACCCGCTAAAAGTGGTATTATGTATAAATACATTGCAACATTTAGTATTATTCGAATGGTATGCCGTAAGTTCATTTAACGTCATTCTGATAAATAAAGGTCATCGGCCAGTGTGCCTTGTAAAAATAGCAAACTGAGGCATTTTAAATTTCTTCTTTTATAAAATAAACATTCCTTATTTGTTAAGAGCATTCTACGTAAGTCTACAAAGTATTTATTTTTAATATCCTGATAAGACGTTCGAGTTTCACCGAATATGCGATTAGTAGTTACAAAAACGTAAATATTTTTCTTTTGCTTTGTCGAATCGAGAGTTAGTTGTTAATAACGGTACCACATGAATCTGAGTTATTTCTTCTGGATTTATTTCATCAACTAACGCAAAATGAATGAATCGAATTACGCAGGAATAAATGTAGATACAGAAAATTTGCAACACACGCCTTTTATACTATGATTTCGCGCGAAAATGAATCTATACATTCCCGCGCTTTTGCCGATGCATCAAGCTTCGATTTTCTTTATATGAAATCATGATTGGTCCTGAAAAGGATCGTTTTTTTCGAGACGGGAAGAATGTAAATAAATGTTCGAAGTTGCTTGCACTCCAAGCGGCGATCCACACAAAACTAACAGCGGTAATGACTGAATGATAGTGGTATGTGGGGGTATACTCGGGACAGCATTTAGGTTGGGCACAGGTACGGCTCTAGCCCACGGCATTTACAAAATATTTTTTTTTCTCGTTAATGCTTACAGATAGACCCCCTGTGCATTAAGACTTTTTGATCGTATATGATTACAGCTGCTACATATTGTTATATTTACCTCTATATCTGATACATCCTGTATATTGTTTAAACCTTCTATACCTTTAATTAAACCTGGTTGCATTTGTTATCAGAAATACTGTTTTGAAAAATTGTTTATTACGTTATTTTTGCGCGGGAGTTAGTGTCCCCCAAACTGAAGCTTTAAACTGTAAAAAATGGCACTTTAGTTAGAATCACTAAAACAAGATCTAATCGGTCATTTCTCTGCTGATTTTTTAACAAAACTAGAGGATAAGTTATTTTCAAAACTTAATATTATAAACACTTCGCTCAACAGTAATATATGATATACGTGTTTTTTTTTTGTACTTCATACAGGTTACACTCTATGTCGTATACACTCCCTGCGTGATTTCCGAAAGATTAATTCGTCCGAATTAAATTTAAACGCTCGAGAAATCAGCGCTCACTCGCCTGGTTAGCGAATAAAAATATCAAAGTCCTCGCCTTCCAAAGGAATATTGTGCGCATACGTTGACGACACGGTTATTTAGCGGGCAATATCTCACGGCTTTGTGTTCCGATTGGTCGATTTATGGCGGCGATTTCTTATTGTCGCCGAGTTAATATCGTGTCTGCGCCCAGTGCGCATATGTCACGCGTAACTAAGTTTCCTAAGGATTTCTGCTAGGTTGTAACACGGCCGACGTCGGCATTTAGGGCAGAAATTGATTGTCGCAATGGATTTATGGGCCGTCCAGATCCACTTATGGCTACAGGATTTTATTAGAAATAAATACACTGTTAACAAATCTCTTTTTGTTGGGAATTTTGATTGATAATATCTATGCAACGAATGTCACTTTGGAAGTTGTGAAAACAGTATGAGCTTGTCATTTCTACACCCTAAAAAAAAAATGTGGTAAAATTACCCAAAAATAGATGCAACTAGGCTGACCGCCTATTTTTGGGGTAAATTTACCACCTAGTGGGATTTTTCACATACTTGTGGAATATTCCTTGAAAGTGTGGTAATTTTCCTTGGTAAATTTACACCTCTAAAGTAATATTCCCTAATGGAATGGAATAATTTCAGGTAGATTTACCACACCTTCAAGGAATATTCCACCAGTATGTAAAAATCCTCTATAGGTGAAATTTACCAAAAAATAGGCGATCCCATTGCATCTATTTTTGGGGTATTTTACCACATTTTTTTTAATGTATAGATTAGAGTAACAACAAGAAATTAGAAATAATTGATTATTAGGTTGTTTTATCATCCAGAAATTTAAGTTTCATGTTTATGTTCATTTAGAACTTAATGCAGATTCTCCACTTAAATATTCACAATATACCATTTATAATATTAGATTTAATTTAATAATTCTGAAAGATATATTAATTAGTTGGATTACAGAGAGTTTACAATAATTTCAATAAATTTTTAAATTCAATAAGCAATGTTTTAAAGAGTAAACATTTGGGAGAAAGGTCGATAAGAAAAGCCAATAATTACTAAGAATTGGTTGTATTCTAATACAAAGATCTAGTTGAATGTAACCATAAATAAATTTGACTAACAAAATACATTAAAAAATCTTATCAATTTGAGTTTGGATTTGGAGCTTTTTTTATTTTTGGTGCCCTGTTCAGGGTATATTTAAAAAAAATACCTCTGCAGAACTTCTAATGTCTTAGAAGCCTCTTTTGCGTACGGCAATGAAAATTAAAATATGCCGCCATATTGTTGTAATGCAGACAAATGAATCTGTTGGTCTAATAACTGTATTTCTACCATTAAAAGAATGCGATTTCACATTTCCTCGAAAAGAAAATAAATGTAAAAAACATATGAAATAAATATATTTTTATTATACCTTCTTCCAAGCATATTATCAACGGTGTATCACCTCAATTTTTTCAAGTTAGATTTATCCTGAAAATGTTTAATAAATTTAACATTTAAAAAATCATTGTATGTAGATAATACTGCTGCGAATCGAAGCCTCTTTATGTGAAACCGGGTTTGGATGCAGTAATTAATCGTCTTTAAAAATTGTAACCGGTAAAACCGGTTTTCAAAATCAAAACCGTTTTTAAAAGCAGATTATTGCGCCTTAAATAGGTTTTTCGAATTTAAAAATACTTAGACTTTTAAAAAAGTAATACGTATTGTTTTAGTTTGAAACTGGCTTTGAAAATCGATTTAAAAAACTGAATTTTAAAAACCGATTTTTACTAAAAATCGATTAACCGGTCTTGATATCTGGCGATTCCCGCAATACTATATAGTCATATACATATAATGTTGTGATTAACTATTGAACTCAAATTTGCCGTCCTGCGGTCTTGCACATTTGCATGTATAAGTGCTTATACCTACTTTACTTTTGTCATTAATCCTAGAGAAAACCAAAATATCTCTTCCTTGCTTTACCTGTATCATCACTTAACAACGAAAACATAGCTCCATATCGGCAAAACACTAGTCGTTTTATATTTCAAATGTTTAATGAAAGAGAAAAAAAAAGAATTGACTCCTTAAAACGAAGACTTTCTGTTGTCTAAATTGAAAAGTTTGATACGGTAGTTTCCTGCGTGTCACTTGCACGTTGAAACTTTAAAATAAATGTATATATCTTGTAGCAACAATACCGCCAAATGCTATTGAGGTTAAGTTCCCAGTATATCATATTAGATATCCATACGCAGGTGTATGTCTATTATTTATGTGTGCTGTCATAGCTAAGTACATGGTAATCATCTCAATACATAATTAATGTAAAATGAACTTACCTCAATCTTTATTTGCAAGACAAAATGAAAAACACACCTTTACATTTATGCGTTGAAGCCATCAGTATAGATGCCGCACTTGTATTCAAACTGCCGTACCTAAACGCTTGCGCGTTGTACAATCGACGGCTATGTAATGCATTCTCGTAACGGGTTTATTTTTGATCAAGCGACACAATGTATTGTAATGTTAAAAAAAAACATTTTGTGTTCCAATAAATAAACAGATGCAATATATATAATATAATCAGAATTTCATGTTCCTTGGTATTGGTCCATATTGTATTTTTACCAAACATAAGGGGTAATATTCCACGAAATATGTTATTTTTCGTTGCTCCTAAGCAAATTTCCAAGTGGGGGAAAATTACTTCATTTATTGAAGTATTTTTTCCATCAAAGTCGGTTTACCAGGCAAAATTACACTTAATTTGTGGTAATCTGGTGTTTACCCTCTTTTTGGTGTATTTTTACCTTATATTTCATATGTTTTTTCACATACCAGTGAGGTAAATTTACCATCATTTTTTAGAGTGTAGCTAGATATCCTCAATCCTTTTCGTTTGTCCTGATATTTCGATAGGATTAAATACGAAGCGGTTAAAAACGAATTTAAATTACATAAAAAATATACGCATCAGATATAATTAAATTCACGCTTTAACTCTATGTTAGAAGGTGTATAATTAGCACCTATGACTGATCTTTAAGCACTATAATTTTCATTTCAAATTTCACATCTATTATTAGGCCCATTCCATAAACAGAATATAAAATTAAAAGATAATGATTTATCACGGTTTAAGATATTGTAATTCGCTCTAAACAATGAACCGAACGTAATATGCAATCGACAATCATGTAATAATAAAAAAGAATATTATTTTATATCGCTATTCATCCTGTTTTTAAAAATCTATTAGAACAATCGCCTTTATTAGATATTCGATAAACATTTAGGGAAATTTTTAAAACCGGCTTGATTTCATTTATCGTTCAACTGCTTCGGTGTTATAAATATTGATTGCCCTAACTGCATTTCATTCGCTTGTCTGAAAATATATAGGTGTACTTAAAACGGCTTGTGATTTTTTTTACTACTTAAACTCGTTTAAGATCGACTCCTTTGCGGTTAAACCATAACGAGTGTGGTGTGGAAGAAAATGACTTGTTGGCAAGAAGACACTTATACACTTATTACTCGTGAAATAATGAGGCGTGCAATAACACTACTAATTCCAGGACAAGTATTTGGGTGCAGTTCGCGTCGAACGGGCATATACATTCGTTGGCTAGTTAATACATTTTTAAATCTAGAGAAACATCTTTCTACATCACATGGAGTAGCTGGTGCGAAATGGAAGTATATATTAAGTCTTAATTATTTTGAAAGCCTCATTATATATATGTAGTAATTGTGTTGCTGCTTTTAATAGTGTCACACTCGAGATCACAATCTTCTTCTTCTGGTGCAGGATCATCATGTTCAATCATGTTTTCAATCGCATCGTCAATGTTCAAACTCGTCTCTTCTCTTAATAATATTCTTTATAATAATAATAATAATAATAATAATAATAATAATATTCTTTATTGTCAACAGAAAATATTCAGTTAAAGGACAAAATAGGAAAGTAAAGTACAGTGTTCGATAATACAATATACAATAATAATACAAACAAAATGAAAAAAAAAGAGAAGCATTATTGGTATAAGCCAGAGCTATTTTACAAAATTATTCACAAAAAAAAGTAAGTAAGAAAGGTTAAATACAAAAGAGGTGCAAGTTAAAACGAATCAGTGAACATTTGATCGATGTTTCTAGACATATGTGTTAGGGGAGCCTCAAGTAATATGTTGGTACGAGCTCTAGGAATGGGAAAAGTAGCGGAAGATCTACCACTAAGGCGGGGTACACCAAAAATCAACTGACTCAGAGAACTGGTGCGTCAATGTTATTATGTATTTAGGTTCCAAAGAAATTTGCCACTAGCTTCATTCTTCGTTGCGTCAATGAAAGAAACATGTCTCCCAAGCAAATTAGAATAATCGAGCCCACGAACCGGATATACTCCATCATCCTTAAATGATTTTAGTATTTTTAGAAATCTCCTTTGGACACGCTCAATGGCGAGCTGTTGATACAAGTAATGCGGATGCCAAACAATGACGCGTATTCCAATCTCGATCTAACTAACGCAAAATATAGAACTTTTAACGCCAATGGACTGGTAAAATCCTTGCAAGAACGCAGGAGAAAACCAAATTTTTGGAAAGCACTAGAAGAAACGTCCAAAATATGGGAGAAAATGTTAATTGAGCGTCAAAAAGTAATCCCAGATTTCTAAACTGTAATACCCTGGGAATATTGGAATGAAGTACAGTGCAGTTATAAGAAAAAGGTTTAGTACATCTTGTGAAAGATAGCACCGCACATTTTTCAATATATTTAACGGATGTGGTTGGCTGTGCACCACTCGCAATGACATCATATTTCTCTGTACCACCAAACAATCAGCCACAGAAGCAATATTGCTAAAGATTTTAAGGTCATCAGCGTACGCCAAAACCCGACAATCTAAGAGATGGAACAAATCATTAATAAAAATATTAAAAAGAAGGGGACCTAAATTAGACCCTTGTGGCACACCAGTAGAGACTGAGAAAGGGGTTGAAACAAAGCCGTTGTAATCAACGTAGCTAGATCTATCGCTTAGGTATGATTTGTATAAAGGCCGTAAGTCTAGAGCAAATCCAAGGATGACAATTTCTGAACAAGTAGGGGTGACTGATTGTATCAAAAAGCCTTCGAAAAGTCGGTATAGATAACATCTACCTGCTGACGTCTATCAAGACACTCGCTAATGAACTGCGTGATTTCAATTAGATTAGTTTTACGTACTCCTGTGTACTGATGGCACCAAAGAAAAATGCAAAATGAATTTATAAAAATGAAAAATTAAATTTACTAGCTCAGCGGATAAAAATTTAAAAGGGCGCAAAAGTACAATTAACCTCAGGGTTATTCTCACATTTGAACTAATCATGAAAAGTAAAAAAGTGGGTGAAAGTAATTTGACTTTCTTTAATTACAAAAATTGAAAAGGTTGAATCAAAAATAAAAGAACAGAAATTTAGAATGACGTTAATAATCAATAATTTTATTATATTAAAAAAAAAAAACATTTAGTACAAAATTGCAGAAAATAAAACCATAAGTTGAAGACTCTGGCCGAAACAAAAACTGCATGAATCTACAATTACAAAAGGACAATTCAAAATCCTTTAACAAAGCAAAAAGGTAAATTTGTTCTAGAAGAAAATCCTTCTTCACAAAAAATCCACGTGGTTTCAAAATTAAACGAACTAAATTAATTTAAACGTGGACAAATCAGGTAAATATACAAAATTGAAATTTAAAATACAAGCCACAATGCTTCTTTTCACCTAACCCGAGGTGATTAATTATAAAATACAAATCACTAAACTAAAAAACACGAAAAAAATTAACTCTTTAAACTAAAAAAACCTTCCTAGAACAAATATAATAATTTGATCTTATACCAAAATTTGTGTAACAATAATATTATAATGCCAATTATTATAAAATGAGTTCCTTGATGGATGAGAATAATTCAAATTAAAACGAAACAAAGCTTAAATAAAAGCGTAAGTACCAAAATGGCAGCAATAAATTTAAAATAATATGTACTCACGCTTAAACATCGATCAAGAACTGCCCCACGGGGTTTAAACACGGTCGCTATATATATTAAAAATACAACATCTTGCGTGCGCTGCACCTAACACAAATGATCATAGAAAACAACTACATTTACGAAGGACATGAGCTAACAAGAGCAAATAAAAATATAAAAAAGAATGAAAACATTTTCAACTGGACATTTAAATTAATTATTAACCAAACAATTCATTAACTAATGCTTATAAAATAAAACAATTTGAAATTTCTCGCTACATTGACAAAAACAGATCGTAGCAAAATATGATCACGGAATTTACAAAAACCGGGATGCCAGTCCACAGCAGTACGTTTCTTTTGCTGCAATATTCGTCGATTCTAATATAATTTTCAAGATTTTCTTGTGTTATGTTCATTTCATTGGCACATCTTTCTATTTGGATTGTCGCGGATAAAGGCAGATAATCCTCTGGACCCCATTCGAATGAGGTAGAATCGCCATTATTTTTCTGAACGCCAGCTGTGTTGAAGCAATTTTGTATCGTTGCTGACGAAACTTTATTCCAAGCTGTTTTAATGTAATAAAAAGCTTCTAAAAACTTTATGGACTTCGATAACTCTGAAGCGGATCCTACTTGATCCATTTTTGATAAAATGTGCTTAATATTAATAATATTAATCTCTCGATAATAGAATTTAGAATTCTGTATGATTCCCTGATCTAGAGGTTAATGATACCTTGATGTAGTGTTGGGAGGTAAAAATGATAACTTTTATATTTTGTATCTTTACCCCACGAGGGTGGCACCCTGCGTTGCTCAAAAATAATAAAATTTTTCGTTTCTATTTGACCATTTTTCTATCAAATTGGAGCAATCATTCATTCATAATGTCCTGCGTCATCATCCATGCTTTCTTACTAAATTTCCACGTTGTTGGTAAATCTTTCATTGCTACATTTTTAAATGCTCTAGGTCGGGTCACCTTTCCGATCACCAACAAATCTTCTTTTTGCCCTGCCATTGGCACGAAATAAAATTGTAAGCCTTTCCTTAGAAAGTTTTCCACCGCTACATTTTCTAGACTTAAAAGCAACTGTTTTGTCCGGTAAATCTCGGAAGAAAAAGGCCAGTTTCGTCGGCGTTGAACACATCTTCTGGACGATACCCAAGGAGTAGCGCAGGCAACTTATTTCTAAACTAATTTACGTCATCTTGATTGACATCATCTGATTCTCCGGAGATACATTTAAGAGGTTTGTTCCAACATGCAGTTTCCGTACGGTCTTTGTCCACGTGAATCATTCAGACAACATATTTCAATTTTCCTACACTCAAATCTTTTGTGTGATTGATTCGATGATCAAGGACCGTACGCAAACTGCGTGTTGAAACAGATCTAAAACTTATCACATGTCTGTTACGCCATTTTTCCAATCAACCATTGGATGCTCGAAAGTCGGCAACGTTTAATTTTTGTGCTATTTCATGAGCTTGGGCCTTCACTAAACTTCCCGATGTTGGAATGTTTTGGCTACGAGCATGAGAAAACCATTTAAAACACACGTTGTCAATTTGAAGTCCGTCAGTTTTCATAAAAACACCCTCTTTTAATTGGTATTGCTCCCTGACTCCCACTGTAGACGAATATTGTGTTGCCGTTGGATTGCGATCACTTCATTTTATAGATTTTATTTAAAGATTTTTATTTCATTAATTTAAGAATTAGATCCTGCAACGCCATCTAGCAGTGAAGTTTCGAACTCCTTGCTCGTCACAACGCATCTTACCGTGATAGCAAAAATTTAACGTCTCATTTTCGTTATTTATTTCCAAATTAATTAGTAGGTAATTCATTGTCAGTTAAATTTGCTTTTCATTCTTAAATTATTAGTTCAAATTTCATTCATTAAAACCTTTTCTTTTGTGTAAATTATTCCGCATTGTTAAGTTTGTCAGTGACTTATTTGATTCACGTTGTATTTTCCTATTTCCGCCCCCTCGCTAAGGCAGAGAGACGCACAGGCTACACACACCATCTTAGACGCGCTGTTCAAGTTGCTCCGTGCAATTTCAATTAGTTACCACTTTGTGGGATTTTGTCGCGCGAGAAACTTCTAATATCGAGTGCATTATTTTTCCGTTTACCTGGGGCAGCCAGGAGTTCTGTGTCCATTGCATCGATATTCCTGAAAAGAGTTTTGAAACAGCAGCGCCAAGCCGGCATTTCATTTTGTTAATGGCGTCATCTTAGGTCACTGGTAAGCGGACTTCTTCTCTTGTTAATTTTATCAGTTTAGTAATCCGATCCTACCTTAGGACCTACTACTACTCTTTCTACTACTACTACGTTATTTTGGCGTTGAGTGAAACCAAGAGGGTGAACGAAGTACTTAATTTTGGGAGACCAAATCCAGATCGTTGAATTCGAAAGGGGACCACGCCTTGACATCAGCGTAACGCGCTCAAAACACCCTCCCGGACGCAATACACCGACACTCCTAACAATTTACCAGCTAAGTCGTATATTCTAGTTTTATTAGTTTTTTTTTCTTGCACCAAATTAATATTTCATTATTTTATTTTATTATATTATGACACAAACCTTCCGGCCAACATAATTAACCTAGACCTTAAGAATAACATCTATATTTCGGAATTATATCATAATTAATAGTTTAATTTATTATTTAAGTATCCAGGTTAAGACCGAACATCCATATATTATCATCGTAACCTATGTTAAGAGTTAAGTTTTATTGTAATTCATTGTATCTTTATTATCTTGAATTTTATTTGTTTTGTCAAATATACAGTGTCATCCAAAAATTTGTGTGTCGAACCAAATTATTTCGATCCAAGAACAACAACAATTGTCTTTATTCTTAACAATTTCCGCAGCTTGAGTTTTTCCGATATTAAATTTTTCGGTGATCTTCCACACTGACAAATGTTCCTTTTCCGAATTAATAACTTCCACTTTTTCGCGCAAACTAAGAATAAAAAACTTCTTAGGCACCATTCTAAAAACCTCCAGCACACAATATCTGCTGCACACTAATAAGAAAACAAGCAGTCGCGCAGAAACTAAATAAATACGACAGAAAAAGATTTAATCTCGCATTAAAACGGAAATAGATAATTCTCCGGTTTCAGAGCGCAGTGTGGCCAATATACTTTTGCATTATTTATATATGTCCGATTAACGAAGTTAGTTTTACATATAAAGAAATAGGCAAAAGTTTGGTTCTAGAAAATTTGTCCGCTTAAAGGGGTGTCCGCAAGGAAAGGTTTCACTGTATATACTTATGGGCATCTGACTAACTAATCTTCGAATTAAATTGGAATCGTTTTAACACACACCTATTAAACATTATTTTTTCACAATTTATACTTTTTTATTATAATTCCATTCATTTTTAATTCGTTACGCGGTGTTACGCTTGTTTTAATTATAATATAAATCTCATATACCTGGTAACAAACAACGAGCAAATTAAATTATAACTAACGAGGGGATTGGTCGCGTCCGCGTCGCTCGGAAATTAATTAATAATAATAGCAGCGGTACAGCAAATAATGATTTTAACCGAGTAATGATTGATATTTATGAATACCGGTGTTTTTTTTTAATGGTAGCAATTAATATTGATCGTTTTAGATGTAAAACCGCTTGAAAAAGCTTGAACGAGAAGTGTGCAAGTACAAGCTGTTATAAACGTTCAATCTTCATGATCTTATAGTTCTATTTTATTTTGAAATATAATATGGTATATCGGCAAGTAAAAGAAATAATTTTGCTTAAAGATATACTCCGGTTGATTGCTGTTATTTTATACTGGATGTTTATGATATTATTGCGGTTTTACAACTTCTAATTAAGGTTCTTGTGGTTTTGAGGTATTTTAATTAGTTACTTCTGTGTTAGTTCACGCTTTATTACATTAAGACAAATCACTAATATCCTCGTACATTCTTAACTCGGCCATTTTACAAATATTTACCTTAATGGCCTACGGTGTACAATTAGTGATGGGGCAGTCGGATCCAAAAAGTATTCAATAAGCGTAAACGGATATGTAGTCACTACGCTAAGAAAAATCGGAACTTTTTCTTAACGATTCTGATTCTTTTGCTAAACGATTCAAATATCGGTTCATACAGATACCGATTCTTTTTAGTCGATAAGGAAAAAGAATCGTTAAGCAAAATGTAGCCGATAAGGAAAAATATTCGTTAAGTATCACATAGTCGAGCCGATGTATGTATATGTAGACACCGAGGCCGAGGCGAGCATTTTATTTTATTTGCGGCATATTTCTTTTGATTTTTTTTTGCGATTTCTTATACGCTAGCTGCATAATATTCGTATAGAATTGTCTTAATACATTAATACATAATTATTTTTAGTGAACTAGAATTACATTATCATTGTTTAATATGATTTAGGTAAATTTAGTGGTAATGCATTTGCATAATAAATACAAGTATTTTTTTTGTTTAGTTACGAAATACATAATAAAATAATCGAAGTAATATTAATGTATACTAATAAACTGACTTTTGTTGTTTCTTATATACAGGTGGGCCACCACATTCGCGTCAGTTTATATACGAAAAGTGGTAACATATTTTCATTTTTTTTTGTTAAGGTTATACAGGTTCAGAAGGACCACACTTCAAAATTATTTTGAAGTATACAGGGTTGACTCAAAGAAAAGTTACACATCAAAGTTGTAAAAAAACACCATTTATTATGACATATTTTGATAGTACAGACTAAATAAAGACAAGTTGGTGTTAGGTTTCTTATGGCTAACTCGACTCTTTTACGAGATAATTAACTATTCTTCAAAATGTAGATCAACATTTAAGACATGCCTGCCCATTTAAGCAAGATATTTTAAACTGTATTTATTTTTTAACTAAAGCATTAGACTTGATAATAAAAATAAAAGCAATGCAGAAAAATATACAGGGTGAACAAAAACATACTTTTAATTCTCGCTATCTTTAAAGGCAAGTAACTTTGTGTATAATCAATAATAGCGACACTTTTGTCTAAGTCTACTTTTGAAAAAAGAATGGATAGGAATTAATATTTGAAATAGAAAATTCTAAATTACTAAGAAACTACAAGAGGTAGGTATAGGAAACATTAATACAATCTTAAAGACCGTTAAAATTAGAATCTAAATCAGGTAATAAATATAGGGTGTTCCATTTACAATAAGAAACTTACTTGCCTTTAAAGACAGAAAAAATTAAAGTATGTATCTGTTCACCCTGTATATTTTTTGCATTACTTTCATTTTATTATCAAGTCTAATGCTTTAGTTAAAAAATAAATACAGTTTAAAATATCTAGCTTAAATATGCATGACAGGCATGCTTCTTAAATGTCGAATACAACGAGATGTTAATTTTGTTTTCATGCACGTGTGCGATAACGATTTTTTGCGGTTTATAGTAACTTACTACGGTTATTACGGACCGGTTTTTAAAAAAGCATATAGAAAATATCAATATTATGCTTGTATTTTATTTGCCTCTTTCCCATTAAGAAATATATTTTAGTTTGCCCTGCTGATAAGACATAGAAATTTCAAATTCCTGTATATGTCCGTGAGTTTTAACAAAAAAAACAGGGTTTCGTATGATGTATATACTCTTTTATAGTAAAGACTTCGGTGTTTTGTTCGTCGTTTTTGTTTGATATTTCACATTATAGGAAATTACGAATATGAACACTTTTTTGTTTGTTTTATTTTTTCTTTATTATCCAAAGCGGTGCAATTTCTATGAAAAAAAGCAAATGTCTTAAAAAAGAACTGGGTTTGTAAATACAGGACTCCACTAATTGCTTTTCATAATAAATGTGTAGTTGATCAACCTGATTAAGCCATCACTTATAAAAGAAAAAAAAAGATGTTAGGTGTAAATGCAACTATCCTTTATCCTTATTTATGAAGCAGAAAACAGAAATTCCCAAATCTCATTTTTTTTTTTTTTTCATTTTTATGTTACTTTCTCTAACAGACTAAACAGAAAATTTTATTAGCATACAGTAATATTATATACTTCGATTATTTTATTATGTAATTTTCGTAACTAAACAAAAAAAAAATACTTGTATTTATTATGCAAATGCATCACCACTAAAATTTACCTAAATCATATTAAACCAATGATAATGTAATTCTAGTTCCACTAAAATAATTATGTAATTAATGTATTAAGACAATTCTATACGAATATTATGCAGCTAGCGTATAAGAAATCCCAAATAAATTAAAAGAAATATGCCGCAAATAAAATAAAATGCTCGCCTCAGCCTTGGTGTCTACATACACATACATCGGCTCGACTATGTGAAGCTTAACGAATATTTTTTCTTATCGGCTACATTTTGCTTAACGATTCTTTTCTTATCGACTACATTTTGCTTAACGATTATTTTTTGTTATCGTCTAAAAAGAATCGGTATCTGTATGAACCGATATTTGAATCGTTTAGCAAGAGTCAGAATCGTTAAGAAAAAGTTCCGATTTTTCTTAGCGTAGTGACTACATATCCGTTTACGCTTATTGAATACTTTTTGGATCCGATTGCCCCATCACTAGTGTACGTGACAAGAACAATGTATTTTTTATTATGCATTTTATTGTTCATACGAATAATACGGATCTACACTAAATACTTATTGTTAATAATAATTAATTCATACATCAATTAGTACAAACAGAATAGGACCAGAAAAACAGAAATAACATTTTTCAATATTCCCAATTTGTTGGCAATATACCTAATATTAACTGAAACACCGAAAAACAATGCACTAACTTTTCCACACTACCCAAGCAAGTTTGTGCGAGGAGAAAATTGAATGGCTGCTGCAATGTTTTCAGTTTGCCAGAGAGAATATTAACTTTTATTTCCTAGCGTAGCAAAATTTTATTAGCGCCGATAGTAATGCCAATAGTAATTCAATTGTCTTTTTAATTTTCAACGTTCAAATTTTTTGTGTTTGTTTCCCTTTACGGCGCAATTCCCATTATCCAATCGTGCGAGTTGAAATAATATTTCGCTGTAAAAACTTTTTATATCTTTTCTCATCGCAATGAATTCGTTAACTAGTAGGAACAACGTTGCGTTTTATATAACTATTTTATTACAATATATCTTGAACATAGATTGTGTCAACATTAGAACTTAGAATTAAAAAAAAATATTAATAGGATCTAAGCACATAATAAGACCTATGATTGTCGTAAAGGCTGAAGAAAGGATCGTAATGTAACTAATTTAAAATATCTCTCAATAGGTGGCGCTTGCAGCAGCGGTGAAGGTGGCGATTCAGAAAGCGCAGCTTCCAAGCGTAGAAGGAGTAGAACCAACTTTAACAGCTGGCAACTGGAAGAATTAGAGAGGGCGTTCCCTGGCCAGTCATTATCCTGACGTTTTCATGCGAGAAGCCTTGGCGATGAGGTTGGATTTGAAGGAAAGCAGGGTGGCTGTGAGTATTATTATCTTTTTTTTTTCTTTCCCATGCTAATGCACAAAAACAAAATAATTTCATCATTTAAACCATTTGTTGTGTCCCTGATAACAGATTAATTAAAGTTTATATATATAGTTACACTTTTGAGAAATTTTGGAAAATGGTTAAAAATAAATTGGTTTATTAGAAATGCCATACCTACCTAAATTTTTGATTAAGAACTTAATATGACAAAACAAAAACAATTGTCTTTTCCAAAAGAAACACTGAAATAAATAATCCTGATTCAATTAAATACTTAGGAGTTTTCCTCGAGCCTAAACTGGGCTGGGAAGCGCATACTGATTACATACACAAATAAACTTGGAAAAACATTATTCCTATTAAGAAGTTTGTCAACGTCGGTATCAGAAAGTGTCTTAAAAGCTGCTTATTTTTCTCTTTTTCACACAGTTATGTCATATGGAATATTGCTATGGGGTCATAGCTATCATTCAGCTAACATTAAAAATTTTAACTTTTCCATGCCAGTTTATGTTTGGAATGTCTTATGTACGTTAAAAAAAATATAAATGACAGTCTTTCTACCATAGAATGGTGTAGGATTGTCTATACACTTTATGTGCTCACAAATTTCCAAATTTCTTCCATTCCTTTCTGTCCTTTTCCATTATTTTCGCCTTCTTCCATGTCACTCGCTCCATCTTCATTATTCCTCCAATCGCTTCATCCCATGTTCGTCTTGGCCTTTCCTCTCTTCTTATTTTTCATAACTCTCGCCTCCCAAATTCTTTTGGCTGGTCTTGTCACTTCCACATGCTGTACGTGTCTCCACCAACTGATCTGTCTCTGTTCTATGAGTTCTAGTGTTGATATTATTTTAAGCTTTTTCCTTATGTATACATTTCTCTAAAGCTTTACAATTATTTTAAATTAACTTTTCCATAAATAATACGCACACTTTTATTAAAGTATTAAAGTAACATTTACTATGAAACTGCCCCTTATACAGGATGATTCTCAATATATGCAACAAACTAAGCGCTGATTCCTGGGTTATTTGATCATAAAAGTTCATAAGGATATATGTCCAAAATCGCTTAGTTCTAAAGTTGTACAATGTTTAATAGTGAATTAACATAATTAATGTTTTTATTATAAATTAACAAAATTAATTAGTAAAACAAAATTAACTTATACTAACTGTTGAAAATGACCGCCCCCAACCGCAATACAAGCTTCTATCCTCCGTCGTATTGACTGGCGAGTCCGTTCTAAAACACCAGGGGTATTTCGAATTATTTGAAAAGCTGCGATACGATTTCTCAGTTCATCGACATTTTCAATGGGAGTCGTATAAACTAATGATTTAAGGTGACCCCAAAGAAAAAAGTCCAAAGAATTTAAGTCTGGAGACCGAGGAGGCCACGGTTGTGGACCTCCCCGTCCTATCCATCGATCTGGATACGTATTGTCCAAACACTCGCGAGCAACTAAACTAAAATGCGCTGGAGCACCGTCATGCATAAAATACATTTGTAATCTTAATTGCAACGGAAATTCTTCCAGCAGTAGTGGTAGCTCCTCTTCAAGAAAATTGCGGTATACCTCGCCATTTAACCGCATCGGTAAAAAATGTGGACCTATCAAGTGATCTCCAACAATTCCGGCCCACACATTGACAGAGAATTGATGTTGATGACGGGCATTCACTAGTTCGTGTGGATTTTCTTCGGCCCATATGTGATTATTATGAAAATTAATAATCGCGTTTCTAGAGATAGTAGCCTCGTCGGTGAAGAATATTTGAGCCAAATAGTCAGGATTTTGTGCGACTTTGTGTTGCATCTATTGACAAAAAGCCACTCTTTGCGGAAAATCTGCCGGCAAAAGTGCCTGCACCCGTTGAATGTGATATGGGTACAACAGTTGATCTTTTAATATTTTCCAAAATGTGGCCTGACTAATGTTTAAAGTAAACCGCAAATTTTCTGGTGCTTGTAGTAGGATGTTCCTCAATTTCATTTAGTACCATTTCTTCAACTTGTGGAGTTCTCACTGTAGATGGGTGCCCGTTATCAGTCGTCCGTTTTTTAAAATTTCCCGTTTCACTAAGACGTTGGTGAAGACGGACAAATATTGAATGATGCGGGATGATACGGTTCGGGTATCGTTCTTCATAAAGACGTCTAGCAGCACGCGAATTTTCATTGGCAAGACCGTAAACGAAATGCATATCACACATCTCAGCATCCGTGTAATTGATTTTAGAAAACAAAAACTGGCAATAAACTGAATGAATACTCTGACAACTATTGACAAATATTGAAATGACAAATAAACAATTCCCTCTCAACACAATAGTTTTTGAAGAACCAACTGTAATATTATATCGTGTTAGTCATAGTTCATAATTTATTATTAAACATTCAATAACTTTAAAACCATTTTCGACATATACTCATATGAATTTTTATGATCAAAATAACCTCAGGAATCAGCTCTTAAAGTTTGTCGCATATATTGAGAATCACCCTGTATACTTAGTTACTTCAGGAAAATTAGCCAAATCAAAGCAAAGGCATCAGCTTATTCGACCACAGCTTTTTTTTTTTAATTTTCTTCGCCAAATTAAAGCATTTTGCGGGCACAAAACCCAGCACTGTGTACCTACTATAATCCCCGACATCTTTCTACACATAACCAAAAACCAATTCTCCTTCCCCCTAAAAACTCTCGCGGGATCAATCCAAAGCTCCAGTAGGCAAATGGACCGACGTAATCGAATAAAGAGCCAATCTCTCCTACCCATCTTCACCTTATCGCTACAATTTGAACTCTCCCCGAAAAAATTCCTTTTCAAACCTCACGCGAGAGCCACCCGAAACCCATACTTTATCCCTCTCCCCTTGGTGGCGAAAGATTCCGACAGAAATCGACAGCCAATAAGCTCGTCCTGCCCGTGCGGATTTGACCCCTGGCCAGCCAGCCACCGTCAGTCCGTCTAGGGGGTTAGCAAGGGAGGTTAAATCCGCATTTCGTCTTCGATTCCTCCAGAGAGATCGGTTCGATATGCTCGCGAGCGAAGTGAAAGGAAAAACACACTCACATACACACACAAAGAATATAAGAGTTTTCCGAAGTCTATTGTTTTTAAATCGATGCTTTCTGGGTGGGGATTTGATACGTCTTTCTTATGGGAAGGGAAAAGGGTGGGTGTGGAGGCGTTATTTTTGCTGTATCGGCCGTATTCCCAGTCGTTTTAACGTGGCGATAGATACAAAGCCGAAGCTATTACTTAAACTGAATTTCGTCTGTTCGATATTGGAGATTAGGGAGTTGGGAGATATCTGAGGAAGAAAAGTAGGGAAAATGTTTTTGTTGGTAGATGTTTGGGGATAGAGCTGAAATCGTGCGCAGTACATATAACCCCAAAGAGAAATAAAACCAAGGAAAGAAAGTTAAAAGATATATGTTTCATTCGAGGAATTAATGCAGATTCTTTGTATTAGAGAGGAAGATAAGCAAAAAAGATTGATGACTTTAATGTATGACTTGTCTTATGTAATTACCTCGTAATCACTTCTCATGTAGTTACTAACATTTTTATTATCAGAGAATATCCTACTGACTGCGCCAATTGGTGTGAAAATTCGTAGTTGCATATTAAGTTTCATTTAACTAAAAAGATGGCAGTAAACTATTGTTAACAATCATAAAATACATAAATGTAATGTTCTCAGAGTATTCTGTAAATCAATAATTCGGTTAAGTAAAAGTTTTAAAGTTTGTAAGTTAGTTTGACCTGAATTGATTTAATTTGTAACCTCTATGATATAATCTAACTGTGATTAAATAAATATTTTTTTTCTATTTCGTATATGCGAAATGAGCATTTTGTGTCACTGTTTTGTCGAAAAACAATATCATAAAGATCCACTTTGTAACAGTATTTGTGGTGATATTTTATGTGATATTGGTGATTTAATATTTCACATTTGACGCTTTTATATAAACTTTTGTACGGAACTGCGCATGAAATTCTCTGTATGAATAAGAAATCCTTTTAAATAATAAATGAACGTTAATTAATGCAAAATAGGAAAAAATAATACAAAAAAGAGCATGTGTTACAATGACTGTTGTAATACTCGCAGATTGAACACATTGAAACTTGTGATCATATTACAACAGATGTCATTGTAACATTAGTTTGTTCAAATAATGTATTATTTCTCATCATAAGTTTTTATTCAAAAAGAGTATTGACTTACAAATTGTAATTTAAAATTATACTGAGCTATTTGACTGTAACTAAAGCTACATTATATATTAATTTCTTTTGATTGAATTGGTAAAAAGAGGTGATTTTTTCACTGTGACTTAAATAGTGATTTAGCTGTGAAAATCTCCATAAAAATGGTGAGTAATTACCTAAATTTTGGGCGTTGTTAACTTTTTTCAACAAGAGTATCACAGCTATATCACTATTTAAGTCACAGTGAAAAATCACCCTTTTTTTAGCAATTCAATCAAAAGAAATTAATATATATATAATGTAGCTTTAGTTACAGTCGAATAGCTCAAGCCAATGTAGCCTAACGTAGTGCTATTTAAATTTAACAAGGAATCCAAAAGTACAATAATATACAGCGTATTCCATTTAAAATAATAAAATTAGTATCTATTTCCGGTACAACCGGAACTCTGCCATTACTGAAACTAATTTTAAAATGTGCAGAATATGATTCGAGACAATATTTATTTGAAATATTTTTTCAAAGAAACAGTAATAAATCGGCTATGGACCCTTGCCGGCTAGACACCCGGTATAAAATACAAAACTAAAACTTAAAAGTTAACTTCTCAAAGGTGACAACAACAATCACCTTGTGACTTTTATAGTGATTTAACTGTGACCATGCGTTATTTTACTTATTTTTAACTTAAAAGGTATGTGTAATATCACTGTGATTCCAATAGTAATTTAATTGTAACTGTACGCTGTTATTATACAGTGAGGTCGTAAATTGTGTCCCCCGCCCCCTTCATAACTTTTGAAAGAAATGTGATGAGCAATAAAACAAAAACGAGGTGAAATTAGAGACAATTTGTGACTTTTTGCCTATATGCATACACACATAGGTTCTGGTGTAAAATAGAGGGCGTAGCTATCCTTAAAATTTTAAATGGGAAATAATTTTATATACATTTTATATACATAAATAATTTTATATACCACGTTACTTTTTTCGATAACCCTCGTATTCGCTTTTTGATATAGTGTACAGGAACCTGTAATTACAGTAATCTGTAACATAGACACCCACACACATGACACATACACTGACAAATAAGACACTTTTGCTGAATTTTGCAAAAACGTCATATTGTAAAATATGTCATATTTTACAGCAATCGCTTCCTAAGTCACATAAACCACAATATGAATACGAGGGCTATCGAAAAAGTAACGTATGTACTCCAATAATTAATCTTGGATAAGTTGGTGAAAATTTTGAAAATCGTAATACTGTTTGCATTGCCATAAAATTAATAGAAATATCTTCCAAATGAGCTTCTAAATTAAATTACTTCCCATTTAATATTTTAAAGATAGCTACGCCCTCTATTTTACATCAGAAGCCATGTGCATATCTCTATAGGCAAAAAATCACAAATTATCTCTAATTTCACTTTGTTTTTGTTTCATTGCTCTATCTCATACCATTCAAAAGTTATCAAGGAAGGGGGGGGGGCAATTTACGACTTCACTGTATATTAAACTATGACAGATTGGAGATATGGTTTAATTAATTCTACTTTAGTCAAATTATGTGACGGTAATTGATTTTTTTCTGCATTAGATCGAAATAGTGAAGTTACTACATTTTACATAATCATTGATGTTCTTATTTAATAATAATAATAATAATAATAAAGTGTATATTTACTACAATAAAGTCAAAATTACATAATATCGTTATAATGGTATAAAAACAGTAAAATAATTGAATTTAATTCATATTTGAATCACAGTATTTTAATGCACTTTCAAGTCACAGATTTTCGCATGAATTTTACTTAAAAGTACTTTTTAAATATGATTTAATTAAGACTTGTAGAGCAAATCAACTTTTCTGAGTTCAAAACAAGATAAATGATTTAGATATGACGATGTGACTTCAATGGTAATGTAACTGTGACTAGACTGTTATTTTTCTATGTCTGTGATTTCATTACGATTCTATTGTGACATATTGAGCGATCATACCATGATTTAAACAGCGAGCTAACTGCGATTGCCTTCTATTATTGTACGTTAAAGTTAAACCATGACAGATTGGGTGTCGGTTAATCCTTTTAATGGAATTATATGCCGAGAGTCGATTTTCTTCTTACACGTAACGATATTACTTTATAACGTTCTTAATCATTTGCGAAACAGGGACCAGCAGTTCTTCAAACCGCAGGCCAACTAATCACCATTATATGCCGGCGACATAATACCCCCAATACACGTAACGCTAACGCGACTTACCCCACATTATAACTTCGTATATTATGAAGTCATCAACCTCCGAGACAATCAATTTATATGTATATCATGCAATTATAACAAACGCCCGCCACAGGTCCGGAATGACCCGGGAGGGCCGACACCGACGCCTAGCCGCCAAGACGCGGTCCCCGGCCGGCGGCGTGTTGCCGTTTGCCATAGCGCAGCGCGCGGACACACATCGCCCATCCCCCCTGAATTACCATGTTAATTATAGCGTTGCCGCGGTACGGCGCTAGATGGCGTGACGGGCGGTAATAATCCGAAAAACTGAGGGGGCTAATATTCATTAGTTTTTACATCCGCGCTATGCGCATGCATAATTTCGCGTTTAGTTTTCGGTTAGACCCGGTTGCATACGATTTTTTTACGATAACGTTTCGTGCAGGTGTTTGACTTTTCTCTCTTTGTTTTGCGTGAAAATTGATCCAGAGGATCATTGTGAATAATTTAATCATAAATACGTCAAATATACTATGAGATTCAAAAAGATTGTCAATTCCGCTCCTATAGATAGTAAAGGGCTACCTAGGTATATGCCGCGTTGTTGTTAATGAAGGTTTGAACTAAGTCAGTGTTGGAAACATAAGAAAGTAAACGGATCTGTCATAAATAAGGAAAACGTAACTGTATTTGAACTTGCATTATATTAAACGATTATGGATTGGTGTTTCTGATTGTAAAAATGAATGTAATCAATTTAATTTACTAAATTATAATTTTACAATTCAGTATAACTGGTGTTTAACTAAATTTATTCATTACCTTTAAATTATAACACTACAATTAGTATAATTATTTAAGTGACAAAACTGCATCTCTCAAGTTCTTCTATGGTATGCATTGCGGTTTCTATAGATCCTATTTTTTAGATAGTCAAACATGAAGTAATCTAATGGGGTTAAATCAGCGATCTTGCATGGCATCTTTGTGCTCTAACGACCCTGTTCAGCAAAGAACTGTTGAAGATATTGGCAGGTTTGTCGAGCAGTATGTGCTGGAGCATTATCGTGCTGACAAATAACCTGCTTCAAGCTCATTTTCTTGTAACTCTGCATAAACAATTCCAACATCTGTTGGTAACGTTGGGTTGTTACAATTTCCTCGAAGAAAATTGGCCATATTATTCGTTGCCTGGACATAGCTAACCAAACTCTAACTTTTACGGGATGCAATTGCGTTTCTTGAAATTCGTGTGGATTTTCTGCAGACCATATACGATAGTTTTTTGTGAATTAATATAGCCTGTTAGGATAAAACCAGGGCTTCACCGCCGAGAAAATGATTTGTTTAGCAAGTCATCGTCCCTTAATTTGTTATTAAACAATAACAATCTTCAATCGCTACGACTGTTGAAAATATTACGGTGTTGGCGTTAATTTTGCGCTAGTCAAATATTTTAGTGTTGATTTTTTCAAACTTTGTCAGACGAGTTGACTACGCGTATTTAATAGAACAGAAATGACTAGAATTTCGTGTGAATTCTTTGTTCAGATATGAGGATGACTATTTTTCTAGACATTTAGAAGCGTCAACCAATCAGAATTTTTCCCTCGGATAGAAATATAGAAACCCAACTATTCTAATACAGTATTGCATTATACGCACCACTGCATTGCACGTGTTCGTTGTTTTCGTGTTTGATTCTCCGTATTAACATATCCAAACAAACCACCAAATGGACTGACTTAAAATGTAACCTCGTGTTATTAAACTTAATTCCAGTGGGCATAAAAAAATTCAACATCTTAAAGATGTATTGGAACATCTATTTACGCAATTAGTTTAGACTTGAATCAAATAGCATAAACATTCACTTAATTTTATAATGTTCTCAAAAAATCATTTTAAAATTGCGTACGTTTAGTTGAAACCAAAACTTGTGAATGAGTGGTTTTGCATATTATAATTGAGAAAACGCCTTAAAGAGAGAATATTATAGCTCTAACAAATAGGAGTTGCATATTAAAAAGACGTTGTGTTTAGAAAACGGTGTTAATCATCCAATAGATCGTATTCATTTAGTTAAACATCTAGTAAATTTGTCTAGTCTAGATCAAATAAAATGTAACTAGAAGTATATTTATAATTCCACGTATCAGTTGGACAAAAAACCCTTAGCAATAGACAATACTTGACTATTTTTGCTCGTCAAATTTAAACTTATAGTTCTCGCAAAATAACACGAAAAGAGTGTGGACCTTCTGACTATTAAATTAGTCAAAAAAGTGTTAAAATTTTCAAACAGTGTATCGTGATTCTATGGTAATATTCCTGTACCGTAAAAATTTATAGAGGATGGAAATGTAACTTTTCTTTGGCAGCACCGTTGCGCTGAAGTGTATGATAAGCCTATAAAATTATAAAATGTAATAAAATATTTCACTTAATGTTAATATTGATTTTTTACCTGTTTGTTGAGCTGATACCACAGAAAATTCCCTTATTTTCTTACAGTATTCAGAAATCTATTGTTGGTGATATTAGATGATAATATAACGATTTGAAAAAAATTATAAGATAAATAATCGAAAGATACTACAACACGAACGCCATGTCGCTAAATGTCAAGAAAATTCATTTAATGTATGAAATTTGTTTGTAGCTAACTTCGCTCATTAAATTGGTAATAAGTATAGATAATTTTTTCCGAAAACAGTTTTTTTCTTACGACAATCATTTTGAATCTCATAGTAGAAGTTAAATATTTATTAATTTAAATTATTTATTATTTTAATCGTAGAAAACATACTATATAAGGTATAAACCAACAATTTAGTGTAATGAATCAACCACACACACACAAACGCACTTAATTTACACATATTAAACAAACACACCCAAGACCGAGCAATTAGTACTGAAAGCCAGCCATTCAATTCCTTGATTTGTGACAAAGTCCAGCATTTTTAGACATTCGCTCCGCAAAAAATCCTGATAATTGAATTTTCGATTGGATTATGTCAGAGGGTGTCCCCTAAGGATAAAATCAAGTTTGTGTCGTCCTAAACCGCGTGCGTTAGCCGCCATCTTGAAAAACACCTTTTTGAAAATATCTCGAAACGGTGAGTTTACGTTAAAAATTGTGAAGATCTTTTTTGTAGAAGATAACATTTTCCATCTTTTTTATTTGAAACTTTTTTCTTTATTGTTAATATTTGCCGAGATATAGTCGATTAAAGAGACAAATTTTTGTTTTTGTTTCTTCAGCGCATCATAGATGGCACCACTAGCATTCCCTTATGGAAATGTATTACTAATAGAAATTAATAATAATAATAATAATAATAATAATAATAATAATAATAATAATAATATAATAAATGGTCTTTATTGGAAATTGAAATACAAACATCCAATCAAAGGCGAAGTCCAGCAATGCTGTTCTACTTAACCTAAGATACATGTATAAATGTTTAAATAAATAAATGGCGTTAAGTGAAAAAAAGAATAACATAAAAAAAAGGAAACCTAATAAGCGTTCAGCCAACGTGAGATGTCTGTCTCTGCAGGAATAGTTTTTTTACGTGTTGTCTGAAGGAAATGATATTGAGATTTTTAAAACTGTGCGGAAAATGCACAACAAAAGAGAATGCTAGTGGTGCCATCAATGATTCGCCCAAGAAACTATTCTTCAAACTGGTTTTACGACTGAAATGGATAAATCAAAACAGCTGCGCGCAATACAACTAATTCGATGAACAAAAGATTTTCCTTTGATGTACCGACCAGCGGCGACTGGTGCTTACTTTTTACAAGGGCCATTGCAAGAATTTGTGAAAGAAATCTGACTTTCTTGAATCCCAAAAATTGAAAAGGTTTAATCAAAAATAAAAGAACAGAATTTAAAATGACGTTAATAAACAATCAAAAATTATTTATTATATAAAAAAAAAGAAAAAAAAATGTTAATTACAATTATGCAGAAAACAAAAACCCTGGACTGAGAGTACTGGCTTAAATCAAAAAACTGCTTGAGATTCTAATTTACAAAAGGACAATGCTAATTCCTTTAACAAAGCAAAAAGGTAAAATTGTTCAGGAAGATAGTCCTATTTACACAAAAATCCACGTGGTTTCAAAATTAAACAAACTAAATTAAACGTGGACAATTCAAGTAAATCAACACCAGAAAAATTTAAATACAAGCACAATGCTTCTATTCACCCAACCCGAGGTGATTAAAAATAATTACAAAACAGCAAAATAAAAAAAAACGAAAAATTAACTCTTTAAACTAAATATATCTTTCAGAACTAAAATAATAACTGATCTTATACCTAAATTGTGTACACAACAATACAACAACAATTATTATATAACGAGTTCCTTGATGGATTAAATAATTTCAAATAAACGTTACAAATATCTAAATCAAATGAAATCACAAAATGGCAGCAATGAATTTAAAATTACATGTACTTACACCGGTATCTTTCAAGGAACTGCCTCACAGGGTTTAACAATCGCATACATATAAAAATCCTACAGCTGCGGGCGCTCCGCCTAACGCACAGGTCATCCAAGAAGAATATACAAGAAAGGACATGAACAACATGAGCAAATAAAAATATAATAAAGAGTGAAAACGATTTAAACAACTGAACATTTAAATAAATCAATTAAACAATTAACTCAATAACCAAATCTTATTTAAAAATAAAACATTAATTTCTGAGAAAATTTTCCCGAAACATTGATAAAGCCTGACCGAAGTAAAATGAAAACACTGAAATTACGAAAACCAGGGTGCCAGGCCGCAGCAGTATGTACCGACACCTATTTGTGAGCACGATCTTGTCCAGATAGACAACACGTTCTGTACACTGCGACCTAAACGATCTCTGTTGGTTACGTCAAGTTTATTATCTAGGGTAAAGCTTACATATTTAACCTTGAATCTAAGTCTTTCCCATTCATTTTTATGGTCTTAAGATTGGATTCCTTTTTTTTGTGAATGCTACTAAAGTGGTCTTACTGGAATTAACATTAAGTTAAGTAGAGTTGGGTTCTCTTTGACGGCATTCTCAAACTTTCCTCTTGCATATATGTCAATATCATCAGCATACTATTGGCAAAGTATGCCTAGATACCTAGAGTTCACCTAGTATTAAACACCACATAAGCGGGGAAATAACTCCCCCTTAGGGGCATCCTTTGCTTATACTAGCCGAGATGATCTTATGCCACCGACCTGGCAGAAAGCAGTTACGACATCCATCTGAAGGTCACGTCATCTACCCCCTGTTCATTAAAACTTTCTTGACAGACTCATGTTGTCAAAAGCGCTCTTTATGATCTCTTTATTCGTCCGTACATTTTGGATTCGATTCGTCAATTGCACCATTGCTGCCTTAGTGAATTTACCCATTTGCTAGGCGTATTGACAGGGGTGCAAAGGCACTTGCCCCAGGATATCTGTTCTGAACTATCTGCAGCTTTTTCCACCGTTTTTAATAAGAATATTGTGAGTCTAATAGATTTGCAGTATTTAGGGACACAGTCTCCTTTGATTTTTGGGCCTTCTCCAAACTTTTTTGGAATGTAATTGGATCATGTATGGCAGGATTTCAACTTGCTTTTTCTGAAGTGAGACTGGAAGAATCCTACTTTTGATACCTCGAAGGACTGAAAAAGCTGACTGACATAGCACATGCAGTATATTGCTTTGAATGGGGGAAAAAGCTTTTCTATAAGGACAGTCAAATAACCTAGAACCAAAAAACAATTTTGCAGGTACAATCACAGTTCTAAAGAAGAGACTGCCCCCCTCTCCCACTCCGGCAATTTAAATAATTAATTACACACCAAGCTGCAGAGGAAACGACCATAACATAGCGCCTTGTTAAATGTGACGTGTAATGCCCCCTTTTCCTAATCACACTTATAATAATTTCATTTATAATCCCGCGGGGCAATTCGAACGCGGATATGAGGTAATTCTTCTAGTCGCTAATGTCCCGGAATTACCATTCTCGGCGTGGAATATTCGGCATAATTTAGATTGCAGATGGAAATGTGGAAAAAGGAGCCACACACACACAACACAATAAAATTATGGTAACTGCTTACTAACGCCTCCCTGTAATGTGCGGATTGTAAAAAAAAAAAAAGTCGGTTGTTCCATTCCGTGTGGATTGTGTGAGATACGGATCATTTACATTTATTTATGCAAACGGCCGGAATTATATAATCTCCATGTGTTTGCGGGTCTTCATTTTCAGTGCGGAAGAGTGAATTTAATCGGGAATTTATAAGGCGTAAATAATGGAAATAATGGATTTACATAGATTAAAAGTGAGATAATTTTCGAATGTGTGATCTTTATATTTCGTAGCTTTTGTTTTATTAAAAGAAATTATTTCGCTATACTGTACTCGCTGATACAGGAATATGTGTTTAATATAACGCCGTTGATAAAGAAAAAGGGGTTTATATTAATGAGGCTTTGCCGTCGCGTCGAACTGCGCTATCGACAAAACAACAATTAAGACCTCAATCTAAACGATACGCGCGATAAAATAGGGGTGAAAATGTGCTGTTGCATAAATCAACTAAACGTGAGCCACACTATTGCTGTTATAACGTGTTATAACAAGATCGCTTTGAAAATGCGGGAGAATGGATTTATATAATTTTCTTCGTTTTAATTTTGTGCACACAGAGAAATAATTTCTAGAATCAAGTGCGAATTTCTCAACTGAAATACCTCTTGTTCTTATATATAAGCAAATGAATAATTTCTTGGACGAAGAAAATTATTTTCTCAATACCCCAAGAAATTAATTCCTTGTTTGAAGAAATTTAATGTCCTTAGACAAAGGAAAGCTGGTTACTTGAAACAAATAAAAAAAAAACTAGTTTCAAGAATATTATGTATTTAATTCGAACTTACGAGAATTTTGAATTGAGAAAAAATAAATTTGATATAAAGCAGGCCTCTCCTTAAAATAAATGCAAAGCGAACTTAATATTAGTTTGTCGTTTTCTAGTGGTAAACATCTAATACCTTTAAATCAAACGTTCTTTTATTAAACATGAAAACGGTACTTACTTGAACTTAAGGATTCCTTTCTCTAAATCAAGAAACAAAAATGGCGTTTTTATTCTTAAGGATATCGCACATTAGCCCGTCACAGCACGGCACGGTGCGCCCCATCACAAAACCAACAGCATTGCGCTGAGCTATGTATGCTGGTATAATGGGCGCTTGTTCATTCATTTGCATTGCTGTAATTCTATCCGTTTTTTTTTTTGACGGGGCGCACCGTGCTGTTTTGTGAGGAACTAATGTGCGATAACCTTTACTCTAGTACTGTTGGTTGCAAAAAAACTGATTAAAGTTTCGTCAAAAATAACTGAACTGTTGGTTATTCTGAAAAAGTCAGCAGCATGACGAAATGTTACTTAATTGTTTGCAAACAGCAAGACCAAACCCAATATATTAATTTAATTTTAATTATGCTGGCAGAGGATCCTATGCAGGATCAGTTGCTTGATAATAATTTTCGTTGGCTAAATATACATATTTGTATCTTACTTATAATATACGTTGTTTCTTTCATAGGATTTGCATTGTTACAATGTAACACCACATACTTTAAACCTCGAAATAAATTATAAGTATACATAGTTAACATATTAATAAAATTAGCTTATTTAAATTTTATTTTGTGAATTCTTAAATCATAGGTAAGGAAAAAAATACAAATCGAATAACTTTAGAACTAAAAAGTATTTATTTAGATACTACATTTACAGTATATTACAGTATTTTATTGGGGTTTCTATCTCCGTGCCAATGCTACACCACTCAAAATGGCCTTTATATTGAAGCCGAATATAAAATTGTTCTTCAGACATATCTATTTATAAAAATATCGGTAACTATATATGTACATTTTTTTTATTTACTAGTATATATACGCATTATATTATAAAAATACTTACCGTTATTCAAAACCATTATAAACAGGTGACAAACAGATTTAGGTAACGCACAGGGCAAATATTATCGAAATACTGCGAAATATCTAATACCGAAATGCAAACTCGGATTCAAACTTTTTTTTCTATTCTAAATACAAGAAACTTATGTTACTTGCCCCAAGAAAATATCACTCAATATTAGAAAAATCGTAAGAGAGTGAATGATTACTTATAAAAATCATATGTACTTGTTTTAAGAGAGATAGCATTTGTCACAAATAAATTTTGTATTGATATTAGTAAAATTTCAAGAAAATAATTTATTATATTTAAGGACACCTATTAACTCGAATCTAGTAAATTCTCTAAAATAAAGAAAATACTATCTTACATTTAGTAAAAATGTGTAAGAACACAGATGTACTTGACAATAGAAAACGTTTTTCTGTTTGTAGTTAAGAAATTGCTAACACAAACGTAACAATTAAATTTCAGTAATAAATTTGATCTTAGTTGAATTAGATTTTTATTTTGAAAAATTCCGCAAAACCAAAAAGAAAAAAAGAAATATAAGAGAGCAGAATGGAAAGGCAAATCAAAAGTTATAATAATTAACTGCAACTCCAAGCAAACGATAAAGGTTTCTTTCAAGCTTGCTAGGAAATTATTTTTTGCTACCTCCAATCTGACTAGTACCAAAGATATCTTGGTTCAACAAAGAATCCAACCTGCATATAAAACTCCCTTTTCCCTATCACTGCTTCAGTTGGCAGCAACGGAGCTTGCATATCCGTTAGACTCAATCGAAGACGGTCGTTTAGATCTCTTAAGTAACTCGTTACACACGGTAGGTGTTCGAAAGCGATTGCGCGGGCGCTACCGTCAGAAATCACGAAGCACTCCAAACAACACCTTAGGGATTGAGGTCCCTGAGTTTACATTACAAGGAGACAGGGACAATGGAGTAAATGACTTCGCATGCGACTTCAAGCAAACGGCAAAGGTTTCTTTTAAACCTCATAGGAAATTATTTTTTGCTACCTCCAATTTAACCAATACCACAGATGTTTCAACAAAGAATCCAACCTGCATACAAAACTCTTTTTTCCCTATCACTGCTTAAGTTGGCCGCAACGGAGCTTCCATATCCGCTAGACTCAATCGAAGACGGTCGTTCAGATCTCTTAAGTGACTCGTTGCACACGGTAGGTATTCGAAAGCGATTGCATGGGCGCTCCCGTCAGAAATCACGTAGGACTCCAAACAAAACCTTAGGCGTGGAGGTTCCTAGGTTTAAACCACAAGAATACAGGGAAAATTGGGCAAATAACTCCACATGCGACTTCAAGCAAGCGATAAAAGTTTCTTTTAAACCTCATAGGAAATTATTTTTTGTACCTCCCATCTAACCAGTACCAAAGATGATTCAACAAAGAACCTAACCTGGATACACAACTCTCTTTTCCCTATTACTGCTTAAGTTGGCCACAATGGAGCTTGCATATCCATTAAACTCAATCGAAGACGGTCGTTTAGGTCTCTTAAGTAGCTCGTTACACACGGTAGGTATTCGAAAGCGATTGCATAGATGCTACGGTCAGAAATCACGTAGCACTCCAAACAAAACCTTAGGAGTGGAGGTTCCTAGGTTTAAACCACAAGAAAACAGGGCAAATTGGGCAAATAACTCTACATGCGACTTCAAGCAAGCGATAAAGATTTCTTTTAAACTTCCTAGGAAATTATTTTTTGCTACCACCTCCAATCTAACCAATACCAAAGATGATTCAACAAAGAACCCAGCCTGGATACAAAACCTTCTTTTCCTGATCACTGCTTAAATTGGCCGCAATGGAGCTTCCATATCCGCTAGACTCAATCGAAGACGGTCGTTCAAATCTCTTAAGTAACTCGTTACACACCTTAGATGTTCGAAAGCGATTGCATGGGCGCTACCGTCAGAAATCACGTAGCACTCGAAACCAAAGCTTAGGGGTGGAGGTTCCTGGGTTTAAACCACAAGGATACAGGGAAAATTGAGCAAATAACTCCACATGCGACTTCAAGCAAACGATAAAGGTTTCTTTTAAGCTTCCTAGGAAATTATTTTTTCTAATCTAACCAGTACCAAAGATGGTTCAACAAAAAACTTTTCTTTTCCCTATCACTGCTTAAGTTGACCGCAATAGAGCTTCCGTGATCGCTAGACTCAGTCGAATACGGTCGTTCGAATCTCTTAAGTAATTGTTCGTTTATATTTTGACCCCTACCTATAGATTGTATTAGTTAAGACAGGAAAACACTTTGAATACAAAAGTTATAGGATTTTTGCTCTACTATCTTTTACAATTTTCAAAGTTGATATTATCTCTTCTTCGATTTTGAATCGCACATAAATTTTCCTATATGCATCGTGTGTAACAAACTTTTGATTAATTCTTTATCAACCAATAAAGAATCTAGTTTTCTTATCACGTATTTTTTACATTCCATTTGTACGGTGAATACACGTATATTCATATTGCTTATGAGCCATCTGTTTAACAATCTTTTATCTGTCAAAGACACTGACGTATTTAAGATATCCTTATTCGATAAATGAGCACGTGATATATAGCAAAATTAATTAATAGCATTGCATTAATTTACATTTACAATACGCTGTGATAAATCAATATGAGAATTAATTCAATTATTTTTCATTACTTGAAGAATAGTTACAGCGTTTCAACGCTTAAGCATTTGCTTATATTATTTTTTTGTTATTAAGCAATGAAATTAAATTATGCCACCTTTAATAATAATCTTTTATCAGTGTTAAATCTAATGTATATATGTATCTCATATATTTTTTTATATTTAATATACAAAATCTTATATGTTAGAAACGTCATAAAAGAAACATGCAGTAACATTTAGAGGTAATGAGAAATATTTTATGTTTCGGTTTTATGCTTAATAATTTGAACTCTTCAACCGAATGAAATTTCTTTATTGCACCCCATATTCTTTAGCTCGTATGAGAAATCTTTACGTATACCAGGAAATAGGCAGTAAAATTATTTATTTATGTATACATATTATAATTGTATTACACTAGTTTGGGGTAATTAGTAATTATAAAGAATTACGAGTCATAACGCTAAATACCAACCACACGTTAATGAAGCTATATAATAACCCTGGACTTGTAGCTCGCTATATAATTTATAATTGTGTTAATTGCTCTTGTATAAGTTGCTTCGTGTGAAATTTAAATTTAGAAATGGGTCTGTATCTTACAATATCTAAAAGATAAAAAAAAATAAGAGGCTATACCTACTGACTCAGGGGAAGAAAAGAAATATAACCCAACCACCGCTTAACAACCATTGTTCTCTGTTTCTCTTGAATGACTATTCTATAAGAGATACAAGTAAGATTGTTATGATTTATATGTCCTTGTTTATTACATTTAGCGCTTTTAACCGCTTATGATGTTGTCATTTCGATCGAATTGAATTTGATTTACGTTCGCAATTAACACCATTGTTCTTGGGGATTGTATATTGGCTATGGAGCGAATATTTTCGCTTACGTTAGATGTTAAATGTGCAACTTCATAAATACACAAGTATGATTTGTTTACGCAAGTTTTATTAATTGCCAAAAACTATAAAAAGTTCTTTATAGTTTTAGCAGGATTCATAAATAAATTATGCTTGCACGAAATGCTGAAGAGCTAATTTAAATCTTTACTGATTCTCTCGGAAGTACCTCCCCAATCAGACGGGGAAAAAAAAGAATAAAGTCGAGTATCGTCGGCATAGACAGGTGTATTGCAATATTCTGTTTGTGAAAGTAATTTACAGGTGCAAATTGAAAAGAGAATAGGACGGATGATCGAGCCTTGAGGTACACCACGCAAAATACCAAGTAAGGTAGACCGTGTGTGCCGTAGTGCCGTCTAGTTCAACCAGCTGCTTGCGATATCGTGAATAATTACGCATTAAAGAAATAGCCACTCTATCAAAACGTGCTCCAGAATTGCTAGTAGAATATCACGGTCAACCGTGTCAAATGCCTTGTTGAAATCCAACAAGACAAGGCAGGTGAGAATACCAGTTGTTTGAAGAATGTCATAAGTAAATTTTAAAAGTGCAGTTTCTGAGCTGTATCCAGACCTAAAGTCTGACTGAAATTCTGGCAAAATGTTCCTCAAGGAAACATAATTTTTAATTTACGCATAAACAACCTTTTCAAAAATTTTAGATAGAATGGGAAGAATGCTTATCGGACGCAAATCCCCGGGACACCTTGGAACATTTTGTCGTACCTCTAACAACAGCCGAGTTATCTGGTGTGACAGCTAAAATCAAACAGACTGTATCGTGTGAGTCTCTAATCTGGAATAAATTCAGTAAAGCGAAGACAGTATTTTTTTCTGGAAATATGCTCGGACACGTCGATTAGTATTTTAAATTGCCCACTTTTTCATTTGAGAAAATTTTATACAGCGTGTCCCAAATTTGAGATATGACGTCATCGACAATTTTTTTAAATGGTAGCCCAAATTTTTTTATAACTATTCTTAAAGGGTATATCAAATTACACATGCGTACCAAATTTCAAATTTTTATTCCTTGTCATTAAAAGGCTATTTAACAATAACTAATTCGAAAAATGAAGAAATCTGATTCAAATTTATTTATGAAGTTTAAAAATGGCACGTCAAAGGGTTTTTGTTTATCATTTTTTTTTGTCAAACCAGGTTGACGTTTTATCACAATGTCAAAAAACAAGGTAATAAAAATAAGTAAGAAGTAAAGCTAGTATTCGACTCGTATTGAGCGAGGACACTTATTAGTTTGTCGTTTCGTGAGATTATCGTTTGTTGATCGACCATAATGCCGTATTTAACTGAAACCCACGAAATTGAAATTTTAATGATGATTGGCTACGGAGATAGGACAAGAACACAAAATGAAGTTACTCATTTATTCAGAGAGAAGTATCCTGCTTTACCACCCATATCTCAAAGTACCGTAAGCAAGATTGAAAAACAGTTTCGGGAAAAACGGGCATTTAAGGAAAACAAATAATCATCGTCAGAGTGCGCTCAATGAAGAAGTAAAACTTAATGTACTTCTCTCTGTTCAAGAAAACCCTTATATCTCCAGTAGGCTGATAGGTAGGGAACTCGAAATTAGCCAGTCTTCAGTGGCAAGAACTCTTAAAGCGCACAAAATTTTATCCCTATAAATTGACAATCCTCCAGGAACTCACCGAAGATGATCCGGATCGAAGACTTCAGTTTTGCGAACAAATGGTGGATCTACTAGACAGAAATGTTGTAAACATAGAAAACGTTCTATTTTCTGACGAATCAACGTTTATGTTAAACGGTGCGGTAAATCGTCAAAACTGTCGTTATTGGACAGACAACAACTCACGATGAATGAGGGAAGGCCACACCCAACATCCAGAAAAAAGTCAATGTTTGGGCAGGCATTGTTGGTGATCGAGTAATAGGACCAATTTTCTTCCAAGAAAATCTCAATAGAGCGAGATATTTAGAATTCTTGCAGGAAGAACTAGTTCCGAATTTGGCTACTCTATTCCCTGATCCGCTTGAAGCTGATGTCCAGAATAAACATCTGGTTCCAACAAGACTCTCCTCATTTTGCAAGACCTGTCCGTGAGTATCTAGATGATGTGTTTCCAGGAAGATGGATTGGTAGAAGAGGACCTTTTGAATGGCCACCCAGGTCTCCGGATTTAACACCAATGGACTATTTCTTATGGGGGTACTTGAAAGGCAAAGTTTTTAAAACCAAACCGGAAAATATTGAGGTGTTGAAAGAACGAATAAGACAGGAGTGTAGGCTAATTTTCCGCTGAAGTAATTAGAAATGTTGAAAATGAGTTTCGGTTCCGTTTGGGGTATTGTCAGGAAGTACATGGACAACATTTTGTAACATTTATTGTAGAAGAGATATGATTAAGGTGAATCAGATTTCTTCATTTTTCGAATCAGTTATTGTTAAATATCTTTTTAATGACAAGGAGTAAAAACTTGAAATTTGGTACGCATATGTAATTTGATATACCCTTTAAGAATAGTGATAAAAAATTAGGGCTGCGATTTAAAAAAATTGTCGATGACGTCATATCTCAAATTTGGGACACGCTGTATAAAATTTTCTCATATGAAAAAGTGGACAATTTAAAATACTAATCGATGCGTCCGAGCATATTTCCGGAAAAAAATACTGTCTTCCCTTTACTGAATTTCTTCCAGATTACAGAATCACACTGTATGTACAGCGGTGTAAAAAAGAGCTAATTAAGTCAACATTTTCTCTTTTCTAATATTAAAAAAAATCGGTTTTATACGTTCGTAAATTTTCCTTAACACTTCGTGTTAGAATCGCTCATGTTTGTTCATTTTTTTATTCTACCAACAACGTATACCTGTGTACTTTTTGCGATACAGAAGACGAATTGCCTCGGACGGCAAAGCAATTATCGGAATTACTACTACGGAAAATATATAATCAGCTCCTGCTGCCTTTTTCTCTTTCTTCGTCCGTTTCGATAGCCTGTCCATTCGTTCCACCATTGGCGATCGCTTTTAAACCTGTGCGTATCAATTTAATGTACATATATCAATTAATCCCACCGGGCTCCCTGTTTAGCATAATTGCCGGGCAATTATATCGGAAATGAACGCGATTACGAAGAAGCATATATCTGTGTGCGTGTACATGGGATTAAACGCGTCTATATCTATAGCGACGGAATACTAGGGCATTAATTTAAACTATAGCACAGTTTGAAGTTGTGTTTGGTTAAAACGAGCTTATAGTTGGTAACTGGTTTAGTTTCAGATCCGGCTACGTTCTTCGATGTGTATTGTGATAAGTAATTGAGTCTGAACTGCAATTACGTCAATCTTATGTTTCGATATGTTTCGACTCGAATCAAACAGCTGGGTTTACTCATTGATTACTGTTATTACTGGCACGTTTTGAATTGATGATGATTTATATAAATATGTATTACAAAGTGCTAATCCGTAACTCATTAACTTGTGCCTATGTTAATCTGAACCAATATATGAAAATTCCAAATTAATATCATTAGTTTTATACAAAAAAGATGCTAGCGTAAAAAATCGGTAGTGGGCTTGCTGCAGCCCGGAGATATTTACACACGGAAAAGAAAATTAATAATACAATTATCGTAAGTAAAAAGTTCAGCTAGATATGGGACAAAAGCACAGATTACTTAACACTAGTAAAAAAGAGATCCTAAACACTGATACTAACAAGAAGCAATCTAAGTTACTTACGGTCTGCTTCATACCGGTAACTTATGAAGTTACTTATGATTATTAAACTGAAATAGTTAAGCCAAAGAATATATGTAGTTGCAGTAAGCAAAGATTGCCCTTGTCAAGTAGTAGGTGTATTGCTGTGAGTGAACTATTCTTAACAAACTATCAACCTTCATAATTAATACAAGCTATTTAGATTACTTGTGATAAGAAAGGGTATCATTAATGCACGTTCACTAAATACCTGATATATAGACGGTAATGATTTACTATAAATATACAATATACTTACCTTAAATTTGTTGTTCAACTATAGGTAGTGTAGGAAACGAGGAAGTTTAGTGAATATTTATTAAGTGGCTTACTGTGTACTCTGTGTGAATAACTGATAAAGTACAAAAAAAATTCGGCATATCTCCGATAATGTATGCAACCGCAACTATAAGTACTGCGTACGAGCAATGCGTAATTCAAATTGTTTGCAAATAATTTTTAATTACTATTCAATGTGCTGTAGCTTCGATTGCATTAATAATTGAAGATTAAATTCGCATTTATTTTGCTAAAGATGGTACATAATACTTATTACTTGACAGAAAAAAAGCAGTATTATTAGTAATAGTTTTATTTTGTATAGGACAAACACAGTGATTACCTGATATGAATGAAGATATTGGTTTTACTTTAACAACAGTTTTTTTTAAACAACTTACAACGTAATGACTCATAAAATATATTCCTTAATAATGAAAAAATGAACAAAGCGATAATAAAAAATAGGGTAAATGGCGCCCTCTTGAAACGTTATTTAGTTATTGAAATTATTGAAATCTAAACAAAAGACAAAGAGAAATATGGCTTTGAAGTTACAAACAACTAATAACAAAGAAATAATATACCTAGGCGGTAAACTTGCGGTTTCTGTTGGTTCTTTACACTGGGCGTTGTCTCGGCGAGTTGATCCTCTGTCGGCGTGCGTGGCGGTATATCCGGTGATCGCCTCGAAAAAGGCTACTTCGTCGGGGTATCCCTAACTGCAGGTGGTGCTTAGACTGTCACTCAGCTAGCGACGGCATCCACACTTTAACTTCACCAGCGGGCGCAGATATCATCACAATGATGGGAAATTCAAATATCCCACCACGTGGTTTAAAACTAGAATCTTGAAACATCCGATTGCTTATAGGCTCAGTACTTCTTCTTTCGCTGGGATTCTTTATACGGATGGGACCTTGAGTTAACCCACCCGGTATTTTTAATATATCTGCGTTCCAACTGGCCTACAATGGCCGTACTCCTTGGCCACCCTTTTACGACGACCTTTTCCCACGTCCGTAACTCTTACTTGACGCTAGCACGCATCTGCACGCGTAGCCGTCTCGGGGACTATTTCATTACTCCGCCGCATTAGCCAATCAGGAATAGTAAAACAATCACGGGGTCGCAGCGAAACTCAAATAATCATAGTTGTGGCAAGTTGTTACCTATTTAAGAAAACACATGAGTTTAATAGCGATCAGCATTGTTGTTACTTCTATTAACCATGTGCTGTAATTAGATACAGTACCAGTAGTCATAAGTAATACGTTATTTACCACAAATTTGTCAGGTACGCTGTGTAATAGCCGTTAATAAAAGCACTATTTACAGTAACAACTTGGCATTCAGGAAACTGGGTTTAGTTGCAGGTATTAATTAACGAGAATAGTTCCAAGTAAAACTTTATCTATTGTAAATAATTTTTTATCAAGTAAACACTTTACTTAGCCCATTTTTCTCAGTGCACTTATATCCAAACCGAAGACAACCAAAGCAAAAACTTTTTAGAAATCTTTATAATCGCCTGGGAGAACCTGGGTGTTTTCGCCCTAAGCGTCATAATGGTGCTCCAAAAACAATTTCAGTAGAACAGGAGGAGCAAGTTTTGAAAATCAAGGCGCAAATACCCGCCGTTTAAGTGCGTCGATAGGAATAAGTTAAAGATCTATCAATAGAATCTTACGAAAAGAGAAACTCTATCCTTATCATTTTACTCCCGTGCAGAATTTATTATACCTCAGAATTCTTCTACACATCTACGATTTTCGCAGTTTTTATAGAAGACAAAACAGAACGAAGACCGAAATTTTCTCGACAAAATTCTCTTCACCGATGAAGCAATGTTTACTAGACGTGGAGTTTTCAACTGGAGAAATAGTCATTTGTAGGATTCTGAGTGTCTACACGCATTAAGGGAAAGATATTTCCAGTACGAATTCAAAATAAACATTTAGTGTGGGATATTATCTGGTTTTTTCATTGGTCCCTTTGAACTTCCACCGAATCTCAACAGTCAACTATACTTAAATTTTCTCGAACAAAAATTTAAATGGTAATTGCTAGAAGATGTTATTATGTTGTTTATGCACGATGCATATTGGCGAAATTTCCAGAAATCGCGGACAAAATAAATATTTCTCTTTGTCAAAGTACATTTTGAACTATTCCTGATAAAAAGACATTGAGAAGTTAGAAATGATATGATAAATATGAAATATAATGTTTATACGCGCAATTATGTACAGTATCCATAAAAAGAAATATGAAACAAAAGCAAAACGCAAGCTGATGATTATTATTTAGGGTAATTAGTGATCCTATTGATGGAAACGGATAGGTAAGCTTACTATTAATATATATTATTAAAATCTTTTGAAGTAAGTCCACATAAGTAGCACCTCTGTGTCGATGAAGTTTCGATGACTGCGTTATATACTTTTCCATCTATCATGGTAAACAATAGTATATGCCGTACTGGAATATTATTATCCTTAAAGTTCCGTACAGTTAGAAGTAGAGATTGTACCTGTGATTCTATATATTGGATTCCACCACTGTAATATCTTTCGTTTCGTGTATAAACTGCAACCGAATTGGCCTGTAAAATCTTGGTGACGATAGCAGAGGTTTTTGCCACAAAACAGTTTTTCTTGCTGAATTGGGATCAACAGATATTAACTGTACACTTCTCACAGGAAAAATCGGGACACCAGCAATTCAGAATTTTAAAATTTCTTGTTTGTAAATGCAACTTTCGGAGGACGTATTCGCTTATCACAGCCATAAATCACTTAATTATGTATATTATTGCGATCAAAGGTAACGACTAGAAATTTAAACAGAAAAATAAATATATAGAGAGAAAAAGGTTTATGTATAGAATAAACAAATCGGAGTTTCGGTGGCGGCGTTTCCTTTAGAAATACCAATCAAAAAAAAAATACGTAACAAAAAGAACTCTTGAATAGACGGCTTTATTTAGAAATATATATGTATTTAACTTGTTTGATGTTATGCAGATAATTCTTTTTTAAGAAAACATGTGGTGATGAGATTTTATTATTTAATATTACGTTACTTGTTAATGCTGCTTTGATATTAGTTACTTACTTCGATTTATGCTCGCGAGTATTAGTTTAGCAATAGACAATATGTCAGTCAGCCTCCTCAGTTTTGGGATAATGTGATTTTCACACATTTATTGACTACACTATTATTGATGTATTAATTACTATTGCTGTTTAATATTCTTAAATATTGTATTACTATAAAGTTTCCTTCTATCTATAAAAGAATACCAAAACCAGGTTTAAGATTATTTATAAAATTCTTAAATAAAGCAATTAAGTTCGCAAAGGAATTATTTATTTTATGAACCCTCCGTTTATTGTATTTTCAGGAAATATCTTAGCTATCGCCTGTGTAATCTGACGTCGTTGTTCTATTTTCTTGAAATATGGCCAACACTGGGTCTCTTTACAAACTGTCTTTATGTAGCACAGGTTTATTAACAATTATTTAAATATTATTGGATTTATAATACATAATAAACATTGTAAGAAAGCATATTGTTCGTCAATCGCAGTTAATGCTAAAATATTTATTTTCGAATTTGATACATTTAATACTTTTTCGTTGCTACTGCCTGAAGCTGTGTTACAGGCTAAAAGTGTTATATTTCAATAAAATACAACGACATTGGATTACACGCTCGATAGTTAGGATATATTTCTTGAAAATACAATAAACGGAGGGTTAATAAAATAAATAATTTCTTTGCGAAATTAATTGCTGTAAAAATGTTATCAATAATCTTAAACTGTTTTTGGTAATTTTTTAAAACATAGAAAAATATGTAAGTAGTAATACACTAAGAATACTAAACAACAACAATAATGAATACATCAATAATAGTGTAATTAATCAATTAATTGTTCAAAAACTCAGGAGGCTGATTGACATATTGTCTATCGCTAAAGCAATACTCGCGAGCATAAATCAAACTAGTATCGTAGTAATAGGTAATATAATTTTAAAATCCCATCACCATATGTTTTCTTAAAAAAAGAATTATCTCTACATAACATCAAACAAGTTAAATACATATATGTGTATTTCTAAATGGTGCCGTCTACTCAAAAGGCCTTTTATTTGTTATGTATTTTTTTTGCATAAATATTTCCGTATTAGGTATTTTTAAGAAAACACCGCCACCGAAATTCCAATGTGTTTATTTAATGTATAAACCTTTTTCTCCATACATATTTATATTTCTGTTTAAATTTTTAGTCTTTACCTTTGATCGCAATAATACGCACAAAAAAGTGATTTATGGCTTTGACAAGTGCATATATCCTCTGAAAGCTGCATTTACACCCAAGAAATTTTAAAATTCACATTTGCTAGTGTCCCGATTTTTCCTGTGAGAAGTGTACAAGTACAAGAGAAGTTAGAAAAATGTTGGCGTCAGAAATATTAAGATCCGAAAATCTCTGTCTATATTCGCCCATCGCAACCCCACTTTGTGATTAGATTTTCAGTTTTTTTCAACGTTTAATGTATCAATGATTTCTCCCAGTACTTGAAATAGACGTGAAACCTTGTGGTCAAGTAAACTTTGTAGATACTTCCGCTATGGATTCATTAATGTTTACATTTTCAGGATAGCACTTTTTTTAGACGCGTTAATTAGGGTAGAGATCACTATCGTTTTCCCGAGCTGCATTCGTAATGATATTGAATTGAAATTTTGTAAGTTTCGCTTCGACAAATATTAACAACGCTTTGTCAGCAGAATACGGTACAACACCTGCTTTGTTATAGCCTTCCCTGTATTTCTGTGCACTATTAACGGCTCCACTTGTATAGTCTTTTAAAACATTTGCAGCATCTAATTGTCCTTCCGTCCTAAGTGACATTCGAGCAGCATAACTTAGTTCTTCGGAGATGGGTTTTCTCCGTTTAGACTTTTCACTACCCTTAGAAAAATCTGTAGATGGTCTAACACATTTTTTTCATGTTTTTCAAGATTGATTTCTATTGCAAAATGTTTGCATGTTTCTATATGCGGCAGCCCATTTGCTCTTATACCGAGATATAATGTTTTTCCACTTTCAAGCGCATTAAGACTTTTCTGAGAAGCACAATGTCAGCAGATCGACTGAACGCATTTTTACAACAAAGTCATAGACGTCTTTTCCAGCATGAAAAATAGGAGAATGGATTTTATGTACAAAAAATAGGCAAGTTCCTATTTTGTGCCCACCCTCTTTCATAACTCACGAGTCGCCACTGTAAGTACGTATTTTTCATGTAAAAAACATTTCTCTTTAAAATTTTCTATTCGGTTTATGTGATTCTGCATACACAAAAAATATAAGCTTCCTTTTACCTATTCAACAGGGTGTAACTAGCGCCCTCTATGAGCAACGGTAGAAGTGATGATAAATTCCTATTCATCATGCTGAAAAACATAGTAATATCTCATTTTAACTCTATGAAAACTTGCTGAATTATTGGGCAATTTAGAAATAAAATTATTAACTTGAACATCCAGTATGTCTTGAACGAGCAACATTTGTAGAAGGCATGTTGCCCTTAATCCTCATGTTTTAGACTCTACTATTCCCAATTTCTACATTACCCATTCTTAACGACTCACACTGTATAACTAAGATATTTAAATTTCCAATTATGATTTACTGGAAATGAAGTTGATATCACTACATATATTTAGACGAACAAAAATTCTATTACTTTCCAACACGGCAACTTTAAAAATACTCGACGTTTTCACACAACACCAATGACGCAGTCGACCAATTCTATATCGTGCAGACCGATAACCGTTGATCCCAACGCTAATTAATTAACAATTATAAAGTTTAATAATTCACATCAATAATGAATTGTAAATAATACATTACATTATGTTGTATACTCAGAAAACAGTCAGTCATATTTATAGATGTATTACAAACGGTTCCACGGAAAGATATATGTTACATGTGTGTAGATTATGTCTTTTAATTAGTTGAAATTAATTAACTCTAGGGCTTTTGGCGACATTATCGGCAGAGAAAAAAAAAATATGTCATGCGTCAAAAGATAACTTTAAGTGCCTCTGTTTGTTGTATACGCTCGTACATTTTAACGTATACAAATTAGCCAATAAAAAATAAAAAAATTAAAAACATTTTCTGTGTCGTATTTCCGTTTATCATTGTCTGGCTTTAATTTGTGGTTAGGTATGAATAAATTTAATCCCTATTGATTCGCTTAAATATGGCTGTGTAAATATCGCAATATCTTAAAGCCGATAAAGAAAGCAATTTGCAATTTTTTAACTTCCAAATTAGTCGGCGTTTTTATCTACTGTAGACATTACAAAGCTGATCTAATTATCTCTGATTGAATGGAATGGTTAGAGAACTGTATTTGCGTTTATGAATTATCCAATTTCATTGAGGAATAATTTAAATTAGAAGCGTGACGTATTAAAGTAGATAAGTGATGTTTTTAATTATAGTTTACTTGTAATGGCATAAAAGTTTTTAAACAAATACAGTTTAGCTTCATAGAGTCGGCTGCGTTTAATTCAAATAAGAATGTTTATGACCATTCAGCATGCCTGTGCAAGTATTGGGAATATTAAAAAAACGAAATTCTCTTATAACAAAAGAAAATCAGGGTTACAATATCATTCTACAATTATATGCAACTATAAACAAAACTCGAATTATCCCTAACAGCCAGAAATATTACATAGATATTTTTAAAAATATATTTTATAAATATTTTTCGTGAGAGGTTTTTGAATATATTTTTCATATATTTTTCTAAATATAGATAAAATATTCAATTAAAATATTTATTCCATATTTTAAAATTAATGTAAGCGCTATATTTTTTCTAAAATATTTATATGAAAATGAGATTTTTATGCAATCTATTTAATTTGTCAAATGAACTAAAATTGTTCTTGTTTATTTAGAATGTATAACGTCGATAACGAAAAGTTGAAACATACATAGAGTTGTCTAAAAGGCAAGAACTTGTTTTGTCACACTCACCATACAAGTTAATAATCAATAATTTTGGCATCTTTTAAGGCATACTGAAGGTTTATCAAATTAATCACTATTTTTTATTGAAGTGTTCTAAATAAAAAAACAAACGTTATTTATTATCATTTTATTTGAATAAGCCAATAAAAATGAAAAATACTCATTTTTAAGTCTAGCCTTGGTTGGTGCCAGGTACAACCCTATGGCTTTTTTCATATCTTCGGTAGTGGCGCTCTCATGGCGTTTCCTTGTGGCCTCTAAAACAATGCCAATTGTATTAGATCATACCATGAATAAAACATCGCACAACATTATCAACACCTACTAATACATTTGGAGCATTTACAATAATTGGAGTGGTAGCTACATTCTAATACTTACGATACTTATTTTTACTTTATTTCATAATATTTGAAAACATTCTACCTACAAACAATAAAACAACACAACGTTCTAAAGCTTCAAGCTATTTTAGCTAGCTAAAATTCTAAGCTCTATTTAAGGTTATGACGCTTATCTACCGAGATGAATCTCTTAAGCAAATCAACTAGCAATTTATCTGGTAGATGCAGTACATATATGATGCATAAAATTCCTACAATTATATTATTAAACGATTTCTGTACATAGCGATATTGAGCATTCCAGTTATCTTATAAATGCCATGACATGTTCAAAGGTTTGCTTACCTCGTAGTCACCACAAAAACTAAAACACACCCCGCAACAATTAATTATACAGTTAACCCTAATCTGCCCTAATCGTATACTATTATAAACTATAACATGTAACGGACAAACGAATGAAAACGTTGATGATACGCACGTGCGCGTATGCATTCTATGTACCTAATCCATAGACGCATAAACAATACCAAATCATATAACACCGGCACCGTAATGAATAGAGGTGTTGTGTTGACGTTCGCAACTTACAAATATTACAAATAATATAATACAAAACGCAGATATATTAATAGAAAAGTTACAGAGCTCAACTTAGATACTAATTAAATCATATTAGATATATATATTATCTAATTTAATCTTTAAACTATCATTTTAAATAGGCACATACCTACTTAATATGTATGCCTATTTTACCCATTTTATATTATTCGTCCTACGCACCAAATGTACAAAAGCAAAAATTCAATCTTTTTTTTTTTATATGAAATAAGTATTTGCAGAAATACAAAGCAAAATATTCTTGCAGAGTTAGGAAAAATATATTGAGAAAACATTTGCAATAAAATATTATTAATGCTACGTAACATATATATTTTTTAAATGTTTTCCTAATATATTTTCTATAATATATTTTATGCATATTATATTAATATAACTAATATTCAAGAAAGATTTAATATTTTTTAAATATTTATAAAATATGAAATAAATATAGTTGGTCACTGGGGTAATATCCAACAATATAATACCTTTTCTAACCTAGCAGTTTTACCAAAAGTTTGCAACCCTATCTATCGCGTCTAGAGTGTGATTTACCCCACATACATAGCATTTTGATCGCATTAAACAATCTATTCTATTTATAATTAAACCATCTAATGCCTTTCCGATAACCAATACTTAGATCTGTTATATCATTTTTACCCAGTTTAGGAACAGCCTTAACTAATTGACGTTTCTAGCAAAAACCGTAAAAATGCTTCTATCTAAATATTTATTAAAAAGTTTTTCGAAAAATACGATACTGTCTCATAAGCCCTCAACTTAATATCAACAGTAATACCGTTTATACCCGGCACTTTAGTTGTATGTAATTGATTTTAATTTCAAAGAATTTCTGATTCTGAAATAGAGGTTGCTTTTAGGTCAGCGATCGATCTAAAAGCAACCTCTATTTCAGAATTAGAAAACCCTAAATCATCTGCTCGCTAATTCCAAATACGCTTATGCTCCTCCCCATCGTCTATAACTATAAACTAAAACTTTTCTTCTCCAAACTTCCAGGTATGGTTCCAGAACAGACGGCGAAGTGGAGGAAAAAGGAGCACACGAAGAAAGGTCCAGGCAGGCCAGCGCACAACGCCCACCCCCAGTCCTGTTCCGGAGAGCCGATCCCACCCGCCGAATTGAGAGCCCGCGAACGCGCCCGCCGTAGGAAGAAGCTCCAGAAGGCTCTGGAACGACAGGCGCGCAAATTACGCGCGAAAGGCATCGCCGTCGACTTGGTGGCGCTGAAACGCGAATACCTGAACCAAAGAGGCACCGACGGCTTGGACAGTGATAGTGACATAGACGTTGTGGGCGATTCCGGGGCCGAATCGGAAAATTTCAACACCAGCAGTAACGGCAGCAGGGACAAGATGTTTTTGGCGCCGGTGACGGGGGAGGGGGTCGGTGTTGACTTGACGGTGGACACGCAGGACGATAAGACGCGAAGACCGAACCCGTTTAGCATAGAATCGCTGCTGAACACTTGAAAGTAGATAGGTTTGCGTGCTAGTGATTTGAAGATGTTATTATGTGGGGGCGTCGGATAAGGAAGACGTGAGAAGCCGCTGAGAGAAACGGAAAGGAATAATATTGTTAATAATGAAGTAATTTGTGCAATAATTTGTATATATATGTAATTTAGTGTATAGTTAAAATTAAAATGATTACATATATGGAATTTTCGGGAGAAAAAAAAAACTAGAAAGGGGACACGACATTTTAAAAGGAAACATATCATTCCGAGGGGGGAAAATTAAATTTAAAACACCTGCAATAATATGTATACACTCGGTGAAATTTGGTAATCTTCATGGTGCTCCATAAGATCTGGAAAAAAAAATTAAAAAAATATACTTATTAAATTTATTCTTTTTTTTTACTAAACAAAAATAAATTTATTTGAAGCATTTTTAATTAATTAATGTTCAACTTGCGACAGCTTTTTTATTATTATTCAAGAATTATATTTAATATATATTTAATTTTTTAATTTATTAAATTAAATTATTATAATTTCAAAAAAAAAATATATAATCAATATTTTTTAATATTGATTATATATTTATATAAATATATAATTAATATTTTTTTTCGGTTTTTCCAGTAAATTGCTCCGAAATTTTAAGTCATGGTTTTGCATAGGATTGGCAAAATCTGAAAAAAAAATTAAAAAAAAAAAATTAAAACTATTTCATTAAATGCTAAGGTATTTTTCATTTGAAGCATTTTAATTGTTGTTTAACTTACAAAAGCTTTTTTATTATTATTTTAATTATTACTTAATTTCTTAATTTATTAAATTAAATTTTTATAATTTACAAAAAAATATATAATGAATATTTTTCTTCGATTTACCAGTAAATTCCTCCAAAATATCAATACATATATATTTAATAAATTTTCATGTTTTCTTTTTTTTTCTTTAATTAATATACAGGGTGTATCAAATAAAAAAGTAAATTTTGCTTGGGTGTTAACTACACGACATATAAAGCACAAACCGCCGAAACCGGATTCATCATTAAAGAATAAAAAAAGTAAATTTAGAGCAAAAATCTTTAGTCCAAGCCTGATGCAAGGAACGTCATGCCACAGTATATACCAGCCAGTCAAGTAATCATCGCCGCGTAACATGGGTTTCAAACATGGCGCCCCAGGAAATTCGCGGTGTCGCATATGTGGGTGAATTGTAACTAAAACTATTTGAATTTGTTTACAAGCAAAAATCTAACCTACAAAGCCGTTCCATTCTGTCATTTTATTATTTTAAGTGACAGATGTTGTGCGATTTTCTGTCAATTGTCAGTTTTGTTTGAGTATATAGGTTATTTTCGTACCCACTTTGCAATTATTAGTTGGAAATATAGCCGCCAAACCCATCTGCGAATTTCCTTAACATTGATAGACAAAACATCAAAGGCCCGGACACTTAGTGAAACTACTGCATAAGGTTTATACTGTGGTTATGTTAAGCACTCGCTAAACGTGGTATTATGTATAAATACATTGCACTCATTTAGTATTATTCTTAATGGTATGCCGTAAGTTCATTTAACGTCATTTTGAATAAATTAAAAGCCCTTGTAAAATAGTAAAACTGAGGCATTTTTAAATTTCTTCTTTTTATAAAAATAAACATTCCTTTTTTGTTAAGAGCATTCTACGTAAGTTCTACAAAGTATTATTTTTAATATCCTGATAGACGTTCGAGTTTCACCGGATACGCGACTTCAGTAGTTACAAAAAAACGTAAATATTTTTCTTTTGCTTTGTCGAATCGAGGGTTAGTTGTTAATAAGCGGTACCACATATAACGCAAAATGAATTGAATCGAATTACACAGAAATAAATGTAGATACAGAAATTTTGCAAACACGCCTTTTTACTAAGATATTGCGCGAAAATGAATCTATAAATTCCCGCGCTTTTGCCGATGCATCAAGCTTCGATTTTCTTTATATGAAATCATGATGGTCCTGAAAGGGATCGTTTTTTCGAGACGGGAAGAATTTTAAATAAAATGCTCGAAGTGGCTCCGCACTCCAAACGGCGATCCACGCAAAACTAACAGCGGTAATGGCTGAATGATAGTGGTATGTGGGGAGTATACTCGGAGACAGCATTTAGTGTTGGGCACAGATACGGCTCTAGCCCACGGCATTTATAAAATATATTATTCTTCTCTTAATGCTGACAGAGATAGACCCCCTGTGCATTAAGACTTTTTGATTGTATATGATTACAGCTGCTACATATTATTATATTTACCTCTATATCTGATACACCCTGTATACCGAAAATCCCAAGGTGGATGACATACTCTAAGTATATGAAGAACCCAACATCAGAATTAACTCCAATTTTGTAAGTTATTGAAGGTGAAATACATTTTCGAAAAGCAAATTTGTCAGGTTTTGCGAAGAGCGATTAATATACAGGGGTGTTCCATTTCAAAAAAAATTATACGTAGAAACGTATACTTTCATACGAATTCAGGAAACACTCTGTATATTTTACTTAAATCGAATATCACGTTGGGTTAGCCTAAGGCTTCGTTAAGCTGTGTTTAAAATTTGCACTTTTAGTTAGTGTAAGTAACAAAGATATCCGTACTTTTGTAAGGGGTAGATTTTCACCAAAAAAAAGAAAATTAAATTAATTTTTATCTTTAACACGGGTTTAACAGGGAAGCATATAGAAAATTTATGCAAAATTGAATAGGAAATTTAATATGAAACAAATATACAGGGTATTCCATTTAAATTTAAAAAGTTGTTACTTGGATTGGTAAAAACACCAACGTTGGATGTTTCTGAAAATATTTTAGAAATATAGTTCATCTTGAATAACTTGCTGATACATAATTTGAGTCAATTCCGATGTTTGGTTCTCTATAACACCATCCACTTTGGGACACCCAGTATATACATCTATGATCTACGGAAGTGGGCATGCCAACCTTGTATAACGTCCTTTTTGCAAAGCTTTAAATGACGTCAATGCTTGTACAAAAAGAAAATAAACTGACTAACATATAAAAACTAAACGTTATTAAAATTGTATTTATGTGATTATCAATTATAATATTGTATACTGTAATCTTATAATTTACAACTTGCATATTACATTTTTTTTTTCAAGTAAAGAGAGATAATTATTAATAATTATGCGCTATTTTTGCTGCTAATAAAAAAAAAGAATCACATGAAACAGCGGTAAATAAATTATGTCCACGCGTATGCCTTGATTACTGTGTAAACGTACCTCAAATAAAAACTTTCGAATTAAAAGAAATTGACATTTTTGCGCCTTCGTCCAGAAACACTCACTTTGCAAATTACCTTTTCCTGCCTAGGCAGGCAATATGTTACTGGGTTAAAGGTTAGCCCACACTGCATTCCACATGACAGACGTTTTAATAAATTGTCATTAAGCTACTGTTCAACCATGCTAAGATAAACTGGTGTCTTCATTGCACTTATTTATTATTGATAAATAGATATTAAACTAGAAAGAAAATTACAGAAAAAGATTTATTTTCGGAAACGTCAAAATACTAAGGTATGTAACATGTGTGCCAACTTGTACTGTCAACTTCTTAGTGTCAAAATTTCTTTTCTATTTTCAATTCAAATATTAAGATTGTCGGCCCAAAAACATTGTTTATTCACACGGCTAGATAGTATTTTTTTCCCAGCACAGTACCAATTTTAACATAGAGTCTAAATTTAAATTAAATGTCTAACTGTGTAGTGACAATGATAGATAGTAGGCTTAATCTGTCAAATTTTTTTGAGAACTGTCAAGTTAGCCGTCGTTTTTAAAAGTGCTTAATATGATTTAATTTGAAAATTTAATACCTAATAATTTAGCAATTATCTCATACATGGTCTCAGGCTGGTCGAATGTACTATTGTCATGCTATCATAATATGTCATATATTATAAGATGTACAGTTTCATCATGTCAATGTCGACTTCCTAGGCAGGAAAAGTACAACTTTCTCCTAGGAGGAAAAGTAAACTTTGGGAAGTGGACACTTTCCTCCCTGCTGGGAAAAAATATTTTTGGAATATGCACTTCTTTCAATCATGTATGATGTCACATTGAAAAATCTTTCATCAAAGATGTTAAAGTCAGTATCAACCGATATCGGAATATTGACTCACCCTGTATAAATGACCAAGAAAACAGGTGTTGGTACATTTAATTCACCATTTTTTTTATTGTATTTTTTGTTGTCAACTATGTTTACGCCTTTTCTTTTCTGACATTCAATTATCTCATGAATACTACTGGAAGATGGAAATAAATATTTCCACATATATTATAATTATTGCTCAATTTTTTATTTTGTGCTTTGTATACATGGATGGCACGCCTCTGATTTCGTTCGTATAACATTCTAACATTTTGCAATTGTTTTTCGCAAGTTGAATAAATGTTCATCAATTAGAAACCATTTACTAAAAAATTTAATATCACCGATTTTGACACTAATAAATAATAAAGATTCCATACCAAAATTCTATGAGTGTATTACAAAAACAAAAAAAAAAACGTTATCGGTGTAAGTAGACGACCTGCCGGTACCCCTATTATCGAGGAAACAGCGCGTCACCGTTCACGCATAGCGTTGCAATACAACGAAATTTCCGGATTTTCATCCAAATATTGTACCTAACAGCAATGGCATAGAATCGAGTTAGCCGATCAAAAAAAAATATTTGAGAATCTATACATATTATAAATATTATATTATATAATATATATATTTGTAAATATAGCAAATATGTTTCCCGTACCCTAGTCCTAAATCCATTATACCGCCCTGTTATTTTATACCCTTGTGTACTATAATTCGTGCAGAATAAAAATGAATGAATTGACGACGAAATATAAAAATTTATGACTATTATTATTATTATTATTATTATTTATTAATATTTAAGGATTTAATAATGAAGATACATCGTGATAGTTAGTGTATAAATTAATAAATAAAGAAAATATGGTGGTGAAAAAAGACTTTATATAATAATAATGTTTAATAGTTAAATATAACTATATCCCAGCCCAAAACTCTTTTTGTTCCAACAAAATAAAAATGACAAACCGATAAATTTAACAATAAACCCCACCTATCAGCAATACATACCTTATACATAAATAGATATAAATACGAAAAATAACGTTAGAATATACAAAGAAAAATAATAATTAAAAATAAAAGATAACATAAGTTCAAATTTGGTGTAGACACAAACATATTACACAGTTTAAAGAAATCTGTTTAAATAAATACGATTACAGCAAATTTGTACATGTTTGTCATTGATTCAGGTTATAATTTGTTTTCAACTGAATGCTATATAAAAACAGAGAAGATGTTAAAAGCATGCTTAGGTGTTCTTTCTCAGAAAATTGGTTCGTGGGGGGGATTTGAATTTTTAATGATTATAATCGATGGAAAGGGATTTGGCTTGAAAAAATATTTTGGGGGAAAAATAGAAAAATACTGTTATCAGCTATCCAATTAATCTTCTCAAAGATTATTATTAAAAAAAAAAATGGAAGTTGTGCAAATTAAAAAAAAAAATGTATTTACCTTACGCATCATGCTTTAAATGAATTATTGCACACTTGACATAAATGAGCAGATTTTTACAGAAATTCTAAAGGTAATGTCTTCTTAATGACCTGACGGTTAGAAAATCGAAATTTTTTCTAACTAAAGACTCTTCCTTAATAAATGTTACAAAGTCTTGCATTGCAATGAGAATGAGAATACCCCTTGAAAATACGATAGTTATGGACCCCACACAGAAGGNGACCTCAAATATCTCGGAAACGGGTAGAGATATCGAAGCGCCTCCTCGCCATTCGATTCCCCGTCGGAAGGCGCTTCTAGAGGGTCACCTCTGGGGATTCGTTTTCACAGTTTCAAACTTTGAACCGCCCATATCTCGACGAACCGTATAGTAGAGGGATTCGCGCGCGGGCGCCGTTCGATTCCTCTCGAGTGAGACGCTTCTTTTGACCTATAATATGTAGGGCTATCTCCACGTTTAGGCTATTTCAGGCGATTTTTTGATTAATTTTTCCATCAAAAATTCCGGTTTTTTTGGACATATCTCCGGACGGAGACCGCTAAGCGCCAGGCGCTTTCAAATTGGAATCCTCGTCGAATGCGTCCGACAGTATTAATACGTTAGGGTTGCGGTGCTTCGTTTGCCGAAATAGCCAGGTTTATGTGCCTGGGTAAGAAATAACGAGACACAGAGATCTCTACTTTTTTTCGTCTCTTCACAGTACTCGCGGAACGGTCAAGTATAGGCGTTCTGCTTGGTCTCAAAAGATCGCGAGCGACCACGGGAACACGCCTGGAACGCCGCCTAGAACGAATCGGAACAGGTTAGTTCGCGCATCGCAAAATGTAAAATTTATTAGTCGAAAAATAAGGCATTTAGCGATTTTTACACATTTTTTGCGAGATAATCTTCGAGAAGAGAGAGGGAGTTCCGGTTTTCTGCGTTCGAATTCCGATAAAATGCGCTTCTGATGAACTCCCAATAAGGCTCTAGCGGCGTTTTCATTTCAAAAACTTTAAACCTCAAATATCTCGAAAACCGGTTAGAGCTAGGTGCGCTTTTCACCATTCGATGTCGCCGTCAAATCGCGTCTGATGGATCATATTAGAAACCTCTAGCGGCGTTATTAATCTTCTTCAACAACTTTGCCTCAACATATCTCGGAAACGGTTAGAGATATCGAAGCGCGCTCCTCGGCCATTCGACTCCCGTCGGAAGTGTGTAGGAGAACTCGCGTCGTCCTATAATCAAGTTGTTTCAACTTGGAACGCCATATCTCGAGAAACCGTAATAGCTAAGTGACGCGCGCGGCGCCGTTGATCTCTCGATTGAGAGCTTCTTTTGACTTTATATAGTATGTTGGGCTATCTGGCACCGTTTAGCTTATTTTTCAGCGATTTTGCTTAATTTTTCATCAAAATTCGGTTTTTTGGCATATCTCCGGAACGGAGACGCTATGGCTCACGGCGCTTTCCAATATGGATTCCTCGTCGAAAATACGCGTCCGACACAGTATATAATACGTTAGGTTGCGTGTGCCTTCGTTCTGGGCCCGGGGGGGGCGCCCCCGAAAATAGCAGGTTAGGTGCCTGGTTAGAATAAGCTCTCAAGATAACGCGTGTTTTTTTTCGTCTCTCTCAACATACTTCCGGAAGGCAGTAGCTAGGGCGTTCTGCTTGGTCTCAAAAGATCCGAGCGACCAGGGGACACGCTGGAAACGCCGCTGAATGAATCGGAACGGTAGTTCGCGTCGCAATTAAGAATTTTAGGTAAAGAAAAAATAAGGAAATTTTAACGATTTTTACAACATTTTTGCGAATATTGCGAGAACGGTTAGAGATACTCGAGTTCCGGTTTTCTGCGTTCGATTCCCCGATAAATCGCTTCTTCTGATAGGATTACCCAAGAAGGCTCTAGCGGCGGATTTTTCTCTCAAAACTTTAACCTCAAATATTCGAAAACGGTTAGAGATATCGGATGCGCTTTCACCATTCGATTCGCCGTCAAAATGCGCGTCTGATGGATCATATTAGAACCTTGCGGCATTTTATTTTTCAAAACTTTGAACTCAATACCGGAAACGGTTAGAGATATCGAGCGAGCTCTCGCCATTCGATTCCCCGTCGGAAGCGCTTCTAGAAGGTCACCTCGCGGTCGTTTTCAAATTTCAAACTTTGAACGCCCATATCTCGAGAACCGTAAATAGCTAGAGGGACGCGCGCGGGCGGCCGTTCCGATTCCTCTCGATGAGACGCTTCTTTTGACCTATAATATGTTGGGCTATCTCCACGTATAGGCTATTTTTCAGCGATTTTTGCTTAAATTTCCATCCAAAATACTCGGGTTTGTGGCCATAATCGCCGGAAACGGAGACCGCTAGCGCACGGCGCTTACAAATATGAAATCCTCGTCGAAATACCGCGTCCGACAGTATATAATCCGTTAAGGTTGCGGTGGCCTTCGTTCTGCCCGAAATAAGCAGGTATATGTGCCTGGGTAAGAAATAAGGCCCAAGAACGCGTGTTTTTTTCGTCTCTTCAACATAACTCGGAACGGCAGTAGCTAGGGCGTTCTGGCTTGGTCTCAAAAGATCCGGAGCGACCAGGGGAACACGCTGGACGCCGCTAGAACCGAATCGGAACGGTATTCGTCGCAAAATAAGAATTTTAGGTCGAAAATAGAGAATTTAAACCGATTTTACACATTTTTTGCCAATATCTCGAGAACAGGTTAGAGATATCGAGTTCCGGTTTTCTGCGTTCGATTCCCCATAAAATGCGCTTCTGATGGACTACCCAAAAGGCTCTAGCGGCGATTCAATCTTCAAACTTTACCTAAATATCTCGAAAACGTTAGAGGATATCGGATCTGCGCTTTTCACCCATTCGATTCGCCGTCAAAATGCGCGTCTGATGGACATATTAGAAGCCTCTAGCGGCGTTTTATATTTTCAAACTTTGACACTCAAATATCTCGGAAACGGTTAGAGATATCGAAGCGCGCTCCTCGCCATTCGATTCCCCCGTCGGAAGACGCTTCTAGAGGTCACCTCGCGGTCGTTTTCAAGTTTCAAACTTTGAACGGCCCATATCTCGAGAACCGTAATAGCTAGAGGACGCGCGCGGCGCCGTTCCGATTCCTCTCGATGAGAACGCTTCTTTTTGACCTATAATATGTTGGGGCTTATCCTCCACGGTTTAGGGCTATTTTTCAGCGATTTTGCTTAAATTTTCCATCAAAATTCCGGTTTTTGGCCATATCTCCGGAACGGAGACCGCTAGCGCACGGCGCTTTTCAAATATGGAATCCTCGTCGAAATACGCGTCCGACAGTATATAATAGTTAGGTGTTGCGGTGCCTTCGTTCTGCCCGAAAATAGCAGTATATGTGCCCAGAGTAAGAAATAAGGCCAAGAAACGCGTGTTTTTTTCGTCTCTTCAACATAACTCCGGAACGGCAGTAGCTTAGGGCGTTCTGCTTGGTCTCAAAAGATCCGGAGCGCCAGGGGAACACGCTGGGACGCCGCCTAGAACCGAATCGGAACGGTAGTTCGCTCGCAAATTAAGAATTTTAGGTCGAAAATAATAAGGAAATTTTAACGATTTTTACACATTTTTTTGCGAATATCTCGAGAACGGTTAGAGATATCGAGTTCCGTTTTCTGCGTTCGATTCCCGATAAAATGCGCTTCTGATGGACTACCCAAAAAAGCTCTAGCGGCGATTTCATCTTCAAAACTTTAACCTCAATATCTCGAAAACGGTTAGAGATATCGGATCGCGCTTTTTTCACCATCTCGATTCGCCGTCAAAATGCGCGTCTGATGGATCATATTAGAAGCCTCTAGCGGCGTTTTAATTTTTCAAAATTTTGACTCAAATATCTCCGAAACGGTTAGAGATATCGAAGCGCGCTCCTCGCCATTCGATCCCCGTCGGAAGGCGCTTCTAGAGGTCACCTCGCGGTCGTTTTCTAAGTTTCAAACTTTGAACGCCCATATCTTCGAGAACCGTAATAAGCTAGAGGGACGCGCGCGGCGCCGTAATCGCGATTCCTCTCGAAGAGACGCTTTCTTTTGACCTATAATATCGTTGGGGCTATCTCCACGTTTAGGCTATTTTTCAGCGATTTTTGCTTAAATTTTCCATCAAAATTCGTTTTTTGGCCATATCTCCGAAACGGAGACCGCTAGCGCCACGGCGCTTTCAAATATGGAATCCTCGTCGAAATACGCGTCCGACAAGTATATAATACGTTAGGGTTGCGGTGCTTCGTTCTGCCGAAATAGCAGGTATATGTGCTGGGTAAGAAATAAGGCGCAAGAAACGCGTGTTTTTTTCGTCTCTCTTAACATAATCCCGGAACGTGGCAGTAGCTAGGGCGTTCTGCTTGGTCTCAAAAGATCCGAGCGACCAGGGGAACATGCTGGACGCCGCTAGCACCGAAAATCGGAACGTAGTTTCGCTCGCAAATTAGAATTTAAGGTCGAAAAATAAGGAAATTTAACGATGTTTAAACATTTTTTGCGAATATCTCGAGAACGGTTAGAGATATCGAGTTCCGGTTTCTGCGTTCGATTCCCCGATAAAATGCGCTCTGATGGACACTACCCAAAAAGGCTCTAGCGGCGATTTTCATCTTCAAAACTTTAACCTCAAATAGTCTCGAAAACGGTTAGAGATATCGGATCGCGCTTTTCACCATTCGATTCGCCGTCAAAATGCGCGTTCTATGGATCATATTAGAAGCCTCTAGCGCACGATTTTAATTTTCAAACTTTGACCTAAATATCTCGGAAACGGTAGAGATATCGAAGCGCGCTACTCCCATTCGATTCCCCGTCGGAAAGCGCATCTAAAGGTCATCCTCGCGGTCGTTTCAAGTTTCAAACTTTGAACGCCCATTCTCGAGAACGTAATAGCTAGAGGGACGCGCGCGCGCCGTTCGATTCCTACTCGATGAGACGCTTCTTTTGACCTATAATTATGTTGGGGCTATCTCCACGTTTAGGCTATTTTTCAGCGATTGTTTGCTTAAAATTTCCATCAAAATTCCCGTTTTTTGCCATTATCTTCCGGAACGGAGACCGCTAGCGCCACGGCGCTTGCTCAAATATGGAATCCTCTCGAAATACGCGTCCGACAGTATATAATACGTTAGGGTTGCGGTGCCTCGTTCTGCCCGAAATAGCAGGTATATGTGCCTGGGTAAAAAAGCCAAGAAACGCGTGTTTTTTTCGTCTTTTTCAACATAACTCCGGAACGGCAGTAGCTAGGGGCGTTCTGCTTGGTCTCAAAAGATCCGGAGCGACCAGGGAACACGCTGAACGCCGCTAGAACCCGAATCGGAACGGTAGTTCGCTCGCAAATTAAGAATTTTAGGGTCGAAAAATAAGGAAATTTAACGATTTTACAACATTTTTGCGAATATCTCTGAGAACGGTTTAGAGATATTCGAGTTCCGGTTTTCTGCGTTCGATTCCCCGTATAAATGCGCTTCTGATGACTACCCAAAAAGGCTCCTAGCGCGATTTTCATCTTCAAAACTTTAACCTCAAATATCTCGAAAACGGTTAGAGATATCGGATCGCGCTTTTCACTTCATTCGATTCGCCGTCAAAATGCAGCGTCTGATGGATCATATTAGAAGCCTCTAGCGGCGTTTTAATTTTTCAAAACTTTGACCTCAAATATCTCGGAAACGGTTAGAGACTATCGAAGCGCGCTCCTGCGCCAATTCGATTCCCGTCGGAAGGCGCTTCTAGAAGTCACCACCTCGCCGTCGTTTCAAGTTTCAAACTTTGAACGCCCATATCTCGAGAACCGTAATAGCTGAGGACGCGCGCGGCGCCGTTCGATTCCTCTCGATGAGACGCTTCTTTTGACCTATAATACGTTGGGGCTACTCCACGTTTAGGCTATTTTTCAGCGATTTTTGCTTAAAATTTCCATCAAAATTCCAGGTTTTTGGCCATAACTCCGGAACGGCAACCGCTAGCGCCAGCGCGCTTTCAAATATGGAATCCTCGTCGAAATACGCGTCGACAGTAATATATACGTTAGGGGTTGCGGTGCCTTCGTTCTGCCGAAATAGCAGGTAATATGTGCCTGGGTAAGAAATAAGGCCCAAGAAACGCGTGTTTTTTTCGTCTCTTAACATAACTCCGGAAGGGCAGTAGCTAGGGCGTTCTGCTTGGTCTCACAGATCCGGAGCGACAGGGGACAGCTGGACGCCGCTAGAACCGAATCGGAACGGTAGTTCGTTCGCAAATTAAGAATTTTAGGTCGAAAAATAAGGAAAATTTAACGATTTTACACATTTTTGCGAATATCTCGAGAAGGTTAGAGATATCGAGTTCCGGTTTTCTGCGTTCGATTCCCCGATAAAAGCGCTTCTGAGGACTATACCAAAAAGGCTCTAGCGGCGATTTTCAATCTTTCAAAATTAACCTCAAATATCTCGAAAACGGTTAGAGATTCGGATCGCGCTTTTCACCATTCGATTCGCCGTCAAAATGCGCGTCTGAAGGATCATATTAGAAGCCTCTACGGCGTTTTTAATTTTTCAAACTTTGACCTCAATATCTCGGAAACGGTTAGAGATATCGGAAGCGCGCTCCTCGCCCATTCGATTCTCCCGTCGGAAGGCGCTTCTTAGAGGTCACCTCGCGGTCGTTTTCAAGTTTAAAACTTTGAACGCCCATATCTCGAGAACCGTAATAGCTAGAGGACGCGCGCGGCGCCGTTCGATTCCTCTCGATGAGACGCTTCTTTTGACTATAATTATGTTGGGCTATCTCCACGTTTAGGCTATTTTTCAGCGATTTTTGCTTAAATTTTCCATCAAAATTCCGGTTTTTTGGCATATCTCCGGAACGGAGACCGCTAGCGCCACGGTCGCTTTCAAATATGGAATCCTTCGTCGAAATACGCGTCGACAGTATATAATACGTTAGGGTTGCGGTGCCTTCGTTCTGCCCGAAATAGCAGGTATATGTGCCTGGGTAAGAAATAAGGCCCAAGAAACGCGTGTTTTTTTCGTCTCTTCAACATAACTCCGGAACGGCAGTAGCTAGGGCGTTCTGCTTGGTCTCAAAAGATCCGGAGCGACCAGGGGAACACGCTGGACGCCGCTAAGACCGAATCGGAACGGTAGTTCGCTCGGCAAAGTTAAGAATTTTAGGTCGAAAAATAAGGAAATTTAACGATTTTTAACACATTTTTGCGAATATTCGAGAACGGTTAGAGATATCGAGTTCCGGTTTCTCTGCGTTCGATTCCCGATAAAATGCGCTTTCTGATGGACTACCCAAAAAGCTCTAGGGCGATTTTCATCTTCAAACTTTAACACTCAATATCTCGAAAACGGTTAGAGATATCGGATCGCGCTTTTCACCATTCGATTCGCCGTCAAAATGCGCGTCTGATGGATCATATTAGAAGCCTCTAGCGGCGTTTTAATTTTTCAAAACTTTGACCTCAAATATCTCGGAAACGGTTAGAGATATCGAAGCGCGCTCCTCGCCATTCGAATTCCCGTCGGAAGGCGCTTCTAGAGGTCACCTCGCGGTCGTTTTCAAGTTTCAAACTTTGAACGCCCATATCTCGAGAACCGTAATAGCTAGAGGGACGCGCGCGGCGCCGTTCGATTCCTCTCGATGAGACGCTTCTTTTGACCTATAATATGTTGGGGCTATCTCCACGTTTAGGCTATTTTTCAGCGATTTTTGCTTAACTTTTCCATAAAAATTCCGGTTTTTTGGCCATATCTCCGGAAACGGAGACGCTAGCGCCACGGCGCTTTCAAATATGGAATCCTCGTCGAAATACGCGTCCGACAGTATATAATACGTTAGGGTTGCGGTGCCTCGTTCTGCCCGAAATAGCAGGTATATGTGCCTGGGTAAGAAATAAGGCCCAAGAAACGCGTGTTTTTTTCGTCTCTTCACATAACTCCGGAACGGCAGTAGCTAGGGCGTTCTGCTTGGTCTCAAAAGATCCGGAGCGACCAGGGGAACACGCTGGACGCCGCTAGAACCGAATCGGAACGGTAGTTCGCTCGCAAATTAAGAATTTTAGGTCGAAAAATAAGGAAATTTAACGATTTTTACACATTTTTGCGAATATCTCGAGAACGGTTAGAGATATCGAGTTCCGGTTTTCTGCGTTCGATTCCCCGATAAAATGCGCTTCTGATGGACTACCCAAAAAGGCTCTAGCGGCGATTTTCATCTTCAAAACTTTAACCTCAAAATATCTCGAAACGGTTAGAGATATCGGATCGCGCTTTCACCATTCGATTCGCCGTCAAATGCGCGTCTGATGGATCATATTAGAAGCCTCTAGCGGCGTTTTAATTTTTCAAAACTTTGACCTCAAATATCTCGGAAACGGTTAGAGATATCGAAGCGCGCTCCTCGCCATTCGACTCCCCGTCGGAAGGCGCTTCTAGAGGTCACCTCGCGGTCGTTTTCAAGTTTCAAACTTTGAACGCCCATATCTCGAGAACCGTAATAGCTAGAGGGACGCGCGCGGCGCCGTTCGATTCCTCTCGATGAGACGCTTCTTTTGACCTATAATATGTTGGGGCTATCTCACGTTTAGGCTATTTTTCAGCGATTTTTGCTTAAATTTTCATCAAAATCCGGTTTTTTGGCCATATCTCCGGAACGGAGACCGCTAGCGCCACGGCGCTTTCAAATATGGATCCTCGTCGAAATACGCGTCCGACAGTATATAATACGTTAGGGTTGCGGTGCCTTCGTTCTGCCCGAAATAGCAGGTATATGTGCCTGGGTAAGAAATAAGGCCCAAGAAACGCGTGTTTTTTTCGTCTCTTCAACATAACTCCGGAACGGCAGTAGCTAGGGCGTTCTGCTTGGTCTCAAAAGATCCGGAGCGACCAGGGGAACACGCTGGACGCCGCTAGAACCGAATCGGAACGGTAGTTCGCTCGCAAATTAAGAATTTTAGGTCGAAAAATAAGGAAATTTAACGATTTTTACACATTTTTGCGAATATCTCGAGAACGGTTAGAGATATCGAGTTCCGGTTTTCTGCGTTCGATTCCCCGATAAAATGCGCTTCTGATGGACTACCCAAAAGGCCTAGCGGCGATTTCATCTTCAAACTTAAACCTCAAATATCTCGAAAACGGTTAGAGATATCGGATCGCGCTTTTCACCATTCGATTCGCCGTCAAAATGCGCGTCTGATGGATCATATTAGAAGCCTCTAGCGGCGTTTTAATTTTTCAAAACTTTGACCTCAAATATCTCGGAAACGGTTAGAGATATCGAAGCGCGCTCCTCGCCATTCGATTCCCCGCGGAAGGCGCTTCTAGAGGTCACCTCGCGGTCGTTTTCAAGTTTCAAACTTTGAACGCCCATATCTCGAGAACCGTAATAGCTAGAGGGACGCGCGCGGCGCCGTTCGATTCCTCTCGATGAGACGCTTCTTTTGACCTATAATATGTTGGGGCTATCTCCACGTTTAGGCTATTTTTCAGCGATTTTTGCTTAATTTTCCATCAAAATTCCGGTTTTTTGGCCATATCTCCGGAACGGAGACCGCTAGCGCCACGGCGCTTTCAAATATGGAATCCTCGTCGAAATACGCGTCCGACAGTATATAATACGTTAGGGTTGCGGTGCCTTCGTTCTGCCCGAAATAGCAGGTATATGTGCCTGGGTAAGAAATAAGGCCCAAGAAACGCGTGTTTTTTCGTCTCTTCAACATAACTCCGGAACGGCAGTAGCTAGGGCGTTCTGCTTGGTCTCAAAGAATCCGGAGTGACCAGGGGAACACGCTGGACGCCGCTAGAACCGAATCGGAACGGTAGTTCGCTCGCAAATAAGAATTTTAGGTCGAAAATAAGGAAATTTAACGGATTTTTACACATTTTGCGAATATCTCGAGAACGGTTAGAGATATCGAGTTCCGGTTTTTCTGCGTTCGATTCCCCGATAAAATGCGCTTCTGATGGACTACCAAAAAGGCTCTAGCGGCGATTTTCATCTTCAAAACTTTAACCTCAAATATCTCGAAACGGTTAGAGATATCGGATCGCGCTTTTCACCATTCGATTCGCCGTCAAAATGCGCGTCTGATGGATCATATTAGAAGCCTCTAGCGGCGTTTTAATTTTTCAAAACTTTGACCTCAAATATCGCGAAACGGTTAGAGATATCGAAGCGCGCTCCTCGCATTCGACTCCCGTCGGAAGGCGCTTCTAGAGGTCACTCGCGTCGTTTTCAAGTTTCAAACTTTGAACGCCCATATCTCGAGAACCGTAATAGCTAGAGGGACGCGCGCGGCGCCGTTCGATTCCTCTCGATGAGACGCTTCTTTTGACCTATAATATGTTGGGGCTATCTCCACGTTTAGGCTATTTTTCAGCGATTTTTGCTTAAATTTTCCATCAAAATTCCGGTTTTTTGGCCATATCTCCGGAACGGAGACCGCTAGCGCCACGGCGCTTTCAAATATGGAATCCTCGTCGAAATACGCGTCCGACAGTATATAATACGTTAGGGTTGCGGTGCCTTCGTTCTGCCCGAAATAGCAGGTATATGTGCCTGGGTAAGAAATAAGACCCCAGAAACGCGTGTTTTTTTCGTCTCTTCAACATAACCCGAACGGCAGTAGCTAGGGCGTTCTGCTTGGTCTCAAAAGATCCGGAGCGACCAGGGGAACACGCTGGACGCCGCTAGAACCGAATCGGAACGGTAGTTCGCTCGCAAATTAAGAATTTTAGGTCGAAAAATAAGGAAATTTAACGATTTTTACACATTTTTGCGAATATCTCGAGAACGGTTAGAGATATCGAGTTCCGGTTTCCTGCGTTCGATTCCCCGATAAAATGCGCTTCTGATGGACTACCCAAAAAGGCTCTAGCGGCGATTTTCATCTTCAAAACTTTAAACCTCAAATATCTCGAAAACGGTTAGAGATATCTGATCGCGCTTTTCACCATTCGATTCGCGTCAAAATGCGCGTCTGATGGATCATATTAGAAGCCTCTAGCGGCGTTTTTAATTTTTCAAAACTTTGACCTCAAATATCTCGGAAACGGTTAGAGATATCGAAGCGCGCTCCTCGCCATTCGACTCCCTCGGAAGGCGCTTCTAAGGTCACCTCGCGGTCGTTTTCAAGTTTCAAACTTTGAACGCCCATATCTCGAGAACCGTAATAGCTAGAGGACGCGCGCGCGGCGCGTTCGATTCCTCTCGATGAGACGCTTCTTTTGACCTATAATATGTTGGGGCTATCTCCACGTTTAGGCTATTTTTCAGCGATTTTTGCTTAAATTTTCCATCAAAATTCCGGTTTTTTTTGCCATATCTCCGGAACGGAGACCGCTAGCGCCACGCGCTTTCAAATATGGAATCCTCGTCGAAATACGCGTCCGAAGTATATAATACGTTAGGGTTGCGGTGCCTTCGTTCTGCCCGAAATAGCAGGTATATGTGCCTGGGTAAGAAATAAGGCCCAAGAAACGCGTGTTTTTTTCGTCTCTTCAACATAACTCCGGAACGGCAGTAGCTAGGGCGTTCTGCTTTGGTCTCAAAAGATCCGGAGCGACCAGGGGACACGCTGGACGCCGCTAGAACCGAATCGGAACGGTAGTTCGCTCGCAAATTAAGAATTTTAGGTCGAAAAATAAGGAAATTTAACGATTTTTACACATTTTTGCGAATATCTCGAGAACGGTTAGAGATATCGAGTTCCGGTTTTCTGCGTTCGATCCCCGATAAAATGCGCTTCTGATGGACTACCCAAAAAGGCTCTAGCGGCGATTTTCATCTTCAAAACTTTAACCTCAAATATCTCGAAAACGGTTAGAGATATCGGATCGCGCTTTTCACCATTCGATTCGCCGTCAAAATGCGCGTCTGATGGATCATATTAGAAGCCTCTAGCGGCGTTTTAATTTTTCAAAACTTTGACCTCAAATATCTCGGAAACGGTTAGAGATATCGAAGCGCGCTCCTCGCCATTCGATTCCCCGTCGGAAGGCGCTTCTAGAGGTCACCTCGCGGTCGTTTTCAAGTTTCAAACTTTGAACGCCCATATCTCGAGAACCGTAATAGCTAGAGGGACGCGCGCGGCGCCGTTCGATTCCTCTCGATGAGACGCTTCTTTTGACCTATAATATGTTGGGGCTATCTCCACGTTTAGGCTATTTTTCAGCGATTTTTGCTTAAATTTCCATCAAAATTCCGGTTTTTTGCCATATCTCCGGAACGGAGACCGCTAGCGCCACGGCGCTTTCAAATATGGAATCCTCGTCGAAATACGGTCCGACAGTATATAATACGTTAGGGTTGCGGTGCCTTCGTTCTGCCCGAATAGCAGGTATATGTGCCTGGGTAAGAAATAAGGCCCAAGAAACGCGTGTTTTTTTCGTCTCTTCAACATAACTCCGGAACGGCAGTAGCTAGGGCGTTCTGCTTGGTCTCAAAAGATCCGGAGCGACCAGGGGAACACGCTGGACGCCGCTAGAACCGAATCGGAACGGTAGTTCGCTCGCAATTAAGAATTTTAGGTCGAAAAATAAGGAAATTTAACGATTTTTACCACATTTTTGCGAATATCTCGAGAACGGTTAGAGATCTCGAGTTCCGGTTTTCTGCGTTCGATTCCCCGATAAAATGCGCTTCTGATGGACTACCAAAATGGCTCTAGCGGCGATTTTCATCTTCAAAACTTTAACCTCAAATATCTCGAAACGGTTAGAGATATCGGATCGCGCTTTTCACCATTCGATTCGCCGTCAAAATGCGCGTCTGATGGATCATATTAGAAGCCTCTAGCGGCGTTTTAATTTTTCAAAACTTTGACCTCAAATATCTCGGAAACGGTTAGAGATATCGAAGCGCGCTCCTCGCCATTCGATTCCCCGTCGGAAGGCGCTTCTAGAGGTCACCTCGCGGTCGTTTTCAAGTTTCAAACTTTGAACGCCCATATCTCGAGAACCGTAATAGCTAGAGGGACGCGCGCGGCGCCGTTCGATTCCTCTCGATGAGACGCTTCTTTTGACCTATAATATGTTGGGGCTATCTCCACGTTTAGGCTATTTTTCAGCGATTTTTGCTTAAATTTTCCATCAAAATTCCGGTTTTTTGGCCATATCTCCGGAACGGAGACCGCTAGCGCCACGGCGCTTTCAAATATGGAATCCTCGTCGAAATACGCGTCCGACAGTATATAATACGTTAGGGTTGCGGTGCCTTCGTTCTGCCCGAAATAGCAGGTATATGTGCCTGGGTAAGAAATAAGGCCCAAGAAACGCGTGTTTTTTTCGTCTCTTCAACATAACTCCGGAACGGCAGTAGCTAGGGCGTTCTGCTTGGTCTCAAAAGATCCGGAGCGACCAGGGGAACACGCTGGACGCCGCTAGAACCGAATCGGAACGGTAGTTCGCTCGCAAATTAAGAATTTTAGGTCGAAAAATAAGGAAATTTAACGATTTTTACACATTTTTGCGAATATCTCGAGAACGGTTAGAGATATCGAGTTCCGGTTTTCTGCGTTCGATTCCCCGATAAAATGCGCTTCTGATGGACTACCCAAAAAGGCTCTAGCGGCGATTTTCATCTTCAAAACTTTAACCTCAAATATCTCGAAAACGGTTAGAGATATCGGATCGCGCTTTTCACCATTCGATTCGCCGTCAAAATGCGCGTCTGATGGATCATATTAGAAGCCTCTAGCGGCGTTTTAATTTTTCAAAACTTTGACCTCAAATATCTCGGAAACGGTTAGAGATATCGAAGCGCGCTCCTCGCCATTCGATTCCCCGTCGGAAGGCGCTTCTAGAGGTCACCTCGCGGTCGTTTTCAAGTTTCAAACTTTGAACGCCCATATCTCGAGAACCGTAATAGCTAGAGGGACGCGCGCGGCGCCGTTCGATTCCTCTCGATGAGACGCTTCTTTTGACCTATAATATGTTGGGGCTATCTCCACGTTTAGGCTATTTTTCAGCGATTTTTGCTTAAATTTTCCATCAAAATTCCGGTTTTTTGGCCATATCTCCGGAACGGAGACCGCTAGCGCCACGGCGCTTTCAAATATGGAATCCTCGTCGAAATACGCGTCCGACAGTATATAATACGTTAGGGTTGCGGTGCCTTCGTTCTGCCCGAAATAGCAGGTATATGTGCCTGGGTAAGAAATAAGGCCCAAGAAACGCGTGTTTTTTTCGTCTCTTCAACATAACTCCGGAACGGCAGTAGCTAGGGCGTTCTGCTTGGTCTCAAAAGATCCGGAGCGACCAGGGGAACACGCTGGACGCCGCTAGAACCGAATCGGAACGGTAGTTCGCTCGCAAATTAAGAATTTTAGGTCGAAAAATAAGGAAATTTAACGATTTTTACACATTTTTGCGAATATCTCGAGAACGGTTAGAGATATCGAGTTCCGGTTTTCTGCGTTCGATTCCCCGATAAAATGCGCTTCTGATGGACTACCCAAAAAGGCTCTAGCGGCGATTTTCATCTTCAAAACTTTAACCTCAAATATCTCGAAAACGGTTAGAGATATCGGATCGCGCTTTTCACCATTCGATTCGCCGTCAAAATGCGCGTCTGATGGATCATATTAGAAGCCTCTAGCGGCGTTTTAATTTTTCAAAACTTTGACCTCAAATATCTCGGAAACGGTTAGAGATATCGAAGCGCGCTCCTCGCCATTCGATTCCCCGTCGGAAGGCGCTTCTAGAGGTCACCTCGCGGTCGTTTTCAAGTTTCAAACTTTGAACGCCCATATCTCGAGAACCGTAATAGCTAGAGGGACGCGCGCGGCGCCGTTCGATTCTTCTCGATGAGACGCTTCTTTTGACCTATAATATGTTGGGGCTATCTCCACGTTTAGGCTATTTTTCAGCGATTTTTGCTTAAATTTTCCATCAAAATTCCGGTTTTTTGGCCATATCTCCGGAACGGAGACCGCTAGCGCCACGGCGCTTTCAAATATGGAATCCTCGTCGAAATACGCGTCCGACAGTATATAATACGTTAGGGTTGCGGTGCCTTCGTTCTGCCCGAAATAGCAGGTATATGTGCCTGGGTAAGAAATAAGGCCCAAGAAACGCGTGTTTTTTTCGTCTCTTCAACATAACTCCGGAACGGCAGTAGCTAGGGCGTTCTGCTTGGTCTCAAAAGATCCGGAGCGACCAGGGGAACACGCTGGACGCCGCTAGAACCGAATCGGAACGGTAGTTCGCTCGCAAATTAAGAATTTTAGGTCGAAAAATAAGGAAATTTAACGATTTTTACACATTTTTGCGAATATCTCGAGAACGGTTAGAGATATCGAGTTCCGGTTTTCTGCGTTCGATTCCCCGATAAAATGCGCTTCTGATGGACTACCCAAAAAGGCTCTAGCGGCGATTCATCTTCAAAACTTTAACCTCAAATATCTCGAAAACGGTTAGAGATATCGGATCGCGCTTTTCACCATTCGATTCGCCGTCAAAATGCGCGTCTGATGGATCATATTAGAAGCCTCTAGCGGCGTTTTAATTTTTCAAAACTTTGACCTCAAATATCTCGGAAACGGTTAGAGATATCGAAGCGCGCTCCTCGCCATTCGATTCCCCGTCGGAAGGCGCTTCTAGAGGTCACCTCGCGGTCGTTTTCAAGTTTCAAACTTTGAACGCCCATATCTCGAGAACCGTAATAGCTAGAGGGACGCGCGCGGCGCCGTTCGATTCCTCTCGATGAGACGCTTCTTTTGACCTATAATATGTTGGGGCTATCTCCACGTTTAGGCTATTTTCAGCGATTTTTGCTTAAATTTTCCATCAAAATTCCGGTTTTTTGGCCATATCTCCGGAACGGAGACCGCTAGCGCACGGCGCTTTCAAATATGGAATCCTCGTCGAAATACGCGTCCGACAGTATATAATACGTTAGGGTTGCGGTGCCTTCGTTCTGCCCGAAATAGCAGGTATATGTGCCTGGGTAAGAAATAAGGCCCAAGAAACGCGTGTTTTTTTCGTCTCTTCAACATAACTCCGGAACGGCAGTAGCTAGGGCGTTCTGCTTGGTCTCAAAAGATCCGGAGCGACCAGGGGAACACGCTGGACGCCGCTAGAACCGAATCGGAACGGTAGTTCGCTCGCAAATTAAGAATTTTAGGTCGAAAAATAAGATAATCAAAATTCACGTTTTTTGCCCATATTTTTCCGTCGCTTCAACATAACTCCGGAACGACAGTAGCTAGAGGGTTAGGCTTGGTTTCAAAAGACTCGAAACGACCAGGGGACGTTTCTGACAGCGGTAAGACAAAGTCAGAGCGGTAGTTCGCTCACAAGCGATTTAAAAGCAACGAATAAGAATATAATTTGAATAGAATATGGCATTTTAATAATTATTTCTTTAAAGCGGGCTTTGTGCTACCTCATTGTACCACAGTAGCTATGCATAGACTGCGTGGGGGCAACGCTACTGATTTTTTTCCCCCACTTCGAACATGTAATGTCCGTACTCTAGCTATTATATCATCATAATTTCACTGTTTTACATTTACTTGAATAACACAAAGAAAAAGGATTTTTTTTTATTTTATATGCCTATGATTTCGTGGAAATGGTGCCTCTACATAAGTGGCAGAATCATGAGGAATGTAAGCGTGAGATCAAAGGCGGCCGGCATTACAGCGCGTTCACCTAACGATCTACAGCTCGACCACTACAACATATGGCTCGTTCTCATTCGCCAAATGAATTTTGATGGATAGAAAAAAGATCGTTGTAAGATACGTACGTACTTTATACAAAACATCCGTTGTCACATATAATATAAACATACATATTATGTGTTCTATATACTTTATACAATAAATTTCTCTCTATCAATATGTATATTTCATCTAATATTTGTTTATGGTCGCCTTTTTAAACGGTATTTGTCATTACAGAAATAACAGCAATATCACATTACCGGATTACACCGAAAATAAATTAGCGGCTATTGACACAAACTTGTTTATATATCATCAAGAAGTACGTGGTCTCGGCATTCGAGTAATATATTTTTTTTAATTGATTGATTCGACCGCTGTATGTCGGCATCCTCTGTTCAGACTTCAAGCTGATGTTTGGCCGCTCGGATGATGTCGTTCTTATGCAAATATGTGCGGTTTATAGTTTTTTTTATTTGCGTGCCTGTGGCATATTGTTAGATATTTTTGCAAATTAGATATTTTTTTTTGGGAAATGAAATAATAATTAACTTCTAAATAATGTGTAAATCTTGCAGTTATTATTATTGTTTCTAGAGATGTTAAAAGCCTATTTTAAGCCTGCTAGTCTGCTTCGCCTTTACTATCGTTCGAGTTAATATGAATGAATCGCACTAGTATCACAGAGAAATCGATTTAATTGCCGCAAACAAATTTATTTTGTTATCGTAGATTTTGTTGATTCAAATGTGAAAATTCTTAATAAGAAGATAATGAAAAAAAACTATAGAAACTTTGAAACGAAATAACAGAGTTCAGATGAAGGGAAAAATAACGGGAATCATGGCAAATGTTCGAAAGCACCTCCGTTGTTTTCAATGCACTCTTGACATCTTTTTCGAACGGATGTATAATGGTTTTATTTCTGCAAAGGCATGAATTCTTTCATCGAGTTGTTGTCGGATTAAGATGACTTCTTTATAAATTTTATTTTCCAACACTCCCCAAAGAAAAAAAATCCGGAGATTGTGGTGGCCACCTTATAGGTCCATGTGTTCCTATCCAGCGGTTTCTAAAGTGAATACATATTTAAATACTCTCTTATTCGAAGACCGTTATGGGTAGGGTTACCATACGTCCGTATTTTCTACGGACAGTCCGTATTTTGTAAGCCTTATTCGTAGATTATAAACTATCCGCAGTTTGTACGTATTTCTGCAAGGCGTCCGTATTTTTTTTTCTAGTTTCCAATTTGTCGTACTCAAGTCATACTTTTGTCATTTTATAGTCATTTTAGCATTCACTTTCGTATGATGTGCGTTAACATTGCATTTCCAGTCGCACCACTTGATACTCAAAGAATTTTATCAACTTTTGCATAATTAACAGAGCGAAAACTGAAAAGTCAGCAACAACTGTCATACGAAAACGTACTTGTCAGTTTTCACTGTGTTAATTATGCAAAAATTCACAAAATTATTTGAGTATTAACCAGATTTAGAAATATTACTGTAGTTGAGCTGCTAAAAACAAAAAAAAATGAAATACGTAATTCAATTAAACAAGATTTGGAAAATTGTGATTTTCAATTTTTTAAAGTATCTTTACAAGACTGTAAAAAGCTTTTTCCGGGCTGTTGAGCCGTGGTCTTGTGGAATTACTTTCGTACGTTTCGTTCACATTTGCAGTGAACATCTTTAGCGGCGAGGCCGCAGTTTCCTTCGTGATGGCTCGTCGTTTAGTGGCGTTTAGTTATCCTTACAAAAATTTGCATACCGCCTCAGAATTGAATTCTAAACAACTTTTTCAAATAACTTTTTTCGATATCATGTCATCTAACCTCACTTTTTGGAGATTCACAGCATATTTTCATATTTACCGTCATACTAGTGGTCACGTGACGTGTGTCAAAATAGATTTTGCGGTTTCTAGACATGCACCACCTATCTCCCAAAAAAAGTTTTAGTATGTTTTAATAATAAAAAAAATTCTATATGTTGCAATATTTATGCAGGTCACTGTATATAAAGTAATCGTTATTTATTAATTTAAACCTGCATTTTATATTTATACCTATCACTGCTGTTCGATTTACGACTAATTCAAATTTTGTATTTCTTTTGAAAAAATATTGTGAGACTTTTGAGGTAAAATCTTTGGAACTAGGGAATTTATAATCGAAATATTATTTTATCTTGTTATTTTAATATTAATAAAAACACACTATTATTATAACCAATAAAAAATATTTCTGACGTGTAGAGCTTTTCGTTCTAATATCTGATATAAAAATCGTGGTTTTGAATGCATCCTCGCTATATCTCTTTCACTATTTAATGTCAAAGGAGGAAGCCGGAGAAATAAAAAATTGATATGAAATCGTCAGATATCAATTAGATTAAAAAATATAAGTATAACGGAGAAATGCTTTACTGATTTCAGTATAACTGGATACCTTAAATATTTTCATGCGATCCATTTTGATACGTTCATTATTATTTGCATACGTATAAAATGAATAAAAGTAGTAAACCCAGTGATATTGCTATTTATTGTATAATTAACATGGCTTTGGTCTAGTTCCTAGTCGTAGTTCAACTGTAAAATGAAAATACCTTTTAAAACCATTTAATAAGACTACAGTTATTCGAAATACTTCAAACATCAAATAAATTTATTCCTACGCAAAGATACCAAATACATAACAGATGCATTCAACTTCGCACATTAATAAATCTAGCCTAAGCTTTATTTAAAATAACAGAGACAGCACATCTGTAGGTTTGTTCGCTGGTGTTACACTTTCTACACTGGCTTGTGATTAAAATAAGATAGAAGATTTACTCTGTAGCTACCTAAGAAAGATAAAACATGCACCAGTGTAATTGATGTAACACCAGCGAACAAACCTTGTGTTTACACATTTCGAAGCGGCCGGTTAATGCATGGATCTGTCTACTATCCACGCTAAACATGTAGGCTCTATTTTACCCTGTAGGTTGTACAATTAGAAAGTGTCGCTAGTGTACATACCCAGACTAAGACTGCAATGTTTCAACTACTAGTAAGTTTTGTTTAATTCAATGAACGATTTTCTTGGATTAATATATATTTTTTTTTTTCTTAAAAATTAAATAAACATTGTTTTTATTCCGAGAATAGATATATTTATTTGCGTATATAGGAAACAATGATATTCTTAACTTAAGGGTGGGCAAAAAGTGGTGGGGACAATGCATTTTTAATTTCCTCAGTTTCTTCAAAAATAAAAATATTTAATTATGTTTTAAGTTATGAAATAAATCTGTATTTCACACTAATCATAATAAAGAAATAGCAAAAGGATCTGTAATTGAATAACGCCGAAAAAGAAAAAATCGGTTGAAGAGTGTCATTATGATCCTTACGTTTTGTATATTGTGTATGTGTAAGAAAAATTGAAAAATATTCGCTCATTTGGGAGAAACTTAGGAAAACGCATTTTGTAAAACAGTGGGCCATCCTATAAAATTTATGATTTCATGCCCATCATAGAAGTGTAGCACTTTATTCGAAGATGGCGACACAGAATTTTAAAAAAAAATATTTTTGTTAATGTAGATTGAATTCATTGTTGATAGCCTATATTAACTGCATTTTCATTAATAACAATAATACCGAAAATTTCTGTAAATAAAATGGAAAAAATTGAAAGATAAATTGTTACATTCCAGTTATGTATTCCCTGCGTTAGTCCAAATTATTTCCTTATAAAAATCACTCACAATTGAAAGGTAATTCGTTATAAAAGTATTTATTTTTCCTCATAGCTACAATTGTACTGTACAAATAAAATAAACTGCGTATATAAAATATCTTATAGTAAAGAAAGTAATGTGTATATAGTTATACATGTCAGAAGAATAATAATACAGAAATTTGCTAAATTCAAGAATAAGTATTAATTATGGGCAAGCAAGTAATTCGAGTTATTTAATGATCATCAATAATCGATTGATGCCTTGTCCATCATTCAATCATGTCCACACTACCTTTTTATCAGTTATCTCCTCTGTCTATGTATTCCATCTCCTCCAGCAATTAATTCTCTAATATTTAATTTACACCCTTACGAAAACCATGTCCTCCAAAGTACTAAATTGATTTTAAAAAGTAATTGTGCAATTGTCATTTGCATAATATTCCTCGGGATATAAATTATTGTATCTTCTCCAGAGGAAAATATCCTAGATAAAATTGGGAAAAATATGAGATGAGCTCAGCCTTTTTGAGGACCGTAGTATTTGCTATATTGCTATCTTGAATGACTGGCAGATTTATGTGGAATATATATTTTTCTTTGCAGACTAATTTTCTTATTTCTTAAGATGCGATTTTTAGGTTATGTCACTGCACAAAAACACGTCGATATCAGAAAACATTGACCTTTTCTAGCAATGATAGCTATAATAATAATTGTCGCAATAACTTATTTTGTTGAAATAATTAACACCTTTCCATATATTGTTTTGACAAAAATGTATGCATTTGTACTCGCAATAAGTGCCTTTTAGATTAGACATACACAGCAGTGCGATCCTCAGACCGGCAGGGCTCATTTCAAGTTTTTCTAGAATTATTTCATTTCGGTAACAAGCCAGATATAATATAACCATCATGGACATTTGCCACGTATTCTCTCATACCTGTTGATCTCCTCATATATCCTACAACAGTGCTTTTTCTATAAAACAATAAAATAATCTAGTAAGCACAGATAAGTCTCGAGCACTCTCAATTCTCCTTACAAAAAAAAAAAATTTTACTCTGATTCATTTCACACTCGTTTATGTTATGTTTATCTGTTTATGTTCAAAAATCACATACGAACTTAATATGCCTTGCATTCATTGGCAATTCCCGGCGCCTCGCCGACACGAAAATTTCTGCTTTTTAGCGGCAATACAAATTTATCAACTTTTTTAATAATTGAAATAAGTGTACCGATACAAAAAACAAAATACAAAAAATAAACCATAAAAATAACGTTTTTTTTTTTAATTTCTATTGATTCATTCTATAATAATAGTAATAATTCATGTAATAATTGCCTCTAAAACAAAACTTTTTTCCTCTAGCTACCTTCTAAAAAGGAATTTCTCTCTCATATACACAAAATGACTAAAAATAGCACCCGACCTCGTGATTCACTCAACTTGACCACGTGATACATCCCATGTGTTTACACAAATATACGAATGTATATATTATTTTTCGCCCAAACAATTTTGAAACAGGCCGCGCCATCTACATTTTAAAAGCTTGTTAATCTCGCACCTCTTTGACAGAAACGAAATTTTTTATGTTTGTACGCCCCCTTAAGTAAAATTTCTTTAAATATTTCTTTTTATGTGTACACTACACTAAATAATTTGCTTCAATATATTTGAACTTTCTAACCTAATATTTTGTTTTAGTTAATAGCGTACATTTTTTGCATATATTTGAAACAACAAAAGGCATGCTTGTTTCAACGAAAATATATTTGGTTGGTTTAAATATATCGGTTTTTCAGTGTATATATACAACAAAAAATGTGTGTCTGAAATTTCCTTAAGCAACTACACCCTTGTTCTAAATTTATTTCATTAGAAGGATGTTATCCCTAACTAAATCAGAGCTCAGAGCGCCATTTATTTGCCTCCTAAACAGTTGTTCTTTGCGGTTTTAACTCGAGACCAAAGCTAAGAGGGACCGGGCTGCTATTCCTGTATTGTACTCGAGGGAGGTTCTAACCCTCCCGAAAAAAAGCTGATATATAATATTGCCTAGAGCATTTATAGCTATTTAGACGTTAGTTTCGTACAGCTGTTCGGTATAAAAAAAGAAAACTACGCCGGCTAGCAGGGAGATCCCGCTAATTAAAGGGGAAGATTTACTTTTTGGAATTTTCTACATGCCCTATTCATCCATTGCATATAGCCATTATGTTCTTTACACCAATGTTTATCTTCATAGAAAACCGAACGATGATCCTCGGACAATAGGAGAGGTATACCTTACTAATCCCTCCTTAAAATACCATCTTATACTATAGGCCAGTGGTTCTCAAACTGTGGTACGTAAATTTTTAGGGGGTACGCGGCCGGCCAACAATAAAATAAAACAACCCGGGACACGTATGGACACGTTGACGTGCGCGCGCCACTAAGAGCTTAGTCATCAGAGTGGGGCTGTGTGGCCGGCCAATCACTCGTGTCACTGCACTGCAGTAGCATTGCCTGTTATTACAAGCTCGCTCTCAGTATTGTGTTACTTTTTTTTGGTGTGTTGTGTTATTCTGCGGACACTCAATCTTGTTGAACACGTTTACGGACATCTGTTTGAAAACTGAGTCAGGTACACGTAAGTGAATTTTACAATAAAAATTAACAATGGATAAATGGCTCCTAAAGAAAGGCTCATGAAGATCTGCATCAAAATTCTGGGCCATCAACTTCACAAAATGAAAGTAGACCTGAACGTCTTGTTACTAATGAGCAGCTCAAGGAAAAAATAAAAAAACCCGAAAAACTGGCAAATGAATATAAAAGTAAAAAGAGAAAATATGACGAGTTGTACTTAAAATTAGGTTTTACTTGGACTGGAAGCTCAGACGAGCCTAATCCACAATGCGTTGTTTGTTCAGAAATTTTATCAAACATTCTATGAACCTTCTCTTTTAAAACGCCATTTTGAAGCAAACATGAGAACTTAGTCAAAAAGGAGTTACGGTACTTTGAACGTCTTTTGGAAGATTTGAAAAGTAGGAAAAGACGATAAAACACTTTTCTGGTGCAGAACAAAATGAAAGTGCTCTAAAAGCTTCTTACAAAGTTAGTCATTTAATTGCGAAGTCTGGTAAAACCATACTATTGGCGAAAACTTAATCCTCCTGCCGCAGCAGAAATTGTTTCTGTATGTTTGGAGAGAACGAGGCAAAAAGAATTACAGCAATTCCATTATCAAATGATACAGTTTCAGGAGAATTAGTGATATGGCGTATGACACAAAAGACAACTTGTTGGAGCAATTCGAGCTAGTCCTTGCTTTGGTATACAACTCGATGAAACCACGGATGTCGCTGGCTAGCCCAACTGATCGTTTTTGTACGTGGCATTTTTCAAGATGAAATATTTGAAGATATTTTATTTTGTAAGACACTTAAAACATCGACAAAAGGTGAAGATATTTTCAATTTGTTAGATTCTTTTTTTTCCGAAAACCAGCTCGAGTGGAAAAACTGTGTGTCAGTGTGTATGGATGGTGCTAAGCTATGAGCGGTCACTCACAGGGCTGGTAGGCCATATTAAAAAGGGTTTCAACTGAGTGTAAGTTCACTCATTGTGTCTTCACCGAGAGGCTTTGGTGGCTAAGCACCTCCCTGATGAACTTAAGATGTCCTTGATCAGAGTGTGAAAATTGTGAACTTCATAAAAACTAGGCCCCTAAAATCTCGTTACTTTAAAATTCTATGCCAGGATATGGGGAGCCTCCATGAGAACTTATTGCTACATACTGAGGCACGATGGCTTTCTCGGGAAATGTTTTGTCCCGTGTATTTGAACTCCACAAAGAATTACATAATTTTTTACCGAACACAAATCCCATCTGTCTTCTGTACTTACTGATTTTGATTGGCTTTTGAAGTTGGCTTATTTAAGTGATATTTTTGGAAAACTCAACATCTGGAATTTATCCATGCAAGGCGTGTTTCTGATATTTTTAATATAGAAAAGAAAACTGATGCAATGGTAAAAAAGATCATTCTCTGGGAAAAACAAATAGAAAATAACAACTGCGAGCCGTTTGCATTTTTGCAAGATAATGAGAAAAACATATCTGATTTTACTGAACTCAAGACTCAAATGGGCCAGCATTTGAATGCATTGAAGATCCGCATAAGAGAGTACTTTCACTTTGGAGAACAGTATAACTGGATACGTGACCCCTTTAATGCTGATGCTATGGACACTAACCTGACTATCTTTCAAAAGGAACACCTCATTGAAGTATCATGTGATCCCACGTTGAAAAACAATATTTGACTGCTGGTACTACGTTGTTAGATTTCTGGATCGGTATTGGGAAGGAATACAAAGAATTGTCAAGCACTGCTGTTAAATTTCTTGTTGGGTTTTCCACCACTTATTTATGTGAAAAGGGTTTCTCAAGTTTAACCTATCTTAAAAATAAATCTAGAAACAAATTAAATGTTGAAGATGATTTAAGATTGTATTTAACCAAGTTAAAACCCAATTTTGATAAACTGTGCAAAGGGAAACAAGCTCACCCTTCTCACTAATCGCTTTTTGTTCTTTAAATTTTGTGTGTGTTTGTTTTTAATGTAATAAAAATGTTTGTAAACAATATCTCTTTGTTTTTATTTAAACATGATGCGTAATTCAGTTTCAAAGGTTAACACTATACTTCTATGCTACATAGAAGGCTTTAAGATTTGTTTAATATTTTAATTATAGTTTATTAGTACCGTACTGAGAAGGGGTACCTAAAATGTTTTGTGGGTAAAAAGGGGTACAGTGTCTAAATAAGTTTGAGAACCACTGCTATAGGCTATAGCCACCCCAGTTCTAAATACCCTTGTATACGCGTCATCCTCATGTTATACCGCGTTTTATAAAAATAGATCCTCTTCAACCGTGTACGACTCGGAACAGCACTAAGAGCAGGTAGTATCTCTCGTATTTGCTGTGCGACAACCAGTAGCCGTTGGTCGAAGGAGGGGAGGGGGAACCATCTGAAAGAGGAGATGAAACAAAGATGGATCTTCCGGCGCGCTTGTATTTCTGTCGAGAATTTGAAAGGGACAAAGAGGGACGTTGTTGTTCACGGAAGAATGGATCTGTAGTGGTGAACGGTATTGATCTGTTACGGTTAAATGCGGCGATAATTGAAGGTATGTACACGCTCTGGGAATCGTATAATATGTTGTGCGCCAGTAACAGTAAATACAATGAATGCCCTGTTCGTATCTACGTACAGGATGTTATAGCGCTGTTGTGGAGATGTTTGCGTTTGCAATAATCGATGGTTAGTGGGATTTTTCGGGAATTGTGTTCGGTATATATTGAGTTTGGTTGTCGTTAAGGTGTAATAACAACAAAGATATGTATTGAAACTTTGAATAAAAAGATTTTTATAGTAATAAGATTAATAAGATACAAAAATAATAAGGAAAACAATAAGGAATGCATTATCCTAAGATTTTGAACGAACTTCGCCGTAACACATGACCATGTCCCTGTATTCTACGAAAGTATAGCGCACCATTTTGAAATAAGACTTTCAAGACACTATGCTAATATTGGTTTGACATTTACCAAATGTTTTGTTTCATGAAATCACAGCCTACCTTATATTTTTTTATTGCCTAGGTAATACTACCCTAACAGCCAGAAATATTACATAGATATTTTAAAAAATATATTTTATAAATATTTTTCGTGAGAGGTTTTTGAATATATTTTCATATTTTTTCTAAATATAGACAAAATATTCAATTTAATTATATTTTTTATATTTAAAATCAATGTAAACGCTATATTTTTTCTAAAATATTTGTAAAATTTATATGAAAATTGAGACTTTTTATGCAATCTATTTAATTTGTCAAAATGAACTAAATTGTTCTTGGTTATTTAATGTATAACGTCGATAACGAAAAGTTGAAACATAATAGAGTAGTCTAAAGGCAAGAACTTGTTTTTCACACTCACCATACAAGTTAATAATCAATAATTCTGGCATCTTTTAAGGCATACTGAAGGTTTATCAAATTAATCACTATTTTTTAATTGAAGTGTTCTAAATAAAAAACAAACGTACAGTCGCGCGGCAAATGTTATAGGTACTCTAAATTTTGGGCGAATATGACATAAGAATGAGAAAATAAAAACTTGTAGGTAATACGTTATAGATATGTAGTATTTAAGGATCTATTAATTTGTTGCATATTAGAGTGTTTTTAGTACAGCTGTAGTACTTTTTAGATGGAGGGGGAAAGTGACATCTCGAAGACTTGAAATATATATAAAAAAACAATAATACATTTACAAAAGGATCTATAAAGACTATTGTAACATATAAGATGATTTATAAAGTTGAAATATGTTCAAAAAAAATGAAGAAAACATGAAACCATTGTTTTGTCAAGGTGCCTATTAACATTTGCTCGCGACTTATGTATTTATATCATTTTAATTGAATAAACCAATAAATATGAAAATATCTATTTTAAGTCTAGCCTTGGCTGGTGGCAGTACAACCTATGGCTTTTTCATATCTTCGGTAGTGGCGCTCTCATGCGTTTCCTTCTTGCCTCTAAAATAATGCCATTGTATTAGATCATACCATGAATAAAACATCGTACAACATTATCAGCACCTACTAATACATTTGGAGCATTTACAATAATTGGAGTGGTAGCTACATTCTAATACTTACGATATTTATTTTACTTTATTTCATAATATTTGAAAACATTCTACGTACAAACAATAAAACAACACAACGTATTCTAACCTCTATTTGAGGTTATGAGCTTATCTACCGAGATGAATCTCTTAAGCAATCAACTAGCAATTATCTGGTAGATGCGTACATATATGACGCATAAATTCCTACAATTATATTGTTAAACGATATCTGTACATAGCGATATTGAGCATTCCAATTATCTTATAAATGCCATAACATGTTCAAAGTTTTGCTTACCTCGTAGTCACCAAAAAACTAAAACACCCCGCAACAATTAATTACACAGTTAACCCTAATCTGCCATAATCGTATACTATTATAACTATAACATGTAACGGACAACGAATGAAAACGTTGATGATACGCACGTGCGCGTATGTATTCTATGTACCTAATACATAGACGCATAAACAATACTAAATCATGTAAACCGGCACCGTAATAATAGAGGTGTTGTGTTGACGTTCGCAACTTAAATATTACAAATAATATAATACAAAACGCAGATATATTAATAGAAAGTTACAGCGCTCAACTTAGATACTAATTAAATCCTATTAGATATATTTATCTAATTTTATCTTTTAAACTATCATTTTAAATAGGTACATACTACTTAATATGTATGCATATTTTAGCCATTTTATATTATTCGTCCTACGCACCAAATGTACAAAAGCAAAAATTCAATCTTTTTTTTATATGAAATAAATATTTACAGAAATACAAAGCAAAATATTCTTGCAGAGTTATGAAAAATTATTTGAGAACACATTTGCAATAAAATATTATTAATGCTACATAACATATATATTTTTTTAAATGTTTTTCCTAAATATTTTCTATAATACATTTTATGCATATTACATTAATATAACTAATATTCAAGAAAGATTTAATATTTTTTAATATATTATAAATATGAAATAAATATAGTTGGTCACTGGAGGTAAAAATACAAGAACAATATAAAAAACAATTTGTAACTTGAAAACAAAAAGCAGTCAGACATTAGTGTATAGGAACTTTTTTTGTTATTTATTGGTCCTCTATTACATGTTGCTATGCATTGTATTTTTTTCTATGTCAGCCTGTATACATAACAAACATTGTAAGAAAGTATATTGTTCATCAATCTCAGTTAGTGCTAAAATAATTGTTTTTGAATTTGACACATTTAATAGCTGTCTCATTTCTATTGCTTGGAGCTGTGCTACAAAAAGACGGTTTGTAAACAGACCAAGTGTTGGCCATATATCATTGGCGGTTTCTGTATAGGAGCACATGAGCACGTGAACCCCCTAAACAAATCGTCGATTACAAACTAATAAAATCTATTACTCGATCTTAATATATTCGTGAAATATAACGCAGCGAAACGAATAAACGACGCGAGTTTCCTTTCTATACATATGTATGTTGTACATCCCGAGCAAGCAACCGACGACGGAGCACGTGCGCCGAGTAGGCGGGACTACGTTGATTTTATCCAATGCAAGCCGCATAAAGCACGTAGCGGTGGTGCACAAATTGAGTGTGCTCCTGTGCTCGCTTTCGTTGCGTTCTCGGGTCACGTTAACAAATCGATCGACATCAACGTTCAGATATCGTGTTTTACGGATAAACTATATTATATATGTTTTGTTTATGAATGACTCACCGTTCACAGGTCGTAACTACCATAAGAACTAATACTATTTGTTGGAGACAGTTTTATAATGAAACTAAAGGGTGCGTAATTATTTTAATTTATTAAATAACATAGTGCTGTAGTTGTTTATTTAAAATAAAAACAATTATCTGAATAAATTTCTTAATTTTATGTTATTTTCATTTGAAAGTTGTTTTGATATTTTAGGATAACGGTGTATTTCCTTATACTTTAAGTTTTAACAGAATTTTCGTGACTATGTATAACATTATATTATTTATTTCATTATTGCTATATTTTTCCGTATTGGACGGATTTGTTTCCAGGTTTTTTGTTTGTTTTCTGGCTCTCTGCTTCGTACGTGCGAGCGAGAGAGCCAGTGTGATATACATATCGGGGAGGCTCACATGTGTTGTTTTCTTTTGCTTGGAATTTAAAAATTTTAATATATTAATCTATTAATTTGTTACTGATATTAAGCCAGTGCTCAATGTTTAATCACACTCGTGCAGTTTAGATGAGTAATTAATACAGGTCTGTATTACATTTAATTTTATATTTTAGTTTTAGGTATAAGATTTTCAAAGAATTGCAGATGATAAAAGTTGATATAATTAACACAATAATTATGGTTGTAACAATTAAATACTTAGTGTTAATTTATAATATCTTAATTTAACTTTGTAAAAAAAAGGAAATTAGACAATATATTTGTTAAAGAAAACTATCTATTTTATTTAAAAATACTGATTTAAATTTTCGTTTGAGGTACTTCATCTACAGCAATACGTTTATTAAACCCGCGCACATAAAATCCCAACTTAAACTCGTAAATCTTTAACTGTTCCCAAAAAACGTACATTTCCCTCAAAGATACAAATAATAATTAATTGATTTTTTTAGAAAAACAAAAATTGGCAACAGCGCAGCCACAGTTAAAAACTACGCCGCATCGTTAAATCCCTCTGCAAAAAGCCGACAAAGCAAAGCCGCTACTAATGCGCTTTGGTGCAGCCGACAAACAAAAAAGAATATATATAGTACGTAAAAAAAAGATAATGAAATGCACACAAAACAAACAAAGGAGTATTGTAAGTAAACACTAAACCATATATAAATAAGAACTATGGATGCGAACAGTTTTACTGTGCAATATTTGAAAGACAATTTTAATTCGTTTAGTTATGAACAAAAAATTCAAGTTAAAAGTATGGGCAGACCAAAACCAGAACTTAATTTGACGCAAACTACAAAGGGCAAATTCAGAGACTTTACAAGAAAATTTAAGACGGACATGTACGAAAAAAATGATTGAATCTTAGTTAAAAATTTGCATGTTCTTGATTTTGTGAACACTGTACGCTTCCGACCACGAGCCGCCACTGCCATATATCAAGAAAATAGAACAACTACATTGGATTACACAACTTAATTGCTTTAAGAATTTTAGAAATAATCTTAAAACTGTTTCTGGTAATTTTTTAATAGATAAAAGAAAATTTTATATTTAGGAACAACAATAATAATTAATACATCAATGGTAGTGTAATCAATAAATCTGTGAAAATCACATTGCCCCAAAATTCTGAATAGAGTAATGGCAAAATACAAATTTGGAGATATTTTTGCGTTTTTATCTGTATTTATGAGAATTATTACGAGTGAATGAATCAGATAATCGGACATTCATCTGCCACATCGCCACACCGAAACATGAAAGAGATATTTTAATAATTACCCCTCATTTTCTCATATACACCGCATCTCCTTTCAGAGATTCGAAATTAGTCCTTAACTGTGCGAACAGCACAGCAAGAGCGTCCGTAACCCAGGTAGGTAGATCTCAACCTCTCGCGCGGTCCCCGAGACGTGTAAAACTTTAATAGTTCATAATTACCCTCCCGAAAGCCTTTACCTCTCTCTCTAATACCTGCGCTTCTCGTTTCATCATCCGTCGACTAATCATCTGCCGTATCGAAGCGACCGCGTTGAAGAAAAAAGAAGAGATGAAATATCGTACGTAGGATAAAACTCGACCGCCCAGGTACATTCCCCGACGAAAATTTAACCTCTCATCCGCTTCCGACGAGCAAAAAGATCTCTGATACGCTTTTTGTATGGGTACAGTCGAGTAATCGATGATCGTGGGGATTTTCATTTGTTTGTGCCATGATCTACGCTTTTTTTCCGTTATAATCAACCGTTCATCATAATGAGTACAGACCGGATTATATGCAAAGTGCATATATTTTATTTTTTGTATATCTTTAATTATATAATCTATATGTAAACGTATTACACTAATTGAAGTTAATTAGCGCTGATTGCATATATTGCATATTTAGGCATTTCTATGCATATTTTTACAAAAGTTGCATATATTGCATATTTAAGCTTTTTCTTATCCTTTCTATTAGTAAAAAATTCTACTATTCCTAATGTTAGATCGAGAACCGACAATTCTCAGAACGATATAATCTTTTACATTGGTTTCTCTAATACTTTTTTCCAAGAACTGCACGTGTTTAATTTCGCCTAGCAGAAGGGATGTGGTAAATACGTTTTATTATTATTAATTCCCAAATAAACTATTGATTCATCGAATATCTTTCAGCGAAACAGCATGTAATTGTGCTACGTTTTTAAATACTGTGCGTACATACCATGTGATTCAAAATGATTGTCTTAAGAAAAAAACTGTTTTCCGGAAAAATTTATCTATACTTATTACCAATTTAATGAGCGAAGTAAGCTACATACAAATTTCATACATTAAATGAATTTTCTCGACATTTAGCGACATTGGCGTGCGTGTTGTAGTATCTTTCGATTATTTATCTTATAATTTTTTTTCAAATCGTTTATATTTACATCTAATATCACCAACAATAGTATTTCTGAATACTGTAAGAAAATAAGGGAATTTATCTGTGGTAATAGCTCAACAAACAGGTAAAAAATCAATATTAACATTAAGTGAAATAGTTTATTACATTTTATAATTTTATAGGCTTATCATACACTTCAGCGCAATGAGCTGTCAAAAGAAAGTTACATTTTCATCCCTATAAAGTTTCTACGGTACAGGATTATTACCATTAGATCACGATAGGCAATTGGAATATTGTCATTGTTTAATAACAATTTAAGGGAGATGACTTGCTAAACAAATCATTTTTCTCGGATGAAGCCTGTTTTATCTAACAGACTATATCAATTTACAAAACTATTGCATCTGGTCTGCAGAAAATCCACATTAATTTCGAGAAACGCAATTGCATCCCGTAAAAGTTGGAGTTTGGTTAGCTATGTCCAGGCAACGAATAATAGGACCAATTTTCTTCGAGGAAACTGTAACAGCCCAACGTTACCAACAGATGTTGGAATTGTTTATTGCAGAGTTACAAGAAAATGAGCTTGAAGCAGGTTATTTTCAGCACGATAATGCTCCAGCACATACTGCTCGACAAACCTGCCAATATCTTCAACAGCTTTTTGCTGACAGGTTCGTTAGAGTACAAAGATGGCCACCAGGATCGCCTGATCTAACCCCATTAGATTACTTCATGTTCGGCTATTTAAAAAATAGGATCTATAGAAACCGCATGCATACCATAGAAGAACTGAGAGATGCAGTTTTGTTACTTAATAATTATACTAATTGTATGTTACAATTTAAAGTAATAAATAAATTTAGTTAAACACCAGTTAGTACTGAATTGTAAAATCATAATTTAGTAAAGTTAAATTAATTACATTTCATTTTTACAAGCAGAAACACCAATCCGTAGTCGTTTATATAATGCGAGTTCAAATATAGGTTACGTTTTCCTTATTTATGACAGATCCGTTTACTTTCTTATGTTCCAACACTGACTTAGTTCAAACCTTCATTACAAACACGCGGCATATACCTACACCCTGTTACTATCTATAGGAGCGGAATTGACAATCATTTTGAATCTCTGTGTACAATGAGTACAGCGAACAAAATTTCTTTATCGATTAAGCCATATCCTGAACTGGTAAAGGATGGCGACAAAATATTTTGTCAAGCCTGCAGTAAACTGGTAAGTTTAATTTTACTAAAAGCTTTACAATTGTTTTTAAATTCTTTAACTTTTGATATAAACTGATAATTGTTGCTGTAGGTGTCTTCTGAGAGAAAATACCTGATTGATCAACACGCTAAAACTCCATCACATATTGGAAAATGTGAAAAACTAAAGCGATCCGCATGTGTGCAGCAATTTATATGTCAATGTGTAGCATCAACTTCACGAAACTCAAAACAAGAAAAATATAATACGAATCTGGTAACGCATTAATTAAAATCGTCGAACATACCATTAGCAAGATTAAACAATGTTAATTTAAAATCATTTCTACAAAAATATTGCAAATATAATATACCTGAGGAAAGTACCTTACGAAAAAATTATGTCACATCTTGTTACCAGTAAACTATAGCAGAAATTCAACAATTGGTAGGGAATAATTTTATTTATATCATAGTAGGTGAAAGTACGGATAAGTGTAGCCGTTATATTGACCATTTGTTAATAGGAATTCTTCATGAAGATATTGTAGGTAAATCATATTTAATTTATTGTAAAGAACTTCAAAAAACAAATAATGTGACAATTGCCCAATTCGTTCAAGAAGGTTTATCAAATTTCTCTTTACCTGGAAGTATACCTTGTGAAAAGATTTTACTAATGTTGTTCGACACTGCACCATACATGATAAAGGCCGCGCAAAATTTAAATTTTTTTTATAGTAACATTATTCATACCACTTGTTTAGCTCATGGGTTCATTTCGTGTAGCCGAAGACATTAGGAATCAATTTCCTTTGATTAATGATTTTATTAGCAATGTCAAAAAAGTATTTTTAAAAGCACCTTTACGAATCCAATTTTATAAGGGGCGATTTCCCGGTGTTAAGTTCCTGAACCGATTAATACGAGATGAGGTACATGGTTAGAGACTCCAATTTTTTCGCCGATATTTTTGAAGGAATAAAAAATGTAATTCTTGAAATCACTGCTGACTGCATTGTTCTGGAAAACTGTAACAAGATAGTAACATCAACAGAATTGCTACAAAACCTTTTGTATATTAAAATTAAAATTATAGCTTTGTTTCAAGTTCCATTCGTAAACTAGAAACGCAAGGGATGTCGCTCTCGGAATCAGTCAAAATAGTAGACGAATTTGATATGCTATGTAAGAAGGTTAAGGGTACAATAACTATTTCTATAAACGATAAATTTAAAAAAGTGATAAATAAAAATGCGGGGTATTTGAAATTGAAGAAAGTTAAGAACATTTTGGAAGGTGAAACAATAAACGATTTCGACTTTAATTTTAGTTTAGAATGTATTGCAAAGTTAAAAAATGCACCAATTACATCTGCGGATGTTGAAAGAAACTTTTCTATTTCGAAACATATGTATTCTGATAGAAGACAAAACTTTCTTTTACACAATTTTGAAAAACATTTAATTATAAATTGTTTTAGAAATATGTTGTGAAAAAAGTTGTGCAATAAAGTTAATGTTTAAATTTTTACTCTTATTTATTTTATGTAAAAATTTTGCATATTGTCACAATTTTTTTGCATATATGCCCCAGGTTTATGCATATTTTCTCAAAAATCGATGCATATATTCCAGTTTTTCTTTGCATTTGAAATCCGGTCTCTAGTTATAATACTATAACCCTGAAATGAGCTACATACAACTCATATACTGATAGATTCGACATAATAGCCACAACTTTGTTATTTGGCAAATTGATTTGTTTTAAAAGCCAAAAAGAAAATCCAATAGTTGGCAAAAATTTATTAATAACAGCAACAAAAAAAAAATATAATAAGTGTTCGAATACGTTTCCATTTTCTGATAGATAGATAACGCTTAAAACATTGAACAGCCTGTATAATCAATGATCATCATAATGTGTTTTGATACAATTGAAAAACCTAATGTTTTCAAGATGATAGTATATTGTATTAAATTATAGTCGTTTTTCGCTTATGCATCGTTATTTCTTCGGCATGAATATCACAGTTTTATCCTTCAAACCTTATTTATTTACTAGGAGTACATATTATTATTATTATGTGAGCCGCCTATAGGTATTTACTTCGTCCATTACCAGTTTTTTTTTTTTTTCGTTTGATCTCCATCGGCATTGAGCAAGAACAAGTTCTGAACACGTGTGAAGTACAAGTCGCGAGATAAAATTACATTAATTAATAAAATAACCCACAGTTATATTCTTACTACCCGTACAAATACATATAATTTATTGTCATCCGCAATTATGCTTAATCTTAACTTTGTACAACTGCCGTAGTTATAAAAGTACAGGGATTAACTTCTAAGAACTACGATAAGATAAAATCCGTGCTTTTGTTTCAACGATGTTTTTTCACACCCTCCCGCTCGAGTCGTCTTAGACATAGTTTAGTTTTTAAGATTAACCTTTTTGTATTAATTAAATAAATAAATAGTTTTAAAAAGTATATCTTAATAAAAAAGATATATAATTGGCGCAGTCAGTAGGATTTTTATCGCTGCAAATTTATCGTAAATTTGGTTGATTTCAATCATTCAAGTGATAAACGAACTGTAATTGTGCGAAAGTGGAAATCACGGACTTCCAACTACTTGGACCTGTAACACTGACCCAATACAGAAGCCAATTGGATCCGATTTTTCATCGAGAACAGAGGATTCATTTGAACATCGAAACAAAACTGGTACCATCGAGGTCTCCGGCGGCGTGAAACAACCCAAGGAATTCTTCATCGCGGAATGAAGCCTTTATTCATAATACTAATAGTTCTGTAAGTCTTTACATTATTCTTTTTAAATATATATGAGTGAAACAATTGAAGAAATCATAACCGATTTAATAATATATATATAAACGAAATGGCGAATTTTTGAACCAAAATATTTAGAATGCATTCCGACATTTAGTTGAAATGCCGATGAATTAAGTAGATTTTTAAGTATTAGTGAACAACTAGTTACTGCATTTTTTGATCAAAATGATCCAACTAATTTTAGAAATTCTATATTATTAATTCTATAATTAACAATTACAAGGTAGAGCTAGATTTAGTAATAAATACTCACAGCATCACATCTTGGTTAGAATTGAAAACCGTTTTATCCCGTAATTTTAGTGATCAAAGGAATGAAAGTGTTCTAACTAGAGATTTAGTGTCCTTAAGACAGAAACAGGTGAAAATCACACACCAATTCTATGAAAAATGTTTACATTTATTACAAACATTTTACGTATATAAATATTCATGACCCGCTGCTACGAAAGCATCGAAGAGAACATATTATAGAAATTTAACATTAAATACATTTTTAGCAGGTTTAAGAGAACCCTTAGGGCAGTTATGATTAGGGCAATGAAACCTAATGATCTAAGTGAAGCAATACAATATATAATATCCGAAGAAAATATTTTACAATTGCAAAATGTACCTAAACCAGTACAAAAAACCGGTACAACATAATTTAATCACAATAGCCAACCACATTATAATTATAATAAACCGATGTATATTCCAAATCAAATTCCTAAATTCAATGGATATTCAAATCCGCAATATCAAAACACATATTATCAAAACCCTCAATATCAGAATCAAAATAAACAATTTCCAAGTCAACCGATTAATATTCAAAGTAGACCAGTACAGGAACGATTTTTAACTAATAAACAAGTTTTTCCACAAAAACAACCCTCAAATGTATGGAAACCTAATCCGAACAAAATAGATACGAGAAAACCAACACCGATGAGCATTTGCACATCAACCCCAATGCGATCACAGTTCAATAATATAGATATTCCTGAACAGGAATTTTCTCCAACTAATAATTGTATAAACAATCCAACAAATTATGAATGTCAAGAATATATTAATGATAACGATAACTATAACTATGAATATGATGCAATCCCGTCTACGTCATTTGAAATAGAAGATAATGATGATGAAAATTTTTACAAACAAGCCTCAAACAATCCAGAGACATAATTGAATTACATAACATAGACGAACTAAAACAATTACCCTACATTCAAATACATAATCCTCCAATGAAGTTACTTGTAGATACAGGAGCTTCCAAATCTTTCTTAAATCCACATGTTGCTCAAAAATATTATTGTAATTATATTAGAAATGATCCATTCACAGTATCAACTGCATTATTAACTTCGACCCATAACACAAGTGTGACTATACCAGCACCCCCAGAATTTTATTTACCTGGACCGCTAGAATTTAAATTTTATATATTTCATTTTCACGATCATTTTGATGGATTGATCGGATGCGATATACTTAAAGCATTAAATGCAAGATTAGATTTTTTTAATTCAAAATTAAGTACGCCCAACGCAGAATTTATAATGAAATATCAAACAACAGGACAACCTACTATTCATCAAATTCAACTTTCTCCTAATACGAAACACGTAAAACAAATACCTGTAAACGTAAAAAATGGTGAAATATTAATTAAAAAAATACAAATTCAAGATTGCGAAATTCCCGAAACAATAACAAAAGCAATTAATCATTACGCATATATAGAAATATTAAATAAGTCCGATAGGAATATTAATCTAAATTTTAAGGAACCAATACGCGTTACACGATTTGATAAACAAAAATTTGAAATTTTTAATATTGAATGTTCCCGAAATAAAACCGAAAACCTAAATAATAAAATACGTACTGATTCACATGAACAGTGAAGAACAACAAGCTATATTAAAACTTTGTAAAGAGTATAGTGATATATTTTATAATGAAAACACAAAATTAACTTTCACAAGTGAAGTCAAACATAAAATAAGAACTAAAGATGAAACCCCTATTTATACAAAATCATATAGATATCCATTTATACATAAACCAGAAGTAGATAAACAAATTAACTCAATGCTAGAACAAAATATTATTAGACCAAGTAATTCACCGTGGTCATCACCAATTTGGATAGTCCCTAAGAAAGCGGACGCGTCAGGAAAAAAGAAATGGAGAATTGTAGTAGATTATCGGAAAATTAATGAAAAAACTATAGATGATAAATATCCACTTCCTAATATAACAGATGTCTTAGATAAATTAGGAAAATGTAATTATTTTACCACTTTAGATTTAGCGAGCGGTTATCATCAAGTTGAAATGTACCCTCCAGATATAGAAAAGACAGCCTTTAATGTAGAAAACGGGCATTACGAATTTTTAAGGATGCCCTTCGGTTTAAAGAACGCACCTTCAACGTTCCAAAGAACAATGGACAACATTTTAAGAGGTATACAAAACGAATACTGTTTAGTTATCTAGGACGACATAATATCTTTTCAACTTCATTACAAGAGCATATAAATCACAATTAGAAAATTTTCCAAAATTACGTGAAACAAATTTTAGATACAACTAGATAAATCAGAATTTTTGAAGAAAGAAGTTGCATATTTAGGTCATATAGTAACCCCTTCCGGTGTTAGACCTAACCCAGATAAAATAGCGTGTATTAAACATTATCCCATACCTAAAACAACAAAAGAAATTAAAGGATTTTTAGGATTACTAGGTTATTACCGTAAATTTATTAGAGACTTTGCAAAAATTACAAAACCGTTAACGAAATGTCTCAAGAAAGGCGCACAAATAATTCATAACTCAGAATTCATTCAATGCTTTGAAACGTGTAGAAATTTATTAATAAACGAACCTTTACTTCAGTATCCAGATTTTACGAAAGAATTTATTTATAACGACAGAGCTAGCAATTATGCAATCGGCGCTGTTCTATCACAAGGAGATATAGGGAAAGATTTACCGTAGCATACGCTTCCGTACCTAAATCAATCAGAAATTAATTATAGCACTATAGAAAAAGAATTATTAGCCGTAGTTTGGGCAACCAAATACTTTAGGCTTACTTATTCGGTAGACGATTTACAATCGTTTCGACCATAAACCATTACAATGGTTATTTTCTCTAAAGGAACCCAATTCAAGTTAATTCGTTGGAAACTACGTTTTAGAAGAGTATGATTATAAAATTGGTTTATAAAAAAGGAAAATATAATAAAACGCAGGACGCCTTATCGCGATAAACTAAATACTAATGAATTAGAAAATTACATTCAAACATTTAATGAAGAAATAGCAACAAAACGATAATCATCTATGCAAGTTAATTAGATGAAGAAGAAATAATAGAAATCCAGATGATGAAAATGAAAACGTTCATACCAATCACTCTGAAAATTTAATTGTTGAAATTCCAATCACTGATAAACCTTTAAACGTTAACTCAAATCAAATTATATTCCAGTATGTCTATCATTCACCAGTTAAACCTAAAATAATAAAGATATTCGATAAACAACGAATTATTGTCAAATTTCCAAAAATAACTTCAATCAAGATATTATTGATTTTATAAAGCATTTATTGTACCAGATATTAATATCATATGCTATTTGAACCCGGAAAACATTATGAACCATTTTGTGAAGTAGTAAGACGAAATTTTATTTACCTTCTTATAAATTTTACAAATGTAATAATAAATTAGAAGATATCGAAAGGGAAAGACGATCAAAAAAAGAATAATACAATGTATCACCAGGTAAACAACCATAGAGGTATTAACGAAACTGAAGAGCGTATTAAGAAAATTTATACTGGCCAAACATGAAAGAAACACTCAGACAATATATTAATGAATGTGAAACCTGTCAGATTACTAAATGAATAGAAACCCTCCTAAAGTAAAATTTAATGTCACACAACAGCCGACAAACCTTTCGAAATACTACATAATTGCCTATTTCAAATTGAAAAACAAAAATTTCTTACTATAATAGACAGCTTTTCTAAGTACACACAAGCATACCCCATGCAGGTAGCAATTCGGTAGAAATTGCCAATAACCTTTTACAATTTATTTCTCATCATAATTACCCTCTTTAATTATTTCAGACAACGGTTCTGAATTTAAAAATGTAATTCTACAAGCATTTCTTTTAAAGTACATAACATACAATTCATTTTTGCACTCTCGTCATCCACAATCGAATGGCATGATCGAAAGAGTACACTCTACACTCATCGAACACATGAGAATATTGAAAAATAAAATTCCCTAACGAAAACGCCGATACTAGAATGAAGTATAGCATTATCGGTTATAATAATAGCATACACTCTGTTACGAAAAGAAACCCATCGAAATTATAACAGGTCATATTGAAAATGATGATCCTTTAAATTTAAACCTAAATGAAAGACTATATTCCGATTATTGTCAAACACATAAAGATCTAACATGCGAGATGTACAGACATCTTAATGAAAAATTACAAACACAAAAGGTAAAAATCATCGAAAATCGAAATTTAACGCGAGAAGAAGCAGCAGAGTATTTACAAGGCGAACAATTTATAATAAATTACCCAATAGAAATAAAGCCTCGACTCTATATAACCACAAGTTGTCGAGGAAGATAGAGAGAAAGTTATAATAACACAGAAAGGGATACAAATACATAAAGACCAATTAAAACGTAAAAAGAAATGATATCCTTTCTGAAATACATTTTATTATTTTATAATTATTATCCTATATTATATTCTAATATTACAGTTATTATTATTATCATATATTAACCTTTATTAATAATCATTTATAACTATTTTTATATATTCTTATTATACTTTAAGACGACTATTTTATTTTAGATATTGAACTAGCACCAACTGAGTGTGACGACTACTCTACAATCAAATTAGATAATTAGAGAACAATCCTGAATCTTACCATTCAAGGTAGGCCTTGCAAAAATTCATCAATACTCAAGAACATTTATACATTTATTTCGATTTGATCCTATTGAAATGCAATTGAATGCTATTAAACGTTTTTTAAAAAATTAGGATTATCAATTAATCACGGAATGAATGAAACATTTTCCGAGAGTTAAATAATTATAAACAAACAATTATATTTCAACTACATCATGCCAACAGAAGGCTAAATAATATAATGCCCTTAAAAGAAGCAAAGCGCGGATTAATAGATGGACTCGGTAGTATAATAAAAGCAATAACCGGAAACTTAGACGCTTCGGACGCCGAAAAATATAATACAATGATTAATGATTTGAAAACTAATCAAGGAAAGATTATTAAAACTGTAAATCAGCAAATATCCTTATCACACACATTATAGAAACTTTCAATGAAACATTATCACTAATTAATCATGATCAAGAAATATCGAAGAAAGAATTAATAATATAGTAACACTTTTAAACAAAACATATTTTACTTTCTTTAGTTTCTTCAATGCAAGAACATAATGGACCAAATGGATTTAAGTTAAATACTATTATACAAATTTTAACGGAATTAGAAAATGCAATAACTTTTCTAGATTACATACAGTACATTCATCAATAATAAAACTAAAAGAATTGGAAAGCATTCTAAAACAAATTGAATCTGAAACAGATAAAAGTCAAATGATTATCCCATTAACTAAGGAAAACATTCCAAAATATTATGATGTCATGGATATTAAAGCTTATATATTGATGCACAAATTGTGTTTATTTTCAATACCGGTAGTATTACCAGAAACATTTAATTACTATCATTTATATTCAATTCCTAATAACAATTCAACTATATTTCAAAAGCACCTTACTTTATCGCAAACGAACGCCACTATATGTATTTAAACGAAGAATGTAAAGACGTTGGAACAAATTACTATTGTAAACATAATCAGTTGTTAAACGGCTTAATTAAACAAGATTGTATATTTCAAATTTTACATTTAACTCAGAACTATAAAGCATGTCAAAAAGAAAATACTATTGTAACAGAAACTATTATCGAAGAAATTGATAACGCTCATTATTTATAATAATTCCTAGAGAATAAAAGTTCTTTAAATTTCATAAAGAAGATTATCAAGAATTAATGGAAATTATTTAATAACCATTCCACAGAATTGTAGCTTTGAAATTGAAATACAAAACTTTCTAATTATAAGAAATTTAATAAAATATTATCTCCATTGTTTTACCCACATTTATATAAAATAGCACGGATTTAAAATGGACACCACTGTACCATTAAATTAGATAAGGCAAGTTTAAATAAATTACAACGACCAAAGAAAAACTAATAATTGAAAGAGATCCAAATGGTTAACAATTATACTGAATCTCCAAACATTTGGACAATTGTGTTATACATTACTGTAATTGTAATAATATTATATTTATGTTATAAAGTTTTATTTAGAAAAAATATTTGTAAATTGATTATAAGAAATAATGGAAACAACGAAAATCAGAAGAGATCGGCAAGAGGATCCAAGGCCCTTCTACCCCATAGTGTATAAGGTCCATCTTGTAGGGGAGGAGTTATATTCTTACTACCCGTACAAATACATATAATTATGTCATCCCGCAATTATGCTTAATCTTAATTTGTACAACTGCCTAGTTATAAAAGTACAGTGGATTAACTTCTAAGAACTACGATAAGATAAAATCCGTGCTTTTGTTTCAAACGATGTTTTCACACACTCCCGCTTCGAGTCGTCTTAGACATAAGTTTAGTTTTTAAGATTAACCTTTTGTATTAATTAAATAAATAAATAGTTTTTAAAAAGTATATCTTAATAAAAAGATATATAATTCCACTGCTCTTTTTGTGGCGTCCTGATTATCGCTGCGTGAATCGTCTTTGATTATTACAGACAAGACGTTATACATATGTATATAGTAATTTAGGGTAATTCCAAAAGTGTAGAGACTTTTCCGTCGCTGAAAATTTAACAAACGTTTTATAGGGAAAGTTGAATATAAAGTAAAAAACGTTGTGATTTTTACGTGATTTGTACAAGGTTAAATTTTCGTTTATTTCACTCTTCTATCAGTGTCATGCCTAGTCCGTGTGCCTAGAGTTTTAACTATAAAATCTCATGTATTGTACACACTAAAAAAATTACAAGGGTATTTTCCATACTTTTCATTCTAATTTCATATTCCTACATCTTCTAACTATTGAATAATTCAATTCCATACGAAGTGTTTTTTAAAGTTTATCTTTCTAGCAATAGCTCAAGACAGTAAGACATTGATTTTAAAAGGTATAGGTAATCACAACAATAAAGTTTTATTTTAATTTATGTCAATCTTAAATCGCCAAATTGTAGTTAAGATTTGTGACGAATCAGACCTTTTATTTGCTTTTTTTTTTCTCTTCTTTATATAGGTAATTTCACTTAATATTTAATAAATCAGAATGTAAAAATACTTCGAACAAGTAGCCATAAATAGATATCGTTTTCAACGATACAAGAGGTTTCTTCAAAAAAAGAAAATGTTATAAACGCTGTTGCCGAAAAATACTCCGTAAAACAAACCCGCATTACAATTATAGCCACATCATAGGAAGATGAAGATGATTTCTCAATTTGGAAGTCATTTAATAAGTCTGTATCGACAGCACAACCTCAAGTTACGGCTGCATCAAGTGCAATAATCGAAATTCAACGTTATCTGGAAGACGAAATATTCCCTATAGAAATATATATGCATTGCAGTGGTGGTCAAACCATAAATATAATTATCCAAACCTTTCTTTAGTTGTGCAAGAGACGCTTTGCACTTTGGCATGATTAGTTCCGTATGAATGAATATTTTCAAAAGCTCAACAAATCCTCAGCGACCGTAAAAACCGCCTAAGTAAGAAAAAGGCAAATATGTTACTTTTTTAAACTCAAGTTTTTCAGTATTGTGTCTAACATTTGAAAATTTTTTTGTTAGTATTAAAGCGAGAAAAATTAAAGTAGTAGAAGTATACGTACTTACAGTTTTTTAGACCATCCCAAAAATATGTATGTTAGCCTTAGGAAATGCAAATGTTAATTGTCCTGTTATATTTGCAAAAACCATGGAAAAATTGCAAATTTTATTACTATATATCTTAATTAGGTTATAATATTAACTGTTTATTCGCATATCTAAGATATAAAACATCCTTGCTTTTCGCATTGCAATTATGTTAACTATTTTTATTACAAATTTGTAAAAATATAAATTTGAGTTTTTCTTTTGATATATAAATGTTTTCCAAAACAGAAAATGGGTATGGTAAACTCTAACGCTGCGAAAAGGAAAACTCCTCACCTCCTAACCGTACTAACCTACGAGAAATATACACGATTATACGAAGATATGATATCGATGAGTCAATACAGTGACCGCAATCACCGTTATTTATAAATCACATTCACGACTCACCACATGATTTAAGAATCACCGTTTCGCTCATCACTACTTAGAATAGTTTAAGTTATGATTATAACCAGTTAAATACAGAAAACTGTAAAAATCAGAATTTATTCTTTAATTTACTATATAAAAATTATTTATTCAAAATTTACTGCATGTTTTATATTGGTTTTAAGAAAATAAAACCATTGTTTGTGTTTTTATTGTTAAGTAAAAGGTTTGTTTTAATTCATGTTTGAATGACTGTAGCGTCGGCAACCCAATTTACGGCCCTATAAAGCAATTGTCTAACTTATACTATATTTTAACCTTTTCGATACTCGGGTGTTTATATCTCTTACGATCTTATCTCGAAACCGCAAACAAACATAACAGCTGGCAGTGTCTATTGCCGGCAGCCGAAAAGAAATATTTACAATTATTGTATACAATTTTTTTCATTTATTTTATTGAGTAGAGCTGCATGTTATAGTCTAATATATTACGTAAAAATTGTGTTCACGTCATATTTTTCTTTACTACTAAGTTACGCGGAAACTTTTCTCTGTTGCTGTACCTTTAGGTCTAGCACGAAGTTGGAATGATTTGTAATTATTTAGCTTTTCATAAATAAACTATATCGCTGTGTAGCTTTTTTTTTATTCATGTTTGTAAATGGGATTAGTATATAGGAACTTTTTTTGTTGTTTCTTGATCCTATATCACATGTTGCTATGCATTGTAGTTTTTTCTATGTCACCCTGTATAAATGCAATAATATTGTGAATAATTGTTAATGCAAATTCTTCTTTTCTAAAATAAGTAAATGCTCCATTAATATTTGCAACACAAGCTTGTAAAACAGCAATTTAATTTGTTGAACTCCACAAGAAAATTATTTATTAATAATTGTAGTAATCACTAATTTTATTTTTAAGACCTAAAATAATTCTTTTACTTTTCTGACAACATCTGTTTAGAATTTTGTATTCCCTGCAAGTAGCAATAATAATTTGTGGCATATTACAATCCTTTTAAATTACAGGACTAGAAACATTTACTCCAAATAATATTGTTAAAATTCTACCATGTATCCTAATAAAAATGAAATAAACTAAATATATATTTTTAAATGAAGCCGTCGATTCAATAGGCCTTCGTATTGCTGCTATTTTTAAAGTTTTTTTCTCTCTACTTATGTTTCTGTTTAAACATTAATCAAATTCTCTTGTGCAATGTAAATGTACGTTTTTTCCATGAAAGCTACCTACAGTCTACACACCGTAAAAAACCCATTTTTCTACGAGAAGTGTATTTATGAAAATTAAGATGACTCACTTGTGATATGGTCACAATATTGCCTCAGATGTACACCTAAACAGTGTTGCCAATTGACAGAAGATATATTTCACTAGATCGGGATTGTAATTCCACCAGAAAATCACTAGAATTGCGAAAGGAACTGTTTTATAAAGTATTTTAAGAAAATAAAAAAAAATATTTTATATGTTTATGTAATTAATAGTTTTTTAATATATATCTCCTTTTATTTCATTTTTTATTATAATTTTGTTTTACCTTTAAAAACCTATTAGGTACACAAAGTACATTTTATTTGTCTATTATATATGAATTTAATACAACACTTATTAGGTAATCGTTAATATTAATAATTTACAACAATATACAACTATACACTGTAACGTGTTTTTATAAAAATTCAATAATATTACAGGGTGTATCAAATAAAAAAGTAAATTTTGCTTGGGTGTTAACTACACGACATATAAACCACAAACCACCGAAACCGGATTTCATCATTAAAGAATAAAAAAAAGTAAAAATTAGAGCCAAAAATTCTTTAGTCGGGCCTGATGCAAGGAAACGTCATGTTAAGCACCCGCTAAACGTGGTATTCTGTATAATACACTGCACTATTTATTATTCTTAATGGTATGCCGTAAGTTCATTTAACGCCATTCTGAATAAATAAAGGCCCTTGTTAAAATAGCAAAACTGAGGCATTTTAAATTTTCTTCTTTTATAAAATAAACATTCCTTTTTTGTTAAGAGCATTCTACGTAAGTCCACAAAGTATTATTTTTAAATCCGTTCGAGTTCCACCGGATATGCGACTTCAGTAGTTAGGAAAATGAATATTTTTCTTTTGCTTTGTCGAATCGAGAGTTAGTTGTTAATAAACGGTACCACAGAATCTGAGTTATTTCTTTTGGATTTATTTAATCATATAACGCAAAATGAATTGAATCGAATTACACAGAAATAAATGTAGATACAGAAAATGTGCAAATACGCCTTTTTATTATGATATCGCGCGAAAATGAATCTATACATTCCCGCGCTTTTGCCGATGCATCAAGCTTCGATTTTCTTTATATAAAATCATGATGGTCCTGAAAGGATCGTTTTTCGAGACGGGAAGAATTTAAATAAATGTTCGAATTGGCTTGAACTCCAGCGGCGATCCACACAAAACTAACAGCGATAATGGCTGAATGATAGTGGTATGTGGGGGTATACTCGGACAGCATTTAGGTTGGGCACAGGTGCGGCTCTAGCCCACAGCATTTATAAAATATTTTTTTTCCTCGTTAATGCTTACAGATAGACCCCTGTGCATTAAGACTTTTTGATTGTATATGATTACAGCTGCTACATATTATTATATTTACCTCTATATCTGATACAACCTGTATATCCTTATTTTTTTTATTAGTTTATTTTATACTTTTAATTATTTATTTACATATTGTACATAGTATATTATATGTATTATTCAAAGTAGGGAAAAACCAACTAGCGTCACTCACGTTTCTATAAGTAGATTTTTAGGAGTTTTGATGACCTACCATTTATTTGTACATAGTGCGCGAAATTTTAAAAATATATGTGTATGTTGAATTAAAATTGAAATAATACCCATATAAACGAAAATACACTACCGAGAAGAAGACTAAAAGCTAAATTTCGAGAGATTTATCTAGGTTTTATATCTCGTAGAATAGAAATAGTAGACTTACATAACATGTATTATACGGTACAAAATAAAAAGGCGACTGAAATTTATCTTGGCGAGAGTACGCTGCTTGGTTTTTCTATACTTTGATGTAATTAATTTTCGTGTTCATGAATTCACTATTATTTACTAAAATTAAAGAAAACCACTAAACTTCTCACTAGCACTAGATATGATTTGTGTACACCAGATGTGCCTTCAATACACCAGATTTAGTAGAAAATTCACCAAGTTGGCAACACTGCACCTAAAACTGACCACTTCCCAAATCCTGGTTTCTCGAAGAAATCAATATTTCCAAAATTAAATAAATTGGGGGATGAAAAATTTAGAACAGTATGAAAGAGTAGCGTTGAATATTCTGCACCTACTAATTTCAAAAATACAATACAACAAAAGCAAAATTCTTCAAATTTCCCTTGTGAATATCTCAAAAATTCTGAAATATTAAACAAAAATGTTTAACTGATATGTATATAAGCAATTAATTGGAATGAAATGTCACTAAACCATCTGTGAAAAATATAAACCTATCTTTCCTTCGACATGTTTATTCATTACATTTTCATTGCACACACTGAATTACTTACAAACTGTTGTAATTGATACCAGCAATAAAAATGAAAAAACATTTTTATTTACTCATAAATGTAAACATACGATCATATTGGATCGTGAGTAGGCATACATATTATTAACAGTGCCGGCAATATCAAAAAGCGAAACAAAATAAATACTTGTAATCAACATCAACTTCATACTTGTACACTTTAAGTATTAAATTTATTTAACAAGGAAAATGATGTATCTGTGTCCATACAGAACACGGCATCTAAAGATTTCGTTTCATGAAATTACCTGCATGGCACAACCTGTAATAAACATCTTCTTTATCTATATTACACCGACAGCAGATAAATTATAATCGTTTATTGTTTGTGTTTTACTTATCCAATATTCAGACTTTTTATTTCCGCTAGAACGTATAATGTATACGACCTCGGGCGTCATAAAGATTACTATGTATATTGTCATAAAGGTATTAATACTTATAATCCCGGCAAATGATTTTTTTCTTTTTGGAGAACCTTATCAAAATAAATATTATTCGAAATTATCAACGCGGGTACCATAAACATTGTCACAACTTCGGTTGGTGAAACTGGAGATTATGTTGATGGATTTATATTGCTTTGTTACTGGATTACAAGGCAATGCTATATTGTTTTTCTTTGCGCTAGTAAAATTAGAATATAGTGTAAATAATAAAGTTAGATATTATTACAAATATGCTGCGAAAAACCATAAGAATGTAGGATAACAATAATGTAATGCAAGAAAGATGGAAAATGTTTTATTACAGTGGAGGATTCATCTTGTCAGATCCCGACATTGCATTTGGATAAAGTTTCCCCTGTGCATAATATATTTTGCTCGCAATCATTTGTCCTGCAACATTTAATTATACAAACTTGATATTATTGGTTGAATATAGTAGTTGTACACACACAAAAATACATCTTCAGGAGAAGCAAGTAAACTTTTCATTGTTACCGCCCAGGTAACACCAACACGTCATTATGACGTACAATTTTGGTCTCGTCCTTAACGTTTCATAATGACTTATTATTGTACGTAAAAGACACATTATAATGACGATAAAGTGTCACAGCCCAGTGACGTCTTTTTTCAACTAAGAAAGACGTCACAGTATCACGTCTAAGTGACGTCATATATTTAATTTGAAGAAACGTTTTTTTTGAGGGAGGGGAAATTTTATGGGACAAAAAAATAAATATAGGGGCATGTTAGAAGCAACTTCATAATTGAATTATTGAATAGCCATAAAAAAATATGATATGATTATACTAAATAATTTTATTTATTTAATATACATAGCAAATACTTAAACAATGTGAAATGGGCGTGTTTGTAACGTCATAAAGACCGACAAATTTAATTATAGTTACGTGTGTTAAATCACGTTATATGATCGTCTCTTATTGGTTATTTGCCGTCATTTTGACCAATATGACTTAAAATCAACGTCATAATGACGACAGCTTGCTACCTGGGCGTTCACGCCGTTTTCTTGTTTAAAAATCAGGAAAATATTTGAGAATTTTTGATTAAAACATTCAAGACATTGTCGTTTCGACTTCGACAGTCTTTTACCAAACGTTACATTCTATAGATGTTTTCTTGTTTATTAGATTCTAGTTCTGTTTTCAAATCAAAATATTTATTTACGAGAAAGTGGCTAACTCACTAGAGAGATTCCGAATAGGAAATTAACTCAAACTGCGCACTTTTTAAGTCGCATCACTGTTCTGGTGCATAGACGATATGTCAGTATATACTCAGAGAAGTGAAGATTAGATGTTTTAAAATGTTGTGTAGGCTTTCACGACCGGAATCCACTCTAAAAAGTTTTTTCCGGGCTGTTGAGCCGTGATCTTGTGGAATTGCTTCCGTACGTTTCGTTCACAACTGAGGTGAGCATCTTCAGTGGCGAGGTCGAAGTTTTCTTCGTGATGGCTCGTTCATTCACGACTGCGGTGAACATCTTCAGCGGCGAGGTCGAAGTAATATAACTGTTATATTCTAAATATAACAATTTATATTTTTCAAGAATTATGTTCGAATTAAAATTTACTAATAACTATTCATATATTGTTTGCCTTAATATATGTATTGTGTTACGTCTTTTACAAAATTTTAATGTGTTATTTAATAATTGACGAAACAACATCATGTTATTAACAATAATAGCAAAAGTCATTTATTTGTGAAAAAAAATTAATGTTGTACATTCTAAAAAGACTCTCGGAAATGACAGTAAATGTCGAAACTTCAGTAAATTACTTTTTGTTTTTCAATTAAGCCAATAAATCCAATAATCCCTTGATTTTTGATCTACAAACTAATAACCAGGTACCTAAACCACCGTTGAAATAACATTCGATGTTTTTCATTACTGGCAAAAACGTCACTTTCCACACCAAGTATCATTTTCAACTCAAGAAAACACTTTTCATCCAGTAATGACGTATTTCCCAACATCATGCAACTTAAAAATAGTTATATATTACTATTATAATACGAATAAACATTCTTACGAATCTGGAAATGATATATCTCAAATTGTGTTCTACTTTCGAACCCTGTAAAATTTGAATTTTGCGCCGCAATCTGTAATTATACATCGGTTTCAAGTTTCAACCAATGATATTTTTTCGGTAAATATTAGTTTTTATACCCTGTTGCTTATACAACTTAGTATACAATTACTTGTTACTTACCGATACTTAGGCAAACTCGTTATACATGAGCACAAAAAAGTATTTCAACACAAGTCGGGGAATCTTCTCTAGATCTTCGATTTTTTTTTGTCAAATAGAAAGCGTAAATTTTGTTCTAAATTTAGGTTATTTTTGGATAAATTTTTATGAATAGAAAATAGCGCTCAACTCTTTTCTACTTAAAATTTTCCACTTTTCCATATTTTTCGCTTATATCACTCAGTGCCATCTAGTATGTAATAGGGTTAGATTTTTAAACGATGTCAAACATAAAGTAGGTAACTGCAAGTCAAATCGAAGGAACTGAGAGAATTTTTAAGTTACAAACATAGATGTCAGAACCACAAAAGAAAAAGATGTGCGGTTTTAAATACTGGTATATTTTATGGGATTTTCTAACAGTAAAGATATATTTGAAGAACATTTAATACTGACATTGTAAAAAAATATATGTAAGTGTTTTTTTTTTGTTAAATACACATTTTAGGCCTTTAACACCTAAGCTATTATTGTGTAATTTAAAATTTTACGTGTTTAACACGGATTAAATACGTGTTATACACGTAACAAAACGTAAAATATGTAAAATCTAACTATTATTAAAAACCATGTTAATAAAGTGAACTGTACTGGTAAGTCAAAGTAGTGGCAAATTTAATGGAATTAACAGCAAGAAAGTTTCTAGAGAAATCTAACGAATTTTAAAATGGTTTCTGGGGAATTTTTTACTCTACACTCTACAGTGCCGACATCATGGCTAACAATTATAATTTAGACATGGCTTTGACAAAAGAATTCATTAGAACTTATCATTATTTTTACAAGAAACATTAATTATGAATTATGCATATATTAATAAACATAAATGAAACACAGGTTATTTTCTATATATAATTTATTTATTTCTCTCAAATCTGAATTACATCGTCAGTTTCTATATAATTTCTATATATTATTGCCAGGAATTGAGGCACCGAAAATGTTAATTAATTCATTGATTATCTTTAAGATTGATTTAAGTCATTTATTTTATTTTTTCTCTCTAAGTAGAGAAAAATAGTTTGTTATTTTTCAGTGCAAAAAAGCAAAATATATTGTTTTTAAAATCTATATAAAACCTTTAATTATGTTTAAATAGTTTCATTACATAATTTTATTCGCGCTATATTCGTTAAATAAGCTTCATTTTATCCCCAAACTCACCTGATTGAAAGATACATATATAATAACTCAAACTGCATGATTTGCTGCACTCGATCATCAGATTTTTCAGTACTTACCATTTTATTTATGTTAATTCCAAATATATTTACCCTGACGCTAACATTAAAATACTAAATTCTCCAATATTTTTTTTTAAATCGCTATCCAGGTGACCTTCGGAATAAAATAAAGGATCTACAGTTTTATTTTGATTAATATATGAGACATTCTTTGAATAAGTACAATGCTATTTTCTTTTATCATATGTGGATTTGCTATTATTAGCTGCGCTATTTTCGACAGCTCTTATGTTATAGTGATTCGATAAAGGCAATAGTTCTTTTAGCGTTATAATTGTAGCTGCGACTATTCATCGGGAATACAGTGTCGTCAAGTTTGTGGGAGAAAGGAAGTATTTCCTTTCGATCGCTCAAGTTTAATCACAGTAATTTTTGAAGTGTTGTTAGTGGTGCACTGTGATTTTATTATCAGTGTTTTGATTATATTTTATTTGTATTATATTTGATTATTTGAAATGCGTGTAGAAAGAACGATCACTTGCTTGTGTTATATTTGGGGCATTTCCATTTTTTTTAATTATTACAAATCTGAGAATGTGACCCTTCTAACACGTTGATCAAAAGTCGCAGCTATAATTATAATGCATTAATATGCCTTAATATCATGATCAAATATTCGATTTACGAGGTCTGATCAAACAATACCTGGAATTTTCAAATTTCGTGATTTTTTTTTGTAAAATATACATATTTTACATTGGAAATAACTGAAATGAAATAAAATACCCTGCACTTGAACCTACTGGTGTATTACCTGATAGATAATGCTGTGTTTACAGTTAATAAGGCCAAAAAAAGTCATTTTTACGCAGGGAATCAAAGAAGTTTTAAATGCTGAGCGATGTTTAACTTATACAAGAAATAACTTTGCATTTTACTTTAACCCTGGATTACAAAGTTGAGATAAATATTATATTGTGTTGCAGTAGTATAGGTTATGTATATCAACGCCTTCCAAGTGTATTTTATCCTGGTAAAATCGTTCAAGCAAGGTAGTCTTGTCAATCTAGGGTTAAAAATTGTTAATAAAGAAATAGGGTATGTTACTTTTTTGGTGACATTCTTCTAGAAATAAAACAAGAGACATTAGAGATGCATTCTGGGTCAACAACAGAAGATAAAATAGGAAAAGTTAAGGAAATAATTACGGGTAATAGCTGAAACATCATCAAAGAAATGGCTGATGATGTTTGTAATTATTTACTTCATGCCAGATTATTTGTTTTTTGTGCAGAAAACGTGTTGCATTAAAATTTTAGTAAACAAAAAAAAACAATCGTAAGTGATACAAAGTGAACGTTGCTTAAGGGTTCTAACAGATTTAGGGATGGAAGAGTGTATGATGTCAGGGTTAAAACAGCCCCCAAAAGCTTACCAAGATGAAATTTTAAAATCTTGCACTTTAAGTAAAGATGTTTTGCCGTCATTGAAGTGATAAAAATGAAATAGAAGCTAAATACCAAACCGATAATAACGCTCCAGAATTGCTACAAAAATTAGAAGAAAAAAAAACATTTTGAGATTAAGGTAATTTAATATAATCATAAAAAAAATAAATATTGTTGCAATAAATTAAAACTAAGAGGCAATCATAATAATTAAATTAATATTCAAAGAATTCAATTTGGACCTCTGCAAAGTCAACCTCAAAAAAGAAAAAAAAGAAAATAAATATTTTCAGATCTTACGTGACGTAACATAATTAAATGTACGATAAAAAAAATTAGCATTTTTTTCGCACCAGCAATTTACAAAATTGATATGAACCCCTTAGCATTAAGTCCGTAACAGCGCAATAATTAAAATAAATGCCCATTCAATTAAAACCAATCACATTTAATTCTCATAATCAAATAATTGACCATTTAATTCAAGCAATTTTGCTATTAATAAATCTAATTTAAATGTAATAAAAATCAAAAGCCCCAAGTTAGTAAGTTACAAGTTACTGATTATTTATGTTAGGATCGAACTCTTGAAACTGAATCAGTTTGTAAGCTGCAAATATTCACACCTCAAAAAAAGGAAATAATTGAGGTTAATGTCAATAAATGTAACAACGCAGTAAATAAAATAAATGCCCATTAAATTAAAAACAATCACATTACAATTCTCATAATCAAATAATTGACCATTTAAATCAAGTAATTTTGCCACTAATAAATCTAATTTAAATGTAATAAAAATCAAAACTCGCAAGTTAGTAAGTTACAAGTTACTGTGATTATTCATGTTAAGACAGTGGCGGCTCGTGAGTTATGAAAGAGGGTGGGCACAAAATAAAAAGTTATTTTTTGTACATAAAATCCATTCTCCTGTTTTTCATGTTGGAAAAGACGTCTATGACTTTGTTGTCAAAATCCAGGATAGACTGAATTAACTTCTTTTTTATTGATAGGACCACCAATGCGTTCAAATTTAAATTTCCCACCACAATTTCTAGTGACTACAACGTAAAGGCATCAAAATAACTATTAATGTAGTACAAAATGGCGGGTAATTTTATGTTTCAACTTTGAATTTACTAAGAATAATTGCGGAAAATTTAAATTTGGCTATTAGGGAATTTCTTTTCAAAAATTATTTCACCAATAGTATATCCTCTTTTTTGTTTATATTTCAATTGTTTGTTTATTTTTACTTGTAAAAATATATGGTACCTACCATATTTTTATAGTTTAATTTGTTTTTTGATTGGTAACATTAATATAGATTAATATTTCAAAAAAAAAATCGGGTATTCTTTTGTCAAACCTCGTATTTCTTAAAAAAAAGATTTTTCATATTCGGTTTTTTAGCTCCATTAATAAAAAGAAATGATGACGTCACATGTTATTCCTATCCAAATTATTTTAGCTATTTTATCAATAAGAAATGCCAGGCGTGATTTTGGTTGCCTCTATGACATCATCAGTATTTTTTTATTTTTATCGAATGCGTTGTAGGTTATCTTTTTTTTTCTTAATAAAAGCTTAATATATTAGCGTTAAATATCCCTATGTATGTACATACATATACGCTACCAACATCAAAACATTTCGTGTCAAATAAAAAGTTTAAAAAGAACACCGACATTTTACAATTAAATCTAAATTGTACTATTTTTTTTTTTTCCTTTTAATTTTCAAAACGCTCAATCGCTTTCAAATAATATTTATCACATATTAAGTACGCTTAAGACTAAATGAAGAAACAGAAAAATATACATAAATAACATTAACGAAAGGAAGCCTAGAAAAAGTCATCTCTAAAAATCGTATAAAAATTCTTTGTGGTGTACGGAAACTAATTTCGAGTCACCATTACTTCGTTTTCGATTCCAGTGCTTTCAGCTTCGCCGACCAGAGTCTCTGGTTGATCTTCTCCCCGACGAAATACAGAAAAATCGACAGCACCAAGAGATTGATGAAGAATACAGAACGACCAGCGAGATCCAGTAGCTCCAGAATCGGATAGACCCAAATGCCCGTCTTGAAGAATATCACGTGGATCCAAACCAGATAGCATATCATGAACAGCGCTAACACCGATATGCCCACGATCCGAGACGGGTACTTCCTGAAGGAGATGTACATCTCGAGGAACATGAAGACCATTATATTGGTGTGCATGACGTGATTCAGCCACAGCGGGAAGAAAGCGTCTATGGCTTTGGGGAACACCAATTCTCTGTCAACTAGATATAGCGACCAGAATGTTAGGCCTACGAACAAGGATATCGGAAAGGCGAGACATGGGAACACCTTGAACGTAAAAAGAAGATAATGTTCCTCCGATTAAAAATAATTAAGATTAACATACCAAGTCTTTTAATTTCCTGATTAGTGGCGTTTCTTTCGCTGTTGGTGATTGTTCAGAGTTACCTATGATCTCGTTTAGGAAGGCTATCGTGAAGAATAATGCTTGCAGTAGCTGAAACAATAGAAATAGAAGTATTAAAACCCCTTATAAAACAGAGGTGATTATTTATTGAGCTAATAGTTATTTAATATAAGGTTTCACTGTACATAGAGTGAACATGACTTGCTTTATTCTATGAACAGTAATTTATGATCACTTGGTTCAGACTCAGATGTTTTTCTGTGTAATGTATATAAACTAAAACATCTGTCATTTAAATTGCGATACACACAATCTTTTATGCAAATGTTTCTCATATCCGCGATAATTATAACAATTAACTGTGATTATCATTAATTGCATGTCGATGTCATGCTTTGCAACATACGACGTGATGTGGATATATTTGCACCTCGTCTGCAACAATTAAAATAAATAAAAGTCATGTATAAAAAGCAATGCTAATCTTTTAGAACACCAATCAACGTTAAACAATTGTCAACATAAAGAGGCTCTTCCTTCTTGATAATTTTAAATAACCTCAAAATTGATATAATTATGTTAAAAAAAAAGAAATTCTGAAATATTTGGCGTGTATATTTCAAAGTTTATTTGGAAGCGTAAATGACCAACTTTTCTGCTGGTGTCGACTTATGGAGTAGAATCATCTTTATGTTCCTTTTATTTATTCTAAATAGTTAAAGGATTATTTTTTTATTATAAACCGAAAATATTTTCAGGATAAGCGCAATGAGCTGTCAAAAGAAAGTTACATTTTCATCCCTATAAAGTTTCTACAATACAGGAATAATTACCATTAGATCACGATAGGCGATTGGAATATTGTCATTGGTTTAATAACAATTTAAGGGACAATGACTTGCTAAACAAATCATTTTTCTCGGATGAAGCCTGGTTTTATCCAAAAGACTATATCAATTTACAAAACTATTGTATCTGGTCTGCAGAAAATCCACACGAATTCGAGAAACGCAATTGCATCCCGTAAAGTTGGAGTTTGGTTAGCTATGTCCAGGCAACGAATAATAGGGCCAATTTTCTTCGAGGAAACTGTAACAGCCCAACGCTACCAACAGATGTTGGAATTGTTTATTGCAGAGTCACAAGAAAATGAGCTTGAAGCAGGTTATTTTCAGCACGATAATGCTCCAGCATACTGCTCGACAAACTGCCTATATCTTCAACAGTTTTTTGCTGACAGGTTCGTTAGAGCACAAAGATGGCCACCAAGATCGCCTGATCTAACTCCATTAGATTACTTCATGTTCGGCTATCTAAAAATAGATCTATAGAAACTGCATGCATACCATAGAAGAACTGAGATGCAGTTTGTCACTTAATAATTATACTAATTGTATGTTATAATTTAAAGTAATAAATAAATTTAGTTAAACACCAGTTAGTACTGAATTATAAAATCATAATTTCGTAAAGTTAAATTAATTACATTTCATTTTTACAAGCAGAAACACCAATCCATAGTCGTTTATATAATGCGAGTTCAAATATAGGTTACGTTTTCTTTATTTATGACAGATCCGTTTACTTTCTTGTGTTCCAACACTGACTTAGTTCAAACACGCGGCATATACCTACACCCTGTTACTATCTATAGGAGCGGAATTGACAATCATTTTGAATCTCGGTATATATTGGTCCTAATCTCTTGTAGTACATACAAGGTGTTTTGTTTCTTTGGTTACAGAATTAGTTTCTTCTAATCCAGTAGGCGGCGCAGAAATACAGTTTCGTTAGTGCCTTTAGTGCCGCCTGCTATCTATATTATTAAACAAAAACAACCCACAATATAAAACAGATACACATCCAAAGGTTTTACTATATAATATATTATATCTATTTACAATAGATTACATGGTCGTTAGTAAAGAGTTTAGTATTTCTTAGGTTTTATGTTTCTAACATTTACAAATATATCCCAAAAAAAAAATAAAAGCATTTTGTGCTTACCAAAGAAATGATCTTACTCCTTATAACACAACAAAAACGCGAATTCTTCTTAAAAAAATTGGGCATACGACAGAAACTTAACTTTTTACAAGCTTATTTCATTGTTTGATTGAAGAAGGATATGTTGTGCACTGACACGGTGTTTTTTGGCGTCATCTCTGTTCGATTTCCTAAGCTAAACATAACAATCTAAAGGAATGACCAACTTGGCGATTACCAAAATAAATAATTGTTAGTAAAGTTATTATAATTTGTTTCGCAATAATTTTCAGTGGAGTGATTAATACATTCCTTCGTTATATATATATAAAAAATAACGTATGTGTCTTTTATTTATCTTTTTTACGTTTGCAGGCATTGTTTCTTTAGAAAGTAGTAGACCCTCTTCGTTGGCTTTAATAGTCAAATTTAAATTTCCCGCCACTTTTTTTAGTGAATTCAACGTGAAGACATTAAAATGACTGTTAATGTAGTAAAAAAATGGTAGGTAATTTTATGTTTCGACGTTGAAGTTACCAAGAATAATTGCGGGAAATTTAAATTTGGCTGTGTGGGTTGGTTAGAATCCAAAGGAATGATATTCTTTTAATTAAAAACAAACAAAAAATATTTGGAATTACATTGTTACAAATTAATTGGAGGAACAAATAAACCTCATTTTCTACAATTATTTCTGGTACAAGGTATCATTAATATACTATAATAATATATTTTCTTCATTTAAGAGCGATTACCTAAAAAGTACTATTTATGTATTAATATATCTGTTGATATTTTCAACATATATTTGCCTTCATTTGGAAACCTCTTAAAATATACATTAATTAAGGTGCAATAATAATTGGATGTATCTGGGGATCTTTAGTATTATAAATTATTCTTAAACTTGTTTATTGAGTGGTTCTGTGGATACGGGTTTTGAACTTGTCCTGTTCCAATCCCTAAGAAAATAAATTAATAATTCACCTCTACTAACTGAAATTTTATCTCGAACTACTTTTTATTTTTATCTGTATTTAAAATTGAAATTGGGCGCCAATGTCATTGCAGATATTTGACATTAAAAAGAAACACGCCTTGATTAAAGAAAGTATTTACTTTAAGGGCTGGTGCTCATTGCTTTGTATATTGCACAAAATCTTGTTTGAAAATAAATCGATAATAGGACCCGTACAGCTTCATTTGCCTTATAAACGGTTATTGATTGAAATATTTAAACAATTTCCTACTCGAACCAAAAATGTCAAACAATCAATCAGTATGTATGGCTGCATTTTTATTCGCAAACATTCTAAAACATAAATCGTTGATTAGGAACAAAATTGAGAAGCTTTCACCATATACACAAAGATTCAAAATGATTGTCAATTCCGCTCCTATAGATAGTAACAGGGTGTAGGTATATGTCGCGTGTTTGTAATGAAGGTTTGAACTAAGTCAGTGTTGGAACATCAGAAAGTAAACGGATCTGTCATAAATAAGGAAAACGTAACCTATATTTGAATTCGCATTATATAAACGACTATGGATTGGTGTTTCTGCTTGTAAAAATTAAATGTAATTAATTTAACTTTACTAAATTATGATTTACAATTCAGTACTAACTGTGTTTAACTAAATTTATTTATTACTTTAAATTATAACATACAATTAGTATATTATTAAGTGACAAAACTGTATCTATCAGTTCTTCTATGGTATGCATGCGGTTCTATAGATCCTATTTTTTAGATAGCCGAACATGAAGTAATCTAATGGGTTAGATCAGGCGATCTTGGTGGCCATCTTTGTGCTCTAACGAACCTGTCAGCAAAAAACTGTTGAAGATATTGGCAGGTTTGTCGAGCAGTATGTCTGGAGCATTATCGTGCTGAAAATAACCTGCTTCAAGCTCATTTTCTTGTAACTCTGCAATAAACAATTCCAACATCTGTTGGTAACGTTGGCTGTTACAGTTTCCTCGAAGAAAATTGGCCCTATATTCGTTGCCTGGACATAGCTAACCAACTCCAACTTTTACGGGATGCAATTGCGTTTCTTGAAATTCGTGTGGATTTCTGCAGACCAGATACGATAGTTTTGTGATTGATATAGCCTGTTACATAAAACCAGGCTTCATTCGAGAAAAATGATTTGTTTAGCAAGTCATCGTCCCTTAAATTGTTATTAAACAATGAGAATATTCCAATCGCCTATCGTAATCTAATGGTAATGATTGCTGTACCGTAGAAACTTTATAGGGATGAAAATGTAACTTTCTTTTGACAGCTCATTGCGCTGAAGCAATGATAAGCCTATAAAATTATGAAATGTAATAAACTATTTCACTTAATGTTAATATTAATTTTTACCTGTTTGTTGAGCTATTACACAGATAATTCCCTTATTTTCTACAGTATTCAGAAATACTATTGTTGGTGATATTAGATGTAAATATAAACGATTTGAAAAAAATTATAAGATAAATAATCGAAGATACTACAACACGCACGCCAATGTCGCTAAATGTCAAGAAAATTCATTTAATGTATGAAATTTGTATGTAGCTATCTTCGCTCATTAAATTGGTAATAAGTACAGATAATTTTTTCCGGAAAACAGTTTTTTTCTTACGACAATCATTTTGAATCACATGGTATTATGTATTATAAATTATAACCAAATATTGAAATAAATTTAACGTATTTCATTTATTTGGAACCACGTCAATACAACATGAAATTTCAAAGTTCAACAATCACGGTTACATTCTACCATCGATTTAATAATTTTTGCCTAAATGTTTGATATAAGCATATTCCACTGCATGGAAAATTTTTCCGTAACTTTCAAAAGGTGAAAACTACTTTTATTTATTACTTAGAGATAATAGATAATGCATAAATCATCTTTATCGGTGACTTAATTCAAATTATTTGCCACAACTTAGACAAGGAAGTAGTATGATTATTCTTTTTATTAAATTTTTCCAAACTAAATCAAAAAGAAAGTATATTATTATTACATATATAAATATATACAAACTAATAATCTAATAAGGAACTTCGAAACGATGAATTTAATGAGTTATTATATCGTGTTACACAACAAAAAAAAACTACGATAATATGAACAAGTAATAATGACTTACAAGCCAATCCTTCTTTATAATTCTAAAAAATTCCGATGCAATGTTACTGAACTCTGATGTAATAAAACAATTTGAGATAACCTTCCACAGTTAGATGTTTTTATATATATATTTTTTTAATCTTGTGTAGAATACACTTTATTTAACTTTATCATAAATTATTCAAACATTTTTTTTTTGTAATTTTCCTTGGAAGTGCTTACTTAAACAAATAAAAAAACAATTTAAAGCTTCAAAAATTGTGTTAAGTTAGTAATTAACGTAACAACATATCAACACGTGTTCAGTATGAAATAAAAAAAAAAAAATTAACATATTATCCAACACTTAATCGTATAATGAAGTAATATCAACGTGAAAAAAAAAAACACGGTGGAAAACATAACAAATGGGTTTTCATGCTTCATTCAATATAAACGTTTTTTTTCATTTCTGGTGTGTAAGGTTTCAAGATTAATTACACGTTATGTATGAATTTGACTTTTGTACGTTATTTGTACGTATCTCTACATAAGATTTATGTTATGTAGATATTTGTCTGCAATAAATGATAAATTATGCCAGTAGTTCATAGTACATTGCTTCTTGTTTCCGTCTGCTTTTGTGTGTGTCTAATCTATGTATGTAATTATTATAAAAAATACACTTCTTAAAGAATAAATCAAGAGTGATTTATTCTTTAGCATTAGATTAGTTTAATTTGTAAACTACTGCATCTTCATATTTTGTGACTTACTCTTACAATTCTTACATAATATTTGCAATACCTATATGTATTTATCAAATTCACTTTGTCACTGCATTCAAACATCATAATATAACTCATTCAATCCTTCATACCCCACAATTTTTACTTACAGCAATGAAACCAATTCTAATTTAATTCTTATTTCATCATTACATATTCATCATTACGTATATCATTAGCATTGGTATTCGAGTTATTCCTATGAGGTTTTATGTTATTATTTTCACTTTAGCAAGCGGTGAAAGTTAATAAATACAGTAAATGAAACTCAATTATGTTACAGCATAATTACACCACTATATGATGATAATTTATGTAATAATTAACGCATCACTCATTCTACCACAATCAAAACAAATTTTGAGGTTATGTACGATCTCCTTGACATACAAACGCTTCCGAAAAATAAAAAAGTCTGTACTAACCGCATCCCAGTACGTGAGAAACTTCAATTTATTCGTCCTGCCGTATGTGATTCCCATGGGATGGACGGTTGGCGGTATTTTCACGTAATTCCAATCATAATAGCAGGCGTACCAGAAATGAGTCGCCACCCCTAAGTACAACACGGTTTTCGTCGCTGACATGTCCCCGGATACTGTCACTCTTTCGCTGACGATTCTGTCGACTGATTTTCATGTATTCGTCGCCGCCTTGGCAAATAGAAAACAGCTACTGTCGGACTTTGTACTGGCGACTCGGTTTTACCGCGACGGCAAAACATGCCGCTCCTGCGAGTACGCGCGAACAGACAAACGCCGGTGACGGGCGGGTTTATGGGTCGGTTTATTTTTTCTTTTTGCGCGGTGTTTTGAACGCAAATGAAGATCCTTGCGTGGTGACGGAAATGATCGATAGTACACGAGGTAAATTCGTTCGGTAAATATTTTAAATATGACCCACAGAATTAATAGGTAAGAGAAAGAGATAGAAAATCGTATCTTTAAGTGAGATAACTATTCGTGAAATTTGTTTTTACATTTTATTATAGTATAAGCCTTTCAAACGAAATCGTAACAGAATCTAGTTCCGTCTAATTTTTAATGTTGGTAGGAGTACAATTTAAACTACGACCTGTTTCAAAATGAACTATATCTCAATAAGTACTGAGTAACTAATACCAAATAGTATACTTTGCTTATACCAAATACAATATAAATATATATACGGACAAAGAATAGTTCCGCTGGCGTACTATAGATGTCCCAGCTAGGCTGATTTTAGAAAAGTGTACGACCAAACAAATATTAAACGTGATCTGACGTGATTAAACGTAAGTGGAATTTTCCGTTACACAAACGCGTAAAAATATAAGATAACCGAAGAGTCGATGCGAGACGAATGAAAGTGGTTTAACTGCGCGCGCAGCGAACAGGTAGAGCGTTCATTCAATGAGTTGTCATTTCGCAAAAATATTATGAAATGAATATTAAACGAGTTAAAACAAGTAACAGTTTAGTAAATAAAACAAAAACCAAAACACACATATTGGCTCAATGGATTAATATTCGTTTTATAATGAAATTAAAACATATTTTTGTGTTAAAGCGAAGCTATACACACGGAATATTTGCTTTTATTTATTTCGTCAAATGCCTATTAACTTTTTCATAACACATATTATATCTTATTTACCACTGTTGATTTATTTGCGGTGATAAAATATTTTTGCTTTTACTGGACTCGTGGACATTTAAAATAATCTTTGTTTCTTGATATATAAATTTATGTTTTTTTCTGCTAATTCTTGTCAACATATCTGCGGTTAACAGCGAAAGAATATTATCTTGCTAAAAACTGAAATAATAATATCAGAAAACATTAAAAAAGTGTATCTATAAAATCTATAGATTTTTCTTTTTTTTTTAATTCACTCTCAGAAATACCATGATGTTTGAAAAACATAAGCTCATATTTGATTCCAAAATTATTGTTTACTGTTTTCATAGGATAGGCGATGGGGTATCGAACAAGAATTTTTTTTTATCATTTTGCTTAAAATGTAACTTAAAACACTACAGTACAAGTTTCAATCGCAGCCCAGTAAACAAAATTCAAATCTTTCGCAATTATATTTTGTAACTTCAACTTAAAGGTATTCAAATAACCATTAATGTAATACAAAATCGTAGGTTAGTTCATGCTTTAATGTTAAAATTCCTGAAAATAACTGCGCGAAATTTGAATTTGGTTTACTGGGAGGGGTCTTTACAAAAAAAAATATGCAACATTATTATTATCATCTGGTTGCACTTTTAAGGTATTTTCCTCAATTTTGTTTTTATTAAAGTGTACAAGTACAAGTACGCTAGCATCAGACATAAGCTTTTGTCGCTCTTGAACTTTTTCTGTTTCGTTGTTTGTAGAATCAATATAGAAAATATAATTGTTGGATATTATATTATTGTACATATCTTATAATGGTTAGAACTGTCAAACTCTATATTTGTAACAAAAAAAAATGATGAAAAATAGAAAAAAAGGAGAGAATTAGCAGAATTCACATTTCCTGTATTTACAATTTCTAAAAGATTTTCATTTCTTTTTCGTGCGCTGCTTTTAGGAAATCCCAGATTGCTTTTGGAAATGAGACATAATACTAGAAAATTTTATACGTATGCAACCAAGTGCAAATGCAGACTTTTTATAATAAATCATAAAATTGTAATTTTTATAAATCATCAATAAAAATCATCGATTATAGCGTACCTCTGTTTAGTACGTTAATTAAATAGCGATAAAGTATAATAGATGCATTCATAAAGAACAAATCTCCAAACATACATTCATTGTAAAATAATTTGGATAAATATAAACCGCAAAACTAACACCTAGCATCCGATTCTCAGACCATCTACTTAATTATATGCCAGGAGGTAGAATTCACATTTGCCGCGATTATTTACGCGTATTATATACGTTACTACCAATAGAAATAGATTTCTGAATTACCCACAGCTGTAATACTCAAGTGCTTCCATATCAAGTACATAGTTCGGTTGGTCCACTGTTTATTTTCGTACATCTCTTGCCCCGCCGCTTTTTAACTGCCTCCGCGAAGAAGCTACAGTGGCGCCGCTCTAAAGTACGCCAGCGGAACTATACGTCTTTGACCATATGTACTACACTCCATTCACTGTAAGAATACAGTGTTACATTAGATAGGCGAAAGATTTACGACTTGCGATTGGCTAATAGACGAGGCGAATTCACACACACGAAAAACATTTTATATAGCAAATGAAATTTACGTTGGATAAAACAAAATATTACTGAAATCTATGACATTTGCCAATCCTGGTCTGTATTTGCGTGTTTATTGCTTTTTTGTGTTGTTCGTGTGATTACTGTAATTTCTATAAGCAAATTGTAACAAAAATAATTCTTCTTAAAGCTCTACTGAGTATTGTTGAATATTTGAACTACCCCTGTAAGATTCCCGAAATGTATTCACTGTTACTTTATTTGTATTATTTTATCACTTTATATTATGACTATAACTTTCTAAATAAACTACTAAAAGCGTAGTGATTTCATGTTACCCTTTGCTATTATTACAAAATCTTTATAACCAAACTTTTTCGCTTATGACACTGACAATTCACAATTTGAATTTGCCGCTAATTTTTCATTCTTCGGTGTCATTTGGGCGTCGATCGCAGCGCTATCTACTGCATTCTTAAAGTGAATGGAGATAGTATTATATTTGCTTATACTTACATTCCCTAATCGAATTTTCTTTAGACTTATCTTATAAATTAACAATCCAATTGTATTTGTTATAAATTTCATCACACATCGCTCCACGATAAATTTTGACAGTGACAAGATAACCTATTTACTATTTAAAATTTAATCTATACCTCTATTTCAAGAAAGCGGAATATCATAATTAATAGGAGAAATTAATGACCACCTAGATGTAATTCATCTTGAAACAGTCTGTATAATCAAAAAAAATCGATAATTTTAAACGTTTTAAACGCTATCGTAACAGAATCCAATTCCGTCTAGTTTTCAAAGGTTGGTAGCAGTACAATTTAAACTCGAAAGAAGCGTTTAGCACTTACGAATTGAATTTAACGGCTGTTTTGCATTGCGACATTGATAATCAACAATAATTAAGAAATATGCTCGATGCTGAATAATGTATTCTTTTTGTTGGGTTAGTTCAACAAAATGTACCGTTTTTATGTTGACCCAAAACAAATTGGCGTCTAAGAAGCCGTTTGGTACTGTGTTTTTGTCTTGGATTGGCATTCAATGTCCTTCTCGTCAGTATAGTTGTACTGAAATCAGTACAGTTGCTTTCTTTGCAGTACATCGGTACAATCGGCCTTGAAATAAGTACATTGCGATATCATGAGAATTGATTTTGCAAAATGGAAATGTGAAACCTACAGCCAAAAAAGTAAAAAAAAAAACGAATTTTAGATTTTGATTTTAGTATTTGCAATTGGCAATGATATATAGATTGTTTTGCGTATGGTGTTTCCGCTTTCTACCATGATTGCCCCCTTCCGACAGCAAAAATTACAAAAGTGTAAAGTTTCATTAATTTGTTTAATTTTTATTAGGTGAACAAGAATTGTCAAGTTTCAGTACCTAACGATTTCTAACAATAAACGGTCAGTTATGGAGCTACATATTTATTGTTGATTATTCTTTAAATAACAACAACTTTTCGATAGAACTAGTATCTTTTTCAAGCTACAAACATTATTACACAAGTATAACATTTGATACATGAAACAATTAACAGACAATATATTATATTCGTCTTATAATCAACCAGTCATAACTATCAATCAAAAACATATATTTTTTACGTACAACATTACTCTAAAGTATATCATAGACATCAGTTGCAAGACAACATGTTGTCTTGTATTCTGCAGAATACAATTTTTAAACAACCGATTTAGAAGACAACTAATGTATAAAAAATATTCTTTTGATAATCTTAAGGATAAAAAAAGGTCAAATCGATTTGCGTAATGTGTTTAGTGGTTTGCAAAATAATAGATTGTATGAATTGACTGTTGTTATATAGTTCACTATTATTAAAAACGAGATTCAGCAACATAAATACGATATAACAACTGGTAATGGTAATACTGGCGTTTGAAAACATTCGATTGAGACAGGCCATATGTTTAATTTTACTGAATCTTCAATTTTGGACGTTAAAAGTTGAAAGCAATGCTCAGAGAAGGTTATTGTCAGCAATTATCCATATAAGAATTATAAGATATATAAACTTGTACTTTTAATACAGACATGGTGAATTTTAGTAACATTTACATTTATATTCTACAAAAGTTAGGGTGCTAAAAAAGAAAAAAATTGTTGATCAGAGGCACATGTTCGGTTGCAATCGGGATTATTACAATTAACTCATTATATTAGAGAGAATGCACTCTATGTTATGCTGACACATGGTTTTAATAATAATAATAATAATTATAATAATAATAATAGGCATTTTAAGCTTAATGCCTTTAAGAGGGAAGTATCTTTAAAGTATTCAGAGATACGCATGATAAAACCAAGAGATTTCATGGCTACAGAGCAGATGTCAATGATATGGAATCTGAAGGTAAAAGTAGAATCAAAAAGTACACCAAGATCCCTATATTCAGATTTGCAAATTAAAATGCTACCCTTGATGCTATAAATCGATAAGCATGGGGAGCATGAACGAGTGTCGGTGAGTACGCAACATTTTTCAACATTTAATTTAAGTTTGAAGCTATCACACCAATCAACTATTGTGTCCAGTGCACGCTGCAATCGACATGCATCATCAATAGAAGAAATTTCTGAGAAAATGTTAATGTTATCAGCATAAACAAGTATAGGAAGATCTATTTGCAAAAGCAGATCATTGATGAAAAGCACGAAAAACAGGGGACCCAAATTCGAGCCTTGCGGTACACCAGAGGTAAAAATGAACGTCTAGCCATTTATGGTTAATATTTTACAAAAGTACTTGAAGGGGCCCCACTATCATCTGCAATACTGAGACCAAATCTGAGCTTAACACTTAACAAGTTCTCCTTAAGAGAATTGTTTATGGTTTGTGTGTTTATATATAACACAAAAAGTGTACTATGAATCGATGCATTTTGTATTGACCAAACACATTTTTTCCCCAATGTAGTAGCCATCACTGTAATAACGATTTAATTACATTCGTTATTAAATTCTTAAATAAGCATTTTATCATATAAAACGGCCTTGAATTGTAATAACAAGCAATTATAAAATCATTTTGATAAACACACATTTTTTTTGTAAGAAAAAGCAGATTACAAACTATATAAAGCACAAATTATATTTAATATTCTCAATTCTACAAAATAATATAGGCGTTAATGCTATGACAAAGCCTATTGATTTCCAAATCACTGTCAAGAACATTTGCTGTACGTATATACCAATGCTCTACTATAATGCATAATCATTTTGACGATATCTATGTAGGTACATACAACATAATATATTATCTCACTTGGGAGGAGTGTTATATATCAATTTGACGTCGTGATAATGAAATATCGATCCCTTTCGCAAATAATTAGATAAGAGGTGGTTAGACATACATATAGGCGATATGCAGACCTAAATTTCATATCACAAAATGCGTCTCATACGTCACTTATCCAAGCTGGCTCTCGAATTAGGTTTATTGAATAAGTGCGGACAATAATGCTATAAAGAGAAGAGAGTAACATTTTAATATTGTAGATTATATTATGCAAAGAACATCTGCATGAAATATTAATGTTGACATTTATAGTTATCCTATTATTTTAGCTGTTGTTGCACCTGATTTTAATGAGCGGTTTTTTTTTTAAATTACAAGCAACGTAGTGACATAAAAATAAAATTTTCGATATAAGATTAAAGTAAATTGTTATGCTTACCATATTCCATAATGTTAAATACTTTAAACGCCCCTTGAAGAACTGAAAATCGTTTTCCGGTGAAAATTTCGACAACGAACTGAGGTCCACGTAAACTTGATCGTACCACAATGAAAAAATATAATAAACCAGAACAGCGCCGTAATAAATCAAGGAATAGTATGCCATTATCGCATGTATCGCAATTGTTTTTATTTTAATAAATTCCGATATTTAAAAAATTAACACGAGTATCACATACAACACTAAAGTCATTTGTTGATTACTGAGGTTTACGAGATATGAGATGAACAAACTGACGAGTGAGTAGTCGCTGGCGTGTACTACATTTGTCAATCATGCAGTAAGTGACGAAAATTAACGAATTTCTGACGTATGAATGTATACAGATGAAGGTAAATACATAATACGTTTATTTTCCAACGTTATAAAAATCTTACAGTATAAGTTGGTTAGGTCAAAGATCGTTTTGAATTGAATTAGAATTCATTACACAAACTTTTGGTGCAAGTATTTAAAGTTCACAATGATGCGTATTCAAGAAGCAATACTAAGTAAAAATTTAATACAACCTACAACCAATGAGGATTCGCGTGAAAGTAACTGAAGATATTGTACTTTCTCTGTTACTATGTTTAGGTAACACGAATTTATAGGTTCTAAGTGAAGTATAAATAGAAATACCGTTTGTACATTATGGCTCAGAATAAATGACATCAATAGTGCTTCAGTATTTAAACTATCAACAGCTGATTAAGTTTTGGACGGCACTGTATGTAAATTTTAATAATATTGTTATTAAATTGGAACAATAGGATATTAATAGACGTATACGTAAATCTTTAGCGGAAGTAATTAGTAACATTTTTGTTTTTATGCGTTCGCTTCATTAATGGTAGTTTTGATGATGGTATTTTTATTTTCACCAAAAAAAAAGGTCGTCTGCTTTTTTTAAATACAATTTGAATAGTGACATCACGGGAGGAGTAATTAAGTACACAAAAAAAGGTAAAAACAGAAGCATGAGTGTTCGTCTTTAAATGTAAGACTTTGATTTACAAGTATGTTTCGATTGCGAACTTTTATAATAGGTCTTTCTGGCCGAGTTGCCTTCTTCGGGTCTACACCAGGGGATGGAAACTTAACATTGCGCGCCCTCTCTTGCCGCCGCATTAGAAATAATCAGTATGTGTCATAGTAGAAATCTATATCTTATCTTGGTGTGGATCCGGGATCGTTTGACACTGGCGAGTTGTGACTTTATAGTTGTTGACGATTGTTGCAAGCTACTTATTCTGTTTCCTTTGAATTTCCGAAACTTTTTTGTGTATGTTATCCTACTTAACATTTAACGTGTGTTTGGTGTTTTATGTAAGCGTTCTCTGAACAATTTCATTCCGTTTTTTCATTTCACTATAGTTTTGTGTCTAGTTTTTACAGTATTTGTTACTTTTGTGATTTTGTTTTAGTTTAAATATAGTTTAAATGTTTTGTTTATATTATGTATATAGTGATAGCTTTTAGTTTATTTTCTGTGTATTTTAAATTGTCTGCGATTAAACAGCCTTTAAAAAAATGAAGTTACTTTATTTAAAAAAGAATTTCAAAATGAGTAACACGTGGATAACACGCCCTATCAATCGAATTTCCCGCCATGAGTGTTAGCGTAATGCTATTATTATGCGACGGACAATAGATGTGGCAATTAGATCGTATGTTTGTCAAGTTTCCTATCTTTCTTATAGTTAAGGCTGCGGCAAGAGTTGTTACAGATCCCTGCAAATCGGCAATAACTATAACTTCACAGGTTTTGCATCTTTTAAGAAGAATTTAATGTAAAATTATATAGTAATAAGTTAATATTTCTAGTTATTGAGTCTCAAGTTAAACTGTTGAAAAAGTAAATAGAATAAAACTTAATTTTAAACTATATAAAAAATACGAAGTAGAGTTTGAGCTCGCAGATGATGTTACATATCATATTTACAAAAAGAAAATGAAATTGTACAGTGGTTATGCCAAAACCTATTCAAAATGAAAGATTGACCTTGGTCTTTTTTTTACAACTACATGTACAAAGAAGTATTTGGAACACCCCTACATAGAAAACACCACCTTGTCCTTTTGCCGTAAGATGGAGCCGTAAACGTATACAGAATATTGAAATATGAAATATCCATCTAATAAATGAGCAATATTATTACATTTTAAGATAAATTCTATATTTTCATTTATATTTTATTTAATATACGTATTACGTATAAAACTCTGCAATAGTACTATACACACAGTGTTCCCAGGGCATACGAGTGAGCTACATAGATATGTGGTATGTTGAACAGACGAAGACAACGGTTACACTATACCCATTTGCCTACGATGTCCTTAGTACAACAAAGGAAAAAAACTATCTGCCGTGTCTGCCTGTCAGGGAAAATTGCGCATACAATTTTTGTGGATTGTAAATGGTTGGCCTTAGAGATATAACAGGATATAAAAAATAGTAATAAGAATTTATATCTTTTCGGCTAACAGCAGTAGATACCGCCGTATCTTAAATTTTCTTTGTCATTTAAGATAAGATCATAGAAAATTAAAGAAGTGCCTCCAAATGGTACCTACGTGAACGCTCAAGGTGTTCATAATATTCAATAAAGCTTTCTCCGAATATTCTTTTGATTCTGATTAGAAATTGCATTAATTTGAAACACTCAACTATATAACTTTTGCTTTCAATTTAAATATTTACAACAGAAATACACAAGGAGCATGTCGGCCGTTAGAAACTAATACGTGGTTGAATATATCAGGCTGCCGATAAATTCGGAAAGGAGAAATAAAGATACACATCAAAATAAAATGCGTTTTGATGTAGGTATGTTTTATTAATTATCTATTAGTGGATAATTTATTCACATGACTCATATTACTGGTTAGGAAATTCAAAATTTTGACATTACGCATTTTAGCTGTATTCAATCAGTTACCTAATGTCAAATCCTTTTTTGGCCTGGTCAACTGTAAACACCGTGAGTGACTAGTGCGATAAAGCGTATGGCATTTTTTTCTCATTTCGCAGTTACTTGTTACAATGTAAAATATACATAATACCCTTTTATTTATAAAAAAAAAAACACATTCACCGCTATATTTATTGCCGTGCCAATTATTATTAATGAAAAATTGTCATAAAAAAAATCACACATATACTTAAGAAGAATAGGTAAGTTCAGTTTTTAAAGTGTAGTGGTACTAATTTCCATCTGCTGACTGTTAGATTGCGGTATTTTTTTAAAATAAAATTTAAGATAACTATACCCGATTCTTTAATAATTGAGAATGTAAAAAATACTTTTACCAAATATATAAGAATAAATAATAATTTTATATATAATAACATCGAATGTTAAAACCGTGAAAGAAAATAACATAACATATTTCCACCAGTCGAAGCAATTAATAAATTATTTTTATTTCTCATATTTAATATTCACTATATCACCATATATTCCTCAAAAATTAAACATGTTTTTTTCTCATTATCCCCGATAGCTTTTTTTCCTTTGCTGTACGCGTTCAGTACCTACGCTACCTGCTCTGTACGATGTATCCATCTGCAAATCTGCCCGACCACTCGACACACTGGAAATATGTTGGAAATAGTAGATATGCTACACATTTCAAATCGGTTCAAATATACTATGCGCCCCTTACTCCACCATTACCGTTCTATTCTATCCCCTCTTATTTCGTCAAATACTTCTCTATAACCACCCATTTGTATAAGCATAAATATTTTTTGTTAGGAACGTTAGAAATGGTACCTACAGAGAACATCTATTTTTTAAAGAATTATGAATTTTACCATTTTTGACAGTGATGAAATTTTTTATAATCTTGCCCACCTTAATCGTTGGTCTACACCCGCCTAAGGACACAAAAAAAAATCGCTGGCTCATTGTGGGGGGGGGGGGGGGGGGATAATTACTCCCATAACCTCCCCCTCCTTTGCATACGCGCTTGCTTGTTTTGGAAAGTAAAATTCAGTATTTCTGAGTTTTTTACCTGGCAAAAAGGAATTTCGTCGAAATGGAAGTGCCCTGGTAAGAGACTAAGAGTTTATTTTAGTGGTGTGCATAATCGAATGGCAAAAAAGGCATCATTCGATTATTGACGTTTGAGTTATGAACAGTTTATACATGAATGATTATTCGATTATGCCTATCACTAGTTCATTTAATTGGAATTTAATGCATAAAAGACAAACAAAAATATGAACAATTCTAATGCTTACTCTAAAAAACCACCTGGGATAGTGCATGCGTCATCGAAGAATCTATGCTATAGATCGACTTTCTTCAGTATGTGTAACTTCGTATCAGCATCTTACACACGATATTATACAAAAAAACTTCGATATCATGTCCATATAGCCTCCTCAACGAATCATGCATCGGCCACCGCATGCAATGGAGAAACTGTTGTAATAACAGTTCTAAGGAACTATTTTTTGGCAAATAATAGATAAATATAATGATAAATATTTGATAGTTACGTCTGCCATGTAAAAAACTTTAGTATGGAAAGTTAGTGTAGTGAAACAGGAGAAGCGCCATCTTCACGACAATTTCTATACTCGTAGAATATGTTTAACGTATTTGCTAATAATAGGGCAGAAAACTTAGCTATCCATATGTTTAGAATATATGGTTGGTTCAGACAGAAAGTATTAGTACTAACTTAGTACTCAATTTAGTCTTAAATAGTTAAATTAAGAATTATACATAATTCCTTTCATACAACAGAAATACGAACTTGCATGAACGGAATTATGTATAATCCATAACTTAACTTTTTAAGATTAAATTTAAAAATTTTAATACTGAGTTACAACTAATACTAATGACGTGATGATTTAAGTAATACAATGTTAATGTAAATCTACTACTATTTTGTCTGTAACTGTACCGACTTTCTATAAAATAAAGTTTTATTAAGAAAATCTTATATCATATATCCAAACAATATTTGTTGGCTGTTATGATAATTTATTTGAATAAAAGAAATTATTTTAAAGAAATAGTTTGATCGCTTCAAAGAAAACAATTTAATTCAAATAAGATTTCTCTACGTGAAATATATTTTTTAAATTTTCTTTTCCTTCCCACTTGAAAATTACTTTATTTCTAACTGTCATTTTCCAAATTCTTAGGACTTTTAAGTTTTTCCCGAGAGATATTAATATTTTTCTTAGTAACATTTACAATTTTAGGTATTTTGTTATTTTTGAGAAACAGAATTTTTCGCATTAATATTTATGTAAAATACATGTATTATGGGAGAATTTCTAGAATTATTAGAAAATACGGTTCAAATGGTAGTAACTAACAATCGCAATCTTTTTACTTAATATTTTATTCCTTCTTTGGGTTTCAAGCTCAAGCTATTAGCTTTTGTTTTTTGTATTCTTCTTTAATATGTTATTTTTTATGCTTTAAAGGGAAAGAAAAACTTTAATTTAAACGTGTAGAGAAAAGGCATATATTACACTCTTTTTTTTTTTAATTGGAAGCGAAATAGTTGAAACAGTTTTTAAACTATAAAATTTATTATAGCTTTATAATTTTTATTATTATTCTTATAGCTCGCGAGCCGCAGTTTGACCAAGTATTTAATTTATAATATAAATTAAAATATATATGAGATAGCGCCATCTATGCAGCCGTAGCAGCACTAATTGTATGATAAATATGAAATCTGAAAATATTACTTCGTTCCAAGATAGAATCCTAGCTAATATACTAGTATAATATTTGATTCTAATTTAGTAAATAGCATCTTCTTTAGGTATTTTTTTTCTAATTTGGTGTTATAGTAAAGCAGTGCATTTATTAAAATTGAAAAATATTCAATGAAATATTAATAAATTCCCTACACATTTGCCTTAAAACTTGTCTTTTTTCCCTTTTCTGTGAACGATAAACTTAAACGAAAGTTTGTTGTTTTGGTAACCCTTTAAGGCGGCGCTGTAACATAAAAAATCTCATGACAAGCTATTTAGCAATTACATGAGGATCTCTCGAATCATAGATGGCGTAGTATATACTGATTTTAATGATTTCTATACACTATACACCATTGTAGTTTCGATTGCCTAAATACAAGTTGAAGATGGCCAGTTCAAAGGCGCTGTCTCTCTCGCACCAACCACCCAACGAGAGATGTTTGTTGTTTTAGATGATTTACTAGCCATTCGTTCATTAATTTTGGAATTTTTATTTTAACTAGTAATAATTTAAATAAGAACATCACCTTTTGCAAAAAGAGCCGGACATTACGATTCATTGCAGTTGACAGATGTTTAATTTTTATGTTAATTAACGTTAAAACCTGTGTATTACCAATTTGTTGTCGACTAAGCGCTCCCTGTAGTATCTTAGCCGCCTCTTCCCCCTTAAGTCCCACAAAATCTTCTTAAAAACGCAACGTTAAAATCTTCAGGTTATGTCAAACATAAACGCTGATAACTTCTATAATAATAGTCGGATTTTTCATGAGATTTTATCATATCGTCTTCTACAATATGCTATCTAACATTTATCTTCATGCTAGCTAAATGCGTCAAAAATTTTCATGGTTGACACTCGTAAATTACGCCGCCTGAAAAACATAAAAAAACACCCAAAATCTTGTGAATATACATATGTACAACCAATTATACTCCTGTGCATCTCTGGTTGTCTGTATCACTGTAACATTTTCCATAATAATGTAAATGGTATAATTATTGTAAAACAAATAATGGAGTAATGATTATAAGATTATTCTTAATCCTTGGAAATATTTGACGAGGTAATTTTATAATTTATTTAGAGAATAACATACGTGTTATTGTCGGCATAATTTTATGAAATTAGATATTTTTTATAAAAAAAAAACATACTTTTCGCAACTTTATTCTGATGAAAGAAAATATTTTTCTCTTTTACTCAGAAAAATGCTGTCATGAATATAATTCTTGTAAATTTACACTTTTTCGCTTGCTCATTTTAAAAAGCACTGCCGTTTAGTTAATCGTCATTTCAGATATATGCAATTTTGACCCTAAATGAGTCATTTTTATCTACTCCTGAATTTATTTTGTCCTGATTTATTTTTTAATCTTTTAAATTATGCAGAATTTGTCTCCTGCTATAAAAATTCCTTCCAATTATAAGACTAAAAGCATATTTTATATTAATAGATACACATACAAAATGCATGTGTAGTACTTATCCCCAAATAAATTAAAAAACTTTTATTTATCACCTTTATCATTTTTTTGACCTCTAGAAGTTTATTTTCCAAGTAAAAAATTACAATAATACAAATGAATACCATGCAATATATGTGTGTACCATGCTTGTCTTAAAGCCTTATCGTTTTTATTTGCTATTGTAGACGACGATGCAATATGTTACTTTAACACAGCACAGAAATGCATCAGTTCCTTGTAGAAGTACCGCAATATAACATTACTAAACCTACACGGAGTGTGTGCTACTTTTTCCTGCTATCTATCAACTCATCATCGTTGATCCACTTATATACATATTAAAATTTCAGGATTTTACGCGTCTTTTTAAAGAAATCTTGCCTCTCAAGAATGTCAAGGAACTGGATTTGCTTTCAGATTTAAATCTACAAGAATTGCGGTGTTATAGTTTGTGTCGCAAACAATAAAAGAAAGAAAGGAACGGTGAGTCAGTATAAATAATGTTATAACAGTTTTGTAAACATTAACGTTTATTTTTATTTACGATATAATATATACAGGGTGTAACAGCGGTAGCATCGTGGTCTCTGATAGTCAAATAACAACCATTTTTGAAATGTTGTATATTAGGATATACGCATGTACAGTTTAAAAATAATATGCAATTTACAGGGTGCTCCAAAACTTAGCAGTGCATCAAAGTTATGTTTTTTTTACGGGAACACCTTATATTTTATGGCATTTGTGAAATGTACACTACAACTAGATCAATTTTTATTTAAGGTTCCCTATGCTTAATTTTTATAATTTATTAGATATTACAATTTGTTTAAAAATGCAATGTTGCAAAAAAGTCTAGCATTATCGAAAACGAACTAATTTAGAGAAGTGAAATGAAACTGTAAATAGCAGATCTTTTGGCGGATTGAATGCGACATTCAACGTTGTCCAATAGTCTACAGGATGTTCAAGTATATACCTATAGGGAATAATTTGGTGAATTTTATTCCTGTGTAATTTTGAACAACTTTCGTAATTTTATAGTGCACCTTCATCTTTGTTTTAATGTTTATTACGTGCAGGATAAAGCTATTTGTTTTTTTTTTTTTATTAGATATAAATCAAATTAATTGAAACACTAACTAATTCTACTTCTAGCTCAATAAGGCCAATGTCATTATTACATTATTGCAGTATAACTCAAAAACTATTAATTTTGGGTATAGGAAGTGTTATATGGAAACGAAAGGGTCTTTAATCTGTATTGAATGACGTAGAAATATACAGGGTGTTACGTTTGAAAAACATGATTTCCAACTGTTTTAAAATGTTCAAGTTCATGTTCCGTTTCGAAACACCCAGTAATATAAAATGAAGTTTTTTTTTCTTATTGGCTAAGCTTCTTAAAATATTGTCACAATGATATCAAAGAATTATTACAAAATAATTACAAATATGGCAAATATATTTTTTTTTAAGAAATTATTGCAAAAATTTTTTTTTTCCTTTAATACTGAATATTTCGAAAACCATCAATTTAAACAATATGGTATGTTATACAACATCACTTTATATTGCGCTCAGGAATCAAAAAATGTAACAATATATACTGCGTTCCATTTGAAATAAGAAGCTCACATAGCGTACCCAAGAAACTAAACACTCTGTATACATCAAAATAATTTTAAGTAATAGCTGGTGCTTTCCCAAATAATTTTTACTTAAAACGATTTTTAAATTAAGTTAATAGGTATACTGTAACTGACCGATTAGAGACTGTTACCATGATTTTGAATGGGTAGTTTTTTTATCTTGAGACAACGGAAAATCTCTAAAACACTGCATCAAATTAAAAAAAGATCTTAATAAGATTTGTTATAATGTTGGGGACTCACTGAATTGTGCCGAATTCGATCCCCCACCTCACTCCTCTCCCCCCCCCCAGAGTGTGAGGGGGGACAACTTTAAAATCTTAAATGGGAAGCCCCATTTTGTATTGCAGATTCGGATTCTACGCCATCAAATATGTAGTTTTTGTTTGAAACTTTTTTTTTCGATTCGTAACAGATTGCGCTACAATCGCAAAAAAAAAACATGATTGTGAACGTCTAGAAAAAATACACAAAAAAGAGAAGCAAGCAAACATGATTTTGTGTTTTTTTTATTTTAACATTAAATAACATTTCAAAAAGCCATTCACCAACGAAGAACTTTACTTTATACTTTACTGTTCAAATATTCTACACTAACTAATTTGTATTGTGTTAATAATTAATAATTTAAATGGGGATCGGACAATGTGTAAGTATTCACAGCTTATCACGTACTGAATAAAATACGGTTTTGTATCGTTGAATAGCATTTCAATTGCGAATAAATAAATGTATCGAAGTGAAGGGGCACTGTTTCGAACACATGGCTTTTTGAAATGTTAGTTCATGTTAAAATAAGAAACACAAAATCATGTTTGCTTGCTTCTCTTTTTTGTGTATTTTTTTAGTGCTTGGCAAAAACACATAATAAAAAAAACACCTGAATGCTTTCTTTGCGTTCTGGTGTTTCCGTCTTATCTCAGTTTAAACCTTGTGTAAATAATATCGGCTTTGAATGAATTCACTATGCCTAGCATTCAATTTTTTCGATGTTTACTAACAGGTGGTTGAAATTCGTTTCCTATCAGATTTATGTGTATAGATACGGTAAACACAGATGTGGGCCGTATTTAACTACATTTTGGGCTCTAAATTTGGAAAACTACAACATGCACATAGAATCGCAATTTTTTGTATTTAGTCATTACTCATATATGTATATCTTCCACCCCTTTTTTATTTCGTACTATGTAACAATAACCCAGTATATAGAGATTATATTATTATATTAGAGAGAGTATATATATTTAAAATCAATGAAAAGAGGTACTACTATACTATCTAACGATATACAGGGTGTTGTATTTAAAAAAAAATGCAAATTATATTCATTTGTCTACCAATTTATGAGATAATATCAACTTTGAAATTTGTAAAAGACAATAGAGCAAAAATCAACTTTTGTATTTAAATTTTTTTCTAACTTAAATAATGCAGCCTGTAGGTAGGGGTCAAATATATAAATGGACATCCTTGTACTGCTAAATTTTCGAACACCCTGTAAATTGAATATTATTTTTAAATTGTAGATCTAATCCGCCTACATGTATCCTCATATTAGAAAAATTGTTACTATTTGACTACCAGAGACCACGGCATTACCGCTGTTACACCCTGTATATAAGTATTTATATATAAGGTATACTTACTTTTATATACACGCGTTCTGTCATCTAATTATTGATTCTTCCTGCATATTATTGTGCATTTAATATGTCAATAAACAGTTAGCCTTGTGTATAAAACCAAATGGGAAATAAAATGCATTGGCGATCCATAATAAAAAAAAAAACAGTATTTGCATAATGCCGTAGTTAAAAAAAAAAACAAGCTAATAAGTTAACTATGCAGATATTTACGTATCCATTGTATAAGGCATACATGTAGATATAGTACTATAAATACATCTTATAGAGTCAACAATGCATGTTGTTTACATTCGCTTTGTTACTGTTGAATGCTCGACTTTCTACTAGAAGTGTGCAGTTGTAAATCAAAACAAGTTACTCCCCTATCTTTATCTGTCGCCATAAATAAAACTCTGAAAGGAAATCGTTTAAGTTTTAAGGCGCTTTAGCGAAAGTTGTGTTGTTAAAGTCGATGGTGTAGCAGAAATATGGAAGAATAAAATGGGAAAGGATTTCAAACAAGAACTTTGTTGACTTTAATTATGTTATTAACACATCCCTGACAAATATTTTGTGTGGTTTATTAGTTGGACTATATATATAACTAGATAAATAATATCGTAATTCTATATAGCTACCCAATCTTTGGCAATTTTTTTGATAATTATAGTGATATGCCGTATCTCAAGTAGGTGATAACCAACGATTTAACATTATTGAAGGTAGTCCATGTGTAACTGTATCAGTACCAAACATTTTTGAGTGCTAATTAATACATTTTTTTTCTAATTAAATCCTGTTTGCAAGGGCATATGTTTATTGATACTTAACACGTGAAGATTTTTCTTGTATTTTAATATATAAGATTAAAGACCATACATATAATTATTGTGCATCTGATTATTTTTCTATAATCTAAAAATGGCGGATTCTACACGAACTTTTGGGCCAGAAGACCTCAAAAGGACCGTGAGGGTAAGTTTCTATAATTGTTGTTTAATAAATTGTTGATAATAATCAAGTGGCGTTTTTTTTTTTGTTATCTTACAATCTAGCTCACCTTAATTTGCTTTTGTGGACTGGCCGACCAGTTTTACCACAGAATAAAAGTATGGGCATAAAGCGAAATTTTGTGATATCACAGATTCGAAAATTTCATCTTCAAGATATTGTCCCTAACAGCCAGAAATATTACATAGATATTTTTAAAAATATATTTTATAAATATTTTTCGTGAGAGGTTTTTGAATATATTTTTCATATTTTTTCTAAATATAGATAAAATATTCAATTAAAATATTTATTCCATATTTTAAATTAATGTAAGCGCTATATTTTTTCTAAAATATTTGTAAAATATTTATATGAAAATTGAGATTTTTTATGCAATCTATTTAATTTGTCAAAATGAACTAAAATTGTTCTTGGTTATTTAAAATAAATGTATAACGTCGATAACGAAAAGTTGACACATACATAAAGTTGTAAAAAAGCAAGAACTTGTTTTTTCACACTCACCATACAAGTTAATAATCAATAATTCTGGCATCTTTTAAGGCATACTGAAAGTTTATCAAATTAATCACTATTTTTTTAATTGAAGTGTTCTAAATAAAAAACAAACGTATTTATTATCATTTTATTTGAATAGGCCAATAGAAATGAAAAATACTCATTTTTAAGTCTTGGCACCAGCCAAGATGCCAGGTACAACCCTATGGCTTTTTTCATATCTTCGGTAGTGGCGCTCTCATGGCGTTTCCTTGTGGCCTCTAAAACAATGCCAATTGTATTAGATCATACCCTGAATAAAACATCGTACAATATTATCAACACCTACTAATACATTTGGAGCATTTACAATAATTGGAGTGGTAGCTACATTCTAATACTTACGATACTTATTTTTACTTTATTTCATAATATTTGAAAACATTCTACGTACAAACAATAAAACAACACAACGTATTCTAACATCTATTTGAGGTTATGACGCTTATCTACCGAAATGAATCTCTTAAGCAAATCAACTAGCAATTTATCTGGTAAATGCAGTACATATATGATGCATAAAATTCCTACAATTATATTATTAAACGATTTCCGTACATAGCGATATTGAGCATTCCAATTTTCTTATAAATGCCATGACATGTTCAAAGTTTTGCTTACCTCGTAGTCACCACAAAAACTAAAACACACCTCGCAACAATTAATTACACAGTTAACCCTAATCTGCCCTAACCGTATACTATTATAAACTATAACATGTAACGGACAAACGAATGAAAACGTTGATGATACGCACGTGCGCGTATGCATTCTATGTACCTAATCCATAAACGCATAAACAATACTAAATCATATAACACCGGCACCGTAATGAATAGAGGTGTTGTGTTGACGTTCGCAACTTACATTACAAATAATATAATACAAAACGCAGATATATTAATAGAAAAGTTACAGCGCTCAACTGAGATACTAATTAAATCATATTATATATATATTATCTAATTTAATCTTTAAACTATCATTTTAAATAGGTACATACCTACTTAATATGTATGCATATTTTTCCCATTTTATATTATTCGTCCTACGCACCAAATGTACAGCAAAAATTCAATCTTTTTTTTTATATGAAATAAATATTTACAGAAATACAAAGCAAAATATTCTTGCAGAGTTATGAAAAATATATTGAGAAAACATTTGCAATAAAATATTATTAATGCTACATAACATATATATTTTTTAAATGTTTTCCTAATATATTTTCTATAATATATTTTATGCATATTATATTAATATAACTAATATTCAAGAAAGATTTAATATTTTTTAAATATTTATAAAATATGAAATAAATATAGTTGGTCACTGGGGATATCATCATTGCGTATCATGAATATTGTCTTCTATTTGGTTCGAAGTGTGTATGTATACCTGTATAAACTTCTTACAATTAATGAAAAGAAACCAAAAACAGCAATACGTTTTTGCTTTGAGAACTGGAAACATGTTCCAATAATGGTAAAAATAAAGATGTTGCTGCTACTTATGTTTTGCGTTTTGTATAATAGAGTTTTTACAATAGGCAGAGAACTGTGAACGACCAAATGATTATCTAGGGAAATTTATGCAAAGTGTTCCTGTTTGTCATCAACATATTCCAAAGACTTACATTTTAAACATTTTAATAAATTACTTAAAATCAAATTTGTAAACATTGCTACACTTATTTCCTTGTTCCAATAAGCATTACATTATTAACTAAAATATTTTAACACTTTAATTCTCATCAGTAGAAACCGGATTATATGCAAAGAAAAACTGGAATATATGCGCATATATATGCATCGATTTTTGAGAAAATACGCATAAACCTGGGGCATATATGCAAAAAAATTGCGACAATATGCAAAATTTTTACATAAAATAAATAAGAGCAGAAATTTAAACATTAACTTTATTGCACAAAATTGTTTCACAACATATTTCTAAAACAATTATAATTAAATGTTTTTTCAAAATTGTGTAAAAGGAAGTTTTGTCTTCTATCAGAATACATATGTTTCGAAATAGAAAAGCTTCTTTCAACATCCACAGATGTAATTGGTGCATTTTTTAACTTTGCAATACATTCTAAACTAAGATTAAAGTCGAAATCGTTTACTGTTTCACCTTTCACCAAAATTTTCTTAACTTTCTTCAATTTCAAATACCCCGCATTTTTATTTATCACTTTTTTAAATTTATCGTATATAGAATTACCTATTGTACCCTTAACCTTCTTACATAGCATACCAAATTCGTCTACTATTTCGACTGATTCCGAGAGCGACATCGCTTGCGTTTCTAGTTTACGAATGGAACTTGAAACAAAGCTATAATTTGACTTAATATACAAAAGGTTTTGTAGCAATTCTGTTGATGTTACTATCTTTTTACAGTTTTCTAGAGCAATGCAGTCAGCAGTGATTTCAAGAATTACATTTTTTGTTCCTTCAAAATTATCGGCGAACAAAATTGCAGCCTCTAACCATTACCCCATCTCGTAATAATCGGTTCGGGAGGCAACTTAACACCGGGAAGTCGCTCCTTATAAAATTGCATTCGTAAAGGTGCTTTTAAAAATACTTTTTTGACATTGCTAATTAAATCATTAATCAAAGGGAATTGATTCCTAATGTCTTCGGCTACACGATTGAACCCATGAGCTAAACAAGTGGTATGAATAATGTTACTATAAAAAAAATTTAAATTTTGCGCGGCTTTTATCATGTATGGTGCAGCGTCGGATAACATTAGTAAATTTTTTTCACAAGGTATACTTCCAGGTAAAAAGAAATTTGATAAACCTTCTTCAACGAATTGGGCAATTGTCACATTATTTGTTTTTTGAAGTTCTATACAATAAATTAAATATGATTTACCTACAATATCTTCATGAAGAATTCCTATTAACAAATGGGCAATATAACGGCCACACTTATCCGTACTTTCATCTATCATGATATAAATAAAATTATTCCCTACCAATTGTTGAATTTCTACTATTGTTTGCTGGTAACAAGATGTGACTTAATTTTTTCGTAAGGTACTTTCGTCAGGTATATTATATTTGCAATATTTTTGCAGAAATGATTTCAAATTAACATTGTTTAATCTTGCTAATGGTATGTCAGACGAAATTAATGCGTTACACAGATCCGTATTATATTCTTCTTGTTCTGAGTTTCGTGAAGTTGATATACATTGACGTATAGATTGCTGCACACATGCGGATCGCTTTATTTTTTCACATTTTCCAATATGTGATGGAATTTTAGCGTGTTGATCAATGAGGTATTTTCTCTCAGAAGACAGCTACAACAACAATTGTCATTTTATATCAAAAGTTAAAGAATTTTAAAACAATTGTAGAGCTTTTATTAAAATTAAACTTACCAGTTTACTGCAGGCTCGACAAAATATTTTGTCGCCATCCTTTACCAGTTCAGAATATGGCTTAATCCATAAAGAAATTTTGTTCGCTATACTCATTATATGCACAGTATTTAAAAACGTAACACAATTACATGCTGTTTCGCTCAAATATATTCAATGAATGAATAGTTTATTTGGGAATTAATAATAATAAAACGTATTTACCACATCCCTTCTGCTAGGCGAAATTAAACACGTGCAGTTCTTGGAAAAAAGTATTAGAGAAACCAATGTAAAAGATTTATCGTTCTGAGAATTGTCGGTTGTCACATTAGGAATTACTAGGAATTTTTACTAATAAAAAGGATAAGAAAAAGCTTAAATATGCAATATATGCAGCTTTTGTAAAAATATGCATAGAAATGCCTAAATATGCAACATATGCAATCACTAATTAGCGCTAATTAATTTCAATTAGTGTAATACGCCTACATATAGACTATAATTAAAGATATGCAAAAAATAAAATATATGCACTTTGCATATAATCCGGTCTCTACTCATCAGTATCACGTTAAGTTACTCAGAAAAATGTCAACTTACGTCTTACATTAAGAAGAGTTTGTATAGCGACAGTTAACGTGTTAAACATTAAAATTTCTGAAAGGACAATTTTCTTAAAAGTGATGAAAAATGTTGAAGCCATATTACAACATATATGAATAAATGAAAAAATTAATAAAATTCATGTTCTCGTTTTGTTTATAATACAGTTACCTTAAACTATGTAACTAATATGTAAAAATTACAGAGCTGTTTACTGCTTGGGTTCGACTACCACTAATAATTTTTTTCAATAGACACTTACATGTGAAAGCAAATATCACATTAATAAATTAATATTTATTTAATTCGAATATACTTCAATATTTTTCATTTATTTCGTATATTCTTAAAATTCTTGTTTATGTATATTTTCGCCATTTTCAAAAAATGCTTACCACTTCACCCTTTGTTCGATGGAGAACACACAGTCCCAAAGGTGCTGACAATTATGTCTATATACTGTTATACTATGGTTTTACAGTTCAAGTCTGTAATTCGTAGTGATTACCCAGTTAGCAGAGTGACAGAGTAGTACAGAGTAAAATGGCGTTTAATAAACGTTGATATCACGTATTAGACGTAAAATTGACGTCAATTGAACGTCATTTTACTTTACTCTGCTACTTTGGTAGTTATAATCAGTGTCGCACCAAGTATTTTTTCTACCGGGTGCCGTTTTAAAGTTTTATTAATATTTTTTTTAACCTAAACTAAAAATAAATCATCCTCAAAAACGAAAACACTTAACAGAACTGAATAAGGAACATTTTACTGCGTTATCTATGGGCAGATGTAATAATAGACAAAACTTGCGATAAATGATGACATAATAATGAAAATAATTTAATAAATACTTATACTTAATACAGAAATCATACTTGCCTTTGCTTTAATTGTTGCGAAATATTTAAATAATTATATTAATTAAAAATGAAATATCCATATTAAGTTTTTCACATATTTCGGATTCAATTGAAATTAACACGAAATTATTAAGCCTATCCTCCTGGCTCATCGAAGATCTTAAATAATTTTTAATAAGCTTTAATTTAGAGAACGACCTTTCACCACTTGCAATTGCTGATATTGAAAGAGTTAAAAGAATTCTAAGGGCAATTAAAATATTTGGAAATGTATCATTTTAAAAAAAAATATTCTAAAACTTCCGTAGGACTTTTTTTTATCTTCTAAAAAAAGGTGAAATCTTCAATATTTGATCACATAATTGAAGACCATTGATATCAGTTTCACCTCTGGAGGCATCGCTTAATTTAAGTGTTAAATCTGCCCAATATTCATTGAGAACTTCTTCGTCTAAATTTTGTAACTTAGAGATATCATATAAAAAAAAAAACAAATATTCTTGTGTGATCTCTTAATAAAGTAAATCTTTCATCAATTGATGCAATAGTTGTATACAGGGTGTATCAGATATATAGCTAAATATAATAATATGCAGCAGCTGTAATCATATACAATCAAAAAGTCTTAATGCACAGGGGGTCTATCTATAAGCATTAACGAAAAAAAAATATTTTATAAATGCCGTGGGCTAGAGCCGCACCTGTGCCCAACCTAAATGCTGTCCCGAGTATACCCCCACATACCACTATCATTCAGCCATTACCCCTGTTAGTTTTGTGTGGATCGCCGCTGAAGTGCAAGTCACTTCGAACATTTTATTTAAATTCTTCCCGTCTCGAAAAAACGATCCTTTTCAGGACCATCATGATTTCATGTAAAGAAAATCGAAGCTTGAGGCATCGGCAAAAGCGCGGGAATGTATAGATTCATTTACGCGCGATATCATAGTAAAAAGGCGTGTTTGCAAATTTTCTGTATCTACATTTATTTCTGTGTAATTCGACTCAATTCATGTTGCGTTATATGATTGAATAAATCCAAAAGAAATAACTCAGATTCATGTGGTACCGTTTATTAACAACTAACTCTCGATTCGACAAAGCAAAAGAAAAATATTTACGTTTTTTGTAACTACTGAAGTCCCATATCCGCTGAAACTCGAACATCTTATCAGGATATTAAAAATAATACTTCGTAGACTTACGTAGAATGCTCTTAACAAAAAAGGAATGTTTATTTTATAAAAAGAAGAAATTTAAAATGCCTCAGTTTTGCTATTTTTACAAGGGCCTTTATTTATTCAGAATGACGTTAAATGAACTTACGGCATACCATTAATAATAATACTAAATGAGTGCAATGTATTTATACATAATACCACGTTTAGTTTAACGTGACGTTTCCTTGCATCAGGCCCGGACTAAAGAATTTTTGGCTCTAAATTTTACTTTTTTTTATTCTTTAATGATGAAATCCGGTTTCGGTGGGTTTGTGCTTTATATGTCGTGTAGTTAACACCCAAGCAAAATTTACTTTTTTATTTGATACGCCCTGTATAGCAAGGATGGCATTGTAAAATTTTCGATCATTTTTCCTAATGGTCTATTTTCTACAAACGCTGACTCCAAATCTAAATCATGAGCAATATCCATGGCGCTGTTTATATATTTTTCAAATTTTATATCTGATCTTTTTCTATAAAATAATAATAAATAATAAAGTATAATAAAACATTCTGTCATATGAATATCTGTTTTTTGGAATAATTTACTTACAACATTAAGTTTATAATACGTCATACCATATTATACCAGGTCGATAGTATAAACTTAAATGATTTTATTTAGTTTCCAAGCGAATCTGCTTGGGTAGATAAGAATTGGGTCGATTTCTAAACCAATAGGCTTTCTGGATCTTATAGAGCGTGTAGGTAGTTGGCTATAAGAGTCCAAAACTGGTGCGAAAAATAATACCTTGGATGTTGGATGGTTCATCAATTTATCGATTTGACAACTTTGTTTATAAAAGGAAGAACGGCAGTTTAAACTATACTTGAATCAATCTTAAGTCTTCCACTTACTAGAGCTTTTATGTCTTAATTTACTTATTCTATCACCTGCCAGCGTTTGTAAAAGTTCTTTTCTTTTTAATTGACGCCCTGCATTTCGTTTTGCCTTTTAAAGAGTAAAATAATTCAATATTACCTTCGTAATTATAATATTACCTGTTCACTCTAACACAGTGTAAAAAAATCGTCCCCCACTCTTAAACACCGTCGAAAAGAAACGCGTAGGCTTCAATAAAACACATACGTCCTTTCTAACCATATCCGTAACGGCAGTAAGCGAAACGCAGCGAAGCATATCGTTGCTAACTCCAGTACCGCTGCATACGGCCACCTGTGATTCATCCAGGTGTTCCTCGGACCGTACCACAAACACAACAACCAGAACAGAACACTGAGGCAGTGATACAAAATCGAGCATGTGAGGCGTATGTGTATTGCATCAGAAAAAAAATCCGTCCATAGTACTTCGATATATATATAAGTGATTCTTATTATAGTTTCGTTAATCTGTGATAAAAGTGAATGTCTGTTTGGATTAATAACCGTCCGAATTGTAACCATAAACGACCAGTGAATTCGAACGAACAGTTTGTTGCAGCAAAAGGTATGTCGTTATTTCATTTTTTTGTATTTTGACTTGACTAACATCAAGGACGTTTGTTGGCCTTTCATATACCTATATACAGATTGATTTTTTCTCTTTATCTGCTTGTATTTAAACATGAGTAGTTATCGGGAAATATGCTTCGATTTTCGATTAAAAGGAAAACATACAAAAGTCGATCAATATATCTTATAACCTATAATATTACCATGACAGCTCTGTAGAACCACAACCTTTTATATGCACACATTCATACACCGGTGATATTAAAAACAGCAGTTGATGAGTCATTCGAATAGGAAGTACTTTACACTTTCGGAATACCAAATAATAATTATCTGTTGTTTCTATTTACGTAATAATTACAATATAATTACGAATACAATAATGGGACCTGCAGGATGTTTTAACACCTTTTGTTTGCTCCCAAATCAGGTTCGTATGTATATTATTTGGTATTGCGTAATAATCCCTGATAAAGAAGAGCAGCTGGTACCTGTTATAACATGCAGCACGTATACAACAGACTTACATATTATGGTTTACGATTGGTCCATCGCGACGTTCATCTGTTTCATTAACTCTCTTCCATTTTCATCTTAAACACCTGCGCCAGGCAGTGAAATTGAGGCGACATATGTCTAGCAGAAGCTCAAGCAAAGAACGTTACGACATGATGAATTTAATAAAATCTGGTATGTGATTTATTTCAAAATTCGGTAAATTAAAACAGTTTAATAGACTTATCTGTTGTAATCACTGGGCGCGGATTGCGTTTGATACATTGTTTGTGAAAGTAAGTTGTAAATCTTTTAAGAATCAAGTTTGAAAGCGGTTTGATACACGGTGTGTCACAGAAAAATTATTCCTAATTTTCAGAAATGGTCGAAGACACACGCTTGATAAACATTTAAGCATTTTTTAGTTTATTAATAGACTAGTGGCCCCTTGTAAATTATTCAATATCGAGATAAAAAAAATTGAATCATAAACAACGTCTGTCTCAAATTATTTTTTATTAGATGAATTATATTTTATTGCAAATGCATTATTTTACAAATAATGAATTAGCAGACATGCATTTAGTCTATGGAGCTGCTTATGGTAATGCTAACGAAGCAAAGCGGATTTATGCGTCACATTCTCATGTATATCATAAATTCATTTTCAAGATTTGATCAGCGTATTTGAGATACTGATGACTTCCAAGTGTAAAGGAAAAAGATTTGAGGGAGATCCAATCGTATTGTTCGAAATGTTGACTTTGAGAACCAGATTCTGCGGCAATTTGAAAATAACCAGAAAACAAGTACTACTCCTGTCATTGCCCAAGAGATGCAGATGAGTCACATATCTGTGCAGTGATGGCTGGTGCATATGTCACAGGCGGGGCCCATACAATGATTGAAGTGTGCTATCGTCCGAAATATGTTACGAAAAAATTAGATCATTGTAATGGCCCTTATAAAACGTAAGCACCAGTCACGGCTCGCATCTGTGTGGAAGAAATTGAAGGAATACCAGAAGCAGCGTTTTCACATTCAAGAAACTGCAAAAACTGATTATCCCAACAGATTCAATTTGCCAAATGGTGCTTGAATAAAATTAACGAATGAACCAAGATTTCCTAGGAGTGCATTATGGACAGATGAGGCGTGACTATTTTAATACACAAAATGGTCACATTTGGAGTGAAGAAAATCCTTACCCAGTTCATAGGTTACATCATCAATTGAAGCTTTTTGTTAATATTTGGGCTGGGATTGTTCGCCATTATGTAGTGGGAGCATATTTACTGCCTGCATCGATTAGATGATGATGTGTATATGATTTTTCTGGAACATACTCCACCAGAATTGCTTGCAAATATCTCATTTAATATTCGGAAAAATATTGTTGTTGAAAATTCCAAAAAAGATGATAATAAGCCTGGTGAAAAATGGCACTAAGAGACACTACCACTAGATGGCAGTGATTCAAAGTCATTTAGAGTTGGAAAAGGTTTAACACAAGGTGATCCTCTCTCGACAAACCTATTTAATTCAGCAATGTAAGTAATAATAAGACGTAGGAAGATTCAATCCAACGATTTTGGATTTACCATAACAAGTAACATTGCATTGCATACGAAGACAATGTAATTCTGTAACAAGATCTAAAAAACAAAAAAAAAAAAAACGAATTTGGACTAGATATAAACAATGAAAAAAATCAAAATACATGGAAATGAGATCAAAGGTAACTGATCAAAAAAATATATATCCGAAGCTCAATGCAAAAGAAAGGATGTACAAATTTGAATATCTACAAGTAACAATAACTTCAAAAAATGAAGAAGAAGGGAAATAGATGAGAGAATCTTATAGGTAAATAAAGCTAAAAATTAGAGCTTACAAGACGATCATAAGATCAGTTGTGTTAAATGCCAGCGAAATATGGGTAATGACGAAGATAGGCGAACAAAAATTGGAAATTTGGGGAAAAAAATATTTGAGGAAAATACCAGAAGGTATAAGAACAGAAGGCGAATGGAGAAGGCGCCAAAGAGGTAATGGACAATATCTAATTTAACACAAGATGAAGCGCTGTTTCGTGGAAAAGGTGAAGTGTTTCAATTCGCCACATACAATAATTCTGAAAGTTAACATAACCACTTAGCTGAAACCAAACTTTATCAGAAAAAAAACGTCTTGCACTCAGTAAAGTACCTGCATTGAGCTAACCAAAATGTATTGAATTTAACAATACTGTTTGGTTGTATATAGCGAAACATTTTTTGTTTACTGCAGGAAACAAAAAAAATGTTATAGCTATTTGTTGTTAGAACAAATTTATATTGTTAGCAAGGGATCAATCGAAGCCTTTGAAACGTATCACACAAAAAATATATTTTGTTAATACAACTCTTTCTGTACACAAAAAAAAAAACTATTTGGTTATATATTAGTGGGTATATTAGTGGTTGATCGCAAGGATCATTCCGCCACCGTAGTATGCGGTTAAGGGAATCGCCCTTTCGATGAATTTACCAGATAAATTGCAATCGTATTTGCCTTGCTATTTGTGCTAAATATGTTTTGTTACGGGAAGAAATAGGAGAAGCGCCATCTATGGAACAATGTCTGTAATACAAGTAATTATTTAACGTAATTGCTGTACTATGCCGGGAGAAAACTGCTATAAAGTAGATGTGCCACTATCGTACTGATATTCTTCAGTTTCCACAACCGAAAAGGTAATTTTATTTAACGCTTCAGATTTGTACCTGTATTTGAAGGGGTTAAGAGCTAAGCAGATATGCTTAATATTGCGAGCTTCAAAAGGGGAAATTTTTCAATTGAAGATGAACCTCGATCGGGAAGGCCAGTTTCTCTGTTTGTCTCCGAAAATGTTGATGCAGTTCATGACATGATTTTGTCAGACCGTCGAATTGGGCTAAAACGAATATCTGAGACACTGAGTATTTCATATGAACGCGTCCATCATATAGTTCTCGTCTATTTGAATATGAGAAAAATGTCTGCAAAATGGATTCCCAAATGTCTGAATGTTTACCAGAACCGTGCAAGAGTGAAAGAATGGCGTTGGATCTGTGCTTGGTGTGAAATAGATGCAGTTCTTAAGCCGTATTGTTACTATGGATGAAACTTGGGTATATTTCTACAACCCAGAAACAAACCAATAATCGATGGAATGGAGACACTGTGTTTATCGAAGGCCTAAGAAGTTTCGTGTTAAAAAATCTGCTGGAAAAGTTCTTGCTTCAGTTTTTTTTGGATTGCCATGGAATAATCATGATTGATTTTCTGGATAAGGGTAGAAACAATAAATTGGAATTTGTTATTCGGCGTTACTGACCACTCTTGCGACAAGAAGTAAAAGAAGAGAAGACTTCGCGAACAGTTGTCCGAAGGTGTTTTGTTTTTACACGACAATGCCCCTGCACACAAATCTCATGTGTTGCCGTGCAAACAATTCGTGATTTAGGGTTTCGAATTACTTGAACACCCTCCTTATCCATTAAAATCTGGCTCCGTCCGACTATCATGCCTTTCCTCAACTGAAAAAAAGTTAAGTTCGTAAATTTTCTTCAAGCGAAGAGGTGATAGAAGCTGTGGAGGCCTGGTTTGCGGAGCAAGATAAACATTTGTTTTTGAAAGGTCTAGAGGCATTGCAGGTTCGTTCTAATAAATATATCCAATTAAGAGGAGATTATTTTAGATAATAACATATTTTAACTTTCAAATTTTGTATAGTAAGCTAAACATTTGTCTATACATTTTCATATATTCGACATTTCTTTGTAAATCACCAAATCGCATAGTGATTACAGCGATTACATGTTTGATATATTCCGAACATCCTGAATTATACCCCATATCAAAAAACAAACAGTTGCTATTTGACATTTGATACTAATCGAGATTTTCAGGTTTTTTCGATGATACGTTTTGGTATTCGTTTATAGATATAAGATAAAAATTACTGAGAAAAAAAATTGTGACATAATCGACTACCACACGTTTCTGTGTACGGGTCAGACTTTTAATTACAACATGCAATTATTTATAGAACAAGGTCGACTGCTCCAAATAAAGAGTTATTTACATTCGCTATCCATATGCTACAGTTTGTAGTGGTAACGTGCACTATGTAGGTTGATTGCATATAAAGTTGATAAGATATGTTCTTAAATCATTTCAACCAAAGTTTCCGAAGATATAATAAGAACGAAGTTGGTGTAGAATTTTGTGAATGCGTTGGTGCTGGATTTGTCACTTCTACGTTGATGTGTTTAAATAAGAAAACACACAAAACCCTTTTTTTTGTAATTTCATATATTTACATAGTAAGATATTTACAAATGTATTGTCGGAACAGAACTGCTTATTACAATATGATTTTGAACTAGTAGTCCCTTGTTACACTGACCATTTTCCCTTGGTGGGGTTACAAAAGTGATTGTGTGTGGTGTACAAAGGAACTCTAGTGGTCGTAAATTACAAATGAAGAGGGTGTCTGACAGAATAAAGAAAGAATCGAAAAAGGGAAAGATGTCTACACTATTAATTTCTTAGAACAGAAGGAACTTAAATCTAAATATGGGGACGTAACAAAACTAAACTACGAAGTCGGGTTAGGACAAAACAAATGTATATAATTCCGTTCTAAACAGTTGGAATTATGGTAATTTTGTTTCTGGAAAAAAAAATAGAAGTAAATTTCTCTGGCATCTAGCACTTGGTAGGGACGTTTAACTGGTGCTTTGCTTACTTCCTTACCGGCCATTTGGTGTATAAAAGTAATCTCTGTCTATTTAATGTTTAACCAACGTCATTCATGTATCATACGAGTAAAGACAATCTACTGATTTGACTATTTTTCTCAAGTATTGCTATTGAAAAAAGAATTTTCCACTTGTCTTACAGATAAAGATACAAGGATTGATTTCATGCATATTTCATGAGAGTGACAGATAGAGATAGCCCTATTATTCTTTTGTTTAAGTACAATATTTAAATAATGCACCGTTTCCGGTTTTCATTATGGCACCTGTCAGTTATCAAATCTAACCTATAGCATTGTTAGTTTGTGTATTTGATTTATTATTAGTAGATTTGTCGCTCGTTTTTCATAAACAATATTATAACAAATATTGATATTAACACCCATATACGTTTTGTTTTTGTCCAATAACACCTATTGACCTACGTAACTATATCTACAAACTCAAAAACAAAACCAGCTTTACAATCAGTAACGTCGGCGTGCCCCAAGGTAGCGTGCTCGGCCCACTTCTATTTATTATATTTTTAAATTATCTATTTCTAACTAACCAGAACAATACAAAAAAAAACATTAGTTTTGTAGACGACACACATATTTTAATTAAAGAAATGAACTTTATCTCATTAGAAAAAACAGGTTACTATTAGGAAATCTAATGGAATGGTTTGAAAATAATTCACTAATATTAAATTCAGCAAAAATTAAAATCCCTACTTTTTAAAATTATTGAAAGCATGATGAAACGCCAAATAATATACATTTAGATAACGAAAAAATAGAATTCGGTAAGCATTGCAAGGTACTAGGCGTAGTTGTGGACGATAAACTGAAGTGGATCCAACATATATAAGCAAAGTCACCTCCGATTTTGATAAAATTTTGCAGGCATGTTGAACAGTGGAAAATAATCGATCCGTATTTTTTTTTAACTGCTGATATTCACTTGTAAGGGAAATACATACTTCTAAAGTTGCACCCCTAAAACATATTTTTAACGATATCTTTGGAACCAGAAGAGATATCCATTTGAAATAAAAAGGAAAGTGTTTTTTTTGACAATTTGGACATTTTGGTTTAATAAGGAGATCAGTGGTACATGATGGAGGTTGTAAGGGGTTAAAATAAGAACAAGTTTTTATCGCCCCCACCACGTAAATTAGAAATTTATATTTTTCTGTTCTAATCCATAAACTACATTAAAAAAATAAAATTTACGTATTTTTGGATTTTTTCTCAAAATATATAGGCGGTCACAGCCACCCCAAAATGTCTCTTATACAATTCTTTTTTTCTTTTCTATCTTAAGAACGAAATCTTCGCGAGTATTCATATTTGATATTTGCATTAATACGAGTCGATTATTTTTCACTCCTCTACATAATACAAATATAAAAAAAAACATATTTCATTTCATACCACATTAAAATTAAAAATAAATATTTATGTTGGGGAAAGCAAACATATTGCTGTGTTTCATAAGAGGAAAGGCTATCAACCATATTAGATGTAATTATTATTTTATGTATGCACCTGTTTGTAAGTCCAGTATAATTTGGATTAATTCGCGAAATTGAGTATAATTTATCAACTGTACGATAGCTTGGTATACTAGGTTTCTATTCTACTTGAATGGGGTAGTGACTCAATGTAATTCGTTGAAAGGAAATGAATGAAAATCCTTGTGCTGTGTCATTTTCTCATCAAGTGTAATGAATTAAACCATATTGCTGTGGTATATCTGGTATCGAAGGGGATAAATTCACGTAATTACCTTCGATTTAAAAATATTTAAAAGAAACGTCAAAATTATTCGACATTATAAGAAATTTGCTGTTTACGATACCTGAGTTCATGTTCTACGTGGAATCATACATGTGTTTGCTGTTTCGAATGTAATCATACATCTTGAATGCAGGAGGTCTGTTTCCCTGATTTTGAGTTTGATTTGGATTGTCACTATAAGGAAATTCCATTTGGAGGTACTCTGGCGTCTGTATAAACCGATAAACGAGATATCTGGTCAAAGCATTGTTTAAATTTTTGTATAAATGAATGTATAACTTTGATAATATTTTGAGGTTACTGTTACTTCTTGTGTGATTGAAATTTTTAGTTTGTATAAGTTGGTAGACGTGGTTGGTGGTTTTCTTTTCTTATGATAGCGCGGGATATTGAAAAGTTGTTTTGATAATTAGAGATTCCAAATATATACTGGATAATTGATAATATTTGTTTTGAATATTCCGAATAAGTATACTCACTCACCTTGAGTACGAGTTCTCATACTCTTTATATGTTTTGATATAAACTTGATAATAAATTATACATGTTATTAATAGTTACACTGTTTTATTAATGAAAGAACATGTGTTTATCATTATAGGATATAGAGGAAGGTATTGTAAAGAAAAGGCAGATCTAATTAGAAAGTTATTTATTTATTTTTCTTTTTCCTAAGAACATTAGTCGGGAAAAGCACAATAATAAATAAATATTTTTTTAATATAATTTTTCTCGATTTCATTTTTATCTACAATCACAATTTGCAGTGTTTGTCTGTCTACATCAGCGTGATTCACTTATCAATTATGCAACCGGTGAGGATTTTATCTTATCTGTCAGACCTGGAATAATTTACGCGTCTACATAAATTCACATAAATAAAGTGCTTTCCCCTAAATATTTACAAAGTAAATAAGTTAAACCTTTAAGATTATACAGAATCATTTTTCCACGTTTTATATAATATGTAATTTGACGACGTTTCAAGTCACTGTTCATTATTGGAACTAGAACGAATTTAATGATGCAGTAAACAGTTCTTCGTTCGTGCACTACTCATTCAAGTGACCAATACAACCTACGCTAATTACACCGTATATTGAACACATTGACGCATCAATTTACAATTTTACACCCAATTACTAACTTTTGACTCATGATTTCTAGCGCAGAATTACAATCAAGTTAATCATATTGAATTCTTGTCCCCAAAGGACTTTTTCTATACATATTAGATCGTATTTATCGTCTATTATTAAGTTATTGGTTTTTTATTACTGTAGTAAGTAATTATTCTTTTTCTTTGTACTACTTCATGTCACTCCGAGGCATTCTTTATTACGAGGTAATAGTAAGTTTTGCGTGTGCATACGAAAACGCATTGGCAGAAAGAAACTTTTTTTTATAATTACACTAAATTACTACCCTTCACTGCACTGGCGTACCTTATGGAGGTCACATTTAGTAATGCGCACAACTTTCTCGAACGAATTACACGAGATATATGATATTAAACCCTGATTTATTCTGTGAAGTGGAAAAAAATGTTTTACAGCGGGGGCTAAATATGTTATTAAGGTAATTTGCAAATTAGAAATGATTTAGTACGTAAATCATGAGGCAAATGTATAGATACGTTCCTATATATTATATAAATAGTGAATTTTGCGCACAGTAAAGCTGGACTGTTGAATCAAGGAATAAAGGGTCCTTAATTTGAGAACTTTTGATCTCATTAATTTATTTTGTTCTGTATGTGACGTTTGCGAATTCTCCTTCGCCAGTAGACGATGTTTTTCCGGTAATTGCACCAAATCAACTTTTTACAACCGTGTGTGAGTGAAATATGAGAAGCGCCATCTTTACAACAATAGCTGTATCACATATACCTATTGAACGTAACTATATGCGTAGAAAACTTCGCTATAATCATGATGCTTAAATCACAGAACTTGTTTACAAAAATGTGGGCTAGGTTTGGAAAAAAAAAGTAACTTGAACATAATAATTACATTAAATTAACTACAATTATGGTTAACGTAATCTTTATTTCTTACACCCTAAAAAAAAAATGTGGTAAAATTACCCCAAAAATAGATGGCAACTGGGCTACCGCCTATTTTTGGGGTAAATTTACACCTATAGGGGATTTTTCACATATTGGTGGAATATTCCTTGAAAGTGTGGTAATTTTCCCTGGTAAATTTTCACCTCTCAAGTAATATTCCCTAATGGGATGGAATAATTTTAGGTAGATTTACCACACCTTCAAGGAATATTCCACCAGTATGTGAAAAATCCCATATAGGTGTAAATTTACGTCAAAAATAGGCGGTAGCCCAGTTGCCATCTATTTTTGGGGTAATTTTATCACGTTTTTTTTTTTAATGTATACATTAGAGTAACAACAAAGAAATTAGAAATAATTGATTATTAAGTTGTTTTATCATCCAGAAATATTAAGTTTCAGTTATCTAATAACATGTTTATGTCATTTAGAACTTAATGCAGATTCTCCATTTAAATATTCAAAATATACCAGTTATAATATTAGATTTAATTTTAATAATTTCTGAAAGATATATTAATTAGTTAGATTACAGAGAGTTTACAATAATTTCAATAAATTTTTAAACTCCATAAGCAATGTTTTAAAGAGTAAACATTTTGGGAGAAAGGTCGATAAGAAAAGCCAATAATTACTAAGAATTGGTTGTATTCATAATACAAAGATCTAGTTGAATGTAACCATAAAATAAATTTTGGCTAACAAAATACATTAAAAAATCTTATCAATTTGAGTTTGGATTTGGAGCTTTTTTATTTTTGTTGCCCTGTTCAGGTATATTTTAAAAAAAATACCTCTGCAGAACTTCTAATGTGTTAGAAAGCCTCTTTTGCGTACTGCGAATGAAAATTAAAATATGCCGCCATCATTTGTTGTAATGCAGAACGAAATGAATCTCTTGGGTCTAATAACTGTCTTTCTACCATTAAAGAATGCGACTTCACATTTCCTAGAAAAGAAAAATAAATGTAGAAAACATATGAAATAAAATATATTTTTATTAATACCTTCTAAACATATTATTGACGGTGTATTCACCTCAATTTCTTCAAGTTTAGATTTATCCTGAAATTTTTAATAAATTTAGCATTTAAAAAATATATTGTAGGTAGATAATAGTGCTGCGAAATCGAAGCCTCTTATGTGAAACGGGGCTTGGATGCAGTGATTAATCGTCTTCAAAATTGTAACTGGTAAAACCGGTTTTCAAATCAAAATCGGTTTTTAAAAGCAGATTATTGCGCCTTAAATAGGTTTTTCGAATTTAAAATACATAGCACTTTTAAAAAAGTAATACGTATTGTTTTAGTTTGAAACTGGTTTTGAAAATCGATTTTAAAAACCGATTTTACTAAAAATCGATTAACCGGTTTTTGATATCTGGCGATTCCCGCAATACTAGTATATACATAAATAATGTTGTGATTAACTATTGAACTCAAATTTGCCGTCCTGCGGTCTTGCACATTTGCATGTATAAGTGCTTAATACCTACTTTACTTTTGTCATTAAATCCTAGAGTAAAACCAAAATAATCTCTTCCTTACTTTACTTGTATCATCACTTAACAACGAAAACATAGCCTCCAGTAATGGCAAGACACTAGTCGTTTTATATTTCCAAATGTTTAATGAAAGACAAAAAAAGAATTAACTCCTTCAAAACGAAGACTTTCTGTTGTTTAAATTGAAAAGTTTGATCCGGTAGTTTCCTGCGTGTCACTTACACGTTGAAAACTTTAAATAAATGTATCATATCTTGTAGCAACAATACCGCCAAATGCTATTGAGGTTAAGTTCCCAGTATATCATATTAAATATCCATACGCAATGTATGTCTATTATTTATGTGATAGCTAAGTACATGGTAATCATCTCAATACATAATTAATGTAAAATGAACTTACCTCAATCTTTATTTGCAAGACAAAATGAAAAACACACCATTTACATTTATGCGTTGAAGCCATCAGTGTAGATGCCGCACTTGTATTCAAACTGCGTACCTCAAACGCTTGCGCGTTGTATAGTCGACGGCTATGTAATGCATTCTCGTAACGGGTTTAATTTTTGATCAAGCGACACAATGTAATGCAATGTTAAAAAAAAAACATTTTGTGTTCCAATCAAATAACAGGTGCATATATATAATATATATAATCAGAATTTCATGTCCCTTGTATTGTCCATATTGTATTTTTACCAACATAAGGGGTAATATTCCACGAAATATGTTATTTTTCCTTGCTCCTAAGCAAATTTCCCCAAGTGGGGGAAAATTACTTCATTTATTGAAGTATTTTTCCATCAAAGTCGGTTTACCAGGCAAAATTACACCTAATTTGTGGTAATCTGATGTTTACCCTCTTTTTTGGTGTAATTTTACCTTATATTTCATATATTTTTTCACATACCAGTGAGGTAAATTTACCATCATTTTTTAGAGTGTATAATTGAAGAGTACTTATTGTTCAAGTGAAATTAATGGGTTTGTTAAATTAATAAACTATAGAAGTAACAAAATAATATGATCGCTTTTTATACCAACTATTTTCTTAATTTTCGCAATATCTCTAAAATAAACGAAATTTTATTATTTTGAAGGTTTGTTTGTTGATTTCATTAACGACAAACACGTAAATCTCGAGGGATGTTTGCAGTTGTTGGATATAATTATTAGTGCTATGTCGACAGGCTGATGCCCATCTTAATATTAGCCTTTTTACTTCAGAAACAGCAAATCGTAAATTTGAGGGGTATGTCCAAGATCTTGGCAGATCGACGTCCTTCTTAACATTGGCGGAAGTCAGAATATTGCAATTATAGTTAATTAATCATTAATTGGATCCGTGAACTAGTGTTCGAATACTATAAAGTTTCCCAGTATAGAAATTCTCCTTTATAACTTTTTTCCCACTCCATCATATGCAATTTATTATATTTACTAGTTGCAAAATAGTGTAAGACATTTCACAATATTTTCTAGAAGATTGGGCTACAATATTATTGCTTTTTTTTGTAACTGTAGTATACAAAACTGCAGCGACGTTATTTAAAAATTAGTAAAAATTCTTACTACAATTTTCATCCAACAGTGAAGTGTAAGTATTACTATGCAGATTATTCTCTGTGCAGTATTAGCCTGTGTTTAATAACGACAAAGATATTTAATTAAAACTAATAATGCAAATTTTATTGAGAACAAGAAAAATGAATACAAAAAAAATGTATAATAAACAAAATCAATTTCAATTAAAAAAGTTTTCGACATGATCACCATTCACTTCTTGACAGTATGCAAGTATCTGAACAAATTCTTGAATGACATTTGCCAAAATCTCTTCACGAATTATTTCTAGAATTAGAGACTTTCGAAGATTTAAAACATCTCTGTTGACATATTTGAAATACATTCCACCGTCTATGTCTTTTTGTTTGATTAAGAAATGCAAGACAAGCAAGCAATAAGGAAGTTGTATTTCAGGTTGAATTGCCCACCCAAGAATAATAACTGTGCACTGTGTACATGTATGTATAATATTACAAGATCATTCCGTTTGAAACTCAATAATACAGGAACTATAAACTTCTGTATATCTTCCTGTTCTTTATTCACACCTCAGTTATAGCAGTATTGATGCAGTAATAAATGTGACTTAAAAGTAGTAATAATTAACACGTTTCTCTGCAAATTTATGCAATATGCAACTAGCAAATAAACTGAGTCCACATTGCAGCTATAAATCCAATTGATAAGCTTTTATCTCTATTTTACATCGATAATCCTTTCATCAGAGTTTTCCACATAGGTTTATATCATTTAATCCAAGCCCATCCTCAATGCCTTTGGAAAAAATGTTCTAATCCTGGGCTGATATTTACACAAGTTCTGTAGAGGTGTAAATAAAATATTGTTTCAAATTGTTAATAGTACATGGTTACACTATCATTAGTATAAAATTTGCCTGAAAATCATCACAATATGTTGCTCCTGAATCAAAAACCATACAATGCGAAATTTGGAAATAAAATTGCAGCATGTAACTAAAAAAATTATCAACATGTAAAGCAGTATCTATTTTATTTGTGCCTTTATAAATACTGCGCTTAATCAAATAGAAAATCAAAAAATTATAACCGCGGTTGGTAAAACGAATTCGTAGCTGTAATTCTAACATATCCACTTTAAACGCAATGCCATTGACGCAATGAACTATCGTCTCGAAAGATAATACCCTTTACGTTGCCCGACAAAGATGCCGCCACCTTTTCGGCGATTTACATTCACAGAATTAAAATCTTTGTAGTTTTCGCCAAAGAATTTTATATAATAATTTAAAGTATTAAATTTTAGTTCTATAGTTTACTTGTGTGCGTTATATTTTATTGCTTAGTTCTATAATAATAATAATAATCTTTATTGCCCAACCGGTCAAAGCCCAATAACAGGACAAACAATAATCAAAAATATGTACATACTATAAAAAAAAGAGAAATAATGAAAAATACTTAGATTAAACAGACAAAATAAATGCAATTTACACTTATTCAATTGAAGAAACAAACTTTCTATGGAAGAATCCCTATGTAAACAAAACAAATATAATACTTTTTGTGAAAATCGGTTTATCAAAACAATTTTGCGTATAATATAGATCTTTTCTTCTTCATGATTGTTAAGTCGAAACAACTTAATTTTTCAAATTTTAAAGTCAAAACATCTAATCCACTTTTATACAAAAATTCTAATAAATGTAATTTGATTTGTGCCATAAAGAGCAATAGAAATACAACATTAAGAAAGAATAACTGGAGAATTTCTTTAAATCAAGCTAAAACTTTTTTTTCCGAGGTGTATGACATTTTTCCCTATATTCTATGCTCTTTTTTTTTAAATATAGTTTGCCAGTTATTATCTTATACATCTAGATTAAGAAATTCTTACAAAACTAAAGTTTAAAAAGTTTTTGTGTTGCAAGTAACGGCTTCAACATATTTATTTCTTCTTCTATAATAACAATTAAAGGGCAATTTTCATTATATTTTATGCAAAAATTCCAATAAGTGCAATTCGATTTGTGCCGTCATAAAAAGTAATGGAAATAAAACGTTAAAAGAAGAAATAACATGTTTTCTTAATAAAGGTGACAATTTTTTTTGCAAAGTGTATAATTCTTTTTTAATATACTTAAATTCTCAGTTGGCATTTATGTCTAATACATCCATAATAAAAAATTCTTATAAAACTAAACTTAAAACAATCTTTTGTAATAGAAGTAAGGGCTTTAGAAAATTCTAATTCTTCTAATAATTATACAAGAACACATTTCTAAATCATTTTTTAACACGACACAGCACGGTTACGTAATTAAATGCGATCATATTTGCAAATTATGCCATCTAAACAGTACGCGAGTAATCGATGGCTAAAATAAGCAACAGAAGAAAGATACAACATATATATGCCGAGAATCGCCCCGAAAGCTAATCCCTTGATGTTATGCGACAAAGCGGTCGCAAAAGACTTATTCGCAGAATTTGACTTTATAGTTTCCGGGGAAGAATTAATTCTTAGCATCTACCCATGCGCAATCGCCGGTAGATTAAAGGAGATGTATCTTTCCTTATGTTTCCTGATGGCTTATTTTCAGTCATCTTTTTTTTGAGTCGATTAAATTTGTCAATCAACAAGGATAATATCACATTTATTTCATTTTCCTCAAATATAGCATGTGATTTACTTGAATAGTTATAGGTGTGTTCTCTTTGTTTTTAGCAAATGTTCATATAAATATCTTCTATGTATCTCCTTTCTGATTACTAATACGCGTAGGTTCATTAACCGATTTATACATTTATAAAATACAAACATGTAACGTTTTGAGTTTGCACTTGCTGTTAACCAGTTAAGTTTCTGAACTATATGACTTTATGGTACATACACACACATTACGTTTGCAATCTGCTGTCGTATTCTTTGTTTTTACAGTTAACAGTAAACGTCCGTCATTTGAGAAGCACACTTATATAGTAATAACTATTCTGTTATTTTGTAAGTACCTTATAATCGCTCTCTATGTTGACTTGATTACCTATTGTTAGAGTCAATCATATTCAGATGGAAGAGCCCAAAAAATTAATGTTGGGATAGTCCATTTTTTACATTTTCACTAAGATTGATGAACAACTTTCCTCAGGGGAAGACGTGCAATATCCATTTCCAAAAACCCATCTTGCTATTCCTAATTGTTGGAATTTCATTCAGTATTTACAATTTTCGTAAAATAAAAAAATAATTATATTAAATAATAATAAAAAAAATAAACTTAAAGTCGAGATATAGCTTTCCTTAGCAAACAAATCGCTCAAATTTGAATTTAAGATCATTTTATTATAACAGAAATTCATAAAAAAAAAAACAACACTAAATGAAATATTAATAACTTCCTATGACTTGGCTGTACATTTTCATTTATCTTTCTCCGTTTTCTTGAATGAAAACTGTGGTTCTGCTATCTCTTTAACTTCCTTCGGATTCGTTGGAAACGCAGTCTTAAAAGAAATCAGGCAACGGTTCTTTCTTAATTCAACGTAATGATCGAGTTAGAAGACGCCAACCATTAAGTAAATCCACTAGATATTTAGAAACAAAATTGTTAAGATCTTCGAATTTAAAAATCTCTTTATTTCAGGAAATTTAATCAAAAAATCCCTCCACCAATTCTAGCAGTAACAATCGCTGAAAAAGGAATAAATCTCTGCAGTTAGCAATATAGTGTGACATTTGAACATTACAGTGATCTGCATTATCGGCCGTATTAAAAAATAACGTAAATATGGACTTCATTGAATCACGACCTGCTTGATAATTTAGACAGTTTGCTTTATACGGCCTGTCGAATCATCTAAATTTACGTTGAATTGAAAGTTACGCCAAATTCCGGTAAGTGGCGACATCTGCATGGCGTTAAAAACATGGGAACAACTTTCTTGACACGTCAAAATAATAGCAAATATTATTTATACCAGTACACATATGGTCAAGGAAATGTTCCACTGGCGTACTATAGATGGCACCACTAGTATTTTCTTATGGAAATTTATTACCACTACAAATGTATAACAATAGAAAATGCTGGTGGTATCATCTATAGTGCGCCAGTGAAACATTTCTTTCAAACCATATGTATACTGGTATAATATTTGATGATAAGTAATGTAGGACACAGCTGATGACAACCTGGTTTATATCAAAACTAAATAGTACAAAACTATTAACCAAATAATTATACGACTGAAATAACTAATAAGATGTGAAATACAACTGTAAAAACCTTAATAGCTCGGTTTTTAACGAAGCAAACAGGTTATTTAGAATAATTTTGAGAAATTTTGACTTTGGTACTTGTCAATATGACATTCGTTTTTTAGATTGACATTTAGCTGTCACAATCCTGCAACCGAAAGATAAGCAATTCTTCCCAAAAAAGTGCTGTAAGTGGCGCCAGCGGTGAACACGCGCAACTCATGATTCGACAGGCCGTATAAAGCAGCCATCAAGCAAGTCGTGCATTGAATGTTTAGTTTCGAAATTTTACTTCTGTATGCCTTTGGCGAAGCTAACATTTTAATAAATAAATACATAATGGTATATTAACTACTGTACAATATTTAAGTCATTAAAAGCGCTTATAAGTACATACAAATGCGATCAATAAATTGTTATATTATTGTTTGTATTATTGAGGCCTTTTTTTTGTAGCTGTTGTACATATAATACCCACAAAATATATAAACAGATGTTTTAGTTTTTAATTCAGAAGCATTATTTACTTTCACTACATAGTTAACAAAAAAAAAATGTTCGTATTTGAACATTTTAGTTCACATTAGTTACTTGACATCATATCATGTCGAAAATAACGTATGGAGGTTTTTATTTGTTCGTGGCCTTGTAGGAGATTCAAGTTCAACTTTGATTTTTTATAAGGAAACATGCATTTTTTAATGTTGTATATTTTTTTGTGGAAAATTAGCAAACAACTTTTGTTTGTGACATTTTTTTAATTTGCCTTGTCAGTTTTGGAGGTTAGTGCTTGCAAATAGTAATAAAACAATAACGTAAACGTATTTATTTGGATCGTATGTAAACGGTATATTAAATAACTGAAAATATCACAAATCATTTTTTTAGGATAAAACAGATACTTACAGATCCCCGATTTTTCGCTTTTGACAAGTGCACAATGTCTTTAGCAAACTTTAGTAGCATTAACTGTAATTTTTAAAATCGGTGTATTACCACAGTATATTACCGTAAGGACATGTTCGCAAAAATCATTGTTCTTGGAGTGGTCCGTTTTGAATGACCTTCAAGCCCAGCTGCCATTTTGTAAGCTGTTGCCGGGAATTTTCAAACGTGTAGAATAATTATTATTTAAAGGAAGTAGAAAAATAGATTAAAAAAAATACACAGATTTATGCGTTTTTTATCTGATTTTGTTGCAAATATTTATGAAACAGTTTATAGTAATAAAAAACACGATTCCAGTAAAAATAATGTTTGATTAAGTGATACATATATTTGCAAGTGTTTTTACGATAATTATGTTCTTATTCTTTCCTTTTTGTGAAATAAATCTTTGTTTATATTTTTATAGCGTAAAACTCCCAGGAATAAATATGTTGTGGTTCTTTCTCAAATAAATTAATAAAAATGCAACAGCATCGGTGGAAGGGACTTTCAAATTTCTGACACGAATACACAATAACTTTTAATTAGGGTTCAAGAGTTATGACTATATCGTTCTGTGCGATATAAATAAGATTGTTCTTTTCTATTCGACTACTTCATTTCTAACATCCAACCCTGCACTGGTTTGTCAACAATAATGTCCGGGGGTACACAAGTGGATAGAGTTCAGACGTAGACTATATAATATCGAATTGTCTATAATATGAATAAATGCGATTAAAATTTATACCAGTATAATGCAGTTCAAACCAAAATCACATTATTTTAAAGAAGTGAACAAAAATGGATTAGGTTAGTTACTGCGATAAATAGCAATCTAGCTTAAAATGTGTATCTAACAAATAAATTGATTTAATGTGACCTAGGAATCTCTGCACAACGATAATAGTTCTTCTTATTCATGTACTTTCTTAATTCTTGTCGTGTCATATATATTAGATTCATTCGGAAATCCCAAGAAATTGCGACCATCGTCAGCATCAAAATTTATCTTGCGAGAGTGACTGGCACTACAACATGATACCCACTGGTGTCTTCTTTCACGATAATTTGAGTTATTTCACTTAAACTATATAATATATAAGAAAGTATGTAAATGTTATGGCCACTGGCCACCGATCTTACCTTTTACACAAGAATATCATAGTTCATTAAATGTTTTTAAAACTGCAGGGGTAATTCAAAACTAATAAAATACGTAAAATAAATAAATAAAGCAAGTAAACCATATAGATTAAACGGACGAGTAAACTAATTTGTGTAGATACGAACGTAAACAATAACAAACTGCCATTCTGGGAAGCTGTTGTTTGTGTGAAGTTAGGTTTAGAAATCTGGACCGCTATAACTCCTCTCTTGTCCTTACTCGATGTACTCTGGTATTACTATTAAACATAAACGCATTCATAAATATAAAGAAGTTTATTTCTTGTTCATCTTTTCTCGCAATTTTGGCGGTAAATTTAAAATGTGTTTTTTTTTTACTCCTTATAAAATTAATATTTTAATGTGCATTTCTTTTTATAATTCCAGTCCGGTCGCATGGCTGAATTTCTGGAGTACGATTGGAAGTCCCAAATGCTCGGGAGGAACATAAGATATTGGAAGGATGCAGAACCGAAAGACAACGCCACCTCCGTCCAATCGCTACGCAACCTCATCCAAAGCAGCGACGACAGAGAGATGAAAGATAACATGCAACAAGACGATAAGACCCTTTTAAAGTTCCTCTACGCTAGAAAATTCGACGTTAACGAGTCATACGAATTGATACGCAATTACTATTGGTATCGCAAGAAGAATCCGGAAATTTTTCGCAATTTCACGATCCAAGCCGAAGATATCCGAAAATCTTTAGAGAACGGCCTACCTGGGGTATTGGAAAGTCGCGATAGAAAAGGGCGGTGCCTCCTGATCGTCAACGGCACGAATTGGGATTGCTCATACAGTCTCCTGTCGATATACAGAGCGTTATTGTACACATTAGAATTTTTAATACAGAATATCCACAATCAATCGAACGGTTTCGTCATATTGGTCGATTGGACCGAGTTTTCGTTTAGGCAAAGTACGAATCTGAAGCCCAGCGTATTGAAGACTATGATCGAAGGGTTGCAAGATTGTTTTCCCGCCCGATTTAAGGGAATCCATTTCATAGGACAGCCGTGGTATGTTGAGGCGGCGCTCACTGTAATTAAACCGTTTCTGAAGGAGAAGACTAAGGAAAGGATCTACGTGCACGGTAATAATTTAAGCACTTTGCACGAGTACGTTCATATAGACGTCCTTCCGGCGGAAATGGGCGGAGAACAGGCTAGTTATAACCCGGAAGTTTGGCTCAAGCAAATCATGCAGAGCGATAAGGCTTGACAAATTTGTATACAACACAATAACTTTTATATATATATATACATATACATAAAAAAAAAATGTCAATATATTTGAATCTCATAAGTATATTTTTTGTGGACAGCTTATATATGAGATATAAAGTATATATATATATACAGGTGTTCTATAACTTTTGTCTAAAGTAAAAAGTTATCGAACATCTTTTTTTTATATACATTTTAAGCTTAAGTATGTAATTTTGTATAACAACTGTGATATTTGTACACGAAATTCTTCAAAAAACAAACAAAAGAAAATCGTCTTCCCGTGGTACTGTTCAAAATTTCCCTGTTGCGTGTAAGTATATGCCGTTCTGTGTGTGTGATTTTTGCTCATTTCGTGAATGTGTGATTTGCAATAATATTTAAATGTAGTGTGTGAGCATTCATATTTAATCGTTTGTGTTATATTTCCTCACCTTTACGCAAAAGTGTCTTATTTTGCGTCATTTTCCTTTCATCATCGATTACAATTTAATGTTATGTACCGTTAGAATGATATAAAAAAAGAACTTTTCTTGCACATTCCTGATAATGTAAGCTGCTGGATAAGTAAGAAAGTAATAACTGTTATTAAAAGTATTTTTGTAAAATAGGGTTAATACGGAATATTTTTTATCGTGTACGTATTTTTTTGCGCGTGTTCTTGTGTATTGTATTAATGAAATGTAAATTATTGAATAAACAATTTTGGAAAAATTGATCTCATACTGGTTTTTTCCCCAAAAATAGACGTGGTGCGTTAAGCATATACAGATTGGATGCTAATTATGCGATCAACGAAAATTTTGGAATCTATATAATATAATAATATTTGACACCTAGTTTTTAGTCGTCTCATATTTATTTTAGGATGTAATGGAGCCTCAAAGTTTCCCACAAAACACATTTTTGCAATATTTTAGAAACTAGAAGAGATATTAAGATCGCGTAAAGATCAGATCGTTTCTTGTTAGCAGTCGTACATTTTAGATAGGAAAAAGAACAGTGGCATACGCACAGGCTGGTTAGATGCTTAAAAAATACCATTTTTCTTGCTGCTGTTCTTGTATATTATAAATTCAATTTTTCGTTTTTTAATCTTTAATCTACATGAAAAAATAAAGATTACGTGTTTTTGGATTTTTCTTCTAAATGTTCGTTTTAGGGAGTTATCGTCATTTCTATCTACGCCTAAAGAAGAGTATTTTCCCTTCATATTTTTGGAATAAAATTTAATATCGCATTGTATTTCAATTAAAAACGTTTGTTGTAATAAAATATTAAAAAAAAGTGATACGTACTAACAGTTATGCCAAAAAAAAAGTTCGTGCGTTGTTGGTCATATCGTAAATATAAATTACTTTCTCACGGTCTTGGCAAATCAATGTGTTTATGTTTGCCAATGTACGCAAGTGATTATAAATAAAACATTAAAAATAAATTTGTCACTGTTTCTATATAAGAGTGTGTTCACTCGCTAAAGTGTATTATCATTGCATATTTGCATATGCATTTAATAGAATCCTATTTAAGTAATAGATCTAACTATATGACATTATAATGGTATCAAGTCTTGTGAATTTTTCCATCTTCAGGTGTTCCGCAGGGATCGAATCTAGGACCATTGCTTTTTGTCTTGTACATCAACGATTTGCTGCATGGTTTCTCTTGTCCAGTTCTTGCTTATGCTGACGACCTCAAAATTTATACTTTTATTGCGAACTACTAAACACAATTTAAAGTTAAATATTAATAAATGCCGCTTTGTCTCGTATACTCGAAAGATTGATCCAATTCCTTCCCTACTCGTTGAGCAATGTTGTATTGCAAAGAGTTACATCCATGCAAGATCTTGGTGTACTGTTTGACCGCAGCGTGGAATTAATTACATGTCTTTATTTATTATTACATGTCTTTATTGGAGAGAAATTCAATAACTTCCTTAACTTATCGTCGTGAATGCCACGGCGCGCGTTTTATATGGAAGTTGGTTCATGGAGTCATCGATAACCCTTTCCTTCTTTCCTCTTTAGATTTCCGCATTCCGGGACCTTACTCTCGCTCTGCTTCTTCCTTTGCTTTACTCTTTTTTTAGGACCAACTTGTTACAAGCCACAAGCCTCACCACTGGTTACAATGTGCCGCTCAGCTGACCTGCACTTAAATGATATTTTTCATGATAAAATTAATGATTTACAATATTAATTAATTAAATTTCCTGTGTATTTTCTTTTGTGTGTATGTCCTTTCTAAATATTGTTGTCCTGTAACTGGCAATCTGTTGGACAATAAACCATTATTATTATCATAAAGCGTCTGTTTCCATTTATTACAGTTATAGTTAGTTATCAATCAGATATTGTTAAAGATAATTGCGACGTATCCAGAATAGCTTTCGTTGTGTTAAATATATTGAGCGTCTTCCAAATATTAACAAGTTCAATAAATAACCAATACCTGGGTACACCTGCATCTCCACAAAATGGTGCTGAAGAAGCACTTGCGCAAACAGTGTTTGACATCATTGTGATCCGCCATTCTAAATAGGTGTTAGAATAAGAGAAGAAGAAGAAGAAAGTTTTATTTATAATCACTTGCGTACATTGATAAGCATAAACACATGGATTTGCCAAGACGTAAGAAAGTAATTTATATTTACGAGATGACCAAAACCGCAAGAACTTTTTTTAGCATATAATGTAAAGATTAAATAACGAAAAATTGAATTTATAATACACAAGCGCAGAGGTGAGAGTAAATGGCATTCTTTAACTCCCTAACCAACTCGTGGGTGCGCCACTGTTCTCTTTTCAACCTAAAATATACGGCTGCTAACAAAACATGATCTGATATCTCTTCTCGTTTCTGAGATATTGCAAAAAAATGTGTTTTTGGAGGAAATGCCAAATAATTTTAGATGTTCTACATTCCTATCAAATTTTATCAAAATCGGAGGCACTTCGATGCATATCTTTGTGAGTATTGCAGATCGAATTAATCGCGTCCATTCTGTATATAAAACTCACATCTCAACCATATTTAGTATTCATTATCAACGTTTTGGTAAGAGCTTTGATAACATAAATAAATAAAATCCAAAAACTAACCGTTTAAAATGCAAAGTAAACATAATATTTGCGGCACTAATTCCCTGAATTACGCAAAGGGTTTATATCTGTGCAAATTTGGAGAAGTTTTCTTTTCTTCAGCAAATACAGACTTGGACTGGTAAAGTAACGCATTGTTTATTTTTTGGTTAACATATTATATAAATAGATTTTATAAAATTTAATCACCTGTTATTTTAATTAACTGTACTTTGGTATGTTAGGTTTATGTTTACAAGTTTTTGCTTCACAATATATCGTTAATGAATCTTAATTTATTATCTAAATTTAAAGTAAGAGGTGAGTTGAAATGTTTTATAAATATTTTGGTGAAGTTGCAACTTTACTGATGTTTACTATTATTTTTTATTACTTAACAGAAAGTAATATGTTATGCACATGTTTGTGCAAACACAAGTGTTTATTTTAAGGAGTAATGTTAACAAAACAGTTTTAATAAAAACATTATTTTAATGAGCTGCCCCAAATAGCAAAATTTAACTTTGTGCTAACTAAACTACTCTGTAGTTTTCTATTTCCTAAACAAGTATTTTATAATCCCTAATAGCAAAATTTAAATTTCCCGCAATTATTTTTAGTAACTTTTAGTATTAGATTATTAGTTACTTTGATGTCTTTCCGTTGAAGTTATTAAGAATAATTGTGGGAAATTTAAATTTAAATACTAAGAATAGTAATATTTGTTTATTTATTGGCGTTTATAACATTTTCTTGATTTCTTTTTATGACTAATTAGTGAAAATCCATAGCTTTAATCAACATAAATCTCTATCTAAGACCTAGTTGAAATGGCGTTTTTAAAAATTCCGTGGTTAGAATTCAAAAGACCCTTACTTTGTTGTATCGTATATTTTGTAACAACTTGATGTAGATAAATGAAAAATAACAAATCAAATATTGATGAAAAACACTAACGCAGAAAATGAGGAAAAATAACGCAGATAAAGCAAGAAAATTGGAGAAAATATTTTCTATCATTCAAAAGTGTCATTATCTTGATTAGGGTCTTAGTTTTTTAGCGTAATTATTTCAATTAAGGAAATGTTATAAACGTGAACAAATAAACAAATATATTCCAAAGTGAATATTTTTTTTTCTTTTTCCTGTTATTCACTTTGGGTAATTTTTTTTTCCAGTCCAAATACATCCTACAAGATGTGAATTTCTTAACTTTCCCTCACGAGAGGTAAGAAAAGTTAATAACATGGAAATTATAAAGAAGAATATTTTGTTCCCGATATTTATATAACTGATTTATCTCAATTCGGGTCTACGTTTTATCTCTATCTATCTTACTATTAGTTATTACAATCATGAAAATGTTATGAGACTGAATAAATAAATCAATATTTGTGAAATGAGAAACTTTCTTTCTCATTTTTAAGAAGTTCACGAGTTCTTTACTTTCCATTTTTTATAATTAATTTTCTTCTACGTCTCTTTTCGTTTATTCTCTGCGTTAGTGTTTCTTCTTGAATATTTTGTTTGCTATTTTTCGTTTACAAAAAATATCATACAAAACAATATTATATTTTCCGCTACCAAAGAATTTTGCTTAAAATTAGTAGAATTATTGATATATTTAAATCTAAAATGAAGAAATAAAATACAATTAATAAAATATTAAGAATATATATTATACATGGCACAAACTCATAATTAAATTTTAATTTTTTATTAGAATATCATATATCAACTCTTCAATAGTAGATGTCGCTGCTAAATATTACCCATTGTAAAAGAAATCTTCTTTATCGGCCTTTAAAATAAAATGTCATTTTAACATTTTTAATTATAGCTAATTTGGTACAATCTCGCAGTAATTTCAATTAAATTTGAATTTAATTATACATTTTAAATTTAAGTTTCAATATTTTCCTATATCTTTATCATATCATCTTATTTAATGTGTTCAAACGCCTACAATTTAAGTTGCCTATACTGAGGTCTGTATAAATCGTTTATATATTCAAATTAGTTCCCCGCGTTTCTGTCAATTATTGGGTAACGTTATTGTGGTTATTATCCCAAACATGTAGGCAACCAAATTGATGTAATTCCTTCAAGCAACTATATCTTATTATATCGCTTTATCACACGGATTACGGATTCACCGCCTGCACAGATCGTGGCAAAACATATACGGGCCACGTGAAAACCATTGCGTGCGCTTATAGCGGTAGCCGTATTTTATCGCGGGCCGTTCAAGCGAACAAATAGAGCGGTGCACAGCGTAGCAGGTATTATAGTTTCTGTTTTCTCGCTAGGTACAACCGCGAAAGGCGAAAAATTACCGACTGAAATGCCATAGAAACGGTGCCAGCACACAACCGAAACACCGACGAAACACGTCAAGAGAGTGACATGCTGAAAATTTCTTGCCGAAGAGTGACAGACGCAAACAAGACGTGCTGAAAAGCCTGAAAATTGTGCGCGTTTCTTTCCGTCAGTTATCGAGTCGAATTTAAAGAGTGAAAGACTTTTTTTTGTTTGTTTGTTAAACGGACGCGTTTAACGCTTCTATTAAATTCAGTTAAGTACGAACAATATTACCATACGGCGAATGGTGACAGGCCAATTAGGTAACATACACGGGTAAGTGAAAGTTAATTTTTTTTTGTGTTTTTATTATTTTATATATATATTGTTAATTGTATTTTTAATGTGGACCGGTTTGCTGTAATTACTGTTGTATGCTATTGTTTTGCCTTATGTTTTTTTGTTTTTGAAGATGCAACAAGTGTAGGTGATAATGAATGCCAGGTTATAATTATATACAAAACTGATTCATTTATCTTATCAATCTTATCTGAGATTACAATTTTACGATTTCAAGATTTGTTTAGTCTAATAACAGTTGTAATAGATTAAATAGTCGTAATATCTTAATTGAAATATAATGCTCCTGTTGATTTAAAGTGATATTTGAAGGTAGGAATTTGGGAGATTAGATTTATAATCTGATATTCAAATTATTTTTTTGTACTTTTACAACATCCTTATTCTACATTATTACTTTAGTAGTAATTCTTATAAGATATATGCAAACGCTTTAGCATCTTATGAAAGGAATATCTTCTAAGTTTTTGTTGTTAATTGAATTAACACACTTTTCTTATCGACTCTTATGGCAATTTATTCCTAAAAACTGTTTAAAAAGTCATTAGTTGTATCTACTCTGCCCGAAGATTTTTTTTTATCAGTTGAAAAAAAAAATTGGTTAATCCATATCATGTTATTTGTTCGTATTATAGTACTTTATGTTTATATACAGGTGTCCCACAGAACTGTGTCGTTAGATTTCTTTGAATAGGAATTTGATTTTGTAACTTGCATTGTAGTCCTGGCCCGCTGTGATTTATTTAACGAAAATATTCTCAACCTTATAGCACTTTCGGTATACAGGGTGTTGATATCAACTTATCAACTTTTTAGTTGAAATGGAATGGTGCATTTTTTATCACTTTTTAATGAATTTACCGTGTCATTTGCAACTAGTTTATATGAGAGTTTCCTATCCCTAACCGTTTTTGAGATATTTGCAATTTTGTTGAATTTTTGACGTTTATACTCTTTCGAATAAAATTAAATAGTTCTCGAGATATCAGATTTTTTGTGGTTCTACTAGTATGGAAGTAAGTACAAAGGTGTAGATGTAAGATGTTATGTTACAGGGTGTTCAAGAACGCATCTCCAAATGTAGAGACAAAACTTTTTCTTTCAAGTGGACATGGTACTTTTTGCTACAGCATTGAATGCAGCGTAAAAGCACTCTGTATATTATTTGTTTAACCTATATAAGCATTTATATTTCAGGTATCTAATGATACTAGTCCCTTACTAATAGTAAATGTCTAAAGTTATGGAGAACGTACATTAATTATTAGATATTAATAAGACATAAGACGCGATAACAAACAAGTAAGTAATATTTATGGTTGGTTATTTACCAAATGGCGGAGTGATAAATCTACGCAGTATTAACAATAAGTTACATCTTTTATACCATGTGATTCAAAATGATTGTCGTAAGAAAAAAACTGTTTTCCGAAAAAAATTATCTATACTTATTACCAATTTAATGAGCGAAATTAGCTACATACAAATTTCATACATTAAATGAATTTTGCTTGACATTTAGCGACATTGGCGTGCGTGTTGTAGTATCTTTCGATTATTTATCTTATATTTTTTTTCAAATCGTTTATATTATTTTTATCTAATATCACCAACAATAGTTTTTCTGAATACTGTAAGAAAATAAGGGAATTTATCTGTGGTAATAGCTCAACAAACAGGTAAAAAATCAATATTAACATTAAGTGAAATAGTTTATTACATTTTATAATTTTATAGGCTTATCATACACTTCAGCGCAATGAGTTGTCAAAAGAAAGTTACATTTTCATCCCTACAACGTTTCTACGGTACAGGAATTATTACCATTAGATCACGATAGGCGATTGAATATTGTCATTGGTTTAATAACAATTAAGGGACGATGACTTGCTAAACAAATCATTTTTCTCGGATGAAGCTGGTTTTATCTAACAGACTATATCAATTTACAAAACTATTGTATCTGGTCTGCAGAAAATCCACACGAATTTCGAGAAACGCAATTGCATCCCGTAAAAGTTGGAGTTTGGTTAGCTATGTCCAGGCAACGAATAGTAGGGCCAATTTTCTTCGAGGAAACTGTAACAACCCAACGTTAACAACAGATGTTGGAATTGTTTATTGCAGAGTTACAAGAAAGTGAACTTGAAGCAGGTTATTTTAAGCACGATAATGCTCCAGCACATACTGCTCGACAAACTTGCCAATATCTTCAACAGTTTTTTGCTGACAGATTCGTTAGAGCACAAAGATGGCCACCAAGATCGCCTGATCTAACCCCATTAGATTACTTCATGCTCGGCTATCTAAAAAATAGGATCTATAGAAACCGCATGCATACCATAGAAGAACTGAGAGATGTAGTTTTGTCACTTAATAATTATACTAATTGTATGTTATAATTTAAAGTAATAAATGAATTTAGTTAAACACCAGTTAGTACTGAATTGCAAAATCATAATTTAGTAAAGTTAAATTAATTACATTTCATTTTTACAAGCAGAAACACCAATCCATAGTTGTTTATACAATGCGAGTTACGTTTTCCTTATTTACACCTTATTTATGACAGATCCGTTTATTTTCTTATGTTCCAACACTGACTTAGTTCAAACCTTCATTACAAACACGCGGCATATACCTACACCATGTTACTATCTATAGGAGCGGATTTGACAATCATTTTGAATCTCTGTGTACTAAGCTCTAATGCTGTCAACTCCTTCACACATTTTCTTTTAACAATAAGTAAAACATAAGTAAATTGAAAGAAATAAAACATCGACAATATGACATAAATCAGGAACAAACTGTTTAAAATCTTCCGACATATTTGACATATTATGTCCACTGCCCATCACCTCCTCGCTCACCATTTCGAAAGTATGCCTTCAAAATAAATTTATCTTGGTCCAGTATAAATGGTATTTTGCAAAAAAAAAACACGTTACGCTCTTACAAATTCCTACTAAAACTTCAGAAAAATCTAATGACGCAATACGATGGGACACCTGTATATATTGCTATTTATTTTTATTTTCTTGTTGTTATTAAAATAATATACCCTAAACTTATAGCAGTAGTATCTACTTCAGTTCACGTATACATGATTTATGGATTTTACACAATCTTTTAAAGTAATAAAAAACAATAGGCCATTATGTTACGTTTTGCAATAGTATAAACAGAACAATTCAACATTACGCTAGTAAACTGAAATATACTCTTAAATAATCATTGGTTAATGTTTCTATATAACATTGCAATCATCTTTAATATTGCATGTATGTATTTACGCATATGTAATATACGCTTCTTCACAAGAAGCTTCGGTTTATGAAACTTTCTGTCACGAAGTGTTCATAATCGTAGTTCATGCAAGGTATAGTTCTTTCATTTCACATCTATTCTCGGGCTCTGTTAAAGTCTTAGGATATTTCGATAATCTCATTCACATGGGTACCCATTTCTTCAGTAATTCCCAACATTGTGCTCAGCTGTTTTTAGCATCGTAACTCTAAGTAATTATTGGTATTAACACGGGTATTAAGTTAGGTTGCTTTATTGTTGTGCCTCAAATAAAGGAACTGCTGTTATTGGTTGCGTGCAACTTGGAAAATTGCTTTTTCATCTGGGAAAGCAATTTAGATGTTGTCTAACACGGCAATTCTGTAATAAATGAAACGTTTGTAGTAGTATCTCATATACAGGGTATATGAGATATAGAGGTAAATATAATAATATATAGCAGCTGTAATCATATACAATCAAAAAGTCTTAATGCACAGGGGGTCTATCTGTAAGCATTAACGAGAAAAAAAATATTTTATAAATGCCGTGGGCTAGAGCCGCACCTGTGCCTAACCTAAATGCTGTCCCGAGTATTCCCCCACATACCACTATCATTCAGCCATTACCGCTGTTAGTTTTGTGTGGATCGCCGCTTGGAGTGCAAGCCACTTCGAACATTTTATTTAAATTCTTCCCGTCTCGAAAAAACAATCCTTTTCAGGACCATCATGATTTCATATAAAGAAAATCGAACCTTGATGCATCGGCAAAAGCGCAGGAATGTATAGATTCATTTTCGCGCGACATCATAGTAAAAAGGCGTGTTTGCAAATTTTCTGTAACTACATTTATTTCTGTGTAATTCGATTCAATTCATTTTGCGTTATATGATTAAATAAACCCAAAAGAAATAACTCAGATTCATGTGGTACCGTTTATTAACAACTAACTCTCGATTCGACAAAGCAAAAGAAAAATATTTACGTTTTTTGTAACTACTGAAGTCGCATATCCGGTGAAACTCGAACGTCTTATCAGGATATTAAAAATAATACTTTGTAGACTTACGTAGAGTGCTCTTAACAAAAAAGGAATGTTTATTTTATAAAAAGAAGAAATTTAAAATGCCTCAGTTTTGCTATTTTTACAAGGGCCTTTATTTATTCAGAATGACGTTAAATGGACTTACGGCATACCATTAAGAATAATATTAAATGAGTGCAACGTATTTATACATAATACCACGTTTAGTGGGTGCTCAACATGACGTTTCCTTGCACCAGGCCCGGACTAAAGAATTTTTGGCTCTAAGTTTTACTTTTTTTTATTCTTTAATGATGAAATCCGGTTTCGGTGGGTTTCTGCGTTATATGTTGTGTAGTCAACACCCAAGCAAAATTTGCTTGTTTATTTGATACACCCTGTATAGGTGTAAGCAAAAAGATAGATTGACATTTCTCTATCCCCATATGCGTGTGTAAAATCAAATATACTTTTATAATAATCAAGTTAATAGTGTGTGGAAATGTAGACGCAGATATTAGCAAGTGTGTGAACCCTTTAAGAGGTAGGTGGTATTATTAATTTCTAGAAATATTTAGCAAAATCTGAGGTTATGTAAGTATCCATGCAACGTGTGTGAGCATTTCAAATGCATATTTCGTCATTCCTCGCTTGAAAATCAAAAATAATAACTTGCTGTTGCAGTATGTAATTATCTTTAAAACTGAAATGCGTGCAATGAATGTCGGTTCCGTAATGGATGTTGCAAAATGCTATTCGGAAAGTTTTCGACTGAGGTACACTTCAATATAAGTATTTTTGTTCTTTTTGTATTACCTATACTCTAAATTCGAGCTTAAAATTGCATAAGTGTGTGTGTGTTTGTATGTGCTTTTTAAAATAGGAAAGCAGTTTAGTTTACAATATAAATTGACCTTCAAATTTAGCTGTTTAGTCCATCTGATTCCTATTTTTATATTTACAAATGATTTTTATGTCTGATGGGATGTTCTGCATGTGTTGAAGCAATAATATATCTTGGCTCTGCATTTGTATTTGATATTTCGTCAGAAATGAGTCATACAAGACGGAGATCCTTTATATAAAAATATCGGAAATCATTACGATAGCTTAATCTTGATAATTAACTTCATTTTTTGCACGTTATAGCATGCTGACTTCTAGGTACTAACTAGTACTTTTCTCCCATATTTTGCATAGTGTAAATTGGAAGCCGCCTTTGTTATAAGTAGTTTCTATAATATACAGGGTGTTAGGTAAACATGCGGCAAAAATTCAAGTGGTTATTCCTTGGCTTATTTTAAGAATATTTTGTTCTATGATGATTTTTAAAAAAACCTCTTTGCTTCGAAGATACAGGGCGAACAAAATTTGCGACAACCATATTCGATATTCGTTGAAATTATTAATGTAAATAAAAGTATGGTCTACACCAGGGGTCGCCAAACTGCGGCCCGCGGGCCAAATCCGGCCCGCTGCGTATTTCAATACGGCCCGCGCAAGTTGTAATTACCAAGCGGTTAATTCAGCTATGGCCGATAGTTTTTCTCACCCACAATAAGGGTTTACGAAAATTATTGTACCGGGAGGTATCTACATCTACTATTCACCGACTGATAGTCAACTGATCTCGCGGTAAATAAGTCCGGTTAATTCATTTACTATGAACGCTTTCGGCATACTTCGCAATAATATTTCTAACCTTATTTAGAATTAAATTTGAAATATTCATGAATAAATTTGCGATAAAGCTGAAGAAGTATGCCCAAAGAAGAGGGTTTGTTTTTCTGTTGACCTCTCAGCTCAAGCGACTGTCAGATAAATGGAGAATATCATAATACGCTTCTTAATGAAGAAGGCAAAAAATGTTTAGTGGTTTTTGTTAGTTCTTGATGAGTCAACAGTCGTTATTGATACTGCCCAAGTATTTTTGTTTTGTGCAAAGCTTTCAATAAGTCATTGCATAATTCATCAAACACCTCTATCTATTTTGCATTATGGGACCAGTTGTGGCAGTGGTTAACTTTATTGGCTCTCGGCAAGTTAACCATCGCCAGTTCGATGGTGCAATAGTGGAAAATTATTATTGAGATTTTTGGAACTTTGGAGAAATTATTAATATTTTTTTAAATGAGAAAGAATTTCTACAATCGTTCCGTCCATTAATAGTAATTATTGCTTCTGTTTCTTATGCCCTCTCAACGGAACTTTCGTCCCTTCAAATTATTTTAAATAATAAGATACTAACATTCGTTGAAGTATTACAAAAAAATATGTCGCAATTCATTTCTTGTGATCTAGATTGGATTAGAATTCCTAAAAATCCTATTTTACTTCAAAATTTTCTGGTCAGATGTTTTCAAGGTGCCCAAATCTTCAGAAGTAGCAGGTATTGAACTACTGAGATGTGTTTCCAAATGCCCTAAAATAGTAGAACCTTATTTTTCTTGGCTTTCTTCATAACACGACTGTAGGTTTGTCTTTTTTATTAATAAATGTTTGGTTTATTGCGTAGTACTTGATTGTTTTATGAATCGTTTATTCCAGCATCTTGTTTTCCCTGTTTCTTCCAATGTTACTCTTAAATATTTAAATTTCTCATTTACTCTATTTTAGTATCTTTTATTTCAATTTTAGTTTCAACATTCTGGTTTCCGAGGATTTTAACTTTTTCTGTTTATTGTCATGCCCTCTTGGTCCATGTTTCCTTTCCATATGCTCAAATTTCCTTTGTTTTTCACTGTCTGTTATTAGTACCACATCGTCTGCAAAGATTCCATTATGTAGCTATTTCAATCCTCTGCAAATTTTTATATCACACAAATACTTTATTAACTTTTTGTTCACATTTTGCCTCATTTTGCAAAATGCGAACCAGATGAAGATAAACTTTTAATATTTAATATTTACTGTTTGGTTTATATATTGCGTACTTTTCTAGGTACTAACATATAGAAAACAATGATTATTATAATATTTACTAGCAATAATAATTTATTGTAATGTTATTTATAATCCACCAGGTAAAAATTATTTGACCATTTGGAAAAGTTAATAAATAATAGGAATAATTTAAAATAAAACCACTGAAGCCTATAGGAAATGCTGCAGAAAAATATAAGAATATACAGGGTGTTTTTGAAAAAAAAAATAAGTTTTGTAACTTAAAGATTCTTTGACAAGTCAGTAATTTTTAAACACCCTGTATGGTTTGACTGAAACTTTTTGGTACCTTGTTTTCGGTTCAATAAAACACAGAGGAACACTTAATAAAAAATATACACGTTAGAGTTTACAACCTGGCCCGCTGAACTTAATTTTCGTTACGATTTGGCCCTGTCCTAAAAAAGTTTGCCGACCCTTGCCCTAGATTATTTCTTCTGGGGGATCTCTGAAGTCAATAGTTTACGCTACTCCAGTGTAGACGATTTGGACGATTTGCGAAATCGGATAATTGCTAGGTGTAACTCAATTAGAAACGACCCTGGTGTGTTTGAAAGAGCTCGACAGTCAATGACGAGAGGATTGAATGCTTGTATCCAGGCTGGAGGTAGCCATTTCGAACATTTATTTTAGATTGAGCAACTTTACATGTAGTTTTTGATAATAAAATGTAGTTACTGTCGCAAATCTTGTTCGCCCTGTATCTTCGAAATAAAGGGGTTTTTCAAAAATCATCACAGGACAAAATATTCTTAGAATAGGCCAAGGAATAACCCCTTGAATTTTTGCCGCATATTTACCTAACACCCTGTATATTCTACTAATTTTGATTTACAATTTGTTCAGGGATTTCTGTGTAAAATAAGTACTTAACGCTCTGTATAATTTTATATAGGACAAGGACAAGCAAAAAATTAGTACTATACTATACACTATACTAATACACTGTTCACGTTAAGAACATAATAATGGACGCTGATGTCACACAGGAGCAATATAGAAAATTCTTGTAGCTAGAAAAACAAAAAGCTAAAAGTGAATTTAATTTGTTGAATATTTAGAATTTCGTCTTTGCATTTCTGAAATAAAGAATTTGCCGGCTTTTAAAGAAAACGAAAAATTTATAACTTTCCCATAATGAGAAGTGCATGCTGTATCATCCCAATAATTTTAACAAATCAAACCGTTCTAACAACAATCAATACTAAAAGAAAGTGCTCAGCCGCGTAATACAAATTGCATAACAAATAATAATCCGGATATACTTTCAATTTGGCTTAGTCAATATAGGTACATTTAACAACTGCTGTGCTTTATACTTTAGATTGTTAGACTTTCCGATCAATTTACATAAGTAATCGATTATTACTGGAGTTGGTAAGACTTTTATGGGGCTGCCATTAAGCTAGTCACAATTATCGTTAAGCTATTAATAAGCTAATGCATTTTAATTAGAACGCGTGGTAAGTTTCTCTTTTTATGTAACTGTAGGATCATTAGATCGAATTTCGAACATTATCTTGGTGCTGGTATATAATTGATTGTTTTAATTAATGGAAAGGAGAGTTATCAAGTTGGAGTGTGTGTAGGATGAGTGTATACACGCAATATTCTGATAACAATGGCAATTACAAGTTGTCCATATTAAAAATAATCTTGAAACCATCAGGCAAAATAATATACTTTGTGTTGTTGTGCATGTTGGGTACACATTTCGAGCGAAATTATATTAATAAAAACATGATTTTGCCATTACATATGCGGGTTCTGTAAAAAAAAACAATGACTTGCATTAGCTGTTTGCTTACATAAGTAAAATAAGTATGAAATTTTCCTGTTTATATACAAACGTAGAGAAACAATCTGAGGTTTACCTTTTTTTTGTCATATTCCTGTTTGCTACCTGAGAAAATAAGGAGCCTGGTTTATGTTTGCAATTGTTTCTGATAGCTTTATGTTTAAATACAGTAAATATTTATAATTTGATATAACAACAAAATTCCGTTTATAGATTCATTATTAAGGTGGTCGGACGTGTCTACTTGCATGGACCGCACTCGCCTCGCGCTATGCAAAATGTTTAACCACAGTACTATGAGATTCAAAATGATTGTCGTAATAAAAAAAACTGTTTTCCGGAAAAATTTATCTATACTTATTACCAATTTAATCAGCGAAGTTAGTTACATACAAATTTCATACATTAAATGAATTTTCTTGACATTTAGCGACATTGGCGTTCGTGTTGTAGTATCTTTCGATTATTTATCTTATCATTTTTTTCAAACCGTTTATATTTACATCTAATATCACCAACAATAGTATTTCTGAATACTGTAAGAAAATAAGGGAATTTATCTGTGGTAATTAGCTCAACAAACAGGTAAAAAATCAATATTAATATTAAGTGAAATAGTTTATTACATTTTATAATTTTATAGGCTTATCATACACTTCAGCGTAACGAGCTGTCAAAAGAAAGTTACATTTTCATCCCTATAAAGTTTCTACGGTACAGGAATTATTACCATTAGATCACGATAGGCGATTGGAATATTGTCATTGGTTTAATAACAATTTAAGGGACGATGACTTGCTAAACAAATCATTTTTCTCGGATGAAGCCTGGTTTTATCTAACAGGCTATATCAATTCACAAAACTATCGTATCTGGTCTGCAGAAAATCCACACGAATTTCGAGAAACGCAATTGCATCCCGTAAAAGTTGGAGTTTGGTTAGCTATGTCCAGGCAACGAATAATAGGGCCAATTTTCTTCGAGGAAACTGTAACAGCCCAACGTTACCAACAGATGTTGGAATTGTTTATTGCAGAGTTACAAGAAAATGAGCTTGAAGCAGGTTATTTTCAGCACGATAAGGCTCCAGGTTTTGTGTATCTAGTATCAGTGCTAGTCGAGTCTTGATGGGAGATAGTACAATTCTCCGTTAACGTTTTACGCATTGTAAATGCAATTTGTTGTTTCAAATATATGCAAAAAAAATGTACACTATTGACTGAAACAAAATATTTGGTTAGAAAGTTTAATATATTTAAACAAATTATTTAGTGCAGCATTGTCTTAACACAATAATATAGTAGTACAACTTTGTAAAAATGTTGGATTGGTTCAATTACTTTCATATTGTTGAGACAACATCGGTACTTTGTTAACTCAAACAAATTTGTTACTTCGGGGCAATAATTATTTGGACGAAATATACAGCTGGTTGTGGATCAAAATTTATTTCTAGCCAATGAAATGGCGAGTAGCCACTTGCGTTTTAGATCACCCCTTCACATGATCCTAACATGCAAGAACTGTCATTATTTTATTTTATTCACCGTAAATTAGTCTTATTGAGTGTATGCGTTTAGTGTCTTATTATTATTATTATTAATTATTAAGAAATAAGAATTATTGTAACGACAACTGTAGTGAATTTAATGTAATTATTATGCGGTCGTCGGTAGTTTTGAATTACATTCGAATGCTTAATGCATATTTAATTTAAACAACGCATTTGTTTGTCAAGCTTTATTTAGTCGGTAAGGCGATTCTAGTGGCCATTTCCTCAATTAACCGTTAGCGATTTTTATAAACAACGTACGGGCACAAGATACAGTCATACCGTGCAATTGTATGCGGAAAAATATGACCGAACATACAATGCAATCAAGTGGTGTACCGAACCGTGAATGTTGGCAAGATGATTTGTTGAAAAGTAGATATTTCTTTAATAAACCTTGAATGTGTCTATACCATTGTTTTTAAGAAATCATGTAACACCTGAAAGTTACATATATAGTTGTATATATTGTTAATTTTAGATTATTTGTGGATTATTTTAAATATGCGCAGAATTTTTCATTTTATTTTGACCACTAGATATTTATTGTAATGCAGTATTGTGCAAATTAATGGTATCATATGATAAAATCGTTCATTGCTTGCAAAATAATATTCTTACAAGATTATACTGTCATTGCACTAATTAATAGGAAATATGTTCATCTTTGACTTCAATAACTGCTTTTACTCGTTTTGGCATAGACTCCACTAGTTTTTGACAGTTTCCAGAGATCGTCTCTTCGCGATAGCAAACCTGAATCAGCGCTTCTGTTATCTTTGCTTTTGTAGTGCGGTCGATTTTGCAAATGGCCCATAAATTTTCACTAAGGTTCAGGTCGAACGAATTCCCCGGCCAAACTAGAACAGTTATCACATTATCCTGCAAATAGTGCAACATTTCCTTGGACTGGTTGCAGGGAGCAGAATCTTGTTGGGTTAGTATTTTACAAGTTCTGTTTTAAATCGATTTATATTGTTTGCTGTTCATCATACCTTCGATTGGTGCTAAAAAGATCCAACTCCTATGTATGAAAAACACCCCTAAAACATTTGCTTCACTGGAAGTTTCACACTTTGGTCAATATGAGCTGGAGTAAGTTGTTCATTTGGAAACCTCCTAATGAATTTAAACAGCTGTCTCTGAACTATGGAGTGCATTTCATCTATAAATATGACCTTTTTTTCAGTATTCTGTGGTCCAGTTGGAGTATTTTCTGGCCCAGAACAGCCTCTGCTTCCCATGAGGTCAGTGAGAAGTTGTTTTTTTTTTTTTTGGTGCTAGAATAGCTCTTCTACCAAATTCCAAAAATCTTCTACGGACAGTTGAATCATTATTGCTACATCTGATCCTTTGAAGCCTGTTGCGGGTCGTGACTTCTTCTTTCTTGGGTTTAACTTAATATTTTGCAACAAAAACCTATCGTTTGTTGGTGTCGTCTTCGTTATATATGTTTTGCTTTTCATCATACCTTCGATTGGTGCTAAAGATCCAACTCGCTGTCTCTGAACTATGGAGTGCATTTCATCTATAAATATGACCTTTTTTTCAGTATTCTGTGGTCCAGTTGGAGTATTTTCTGGCCCAGAACAGCCTCTGCTTCCTCATGAGGTCAGTGAGAAGTTGTTTTTTTTTTTTTGGGTGCTAGAATAGCTCTTCTACCAAATTCCAAAAATCTTCTACGGACAGTTGAATCATTATTGCTACATCTAATCCTTTAAAGCCTGTTGCAGGTCGTGACTTGTTCTTTCTTGGGTTTAACTTAATATTTTGCAACAAAAACCTATCGTTTGTTGGTGTCGTCTTCGTTATATATGTTTTGCTGTTCATCATACCTTCGATTGGTGCTAATGATCCAACTCGCTGTCCCTGAACTATGAAGTTCGTTGTATCTATAAGTATGACCTTTTTTCAGGATTCTGTGGTCCATTTGAAGTATTTTCTGGCCCAGAACAGTCTCTGTTTGTTCATAAAGTCAGTGAGAAGTTGTTTTTTTGGGCTAGGACAGCTCTTCTACCAAATTCCAAAAGTCTTCTACGGACAGGTATAATGTAGATTTCATTATATCTGTTTTGACTTTCAGACCTTTATATTTGTATTACTTTTTTCTTTTCTCTCTCTCACTCTTTTCTCCCAGGAATTGTCTATAACAAAACGCAAAAGCGAAACAGATTTAACTTATTAAATTAGTATAAATTTGTAAAATTGTAATTTTACGATCATTATAAACAATAGCTTTAGGAATGAAGAAGTTTTAATAATAATAATAATACTTTATTGTCGGAAGTTATTAACTCGACATTGTCAACATAAACATCCAAACAAAACATGAGAATAGAAAACTTACTCACATATTAATTAAAAAATTCATATAAGTTGTAAGAACATTTACTTATTAATAGTGTTTTTAATTTTCCACTATTTTTATGTCCTTATCTAAAAAATTGTAAAACTTGCACCCAGTGTAATAGAAATTTCTCTGAAACATACTGGTCCGGTGGTCTGGCGGTAAAAGGTCTTTCTTATAGCACGTACAGTAGCCATGCTCTAGCCAACCATGCAAAATCTTTTTGCTGCATTTTTGTGACATAAATTTCAACGCAAAACAATTTTTCCTTATTCTAGTACATAAACTATCTATATGACAATTGCCCCCGCAGTCCAGAGTCAAATGTTACGCCCAAAATCTTTTAAGAATGACCAATGTGTTCCACCTCAATTTCTTGCAAAGCAAGAGAGATCAGGTCAATTTTATTTAAAGAAAACGGAATGACAGATATTTTGCTATCGTTAAGTATTAAATCATTATTTTCGACTAACTGCTTAACACATTCATAGACTGCAGAAATTGAAACCTTTACGGACTTTATACTGTGGCCGTAGACCAAAATATTGGTATCGTCTACATTTACCACTTGAGATTTCAGAAAAGCGATTAGATCGTTAAGCAGAAATCACGTTCAAGGGGCCCAAGAATAGACCCCTGCGGCACTCCACCAAATGAAAACGAATAAGCAAAGAACAGAAATAAGGAAAAAATAAATCAACCTATTGATACACATAATGAAATTTAAATAATCCTCAATAATTTATTAAAACTCCCTATACATTTTCTTGTGCGATTTTTGAAAGTTTACCACATAACATACACGATTGGTGTTATAATGTCATTTACACCGTGAAACGCAAGACAAAAAAAAGTTTATTTCCTGTGTCTAATTTAAATCCGGTGCGCAAAAGCATGAAAATACGTAAATAAAAGTATATAAGCATAAAAAGCTATAGAAACAGTCAACCTTAAAAGATGGTGTACAACTTTCTTTTGCGAAAACTTTCATTTCCAATTAATTATAAACATATAAAATTCGATTTATTGTTGTTTTAGTCAAACTACCACCATGTTAATATTACATATTGCGGAAATTTAATAAATAACATAATGAGTTTCTATTAAGTAATAGAATGTTCAGATTCATTTTATACTTAACTGCTTATTTTTATAATAAAAAAAATAAATGTTTAAAAATGCAGCTGATCTCTATATATAGACTTTACTTCAACTGCGATGAACATTAAATTTATGATGTAATTACGCAGAAAATCGCTGAGTTAAAACTAATTGAGAGAAACAAGTTTCCATTTTTATATACACGTTTCCGGCAACGTCATATTCAGTGTACGAAACAATAGCAACTAATTTAGATTTAAAAAAGAATCCACCAATAAATACAGTATCGTTATATAATAACAGCAATTTTCAACGACAAATATCTGACAAGTTTCAAAAGTAATTTCGCACGATTATGAAGCCTTTCCGATACTACCTCATTTGGATTCAAACAATAAGCTTGTGGAAGTTTTCTTGTTCCCGTCAAGCGGAACTCTTAGAACATTTAAAACTAAAAATATACATTTCCGACAATCACAGAATTGTCTAGGGAAAGTGCATTATTGGAACCATTATGTTAGACGCAGGAAATGGATAAACGAGTGAGTAAAAATAGGTCGCCGAAGAATTAAGTGCGTTTAGAGACGGTAAAACATAAGCAGACAATTGTTTGTTTCACGGATGTTATGGCGGAAATGCGTCTCTTCCTTCTAAGCTTGTATAACTGTAATGATGTAGACACTTAGGACGTTCGTGAAATGAATGTAGTTTTTAATTATGGAAACGGCTGGTAGTATGTCTGATTGGTTAACTTACATGGAAAGGCATCTAATAAGTGTATCTCTGCGATTTTGGTAAAATTTGGTGAGAATGTGTTTGTGAAACCAACCAAAATATATTTTTTTAAGCATATTTTCTTTGAAACAAAAAGTATATTAATAAATGTATATTTTACTTAAAACAAAAATATTGTTACTATAGAAATTTATTGTTTGCTTCGTCCAACAATACAGGGTGTATCAAATATAGAGGTAAATATAATAATATGTCGCAGCTGTAATCATATACAATTAAAAAGTCTTAATGCACAGGGGGTCTATCCGTAAGCATTAACGAGAAAAAAAATATTTCACAAATGCCGTGGGCTAGAGCCGCACCGGTGCCCAACCTAAATGCTGTCCCCAGTATACCCCCACATACCACTATCATTCAGCTATTACCGCTGTTAGTTTTGTGTGGATCGTCGCTTGGAATGCAAACCACTTCGAACATTTTTATTTAAATTCTTCCCGTCTCGAAAAAACGATCCTTTTCAGGACCATCATGATTTCATATAAAGAAAATCGAAGCTTGATGCATCGGCAAAAGCGCGGGAATGTATTCATTGATTCATTTTCGCGCGATATCATAGTAAAAAGGCGTGTTTGTAAATTTTCTGTATCTACATTTATTTCTGTACAATTCGATTCAATTCATTTTGCGTTATATGATTAAATAAATCCAAAAGAAATAACTCAGATTCATGTGGTACCGTTTATTAACAACTAACTCTCGATTCGACAAAGCAAAAGAAAAATATTTACGTTTTTTTGTAACTACTGAAGTCGCATATCCGATGAAACTCGAACGTCTTATCAGGATATTAAAAGTAATACTTTGTAGACTTACGTAGAATGCTCTTAACAAATAAGGAATGTTTATTTTATAAAAAGAAGAAATTTGAAATGCCTCAGTTTTGCTATTTTTACAAGGGCCTTTATTTATTCAGAATGACGTTAAATGAACTTACGGCATACCATTAAGAATAGTACTGAATGAGTGCAATGTATTTATACATAATACCACGTTTAGCGGGTGCTTAACAAGACGTTTCCTTGCATCAGGCCCGGACTAAAGAATTTTTGGCTCTAAATTTAACTTTTTTTTATTCTTTAATAATGAAATCCGGTTTCGGTGGGTTTGTGCTTTATATGTCGTGTAGTTAACAACCAAGCAACATTTACTTTTTTATTTGATACACCCTGTATATCTGTTTGTTCATATTTAAAGAAAGACTTTAGTCGATATAACTAAAATTTGGTTAAGTCAACCAAATGGGTTTTTCAGTGTACATCTTAGGTTGAAAAAAGAACAATGTCGCATCCATGGGCTGGTTAGCGGATTAACCATACCATCTTTTTTTTCTTAACCGTGATCTTGTATATTATAATTTCAATTTTTCTTTTTTAATCTTTAAACTATATAAAAGTAAAGGCTACCTGTTTTTGATTTTTTTTTAAATGTTCATTTTAGGAAGTTATCGTGGTCATTTTTATGTACACCTACAGAAAATGCATCCATTGCGTCGGTTTATGTACGAAAACTGGTAACATATTTTCAATTTTTTTGTTAAGGGCTTAACAGGTTCAGAAAGAGTACATTTAAAGATTATTTTGAAAAATTCAGCGTCACAGAAAAAAAAGGTACACACCAAAGTTGTGAAAATTTAAATGGAACACCCTGTATATTATGATGCAGACTAAATAAAGGCAGTTTGGTGTTAGGTTTCTTATACCAAACTCAACTCGTTTACGAGATAATTAGCTATTCTTCAAAATGTAGACCAAAATTTAAACAGGCGTGTCTGTCACACATATTTAAGCTAATAGATGTTTTAAACTGTATTTATTTTTTAACAAAAGAATTAGACTTGACAAAAAATAGAAGTAATGTAAAAAAAAATATACAGGGTGAACAAAAACATGCTTTTAATTGTTGCTATCTTTAAACAATACAATATGTATTAATGCTTCCTATACTTATCTATCTCTTACAGTTTCTTAATAATTTAGAATTTCCTCTTTCAAATATTAACTCCTATAAAAGTGTCACTATTATTTATTTGACAATAACAGAACTTGTCAGTTACGTATCATATGATGCATGATTGATATAATTTTAATAATTAGAGAGTGTGAAGAAAATTGTTTGCCTAGCATCAAGGATTTATGCGCAAAAATATCCTAACAGACGCCATCCCGATAAGCGTTGTTTAGATAATTTGCTGCAAGTTTTTCGAAGTACAGGAAGTGTGTCTTTTATAAGAAAACAGAACGACAAAAACCGATTACCGAAAATGAAGGAAATAATATTTTATTTATCGGATCTCTTGATGAAAATCCGCATACAAGTCAGCGAAAATAAATTAAAAACTATGCTCATCTATACATAGTTTGTATACATATAGAAGAAGCACTGAATATGTGCTGACAGAACCGCATTATGTGTTATGAGTTGAACGTATATCTGTATTAGAATTTATGTGATAAATATATGTCAAGGATGTTAAGTAATTGATTTTGAAATACATGTTACACCAAAGCATTAACGATAGTATGATTTCCGCATTAACTCTAATAAAGTGTTAATTGCGATCCCAGTTGCAAAACCTCTCGTATTAGAGAATCGATAGTAAAATGTTTATTAAGCATTAATTCCCGTTAGATATACATATTATTTTTATTCCTAAATCGAGCAGGAAGTATGATAGCGTACTTTCATTCATACATATTCATGCGAGCGAACATATAAGATACATTTATATGCGTATTTGCATTAAATACTAGTAGCTGTTTGATATACGTATATGTAATTTGTAATTGTCTTTACGTATACATCGTTTGACACACTGAACTAACTGCAGATCCGGCTTTCGGCTATTATAATTTAGATCAATTGATAATAGCCAGAGTACCATCGCCGTCAATCATAATGTCCGGTTGTTGACGTATAGCTAGTACACGGTCACAGTCTACCGTTCACAGGTTATCGGGTAAGCGCGGCAAGCAGAGTTCATATGCAGGTCGTCTTAGGTACTCGGAAATGATTCTAATGTCTTTTTAAGGATTAAAAATCGTTTGAGATTATATTTAAAGGAGAAATGCCAGGAATTAAACAATTTTTTCAGTAATTGCGTTTTATATTTAATTTTAAAGTTGTAGTTTTTTTTTTTTTTGCCAATTCGTTTGATAAAAAATTTGTAGTTTTTAACAGAAAATATTAAGTATTTGATTGATTCAATATTTTTTTTTATGTTCTTTACACTCGATGTTAGCAAATGGGAAAAATACTGCATCTTTTCATAGAGTAGTTATTATTTTCTCTTTAATACTATGTGTTTCTCTACATTTTTTTAAAACACTGTATATTACTTTCATAACATGCTTTACCATATAATCCGTAGTTTCCTGCACTATTTTTCTTTTGGGTTTGAGGTTGGGTAGAATCAGTGAAAAACTTTTTTTTTAAATTCTCCTTTGCATTTTATTTTAATTTATCTACTATGATCGTTTCGTTATATTTTATGATAACTTTTTCAAGCAGTGCATATTGTTAAAGATATCTGTAAAAGCAAGGACAATCAGTGCCTGCATAATGAATTTGTTTCTATTTACATTTACCTAATTATAAATTTTGTTTTCTTGATTTTTACGATGTGTGACAATCTTTTTTTTTTCATTTCATTTGGAAGAATGTCAAACTATTTTCAGCAATTAAGTTAATTAAAAATAAAACAAACTAAACGATTACAAGCAAATTTAAACAAACACTTGTATACGAACGTGTTAACATGAACTATAAACAAACAAATACTCTAGAATATATACCTTTAACGAATGTGGATATTTGCTTTTTTCCTGTTTTTATCCTTTATTTTCAAATGGTAAACATTTTAAAATAGAGTCAAAAACATATGGTATAACACTGAAAGTGTGCTGTTATTTAACCAATTTAATATATATACTAGAAATTCCACTACAATAAAATAAAATTGAATGCCTGTATACAAAATTGATCCTGATCATACAGCTGTCATATCCTATCCTGAGAGGAAATCATATGCGTACAATACCATAATTAGTTAGTTTCAAAAATGTTATAGCTTTGAAAAGTAAAACTTCAAAATAATATATTTTGCTTTCAAATAAAACAAAATAATATCTAATTAAAATTATAAAGAGCTTACTTCATAAATAACAGATCCTTAGATCTTAGATCGAAAGAGGAGAAAAGACATTCACCCCCTCTGCTTACTTTAAACAAATAGAAAAAAAATATTTTTTTACAAATACCTACGTTATCACAACATGCGAAATATCGTCACCTAGGAAAAAGTGGAAGTTACGAAAACACATGTTCTTGGTTCAATAAGTTATTATGTCTTAAAATCTACACATACTTTTTTAGGAGGAAAAACGGGAGTGAGAACTTATTAATGTTATATAAATATTACTAATACTATTTATTCAAACTTACAATAAAAAAATAAAAATTAAAGTATTTCTATATTGTTCGAAATCGAACGTAAACATAGACTTACTACTATCATACTGATTTTCACCTTACGATTATATGTCCTGTACGATTTATTTTATATTGTAGATAGCATAAGAATATAATAGAATAACAATTAAGGCATGAATGTATCGATAGTTTGTCTGCATTTTCTTACAATTATCAAGTTTTACAATTTGAATATTTCATATAAGGCGCGGACAATGTATATGCGTGATAAACAGCACCATCTGTTATTTAGAAGCATAACACTGTTCAAGCTAATGAGTTAACATAGGTTGAGATCTTAGATAGCCCACTTATATTTTGGACCAGGAAACGGTGGCGGCACTATAGCGGCGTGGTCCAAAAGCTCAAATTTAAGCGTTGCCATTGCCTCTTATGGACGTGGTTTATCTATATTATATATAATCAATGCCCTGGGTATACGTTACCACGTTATCAACCGGACATTGTGAGTGACGGCGATGGTACACTTCTCACAGGAAAAATCGGGACACCCACAATTCAAAATTTTAAAATTTCTTGATTGTAAATGCCACTTTCGGAGAACGTATTCTTTCATCATAGCCATAAATCACTTAATTATGTATATTACTGCGATCAAAGGTAACGACTAGAAATTTAAACAGAAAAATAAATATATAGAGAGAAAAAGGTTTATGTATAGAATAAACAAATCCGAGTTTTCGTGGCGGCGTTTCCTTTAGAAATATTTCGGGAATATTTGGTTTTCCTTTAGAGGTATCGGATTTTTCGATGCAATGAAAAATATTGTATTACTATAAAGTTTCCTTCTATCTATAAAAAATTACCAAAACCAGGTTTAAGATTATTTATAAAATTCTTAAATAAAGCAATTAAGTTCGCAAAGAAATTATTTATTTTATGAACCCTCCGTTTATTGTATTTTCAGGAAATATATTTTAGGTATCGCCTGTGTAATCTGTCGTCGTTGATCTATTTTCTTGAGATATGGCCAACACTGGGTCTCTTTACAAACTGTCCGTATGTAGCACAGGTTTATTAACAATTATGTAAAATATTATTGGATTTATAATACATAACGAAACATTGTAAGAAAGCATATTGTTCGTCAATCTCAGTTAGTGCTAAAATATTTATTTTTAAATTTGATACATTTAATACTTTTTCGTTGCTACTGCCTGAAGCTGTGTTACAGACCAAAAGTCTTAGCTATATTTCAATAAAATAGAACGACATTGGATTACACAGGCGATAGCTAAGATATATTTCTTAAAAATACAATAAACGGAAGGTTAATAAAATAAATAATTTCTTTGCGAAATTAATTGCTGTAAAAATGTTGTAAATAATCTTAAACTGTTTTTGGTAATTTTTTAAAACATAGAAAAATAGTTCGTAGTAATACAATATTTAAGAATACTAAACAACAACAATAATGAATACATCAATAATAGTGTAATTAATCAATGTGAAGATCACATTCTTCAAAAACTCAGGAGGCTGATTGACATATTGTCTATTGCTAAAGCAATACTACGCGAGCATAAATCAAACTAAGTAACTAATATCGTAGTAATAGGTAATATAATTTTAAAATCCCATCGCCATATGTTTTCTTAAAAAAAGAATTATCTCTACATAACATCAAACAAGTTAAATACATATATGTGTATTTCTAAAGAGGCCTTTTATTTCTTATGTATTTTTTTTTTTGCATTAATATTTCCGTATTCGATATTTCTAAGGAAACACCGCCACCGAAATTCCAGTGTGTTTATTTATTGTATAAACTTTTTCTCTATATATATTTATATTTCTGTTTAAATTTTTAGTTTTTACCTTTGATCGCAATAATACACACAAAAAAAGTGATTTATGGCTTTGATAAGTGCATATATCCTCTGAAAGCTGCATTTACACCCAAGAAATTTTAAAATTCATGATTGCTGGTGTCCCGATTTTTCCTGTGAGAAGTGTACATAAGGGTATCTATAAAGGTAACTCGATGTTAAAAGATCGTCGTCTAAACCTTTTTTTTTCTAAAGTAACGATGTTATTCGATCATTCTTTCTGCTTTTCCAGGTCTACCCCAAAAACAATGAGCGCTAACATGTTCAAAGCGACCAGAGACAGTCCGACCGACCATCAACAACACCATCCCACGAAAATCCCCGTACCCCAATCACCCCTACCTCTGCGGCGATCCGCCAGTCTACGCATGAAAGGGGAGACCTTCCACTACCACCTCCAACAGCCGCATTTCCCGCCGCCTACTTTACCGACCAAGCGGCGTAGCGCGGACTCGAACCGCAGACCGCCGCTGACGCGAGGCAACTCGTTCGTGGAGAGAAGGGGTGGTGGTGATGGGCCGCGGTACGGCCCATCGTCGCAGACGGCACCGCAATCCCGCGACAGGGACCTAACCACGGAGTCCAAGAGCAAGGGGTCGTCCCCGACGGGGGCCGATGGCCTCGACGCCGCCGGCAGGACCAGAAGCCTGGTGAGTTCGATATTTTCGGCGTAAATATAGGAGGGGATCTTCCGGGTACGATATCGATTCCGATTCCGGGTATTGTAGCGTGACTGGAGTACGTTTTTGCACAAACGTATTGCGGTTTAGTGTCGAAGGATAATTGAAGGGGATTTTCGGTTGAAAATAATAATCTACTATTGGCCCAAAACGATCCCCTCCACAGCTTATATCGCGTCTGCATAGACATAACCTAAGTGTTAAATTAATACTACTGCAATTTCATTCGCGCCGATTAAGTCCGGTTACACTTTGATTGTTTTAAACCAGTTTTAACGAGTTTTAAGAGTGAAAACTGTTTAAATAATCGGAATTTCCCAAATTAAGCGGGTATGTACCTACCATCGATTTTATATCCAAAATCTTGAATGTCAAAGGTTCAATCCCAAAGCACACATATTTTTTTTTTATTTAACATAAATCCATAATGTATAAATCTATATTTACACAAGTAAAAATGAAAGTTATACCAATCTCCCGCAGAAACACAGTCTTCTCTTGTAATAAGTATAATAATAACTTTACACACAACTCTCCTGCAATTAAAATTCTTTAATTCGCAATAATAATGCAATAAAAAAAAAATCTTCATTTAAAAAGCGAAAACTCTAGATGTTTAGGTGTGCATACGCTTCTTGTTGTTGAAGTCGTTATTCGCTAGTAGCATTTCTATATTAGTGATCTTATTCTGTTGTTCTTTTGTTTCGGTTCGTTTCTTCGATTGGGCAAACTGGAGTTAAACTAACCGCTGTTAGAAATCGCAGTAGGATTTATTCGGTGTGTTTGTTTGGGTCCATTATATACAACAACAGTATTGTAACATTGTGTGCAGTTGTGTATCAAAGTAATAATTTTGTAAGTACATATTTGTATTTGGTATGAATATTGTTAAGCTAAATTGTCGCTATTTATAAACGAGTATGCGAACGAACAGGCTTAGATTCGAATCGAGATAATTAATATACAGAATGAGTTGGAAGTGGTGGCACTTTCTGTTTGTTATTCTTGTGTAAAATAATAAAAAGCAACAGAGAGAAAACTGGATAATAAAAATAATAATAACAAATTATATACAGGGTGTCACACGACGGATGTCAGCGGTGTGTATATATGGAAAACTATTCACGAGAAAAATTTGAAAATTTGAGTGTACACACTAAAAAAATTTTTTTGATGGGATTTGTTCTTAGCCGATAATGTAAAATTATGTTTTTTCTTTTTTCTTGAGGTAGCGGCTTTCTTTTTGAATTGAAATGAATTAATTTTTTTATCAATTAAAACATTCTTTTTTGACGTTTCGTCAAGTTTTTTATTATTGTCTTCTTCAGAAATTATTTACTACAATTCAATGTTTTATACACATTTAAAGACAACACAAACATTTTAAAATTTACATTTTTCTAAAAATTACTAACAAGGTTATTTGTCACGTACAATACTAACTATGTGTGAAGCATTTAAAAAAATGTAAATTTTAAAGTAATTTATTTAAAAATTTTAAAAAATTATGTTTTTTCTTTTTTCTTGAGGTAGCGGCTTTCTTTTTGAATTGAAATGAATTAATTTTTTTATCAATTAAAACATTCTTTTTTGACGTTTCGTCAAGTTTTTTATTATTGTCTTCTTCAGAAATTATTTACTACAATTCAATGTTTTATACACATTTAAAGACAACACAAACATTTTAAAATTTACATTTTTCTAAAAATTACTAACAAGGTTATTTGTCACGTACAATACTAACTATGTGTGAAGCATTTAAAAAAATGTAAATTTTAAAGTAATTTTTAAAATGTTTGTGTTGTCTTTAAATGTGTATAAAAAATTGAATTGTAGTAAATAATTTCTGAAGAAGACAATAATAAAAAACTTGTCGAAACGTCAAAAAAGAATGTTTTAATTGGTAAAAAAAATTAATTCATTTAAAAAAAAAAAAGCCGCTACCTCAAGAAAAAACACTTAAAAATTTTGGTAAAGTTTCTGTGCGATTTTGAGGCAATTTTCTGCCCCTAAACCCGTACAAGTAATTTACTTTTAGTTGTAATATTTCTATCTACAATTTTCACAACCTGGAATATTCATAATAAAATTCCGAAATATGGATAACTTTTCCAAGATTTGTTCATGTAGTCTGGAATACTTACAAGTAAAATTTCTAAGTTTTACTTGTTTAAAAGTGACAATTACAAAGAAAAGTTCAGTATTTCTGATTTTTTTTCCTAGCAAAAAAAGGAAAATATCGTCGAAATGAAAATGCTTTGGTAGAGTGTATTTATTTAGAGTTTAATGCATAAAAGACAAACAAATTATGAAAATTTCTAATGCTTACCCAAAAACCACTGCACGTCAGTTAGCTGTTGCTTCTCCAGATTGGCGGTTAATCGCAAAAATCAAAGGCAATCGTATGTAATCAGGCCACTGTTTTGGTAACAGTTCTTAAGACTGAGTTCTTAAGTATTAAAATTTCATGTCGAACAAAACGGGAGTTATTTGCGCTGACACGTCTGTTCCCTGATCCGGTAATTATATCTTATTACAAAAAATACTGTTGCCTCTTGAAAAATATAATACAGTTAGCAAAGAGTATAGCAATTCGTAAAGCAATAAGTCAGTCTTATTGCTTGACAATGTCATCAAAACCACTTGGAAAGTAATTAAAGAGGAAACCCAACAATACGTACCATTTAAAAATTTTGAAATATATAACAGTTCCAATGAGCTGGTATCAGACCCGGATGACCTTAGTAGTATGTTTAATCGGTACTTTGGAACCTTAGCTCATGAGCTTCAGAAACAGTTTCCGGTAGACACAGACCGTACTTTCGTTCCTCCAACTTCTGTTGAGTCTATGTTTGTTGCACCTGTTACAGAAGTAGAGATAGCCCAAATGATTTCTCAACTCAATAATACTTATGTTACTGGAGTTGATGATATACCAGTTCCAATTATCAAATGTATTTCCCCCATAATATGTTCAGCAATACAGAATATTATTAATAGTTTCATTGAAAATGGTTCCTTTCCAAATATCTTCAAAATATCAAAAATCATACCTCTATATAAAAAGGGTGAAAGGCGTCAAATTGAAAATTACAGGCCAATTGCAATCCTGCCTGCTTTATCAAAAGTTTTTGAAAGTGCATTACATTCACGTTTGATGAGTCATTTAGTTAAAAACAATTTAATATCATCAAATCAACGTGGTTTTATTAAAACTAGATCTACTAGTAGGGCGTTGGCTGAGATAATGGATTACACTTTAAATAATATGAATGCTGAGAGGGAGGTGGCATGTGTTACATGTGATCTCTCTCGAGCTTTTGACTTAGTAAATCATAATATATTGTTAGAGAAATTGTCAGCCTATGGAGTACGTCGCATTGCACTTAGTATTTTTAAATCTTACTTGTGTCAGTGGAAACAATTCATTGAAATTAAACATAGAAACAACTATGGGTGTATAGAACGTTGCAAGTCTGAAACAATCTAAGAAGTATTTATCTGAGTAGTAGTACAAGTAATAGATATATATGTAATAACTATGTCTGCCATGTAGAAAACTTATATCTAGTATGAAAAGTTAGTGTAATGAAATAGGAGAACCGCCATCTTCACGGCAATTTCTGTACTTATAGAATATGTTTAACGTAGTTGCTATTATAAGCCAGAAAACTTTGCTATTATATGTTTAGAATATCATGACGTGATGATTTACAGTTTTGTAATACAATTTTGATGTAAATCTACTGCTATTTTATCTGTAACTGTAACGACTTTGCGTAAAATAAATAGTTTCTTTAAGAAAATCGTAAGTACTTGATTGATATCATATAGGTATCCAAAAAATATTTTTTTGCTATTAACGTAATTTATTTGAATAAAAGGTATTATTTTTAACTGTAATTTTCTAAATTGTAAGAAATGTTAAGTTTTTTTCCTTAGAGACAATAATATTTTTCTTAGTAATATTACAATGTTAAATTTTTTTTTCTAAGAAACAGAAATTTTTCCATTAATATTCACGTAAAACATTTTTACCAAGAAAAATTACCTAATTTTTTTTAGTGTGTGGGTGAGTTTTCAACAGATAATGTTGAATTAATTCCAACGTGCATGCAAGTTGTTTCAGATATTCCATGTTCAATCATATCCTGCTAAAGTGCCCATAATGGAACACTCTGTGCATGAAAAAATGTATGATGCCATACAAAAACGGTGTAGTTTTTTATAGTACACTTTTAAATGGGTTGTATTTTCTATTTCCGTAAATTTTTCAGTAATAATCTTAAATAAAGGTAGACAGATATGAACAAATAATGAGAGACGTCTAGAGCTCTAGAATAAAAAAAACAAATTTAGACTTATATTCGTATTTGAATGTCTATTTTATAATTTGTTTAGAAGCAAAATAAGGAAGTTAGACGTGCGTAATGCTATACGTCTTTTTTAAAAATATGGTATAACGTTTCATATATGTTCCTAAATTAGTTTCTATACAGAAAAGTGATTTGTACACACATACAAATATTTACGATTAAGTGTATCGTGTCAGTCGCCTAACTGAGGAAAGAATCCCAAAACTTAGGTACGACTAGCGTATTGTACCTCTTAAGTAAACAATCCGTATATCAAATTTGGAAAAGCACCTGAATTGTTTTGCATTAGTTAGGTGGAGGAATTTAAACAAGTGGCTCATAGAAGGGTAATCATCATCAGGTAATTTACTTCCTGATCTGAACCATCAAAGTTTACTAAACTACTGCTATATTATTGTTATTATTCTATTATTGTGTGCTATCACAGCAGTATTTGTCTTTTTTTTTTTTCTAAGACTAGATTTCTGGAACGTTTATTCTATTACACAAGTTGCTAGTATATTTAAATCCCTGTATATATAAATATATGGATGTTAAAAATTTACCTGTTTATAAACACACTTTTCCTCTAAAATCACCTATGTATGTGTGTCAGTCTATTTCTGCTCGCATGTATTTATATAGATGTTGCAAGAATCTCTGGAGCCAGCCATAGAGTCAATTTAAAAGAAATTAAGATATATCCAGAAGTGCTGGAATAATTGACTTAATCGCTAGCACATAAACTAAATACTTTCTAAAAATATACAACCTAATTCAGCAACAAGCAAAAGAGTTTCGAGAAAAATTTCGTGGAAAAAAAATGTACGCAAAGAAATATTTTCTTTTATAATACATATATGTGATACTATCCAGAAAACTCTCATATATAAACTTTCATATTTCACGATTCACTTAGAAAGAAAACCGTTTACATGTACAAAAAAAAAAATATGAAAGTAAAGACCAGCATAGCATACGAAATTGGTACAGTATCATGTAGGTATGCTACATCATACTTGCAGAGACAATGGAACTTTAATGAAGATGCTCACTCAGACGTGAAGCTTTCGCAAAGCTGGCGGATTAAAAATTAACAAGAAAAAAAGGACGATGTAGAAATTTGACTTGGGATTCGGCTTTGAACAATTTACTGCATTCCTCCTGCCCTATTTTCCGTCTCCTAAATGCACGTTCCTTTTTTTACATTCGTTGCTTACCGGAATGTAACAGAAACTGGAGCGACTTTATCGATTTTTATGCTGCACTTGGAGCGTGTAAAGGGGTCTAATGCAAATTAGTTTTTCTGTCCTATGTTTATTTTTATATTCTCCGTTTTATCATGATCAGAAGTGTATGTAGATATCTAGTTATTTAAAGACTAATCCTGCATCAAGTATTATTAAGTATTCTCACTCTGTGCTATCCCGTTACAACATATACAGGTATTAAATTCAAGACAAATGTAAATGCTGCTACGGCATATTATCCTTGACTCCTAAATTAAAAAACAAAGGTACTGTAATCTAAAGGATTTTATAGCCAAAATGTTTTCCTATTTTTACAGTTGCAAAATATGCATTGTCAAATAAGTTGCTAAGTAAATATTATGGTATTAAGGTTGTGTGATGTTGACATTAGATTACTTCACTCTAAATATTTTTATTTCACAGAGTTAGTATAATATTTCTTTCAAGTATGTTATGATTATATATATTAAGGTTTTGGTGTTATGCATATAGTAAGTGTCAAATAAAGATGTGTGACAGTATTTTTGCATAAGAAAGGCATGATTTTTCATGGCTTAAAGAATTCCATTCATAATTTGTCCTAGTTGAGTAAGTGATGTACAGCTCCTACCAAAAGAAAGTTAACGACCTACGCGAAAATGTATGTGGCGAGCGCATTTATAATGGACTATAGCTTTTACTACGACTGCGGCTTATCGGTGTAAACAGATGTTATGTATGATTCGTTGTGTATTTATCCGACACAGGATTTCTTGTTTTTATAATTTAGTTTTTGTTATTAAGACATAAACAAGCACGCGTTGAAATAATATTTTTTATGTATTCCTTGGTAAAATAGATTTTCTGTTTCTGAATGTTCTTATTGGTTTATTAGAACACCTTATTTCGCATACCATGTGATTCAAAATGATTGTCGTAAGAAAAAAACTGTTTTCCGGAAAAATTTGTCTATACTTATTACCAATTTAATGAGCGAAGTTAGCTGCATACAAATTTCATACATTAAATGAATTTTCTTGACATTTAACGACATTGGCGTGCGTGTTGTAGTATCTTTCGATTATTTATCTTATAATTTTTTTTCAAATCGTTTATATTTACATCTAATAACACCAACAATAATACTTCTGAATACTGTAAGAAAATAAGGGAATTTGTCAGTGGTAATAGCTCAACAAACAGGTAAAAAATCAATATTTACATTGAGTGAAATAGTTTATTACATTTTATAATTTTATGGCTTATCATACACTTCAGCGCAATGAGCTGTCAAAAGAAAGTTACATTTTCATCCCTATAAAGTTTCTACGGTACAGGAATTATTACCATTAGATCACGATAGGCGATTGGAATATTGTCATTGGTTTAATAACGATTTAAGGGACGATGATTTGTTAAACAAATCATTTTTCTCGGATGAAGCCTGGTTTTATCTAACAGACTATATCAATTTACCAAACTATTGTATCTGGTCTGCAGAAAATCCACAGGAATTTCGAGAAACGCAATTGCATCCCGTAAAAGTTGGAGTTTGGTTAGCTATGTCCAGGCAACGAATAATAGGGGCAATTTTCTTCGAGGAAACTGTAACAGTCCAACGTTACCAACAGATGGTGGAATTGTTTATTGCAGAGTTACAAGAAAATGAGCTTGAAGCAGGTTATTTTCAGCACAGTAATGCTCCAGCACATCTGCTCGACAAACCTGCCAATATCTTCAACAGTTTTTTGCTGACAGGTTCGTTAGAGCACAAAGATGGCCACTAAGATCGCCTGATCTAATCCCATTAGATTACTTCATGTTCGGCTATCGAAAAAATAGGATCTATAGAAACCGCATGCATACCATAGAAGAACTGAGAGATGCAGTTTTGTCACTTAATAATTATACTAATTGTATGTTATAATTTAAAGTAATAAATAAATTTAGTTAAACACCAGTTAGTACTGAATTGTAAAATCATAATTTAGTAAAGTTAAATTAATTACATTTCATTTTTACAAGCAGAAACACCAATCCATAGTCGTTTATATAATGCGAGTTCAAATATAGATTACGTTTTCCTTATTTATGACAGATCCGTTTACTTTCTTATGTTCCAACACTGACTTAGTTCAAACCTTCATTACAAACACGCGGCATATACCTACACCCTGTTACTATCTATAGAAGCGGAATTGACAATCATTTTGAATCTCTGTGTATATACGGCCAATATGGAATATTGTGGATAGACAAGTTTCTTTCTTTCATTTTCGTAATTTTTTAATTGTAACATTTAGTAATAAGTGAATTTGAATATAAATAAAATATATAGTTTTCAATAGTAAATGCAAGGACATACTTTGCTAGTAACGTATCATACATATACACATGTGATGCTGAAATAACAAAATGTTCTCATTATAAATTTATTTTATTATTTTATCTAATTATAACATTTACATAAATTCATTTTCGATTACTTCCTAGAAGTTTCTCATAGTTTATCTGCATTTTCTGGAATAAGATCTTTATATATTGCTGTGAACTGAAGGTCCAAGCATATAAGTAAAGAGAAATTAAAAATGACAAAATTAACCTAGCTAGCTCAGCAAAAATGAATTTAAAAGGGCGCCAGAGATTCTTAAATCTCAGAGAAACTTTTTTAAAAAGTAATAGTGGGCGGTTGCAAAAATGACTTTCATTAAAATCCCCAAAAATTGAAATGGCTGATTCAGAAATAAAAGAACTAATTAAGGTGATATTTAAAATCATAAACTTTTATTGAAAAAGAAAAAAAAAAACACTTAATTACAATTAACAGGGGTAAAAAAAAAACCATGGACTGAAGGTCCTGGATTAAAACAAACCCTGCGTGAATCTAAAATTTAAAAAGGACAATTCAAATCCTTCAGCAAACAAAATGGTGAATTCGTTCTAGAAGGAATTTCAATACCACAAAAAAAATCCACGTGGTTTCAAAAATTCAAAGCAAACTAAAAATTTAATTCAAATCACGTAAAGAAACAAGCAAAATTAAAAATGAAATAAAAAAACAAGCTCTCAGCTTCACTTCACCTACCCCGAGGTGATAAAATTAAAATTAATTTGAAAATTACTAAAAAAACGGAAAATTTAAACTCTAAACGCGCTCGCTTCTAAAACGAATGTAATTAAAAAAACCTTACATGAATTGTGCACAACTAATGAGAGGAGACGTCTGAATAATGATCAAAAATTAAAATAAACCGAAACAAATCTTAACAAATGAAAAATCGTAAAATGGGGAAAATGAAAAAGCTCAAAATTTACATCTACTTACACGCGTCACTATTCAGACTCTGCCCTAACGTGGCCTCTCGCACCGCGTATATACAAAACAGCTGACTGCGCGCGCTCTGCAACGGCCGCAACAAACAAAGAATACGCCTTAAAAGAAGGACATAAACAAGATAAACTAATGCTAAACTTATAATCAAAGAAAAATGAACTAACTGAACAATTAATTATACAACAAAACTACTAAATTCAAAGAAAAAAATAAAAATTAGTGAGAATTTGCGCGCGGCAAAGCCAAAACTTGATCTTAGAAAATTAACAGCCTAGAGTTCAAACAACCGGGGAGACATGTCACAGCAATATGTATAAATATATATTCTGCTTTAATACAGCTCAAACATTTTCAATAGGACTTAAGTCCGGACTATTTAGAGGCCAGGTCAATACTTGCTAAATAAATGTTTGCGGAACGTATCCATTCTTGCACAATTAGCAATTTATGCACGGGACAGTTATCGTGCTGAAACACAAAATTGTCCCCATATTTACCGATGCCATCATCAGATTTATAAGGATGCCTTGATTTCTGCAACACCTACTGCTTTCATTTCAACTATTCAGTGTTCTAGTTTTTTTACTATTAAAAATATAAAGAGAGACCTAATATTAGTGTCCAGATATACAATCGCAGACAAGAGTTAATTCCAATTTATTTTTCAATATTATGTTGTAAAAAAGCAATGAAATGCTAACTATTTAGAAAGTATTGAGAGATAATAAAAAAAATTAAAGTTATGCGAAATTTTAATTGAAATGTTTTATTAATTTTATTATGAAAGAATATGCATGCGTATGACATTTGTCCGTAACTGCATGTATTTTAGTTATGCGAGGTTTCAATAAAAAATATGTTTATACAGATGTTATAAGAGGCGAATATCAGATAAACACAAATGCTTCCCTTTGTAGTTTTTGCCGCAAACTTGTTGCGCCATAAACTGAATGGATACCCTTATTCGAAAACTAATAATAATAAATCAAGGTCGTCAAAACAACTTTCATAGACAATTTACCAAATGAATAGCGCACATAATATATGAATTTATCAAATACGAGTAAACATTACGTAGACTTCTCACAGGAAAAATCGGGACACCAGCAATCGTGAATTTTAAAATTTCTTGGGTGTAAATGCAGCTTTCAGAGGATATATGCACTTATCAAAGCCATAAATCACTTTTTTGTGTGTATTATTGCGATCAAAGGTAAAGACTAAAAATTTAAACAGAAACATGAATATATATATAAAGGAAAAGGTTTAAACATTAAATAAACACATTGGAATTTCGGTGTCGGTGTTTCCTTAGAAACACGGAATACGGAAATATTAATGCAAAAAAAATACATAACATCGAAAAAGCCTCTTGAGTAGACGGCACCATTTAGAAATACACATATACATATGTATTTAACTTGTTTGATGTTATGTAGAGATAATTCTTTTTTTAAGAAAACAGATGGCGATGGGATTTTAAAATTATGTTACCTATTACTATGATATTAGTTACTTAGTTTGATTTATGCCCGCAAGTAATATTTTAGCAATAGACAATATGTCAATCAGCCTCATGAGTTTTTGAACAATGTGATTTTCACATCACATTGATTAATTACACTATTATTGATGTATTCATTATTGTTGTTGTTTAGTATTTTTAAATATTGTATTACTACAAAATATTTTTCTATGTATTAAAAAATTATCAAAAACAGTGTAAGATTATTTACAAAATTTTTAAAGCAATTAATTTCGCAAAGAAATTATTTATTTTATTAACCCTCCGTTTATTGCATTTTCAAGAAATATATCTTAACTATCGGGTGTGTAATCCAATGTCGTTCTATTTTATTGAAATATAGCTAACACTTTTGGTCTGTAACACAGCTTCAGGGAGTAGCAACGAAAAAGCATTAAATGTATCAAATTCAAAAATAAATATTCTACCACTAACTGAGATTAACGAACAATATGCTTTCTTACAATGTTTGTTATGTATTTTCAATAATATTGTAAATAATTGTTAATAAACCTGTGCTACATAAAGACAGTTTGTAAAGAGACCAAGTGTTGGCCATATTTCAAGAGAATAGATCAACGACGTTAGATTACACAGGCGATAGCTAAGATATATATCCTGAAAATACAATAAACGGAGGGTTAATAAAATAAATAATTTCTTTGCGAACTTAATTGCTTTAAGAACTTTATAAATAATCTTAAACCAAAACCAGGTAGTAATTTTTTTTTAGATAGAAGAAAACTTAATAGTAATACAATATTTAAGAATATTAAACAAAAATAGTAATTAATGTATCAATAATAGTGTAGTCAATAAATCTATGAAAATCACATTATCCCAAAACTCAGGAGGCTGATTGACATATTGTCTGTTGCTAAAGTAATACTCGCGAGCATAAATCGAAGTATGTAACTAATATGAAAGCAGCACTAACAAGTAACATAGTATTAAATAATAAAATCCCATCACCATATGTTTCCTTAAAAAGGAATTATCTCTACATAACATCAAACAAGTTAAATACATATATATTTCTAAATGAAGCCGTATATTCAAGAGTTCTTTTTGTTGTTATGTATTTTTTTTTTCATTGGTATTTCTAAAGGAAACGCCGCTACCGAAACTCCGATTTGTTTATTCTATACATAAACCTTTTTCTCTCTATATATTTATTTTTCTGTTTAAATTTCTAGTCGTTACCTTTGATCGCAGTAATATACATAATTAAGTGATTTATGGCTGTGATAAGTGAATACGTCTTTCGAAAGTTGCATTTACAATCAAGAAATTTTAAAATTCTGGATTGCTGGTGTCCCGATTTTTCCTGTGAGACGTGTACGTAGGTTACTCTTCGGCTGGCATGAATAAAATTATCTCCAATGAACGCAGTTGTATGTATAGTTCAACCTGAGAATATATAATCAAAATCGCGATTCAGATTGTTAACCTTTTTGTGGGAGGAGCTGTACATTGTAAAAGATATAAACTGAGTCATCTTCAGAGCCATCTTGTCATCTACAATATTAATCAAGATCAATTAATTTATCTAAATTACTTTAAATTTAATAAAACTATGAGATGAAAACATTTAAAAATGTCGATAAACTGCAGGTTATTTGTTGTGTTATAAAAACATAATGTAACATAATTTAGGAATTCAACGTTAATGAATAAATAATACACGATGACCAGAAAAATGCGGACAAACACCACGTATGACAAATCTGTGTTTAATCCCGAGTCGACAATCTTAATTGAGAAAAGTTGTACAGCGCTTTCTTAAGTCCCACAAGCAGCTCAAAAGAAAATTTCGGCTTGAGGTAATTAAAACTCTAATTTATATCGCTAAACGTTTTCACTTGACGATGTCCAGTATGAGTAATGAAATTCTGATACTACAATAATAATGTTATTATAAGCAATTGAAAGGAGACTATATTAAAGTTGAAACGTCTTGCTTAGTTTTAATTATTTCAAGCCAAGATTCCACTAAATTGCATTGATGGCACTTCTCATTGTCATCTCTTGCGACGATACGAAAGTATTTGTTCATTTGCGTATGCGACTTTAGGAAGTTGAAAGGAATGAATTATTATTATTTATGTATTTACTAACAATAGTAAATTGTAATGTTAATGTAATGACCGAGTAGATAGAAATTATTCGACCATGTGAAAGCGGTAATAAAAAAAACGAGTAATTTAAAAGAAAACTATTGGAGATGGATATAGAGAATGTTACAGCAAATCGGTGTAGAATTTAATTCTACATCAAAAAATACAAAAATATACTGAGAAAGTTTTATAACTTTAAAATTCCTTGATATATTGATAATTCTTAAACACCCTGTATAATACCACTGGATTTTTTTTACTACGTTTTGGTAAAACATGTTAGTACATGCTAATTTTAAAGTGAGAGACTTCTGACACTTAAACCAAGTGGGAATTGATCCATTCCATGCAACAATGTAAATATTAAAAGTTTAACAAAAATCGTAATATCTTAAAAACAGTTGAAGATACGTGTAGGAAACCCTAGTAGTGTAATCGTCATAGAATTTTATAGTGAATTCAAAAACGGAATAATATATAGTGTGTTCCATTTAAAACAACAAAGTTTATTCCGGCTAACCGGAAGTGCAAGAAACATAAAAATACTTTAGAAACAAAGTGCCAAATTGATGCAACTCCAAATTTTTAAAACTAAGGAATTTCGTTAAGCGGAAAAACTTCTAAATAGTCACTTCCGTGAAGAACCCTGTGTAAAAGGGCAAATTATAGTCGTCGAATCCAGCAAATAGGTTTTGTTATACCGGGTGAAAAGTTGCGAGCTGTCGATTGCATTCTAGGCGACTGAAAATGGGAAGGACTTCAACTATAGGCGTATAACGAAGCCGCAGAACAGATTTATTAACGTTTGGCGAATTGTTATAGTTCAGCCGAATTAAATTGAGTCTGATATTCTGTTTCTTGCTTTATTTATGAAGTTTGTAAATGTAATATTAAATCCAATATTACATCTGTATTAGTGAAAAGAGAAATAATAAGACAATACTTATTCGATAACTAAAATCTATTCATGTTTCTTTTCTACTCATACTTATTTTTATATCGAAGTAATATAATAAAACAATTTTGGAAAACTGTCTTTTTTGCATGAATGAAGGTGTTATGTAGGTACCCATCTTCCACATAGCACCATCGAAAATTCCAGAAATTCAAAAACACCCGAGTTTTGTGAATGTATATGAAGGGGTTATGTTACACTACTTTTGAGTTTGAAGATGGAAGAACCTTAATTTATACAAAACTTTGATTTTGTACTCGTGTCTTCAAATATTAACGTAATTCTTATCAAATATTGAGTTTTGTTTTTATAGGAAGGTTTTTCTTTCTACTTTTATCTTTAAAATAATCTATTGTTCATATTTTAGCAATTTACTGTATTGATGTGCATTCGATGATACCAAAGGGCAAGCAAAATTGCTGTGCAAAACATCACTTAAAGTATAGTATAGTTGAGGGATCTCATCAATTATTGCAATGAATTGAAAGCAACAACTTTTTGCTGACGAATCAAAATGTTCGCAGAAACCTGGTTTATACATCAATAATGACCAGAATCCTGTTAAAAAAAAACACATGTGGAACAACAGCAAATTATGAATGCTGAAAATGAAATGTTTGCGCCTCTGTGCAGAAACCCTCATTTTGCAGTACTTCAAAGCCGCAGGAAAACTACCGTTTTTCTTCCTAGGCAGGCAAAAATGTCACTAAAAGTTGGCCACACTACATTTCACATGACAGATGTTTAATAAATTGTCATTAAGCTACTGTTCAACCTTGCTAACAATAGATAGGTAGATAGATAGATAATTTTATTTCAAACAGCCACAAAAAATATAAGTGGGTTGAAACAAGTCCAAAAACAATTTACAAATCAAAAAAAAAGTGACATTAACATATACCTATTACATATTGATTCAAAAAAGGTAGTATTCTTATCAGAAAAAAAATTAACTAAAGAGCTTATATAAAATATATAAGTACAATTACAATTTACAAATCAAAAAAAGTGACATTAACATATACCTATTACATATTGATTCAAAAAAGGTAGTATTCTTATCAGAAAAAAATTAACTAAAAAGCTTATATAATTACTAAAAGTTAAATATTAAGCAACATAACAACCAGAGGTAAATATATTTCTTAACAGCAAACTCAGAAACTACATCTTAAAGTAATCCTCGAATTCATAAGGTTCCAAATTAATTAGCAAATTAAAGATTTCTTTCTTGAATAATTTCAAATTATTTATATTTTTAATTCGTTGGGGAAGTTTATTGAAAAACGTTATACTTGAGTAGCAAGGACCTTTTTCAAATAAAGACATGGTGTGCAACGGGTAATTATAATTTGTTTGAAATCTTGTATTATGACAATGGCCTGGCAGAAGATGTTCGTATTTTTCTTTATATTTGAAATTAAAATTAAGCACTCGTAAATATACAGCGCAACAACTGTAAGTAACCTATTAGTTTTAAATTTCCCACGACACGATTCCCTCCAAGGAAGGCCAAAAATTATACGTAACACTTGTTTTTGAATTCGAAAAACTCTAATAATACCTGAAGTGTTGCCCCATAACAGGATAGCAAATTTCAGTCTTGATATAAAAACTCCATAGTATATAGTAATTAAAACATTTTTTCACAATATTTACTTAGAATTCTTATGCAATAACTGAGTTGATTTAATTTTTTTACCAATATGTCCAGATAGGAGCTCCAATTTAAGTTTTCATCCATAGTGAGACCCAGAAAAGTAACTGACTTACTTAGAGATAAATTGTCATACATTTTGAAACTGTCAATTCCTATATTAGATTTTTTTGTATGAAATATTATAATTCTAGTCTTGGCTATGTTTAGTAATTGATCATTTTCAAAACTCCATTGTCTTATTCTATGCAATATTTGTTCTGCTTGAGTTTTTAAAGTAATTAAATCTTTTGATGTTATAAGTAAAGGATTATCATCTGCATAATTAATATGCGTATACAAAGTATTTATTAATATGTTGCACAGATCAATGATATAAATATTATATAATAGAGGACCTAATACGCTACCCTGTGGCAAACCTCTTTCAACTAATTTTGGAACGGACTCGACTATATTTCCATCTAAGTTTACTTTTACAAATTGCTTTCTTCCCTTCAAGTATGATTCCATCCATTTCAAAGTTGTGTCTCTTACACCATAGCTTTTTAATTTAAGTACATAATAACTTATCATGATTTATGCAATCATAAGCTCTAGAGAAGTCAAGGAGAATCCCTAGGGAATGCTACCAATAAGATGAACTGGTGTCTTCATTGCACTTATTAATAATAAATAGGTATTTTAGCAAACTTTTTGTGATTTGAGATATTGATTGTAACAAGTGACTAACTGAAGTGCTAATCGAAGGATTCTATTTGCATGCACCAGCGCTTCTTTATCTTGGTCTTCCACCATTTCGATGACTTAAAATATAAACAAGGCCGTTTCTTGAAGACGTTGGTTCAACTTTCGAAAGGTATTTGCTGTAGGACGCCTCCGGTTTGGGTAACGAGCACAATATTCTCCCGTGGTCTTAGCCATATTTTCATTAATTACATGCCCAATAAACCGTGCATATCAGCATATCTATAAATGAAGAATCCATGGTAAACAAACTAAAAGAAAAAAAATCGTTCAAGAAACGTGCAAAACAATAAGATTGGCGTCAAAACTTTTACGTATTTTCTTTCATTTTTAACAGTCCCTGTCGCTATCCAATACACATCTGTGCGTCCCAAAATCTCCGGCCGCGTCAGCATCCCCTCGCACCCCACCAGCTTCCCCTGAAGTCAGCACAGGCATTACAAAGACTGGGACACGGAGAGCGTGACCAGCGTCAACAGTAACGTCAGCGTGGCTTCCTCATGCGACCATGCCAGTATAGCCAGAAATGGTACGACGTTCTCTGGCAGAAGCATGAAGTTAGTACACCTTAAACATGTTTCCAGGATCTTTATTTTATCTTATTGACATCTTCTCCCCCAAACAGGTACGTGGTCCATTGCAATCAGCATGCTGGCGCCACAGGGAAGAGTACCTGACCCCTACGCAGAGAGCTCACAGACAGGTTAAGCGCCTCAAAGCCCTCCTGCAGCAAGCCCAGAGGGATCTGGAGCAGAAAGACAACGATATCGTGAAACTCACCAAAGAAGTCGTAGAGTTAAGACTGTACAAAGCCGCCCTAAACTCTCCCGAAGAGAAGTCGAATTCTAGCGATGCTGTCACGGTACGGGAGAATACTACGGATGAACAGGCGACACCTGATGGTGACGTAGTTGACATCAGCGTTGTCGGCAATCATTTAGGTGGGGGGGATTTGTCTTGTTCCTATGCTGATTCCGGCCATTATGATGATTTCACCAATTCCTCAGTGCATTCTAAGGAATCAGTCGTTTTGAGTGAAGACTACAATCCTTCAGTATGTAATCTATTGTTCACTTATTGCCCTGCTTATAATAAACAGCATTTTCCAGCCTTATAAACATAGCAGAAGTATCTACACCTGCGAGAAATCCACCAGCGCAGATCTGGGACCCAAAGACTTTAACCAGGAACACCAGAGGTTGATCAACGAATACGAGAAACGTCTCCAAGAGCTGGTGCGCACTCACGAAGAAGAGACGCACCAAATCAAGCAGAAACACAACGATAAGATCGAAGAATTGCTCCAGAGGATAACGGAAATCAATACCAGGTAAGCGAAAATAGGTTTGCCAACCGTGCGAAAGGAATTTACAGTTACCTGGTCATCCTGAACGAAGCGCGCCTCTTTCTAGGTATTGGCAATTGGTACCGGAGTTGGAATGTGCGCGGGATAGAATCAGGGAGCTCGAAAAGGAATTAGATCAAGCGTGCAAGAAATTGGAAGACCAGGAAGAGAAACATAAGCAAGCATATTTGCAGATGTATACTCAGGGCCAAGAGGCTGCTAGATTAGAACAAGAACAAAGGGTATAATCGTATGAAATTATTATTTTAGTAATCTAAAAAATATTTTTCAAGGTGATGGATTTAGCTATCCAAAATCCTAGTAGAATATCAGTTTCAGACTTGCTGCAGCAGCTTCAATCCACGCAATCGGAGCTGGAAAACCTAAAAGTAAGTTCAAAATTTTCTTTTGTGTAAAAATAGAATTTAAAGGTGTCGATACACAAGCGTTTTTTTTTTTGTTCTATCGCGGCGACTTTATCGCAGAATAATCGCTCGTGTATCGACACCTTTAAAGAGAAGTTAATTTTAAAATCTTTCTTTGTAATTACCTATACAACTGAGGAATTTCAATTCTTACATCCGTATCTCTCGACTAATTTTTTAGGATGTAGAGTATGCATCATGTTCTAACAATAAGCATCCATTATTAAGTGCAAAAGAGGCTGTTTCACTGTGGGTACTCGGTGCAAGAAAGGTAAAGATATTGAGAGAAAGATAAGTACTATTGAACCGATGTATCTAATAACAAAATTATCGTTGTATTATTATTGTTACCATTGATTTCTTATTATTTCTACGTCTATTGCAAGTGTAGCATATTAACAAAATAGTTAAAAGTGGTAGACAGATTTAGATTTATATCTTGGGTGGTTGCATGCCGGTATTCTTTCTCAGCCTCATTTGTTCATTTTTTCTCTTCTTTTATTTATTCTTTTTTGTCATATCTTTATGTTAGGATTCAGGAATATATTGGACAAATATAATTATTTGCACATGCTTGATTTGCGACTAAGAAGCATCTATACCAAAATCAATATATTCCTGCTTATACAGCGTGTGCAAAACAGTGAGAAAAAAATCAAACTTTAGGCAGGAATTTACGTTGCAAATTAAAAGTATTTTCAGATATACAGGTTGATTCATTTATACCTGTTGTGTTATTTTTTTCTTTTAGAACATGCACATGTTACCACATTTTTAGATTAACTAAATTTGATGAAAAATTAACCAAAATCTAACAAGTTTTTGTATAGGTGTCTCCTAAACACAAAAAAAAAAAATGAGTAAAAATCGACTTTTCTTACACTTCTAACGTTTATAATGGTCTTAAATTCACCTCCTGTTTATCTAACTCCTGATTTAAAGGGTACAGTTTACCTGCTTACAGTATATGAATCTGGGGGCCGTATTGACTATAAATTACTGCCCTATAAAGTAATCGCAAAACGTAATTTTAATTTTAAATTGTTTGTAATACACAATAAATCAATCTACCTTAATGTTACATTTTTTTTATGTATTAAAGTTAATTCTACATTACTTATTGGAGTATTAACGCCTTGATTATAAAATCGATCCTAAATATGACCTTAGTTAATCAGCTGTCATTAATAATTATGAAATCAATTTAACATTTATGGGTCATTAAAGTTAATCCCCCATTACCTAATGGATGTGTAACTAGATGTGCAATATACTGGCGCCTTTAATTTGCAATACAATTTAAACGCAAACACTGATTTGTGAGGCGATTCAATCACAGACGTTGATTTATGGAATACGGTGTATATACAATGTGGTGATAAAGTAAAGAATAAAATTCATAATTGCGTTATTTAATGTTTTTAAGCAAAACGCTCGGACAGATCATTTTTATTTTTTAATTAGGCACCTTATGGCATAAAAATTCTACCTATGACGTATTGTATTTTTCACAATGACGTCATCATTGATTTTTTTAAATGACAACCCCACTTTTTTTTGCTGTTTTTTTTTATAGATGATCCAACTATTAGATACTTGAGCGATGATTTAAAAAGATGGTACCTCAGATAAATGTTTTTCTTTACCAATGATGATGAAATTTTAAAAAATTGGTGACTTCATAAATAGAATTTTTATGCTATTCCTAAGGTGGCTAATTAAAAAATAAAATTGAGCCTTTTATAAATATTTGATGCTATTCGGGTTAACAACCTGAAGATTTTTTTTTTGCTAAATCATTCATTACAGTGCGCAGTACAGTTTTACTTTCTCGTACAGTCGTAATTAATAACAATAAAAACAAATTTATTCTAGCACGTCAGGTTTTGGTACAAACGTTATTGAAAAATAAATTGAATAATATAAATTAGGCATGTAAATTACATGGAACTGTATGATGCTATCGTTCTGTCTTAAAATGTTTTTCTTTTTTACTTTTATTTTAAACTCTTCTGCGGTACTTTTTATCAATGTCCAACAAAAAAACAGCCAACATTATTTGGCTGTTCCACTTGCCTTGATATCGTCTTTCAATAACAGAAATATCTTGATGAAATTAATAATAATCATATTTTTAAACTGGTAAAGCTTACATCTTTTTCACACAAAGTGCATTTTAAACAAAATTTGTGTATGAAATTATTGATACTGAACCACCTTCCTTATGGGTTTGTAGACGCTGAAGATTAAGAAGATGAATGAAATGAATCGCCCTGTACATTAAAATTTGTAGTCTAAATTGCTGCCTAAAACTGTTATCTTATTTTATCGTTTTTGTTCATTATATTTTGCGTACACTGTATAATATCGCTTTGTTATGGCCATTTTTTTATTTTTGCATACACTAACACTCCTAAATTTCAGTTCACCTTCCATCACCTTTAGCATAATAAAGTACAAGAATATAATAACGACTAAAAGTATTTGTACAACAATATTAGGTGTATTATTTGACAGCTGTCATATTTTCAGTGCAAATACTTTTTTTTTCTAGCAACTGCACATTTCATCCTTAGCACTTTATTTACACAACAAAAAAATATGTAATACATAGATTATGTTTAAATTAATCCCAATAAATTCGAGAAAGGGCGCGTAATTTAAACATAGTTATTTTGTCTGGGATGTCGTTTCTAATATGTTTCTATTTTCTTATTTCTTCCACCATGCAGGCTATGTATAGGCAGTTGGTTGAAGCTAAGAGCAAGAATAAGATCGATCCAGAGATTACGTTGCAATTCTTGAAGTCTGCCATCTATTATTTTCTGACAGACAAGGAGAACAGCCACGGCCATCTTCGGGCCATCCAGAGTATTTTAGGATTCACGCCGAGTGAGATTAGTAATATCGAAAAATGTAGGATGTCATAATAGTTTATAAGAGAAAAATGGACAATGTTGAGGGTAAATCGTTAAAATGTGTTTTTTTTTAACATCACGTGATGTGTGTCTTAATTATAATATTATCGTGGATAATGATCACACGTTATTAGTTTAATAAAGCAATAATATTGGTCCTAAGTAGTAACCTAAAGGTACACTTATAAAATAAAATATTTCTGTGTTACTTTTCGGTTTACTATGGTTGCATTAAAATTAAGACACACCGAGTTTATTGTTGGCTATAATGACAAAAGTAATCTCTTATTTTATTATGTTTGTTTATATTAATCAAAGTATTTTATATTAATGTTATTTCAATAATAGATTATTATCGTTCTGATCTTATTATTACTTATGTATTCGTTGCACTTATATTTCTGATGTGATCTTGTATACCAAAATAAAAAGAAAAATCAATGGTGTGATATTCAGAGTGAAATTTCAAAAAAAAAAAATTGCTTCGTTAATGGTATAACATTAGAAGAAAAAGAAAATCACAGCACGTATACTGTTTTAAGTTCCTCTGTTTTGTGATTAGTTCTCGTATAGTATATAAGCTATATTTATTCATATAAATATGTAGATGCTGGTTTGGTGTATGGCTTAAGTCTATTATATCGAACAAGGAGCAAGAATTCTTGTATTTTTTTACACAAAATACTTAGAAATTCTAAAAAAAAATTATAAATAAAATTTTCTCATTTCTATATATTTGAGTTGAAAATAGTCACCATATTTGCTATTTTAAGTTGATAAGCATAGAACGTTTCCTTAGGAAATCTATCATTACAATGCAAGCCACATATTAAATATTATTAATTATATGATGCAACCAAAAGGTAATAATAATAATAATAAATGAGAGAATGACTTTTCTCTAATTGTGCGAATATTTTTTGTACCCTAGGATTTATCTCGTAAGTTAAGGATAGTCCGATAGTTTTCTAAGTTTCGAGACGCTAAAAACTGTTATCCGTTCATCGTATGTATTATTTTTTACTTATCATAGGGTCGGCACGTGCAATAAAAGAGAAAACGCAGCGGAAAAATATATAATAAGACTATTTCTTACGATTCGTTAATGGAAATATATGTTGGTGTTGTTGATAATAAAATGAAAATATTGCTATTTAATCTTTGTAGTTTTATTCATTTGTTTTTTAATATTAAAAAAAAATGCATTTGCAGTGAAAATCGATAATAGAAAATCTTATTTATTTGAACCCGAAAGCCTGATCATCAACGATTTAAGAACTTATGGGGGATTGATAAAGTGATAATAGTAATAAAATATTAAAATCCATTTCATATTTCCTAGTGATTGAATAGGAACAATTTGTTAGTGATTTTGACAATTCAGAGCAGCCAACTGCAGTTATTTGAGTTGCCTATATCAGATGGCTTCCGAAATAAACGAAATTTTACTTCTGGTCTTGTAAACATTTTTTTTTTGATTTTGATTGAAAAAATATTAAATTAAATATTGTGGATTTTCGGTTCTTATAAAAATATGAGCTATATTAGGATCAATTTGTGGTACCAAAAGCATTTACTTCGTATGTTTTTTTCTCGAAAATTGCGGAAGAAAAGCAGGTAAGAATTGTTTCCCAAATTTCAAGGAACCTTATGAAGGGATGTAGTGATTTCATATGAATATATTACTCTTACAAAGGAAGTTTGATATTTTGTAAAATCGCTTCATCTGAAATATGTGAACTTTTTTTACCTTTCCCAGCATAGTTTTCTGTAACTAATTGAGCAATTAATAATCTTTTTACAACAATCTATTTTTCCTTTTTTTTTCTGATTGACTAGCAGCTGAAAAAATAATTTCAGAAAAAGAAGAAGAAAATTTAAACCTTCACTTCAGTGGATGAACAAAAGAGGTTTTAGAAATCTAGAACAGTCAAACAGCGTCGGCACCTTTGATCTTCAGGGGACAAAAATTTAGAACGAACTCAAAACAGATGGCGATTACGCGGGCATGTTCAATATTTGCTAGGCGTCAGGTTGACATGTTCATTTATCACAGCTGTTACTGGCTTGCACGACCTGAAATTGAATGTTTGAACACCAGATTCTAGTAAGTAGCGACATCTGCATGACGTTTGAGAACTAGTTTCTTGACACGTAAAAATAATAATAATGACCACAAATTGCATACATATGGCGCACATAACTGATAATAGCCTGGTTTATATCAAGACTATAGTACAAAACCGCGACCTGCTTGATGACGTCAATCATGAGTTGCATGTGTTTACCGTTGGCGCCACTTACCTGGACTTTTTTAATAAAACTATAATTACTATAGCAACCAAATAACTACGTAAAATAACCTACCGGGAGTGAAATATAATTTCAAAAATTTTGAAGATCACTAACGTCACTAGTTGTGAATATGATATTTATTCAAATTTAAATTGATATTTTGCTGTCATAATCTTGCCAACCGATGGGCAAGCATTTTTTTTTCCAAAAAAAAATCTGGTTAGTGGCACCAGCTTGAACACGTGCAAGCCATAATTCCACAGGCCATATAAAAAAAAAATTGACAAAGTCATTAAACAGTGAAGTTATAAATCCTTGGAAACTATAAAATAACTGTCAAGCGTTATTTTTGACAAGTACCAAGCTTGACTTCCTATTGGCTAGACAAACTCAGAGAAGGTGGCGATTCCGCGCATTTAAAATTGGCTAGCTATTCATTTTTGGCTTACATGTTCCTTGGTAGTACTATTATGCTGCTTCAGTGAGTTGGGGAAGAAAAAATTGCTGAATTTTGCCCATTAGATCCTGAAAAATGGTTGTCAAAAGATGGTAAGTTTTGTTGTTGGTCGGCTAATTCTTTCCAGATTTTCAAAACCATGTCTTTTACTCTAAATAGTCCACATATATATTTTTTTTTGAACTAATCATTTTAAAATGTTGAGATGACAAACCACAAAAGCTATTGGACGTGATTATATACTAAGAAATGAAATCCAGGCGACTTCTTTTACTTATGCAACTTATATAACAGTATTGTAATACTAAAAAATCAGACAGATTGACGATATTATTTCTTAAGGCCGTTTTACACCTAGTTGTTTATTGGGCAATAAATAGCTAGGTGTAAAACGGCCTTTACAATTAGTAGGTAAAAAAAAACTGGATAAATTAATAAAGACGGAAGAAATAAAATACAGATGAAAATAACACCAAGTGCATTAAGGTCAACTGACAAATATTGGCTTTGTGGTTCTCTAGTTGGAAATGTTGCAATATTTAATTCGTTGCCAAAGTATTATTTATATCATTTATGCCTTTATGTCAGAGATTAAGTGGGTTTTATTTCTGGTATAGTATATGCCCTGTATAATTATATTAGGCAGATGTTTTCTGAATGGAAATTTATTCCCCAAGGATGAAATTATTCCAATATTGGTAGAAAATGCTTCTTACCCTTCAAAATAGACTTGGAGTATTATTAAACTTTTGCTTTAAGTCTTGAAACATCACTGAAGGGCTGAAGGCAAAACATAGAGAAATTTAATGAAAGCTTTTGGGCACCTAAGATTATTTTGAATACTAGGAAGTATTATACAAAATTATATAAATAAATTATACAAATTTCTGGACGAATACAATAAAAAAATTCCAAAACGTTAGTTTCTTTTTCACAATGAAGTCTTAAGAAATTTAAACAAGAATAGTAGCTTATAATATTATATTTTAGTACCTATTTCTTTTTCAATCATTTTGTGAGTAGGTTCCCACATAGCCAAATTTAAATTTCCCGCAGTTATTTTTAGTAACTTCAACGTTGAAACATAAAATAACCTACTATTTTGCACTACATTGATAGTTATTTTAATATCCTTACGTTGAAGTTACTAAAACTGGTGGCGGGAAATTTAAATTTGGCTATTAGGGTTATTATACTATTTATTATTTTTTCTTAAGTAGTGCCTTAATAAGAAAAAATACGTATCTAAAATTTGTGGAAATATTGCTTTTTCGCTAATCTTTAATTGATATTTAATAAAAAAAAAAAACCAAAACTTACTGTTTATTCAATACAATTATACATATTATTTTCTATGTTCAAACTGCTTATCTCTGCACACTCAATATCGAAGTTTTATGTCGGAATTTCTGACAATATTTTTACGTATGCTATTTTTAATTTATTATTTATTTCTAATTTTATGTTAATTTTTTTTGCGTCCAAACTGTAATAAAGCTCCTCGATTATTTTAATCTGTAGTTCGTTAGTTCTCCAATGTTTGTGGTCTTACAACTTGATACAAAATTTTATTTACTGTACAATTCAATTTTATATTTTTAAAATTTGACTATTCTTAATTTGCTTTTAATTCGTTCCTGAGGATGTACTCATCTGGACGAAACCGGTTGCTTTAAGTAAAAAGAATTTGTGAGAAAGTGGACCATTATTTCAATCCTTTAATAACCTTATTAATTTACTTACATAGTCAGAAATTGATTAAATATGACATATTTTCAATTTATTCTCGATATGAATTTAAATTTCCTCAGTTCTCAATCTGCCTTTAAATTTAATCAACAATTCGATTATGACAAAACATTTTTCAGAGCACGCAAAACATTGTGATTTTTTTTCCGTAACAACTACAGGGTGTATCAGATATAGAGGTAAATATAATAATATGTAGCAGCTGTAATCATATACAATTAAAAAGTCTTAATGCACAGGGGGTCTATCTATAAGCATTAACGAGAAAAAAAAATATTTTATAAATGTCGTGGGCTAGAGCCACACCTGTGCCCAACCTAAATGCTGTCCCGAGTATACCCCCACATACCGCTATCATTCAGCCATTACCGCTGTTAGTTTTGTGTGGATCGCCGCTTGGAGTGCAAGCCACTTCGAACATTTTATTTAAATTCTTCCCGTCTCGAAAAAACGATCCTTTTCAGGACCATCATGATTTCATATAAAGAAAATCGAAGCTTGATGCATCGACAAAAGCGCGGGAATGTATAGATTCATTTTCGCGCGATATCATAGTAAAAAGGCGTGTTTGCAAATTTTCTGTATCTACATTTATTTCTGTGTAATTCGATTCAATTCATTTTGCGTTATATGATTAAATAAATCCAAAAGAAATAACTCAGATTCATGTGGTACCGTTTATTAAAAACTAACTCTCGATTCGACAAAGCAAAAGAAAAATATTTACGTTTTTTGTAACTACTGAAGTCGCATATCCGGTGAAACTCGAACGTCTTATCAGGATATTAAAAATAATACTTTGTAGACTTACGTGTAGAATGCTCTTAACAAAAAAGGAATGTTTATTTTATAAAAAGAAGAAATTTAAAATGCCTCAGTTTTGCTATTTTTACAAGGGCCTTTATTTATTCAGAATGGCGTTAAATGAACTTACGGCATACCATTAAGAATAATGTTAAATGAGTGCAATGTATTTATACATAACACCACGTTTAGCGGGTGCTTAACATGGCGTTTCCTTGCATCAGGCCCGGACTAAAGAATTTTTGGCTCTAAATTTTACTTTTTTTTATTCTTTAATGATGAAATCCGGTTTCGGTGGGTTTGTGCTTTATATGTCGTGTAGTTAATACCCAAGCAAAATTTACTTTTTTTATTTGATACACCCTGTATAACTTCGTTTAAAATGATACGAAAAACGTGAACAGAAGAGGAAACAAGTTTTATAAAGATATAATCGGCCTTTGGCTTGTGAAACGTACAGAAATTGAAAACAAAAGAACACAATGTTATAAGATACTACAAAAAAACTTATTATTGTACTCCCGAAGAAATCCAACGCAAAATACATAAACTATCAAAAAAAATGTTAATAGTTTATAAACTCCAATATACATAAAACATTTCCGTTATTACTTTATTTATTATTAGAAGCGTCAAAATCTCAAGAATTAAAAAAAAAGAAGCGAATAAATGAAGTAAAACAACCATAAATACTTTTTGTACAAATTTATTGGTGCAACGTCCATATACGTTAAAATCCACATAACATAAATACACGTCATACCAACTTAAAACAACTTAATTACTTCTTACTCGACAGAATAATTCCGTCGTATTTCTGTTGGAACCATTTCATACGCGTCTTCTTTCGTCAATCGGTGTGGGAAGCCTACTTTGCCTTGCTTCCTCCTCCTGTGTGCTACGTTGAAACCTGGCCGGCCCAAAACGACGAAGAAATCTAATCCGTAGATGCCGATGCTCGGGTCGTATTTGATGCCGAGATCGATGTGCTCTTGGATGCCGAAACCGAAGTTGCCAGAGACGGAGAAATTATCTCGTCTCAATTCGTATTCACGTACTTTCAGGCCCCTTTCGAGAATTTCTTCGGCTTTGGCGCCGCGTACCGTGCAGTGTACGGCGATCTTTTCATTACGACGGATGCCGAATGATCTCACAGTGTATCTGGCCTTTGAGAAGACGGGCTGTTGTCCTGTGAGTTGTTCTAATACCTGGAAATGATATTTCAGATAATTTGATTATAATTTATGAATCGAAACACCAATAATTACTTCACAACGTACTATGCAGTGAGGTGCAAAAAGTCATTTTTATCTGTATAGCGGTGTAAGATAAGGCACTTTTGTCTTTTAAATACTTCGCAATATGTTTTTTTTTTAACTTATTTATATAGTTTCCCCACTTGCTTTCCTGTCTTAAATAGTACGTTTAATATTGATTTTATCAGAAAACGGTAAGATGCATCTTTTATTCTGACATTTCTGGTTTGCAAAAATATTGTGAATCCTACGAGTACAGTTCTGTACAGATGAAACAATACAGAACTGTACTCACTCTATTTTTAATAGAACACCTGTATATATTTATACTTTTTTATACGATGTGACGCATTTGAAAGCAAGACAGCACAGCCCAATTTTGACCAACTTTTTGTTAAACTGTAGGTTCTGAATACAAAAAGTTTCAATCTTTTTTTTTTATAGAAAACAAGGTATACTGTCTAAATGCGTACAGATGAAAATGTAAGAAATCATATTTGGGCATTGGATTAAGCGACCACCTGAAGTGAGCATGTACCAAATTTCATCAAAAAATATTGCATATTAATACTTCTGTGACAAAATTGAGAATGAAGAAATGTTTTTTTTTTTCCATCTACCAGTGAAAATATTGTCAAAAGTTTGGTAGTGTGGTGTCATCATGGAACAACCAACAAACAAAGTCACCCAACTGGTCACCTCCGATTTTGATAAAATGTTGCATATACAAGGGTTACCCCAAAATGTTCCTTACATAATCGTTCTTTTTCCTTTTCTATGTCAAGTACCAAATATTCGAGAGCATTCATATTTGATATTTGAGTTAGGTATCCGTAGAAGACGCGACAGCAACGTTTTGGTTAAAAAGTGCCTAAGTTTTAGGTGAATTTAATCTTGATATTTTCTAGAAAACGGCTCTAATGATTATCTTTGAAATTCATATTTTTGCTACATTTGATACAAGCGAGATTATCATGACTAGAAAATGTTTTAATTTTTGGTATGTTGATTTTTAACGAAATTTATTGAAAAGGAGCCGTACTGATATTTGAGGGGTTTGGTGTCAAAGCAGGCAACATCCATTTTTGTCATTTTTAAGGAAAATTAAAGAGTAGATCCCAAAGTTGAACTTTTCCCTTAAAATGAATGGGAAGGAGACTGTTTTATTCCGAATGATTATGCAAACTCAAAAGAGCAACCAAAAATTGCAATAGGTGGTGGCGTACGTAAAGTACGTATCCCGTTTTCGGCAAAAATGAATGTTGCCTGCTTTGATGCCAGACCTCTTATTTCTTTGACAACCACAGAAAAGCTGGAAAAATGTTTTTTTTAATGGAACACCCTGTATATTTTATCACGCATGAACTCATTGCAAAGTGTAGCATGATTTTTGTTAAACATGGCCGACATATACCCCAAGGTTATGTTTTTTGGGATAATTACCTAACTTTGTATTATCATTATTTTTTTCGCTTAACACTGAAATTAAAATAAACAGAAAATAAGCGCTATTTATATCAAATGTTTTATAATTATTACTATCACTGAAATTGTGTTATTTGGCGATGAATTAACTCACGTGAAAAAGAATGGTGCAAAATACAAAATACGTAACATCAATTTAAAATATCGTCCATGGAAAAAAAAAGGATTCCGCTACATATTGACCAACGCTAGTTCAGCACTAGAACTGTACTAGAACCGAAGAGAACAGAACTAGTAACTGAGTTAGGACAGCGATGTTGCATTTTGCACTGTTGAAAACATAACGCATTAGATATTAAACGTGGCACTCCGTAATATTTAAGATTTTTTAATATTTATGTGTTCGATTCTGATTCAACCGATGGAGATATTGTATCACCGCCACCAATTCATCAATTATTAGACCATTTAGATGAAGAGAATGATGGTAATACATTATTTTAATGACAACCCAGACAGCGCATGTTTAAAAATAGTTTGAATATGCTAGAGAATATTTTAAACATTGAAAATTTCAGGAAAATACAACACAATCAAAATACATATATTTTAGATGATCACAATTGTTCATCATTTTTTTTTTTTTTGGCTTGTTCAAAGAATAGAATACGTAAAGAACTAAAACTAACTACTGTAGAAAATATTGTCTGCAGTTATAATAACATTGATTTTATTATGAATTAATTAATAAATTTAGAATGTCGGAAATTTATTACAACTTATAACGGTCAGCTGATATGCTGAACTAAAACTGCTGTCGCTGCACTACCTTAGGAGCTAGGACAGGTAGTGCAGTGAACTGTTGCACAGAGTACCAATGTATGTACTGCTAAAAAGAACGATATATCTGACGTCCCTTGCACTTAAAAGAACAAACCACATTACGATTCATCCGTAAATAAAGTAAAATTAAAAAAAAGTTCTTTGGTGAGCTAATTTTTATTTGTTGTTTATTTTAACTTCGGAAATGAGCGAAAAAAAGGTAATTCAAAGTAAGATAACTATCCCAGAAAGTATTGCCTTAGGCTGTAGGACATGTTTAACAGAAATCATAGTAACATAGAAAAGAGTTCATTCGGAATAAAATAATAGAATATGCAGGATGTTCGATAAAAGCAAATCATTTTTCCAATCTTTCTGATCAATACGGTTCCTTTATTACAATAAATTTCAATTTACTGCATACTATAGAAACAATCTGTTCTGAAATCTTTTAAAAAGTAAAATCTCATAGACAATTTACGTAAATGCAATAAAAGATCAATGAAATATTTGAATTAATATTTAGGAAAATGGAAAATTATAATGTAAAAAAATATTGTAACCCTTTGAAGCTGTCACAGAATTAAAATGCTCTTTTATAAATATTTTAAGTGGCTTTTATAGGAGTAACAAGACAAGCGTTAAAGTTAAAGTGATTTAAATGATAAATTTGAAAAGAGAAGGCTAGCAATAATAAATTTATTTCTGATACCATAAAAATACCAAGATTTTTGTACTTTTTGAATGAGTTTCGGCAAAACTATGTAAAGCAAAATAATACACAGCAGTACAGTGTGAGAATGGAGATAAAATAAAAGTGGTTATGCAAATTCTAGTTAGTAGTGTCATTAAACACACATCTGGAGAATACATATTTTTATTAAAATCAATGCAAACTATATAGTTTGATATATATATTAATTTAATCTTGAGGAATCAGTAGTCTCATTAATATGAGTGTTTAATAAAAGACCTACCTTCCTAGCTCGGATGACCAAAATTAATTGGGGGTTAATACCCAAACTTCAGCACATGAGCTTTGTGACCCAAAAAAATTCATTCGGATTTAACTTAACTCGGAACTTAATAAATAAATTATGCTTGTACCATGTTATAGAGAGTTGAGTTCCCTAAAGAAGCACTTCTAACATCAGAAAGAAGAAAAATAAAGATTGTATTTTATTTTTTACAATTTTGTGTTGAAAATAGTTGGCGAATAAAAAAATATCTAATAAATTAGCTGTTTTTGAATCCTTGAATAGTCCTCAACATTATTAGTTATTCTACAATGGATTGTTATTTTTAGTAAGCAAGCTAAACTAAATTTATAAAGTTAAATTTAACGATAAAATCAGTAATAATAAGTGAACTAATGACAAACAATTAGTGAATATAAATAAAATGAGAAAAATATGCATCCCAAAGCACTAGCAACATACCCTGATTTAAAATAAATTAAGTAATACTACCACCGTAGACGAACTAACAATAATTTAGGTGAAAATGTAATGCGTTCTTACCTTGGCAGCCCGAGTAAGTCTATCACCAGATTCTCCTACGCAAATATTTAAACATAACTTGCGTATATGCAAATCCCTCATGGGATTTTTAGTTTTATCTTTGATTTCTCTCTTCTCTTTCTTCGCGACGGGCTGAAAAACATCAAAATCAAGATTAGCACTGACGTAAAGAGGTTATGTTATCAATTTCAGCAACAGACAATAATTTACTGTAAAACAATTTGGTACAAGTAAGTTTAGATTCTTCTAAATAATAAACTTGTTAATAAACACTAAATAAACCAATATATCATAAAATAACCCAGTTAACACATGTCAACAACAAACTTTAGGTTACCAATACTGAATTAAATAATCACTTTTTACGTTAAATATCACAAAATGCTTATAGCTCATTACCATTTTATTTTTGAAATATAATTATTACAAATAAATATCATTTATTTCAGTCGATGATTAACGAAAAAGATTTTAACACAAAACTAAGCAATACTCACCGCCATGATTCAATTTGGAAGGAAGAAATTTTGTGTTGCCGGCACTGCAGTTCTCTACTATAACATCCGGTTGCCATGGAGGGAAATTTAGTTTGCCGTCATTATCGAATTAATTCCTGCGGGCTCACTTTAAAAGCTTATTTTCATATTGAATTTTCCTCTCACTCGCGACAAGATGATGGAAGATCTCGAAACGCAATCGGGCGAATCCTCCCAATATTCCGGCTATAAAGAGCCGCAGGTTACCTCGGCAGATCCGAATGAACGAAAAATGGCCAGGAGATTGAGGATTGAACGCAGAGTGGAGACATTGCGAAGGTAAATGCTTACTTATCAGGCATAAATATCTATTTATTTTAGTGAAATTAAAGACAGAATATTCCCGAGGGTGAGGAAATAGAAGAAGAGGTCGTAGAAAAAACTTTACTCCAGCAGCAATTGGAGAAGAGCGCAGACATTTTGGAGAAATTAATTTTGGAAGGTACTGAATTGGTGACCAATGTGAGGGTAGCAAATGATTCACGTGAGGTCGATAGACGGGAAGAGGAAGGGATTGGGCGGGAAAAGATCATCGAACAACTTGAAGAGGAGGCGAATTTAGCGAGCGAAATGTTTAACGAAATCGCAGATAAGTGGTGTGAAATTCTAAAAGACAACGACCCACTCCAGATACATGAAAACATGAACTTGCAAAAGGAGAAATGCGAGGAATTGATCAAGCAAAAAGACGCTATAATTTCGATGTTGAGGGAAGAAATCAAAAAACGCAGAGAGAAAGTTTACCAATGATCAATATAAGCAAAATGAGGATATAAGAACTTTGGCTAAGAGGATCGAAAGGCAGATTAAATTGATGAGGAAGGCTTACAGAAGGGAAATGGAGTTCATCGAGGGTGTACTCATAGAAGAGCGAAAATTACTAGTGGAAGCTAATGATAAGAAATGGGAAGAATTATATAGGAAAAGAGATCACGAAGAACGAACGCAATGCGAGAAGAAGTTCGAACAGCAAGAAGAATTTATGGAGGAGATGAATAAGCTTAGAATCCAATATGAAGAAAAGTATAGATCTGCAAAGATTGAACTTGAAAATGAAGTCGAGGAATTGCAGCAAGAGTTCGAAAGGATCAAAAGACTGGCTATCATGAACAGCGAGAAACTCGATTACAACTATCAGATTTTGAGGAAACGAGAAGACGAGAACCTCATAATCAATTCCCAACAGAAGAGGAGGATTAACAAGCTCCAAGACGTCATCAATAACCTACGGAAGAAGAACCAGGAGTACGACGAGTGGACCAATGCGGAAACGGAGCGTTTGACTAGGAAGTCAAGAAGATGCAAAAATGCGTGGTGGAAATCGAACATAAGGCGGTTTCCCTGTCGAAAACCAACGACGTGAAATACAAACAAGTTTGGGATTTGAACGTGGAAAACGCCAACGCTGTTCTGAACAAGATCCTGACCATCGACAGGATTTTGCACGAACAACAGTTGGGTTTAGAGTGGAAGAAGCCCGATCTGCAACTGTTGAAGAAAACCGATTTATCCAGTTACAAATTAGGCTTAGAGTCGATGCAGTCCCAAACTCAAATCAAGCTGAAAAAGGAGAAAGAGCAAAATGAGGCTAGAGTCGTCGAGTCGAGCACGAAATTAATGAAAGAAACGGGGGCGTATAGGAATCTATTGAGACATATTTTGCAGCAAATTTCCGGGAAGGCTCAATTCCTGGTCGAGGAGAAACTGTCAGTGTTACTCAAACCTTATATTGACCAAGAAAAAACGATGGTCATAATGGATAACGTTTTCACTGTAAGTGCGAACATCTTCAGGATCCCTATTTATTTCTCTTTTTTGACTTCTGTATCGTTTAGGCTTTGGGAGTGAAGGAGAAGGACGACATCGACATATTAGCTCATTTCTTTTTACCGTATGCCAAGTGTTTGATTTGTTCGAAGATGGTAACCAGCACCAGAGTATCGACTGAACGACTACAGAATGTAGATAATTTAAGCGAATCGTGGAGTACTGAAGGTATGCATTATTTTTTTTTTTATTGATTTTTCAGCATATTAGATGAAATAATAATAATAATAATGAAACGTAAATTTTATCAATTACTGTAACTTTATCGAATATTTAGTAATAAACTATTAACAATAAGATGTCGCCACAATCACTAATTCCTGTAAAGCTGTTGCTTGGTATCGCTAGATGGCTATAAATTAGTAAATAATTTAAAATGATTAATTATTCTGTTTGTTTTTTAATATGTTGTAAAGGAAAATTACAGAAAAACCAATTTTATAATCGGTAATCTACACATACCCAGTAAAATATTTAAATAAATAAAATTTCTAAAATGATTCACATTTTAGATTATTTATTGTGATGGAATATAGTTTTCTGTAATTATCCATTCGTTTAGTTCTGCTATTAACTGTTGGAGAGCGCCACAATACGTTTTGTGCAACGGTTTTACTAATAGTTGCTGTAAAGATGTCTCAATGTAATTAAATATTAAAAATAGGGAATTATCTGTTTTATGTAATATATAAATTGATTATATTATTTTTTCCTCCATTAAATAATTTAAATAACATTTCAGAATGATTTCAATTTTAAAATAAAACCAAAAATTTTATCAATTACTGTAACCAAATATAATAACTCGATAATTTAGTTCGTCTATTAATAATAAGAGGACCAGAAGCATTAATCTAGGTTTTACTTGGTAACGCTAGATGGCAATAAATTAGAAAATTGAATGATGAATTAAAATCGTCGTATTGGAGGTGAAAATAACTAAACCACACACTTGGTATTTTCAATTATGATGATTCGAAACAGTGTTTTATTCGCACCTACGCGATTAATTTATTAAAAATACTGAAAGTTGGCACAGTTATAATAAGGTTCTTTATTTAGAGACAGATGTATAAAAAGTTGAGAACATCAAGCTTGTTTAGCAATAATTCAGTAATTAGCACTTAACTCCTTTCACCACTAAGACGACGAAATAGCAAATTAAATAAATTTAAATTTGTTACAGAAGCAATTTTCAAAAAGAAAACATTTTTTTTATTGATTATATTTTTAACTGTAAGATGGCGCAATTATTCCTTATATAACATAAAAATTAATTATTTTTTTTAATTTGATTGTAGTTATGTACTGTTTTCTTGTGTTTTTTATTTGGGTAATTACAGTTAAGTTTTACCACAGACAAGATAAGATGTGTTATCTTCTCTATGGTTTTATGTTTGTTTTTATGTTTGTACATTTCGAGTACTACTTTTTCACCTTTTTCATGCTTGAGATATTCCTAGTAAATTTTTTTTTTTAATTCGTATGCCTTGTACATGTTTTTTTTTTTATTTTATTTTATTGCATTATTGGTAACAGACGCAAACTTATAATCATAACAATCATACACAATAATACTGTGTGCGTGCTTTTGTCATAAATTTACGTTTTTGTAACTTATATACCAATAATGTATTTAAAAGAGATAGTATAATCTCTACAAATTGAAAAATATGTGTTAGTAATATCGTATGAATGAAAAAGATATAAAAGTACTAATCGAAACGTAAAGAAATAAAATAATGTAGTCTAAAAAAACGTAGTTATTTATAAATCTAACTCAGGTTATTTAAAAAGTAAACAAAACACATTTTACAGTATCTTATAAATTAATATTACAATTAATAATTTTTTTAATAATTATACAAACTTCATATATATTTAATCCATAGTTGAATAAAAATGATCGTGCTCAAATTAATCTGATATCCTATTAGGATATTTTAAAAATAAATGAATCTCTGCACTAGAGGTGGCACCGTAAAATCTAGAAATATCTGTAGTTTTGCGATTACTTAGTTTCGCTATGAACCGTTAGAGAGCGCCACATATTAATTTGCATATGATTTTTGCTAGTTACCGTAAGATGGAACCAAATGTTCAAATTAAATTATTTGATATTAAAATTATTTCTCTTTTTTTTATGTATGTGTCTGCTATAAATAATAATCAGAAAAGAGGTATCTTCACATTTATTAAATTAATTTCTCCTTACATCTGTGTCCTCATTAAAATCAACCAGAGTTACTGACATTAACCTTTTAATTACAAATTGAAAACATCTTGATATTTAGAGAGCATCGATCTGGCGACACAACATCAACAGCTGTTCACGCGCATGATGAGCGCCGTAAGCCAAGGTGACGACGTATTAAGCGAGATAATGCACAACGTTGTCAGCGCTGAAGACCGTTCGGAGTCCAGCAGTAGTGTGGATTCTATAAAGACGTTTGAATCGTGCCTTCCAGCAACAGCGACCACTGAAAAGTATGTTTGAGAGGCTCTTCCGTTAAATAATAAAAAAAACGTTTATTAAAAATTCGCAGGAGCGAGAAAGATTCTCTGAAGGCTTCGAAGAGACGCTCGACGCTCGGCTTCAAGCTCATCTGCAGAAACAATCACCCCTTAGAGATCAATCCTGTACACGTGATCAGGGCGTTGAGAGAATTTATTACTAAATTCTACGTGGATACTTCAGGGTATATACAGTATTTACAGTCAAGGAGAAGTGTATGTGTGGATAGTTTTCTCGTGGAAAATGTAGGCAATAGAATTATTATTTTAAATTACATCAGGAGAAAATTCTTTTTCAGCAATAAACGTAATGATCTTCTAAACAATTCCATCCAGGTAGAAAATCGTAAAGAAGACACTCATGAATTCTATACTATTAGAGTCCATTGAGCATATTACATATTTAGGGGTTCCACGAGGATCTAAACTTGGTCCTATTTTATTTATTATTTATTTAAACGATTTACCTTGTAATTTGGATTATTGCAGCATTGTAAGATTGGCAGATAATACCACTCTTTTCATTGAAGAAATATCTTTATCTAGTAAATAAAGTGAAATTTTATTTACTAGATAAAAGATTTAATCTACAATGGTCCTATTGATTCACTCGATTCTAGCACATGCATACACATAATTGCATACGCTTGTTTCGAACGGAAGAACTCAATTTAAGGAAAAGATTTCGGAATCTAAAATACTCCAAGTATTCATTTAATGTTTTCGCATATATAATAAGAAGAAAAATAATCAATCTCTTCATTATATGAATCTTGATTTCAACCATTTGTGCCTCAATCCTCGAAGTTTATAATATCTGCGATAAAACAAGAAAAAAATGCATCTATCGTCTAAAAGTACTTTATACCAACTAGGGTATTATTTTAACAATTTGTTTGGCTTACCTATTCTCACTATTAGTGACTGTTTTCCTATATTAGGAAATCATTTTTCTTTCTAGTCTTACATACAAGCATTTAGATATAAATTTAAGAACTATGCTTTTGTCTAAATTAAATGAATTACTTTTGAGCAGTAATTGCAGTTGAAGTTTATTGATTCGATTTAATTGAAATATACGTATGTAGTCTTCTGGTATACATTTACTTTTATCACTTAACATTATGACTCATAGAAATAGAAAATGTAATTATTTTAATTAAGATAAATTTTTATTTCACTTTACAGTGCGATGAGAATATAGTCAAAAATAATATACATACATATCTCTAGTATTACTAACTGTAATAAACCGATGATATGGCAAAAACTACAAAATGTATACCAGCATTTACTTTTATCAGTTAACATTATGGCTTATAGGAAACGTATTTATTTTCATTAAGTACAATTATTATTTCTCTTTACAGTACGATGAAAATATAGTCAAAAATAACCCTAACAGCCAGAAATATTATATAGATATTTTTAAAAATATATTTTATAAATATTTTTCGTGAGAGGTTTTTGAATATATTTTTCATATTTTTTTCTAAATATAGATAAAATATTCAATTAAAATATTTATTCCATATTTTAAAATTAATGTAAGCGCTATATTTTTTCTAAAATATTTGTAAAATATTTATATGAAAATTGAGATATTTTATGCAATCTATTTAATTTGTCAAAATGTACTAAAATTGTTCTTGGTTATTTAGAATGTGTAACGTCGATAACGAAAAGTTGAAACATACATAGAGTTGTCTAAAAGGTAAGAACTTGTTTTTTCACACTCACCATACAAGTTAATAATCAATAATTCTGGTATCTTTTAAGGCATACTGAAGGTTTATCAAATTAATCACTATTTTTTAATTGAAGTATTCTAAATAAAAAACAAACGTATTATTATTTTATTTGAATAAGCCAATAAAAATGAAAAATACTCATTTTTAAGTCTAGCCTTGGCTGGTGCCAGCTACAACTCTATGGCTTTTTTTCATATCTTCGGTAGTGGCGCTATTGAGCGATATTGAGCATTCCAATTGTCTTATAAATGTCATGACATGTTCAAAGTTTTGCTTACCTCGTAGTCACCACAAAAACTAAAACACACTCCGCAACAATTAATTACACAGTTAACCCTAATCTGCCCTAATCGTATACTATTATAAACTATAACATGTAACGGACAAACGAATGAAAACGTTGATGATACGCACGTGCGCGTATTGAATTCTATGTACCTAATCCATAGACGCATAAACAATGCTAAATCATATAACACCGGCACCGTAATGAATAGAGGTGTTGTGTTCACGTTCGCAATTTACAAATATTACAAATAATATAATACAAACCGCAGATATATATTAATAGAAAAGTTACAGTGCTCAACTTCGATACTAATTAAATCATATTAGATATATATTATCCTATTTAATCTTTAAACTATCATTTTAAATAGGTACATACCTACTTAATATGTATGCATATTTTACCCATTTTATATTATTTGTCCTACGCACCAAATGTACAAAAGCAAAAATTCAATCTTTTTTTTATATGAAATAAATATTTACAGAAATACAAAGCAAAATATTCTTGCAGAGTTATGAAAAATATATTGAGAAAACATTTGCAATAAAATATTATTAATGCTACATAACATATATATTTTTTAAATGTTTTCCTAATATATTTTATGCATATTATATTAATATAACTAATATTCAAGAAAGATTTAATATTTTTTAAATATTTATAAAATATGAAATAAATATAGTTGGTCACTGGGGAAGATACATATATCTAGTATTATTAACTGTAATAAACCGATGATATAGCAAAAACTTGTTTTGGAAATAAAAATAATTCTAAATTTCGCATAGAATTGGGCGAGCGTGAATAACTGTAATTTGTATTGCCTACATATGAGAGGCCTGTCCACATACTGAATTCCTTAACTGTACAATAAATTCGAATATTCTGTGTGTTGTAAAATCAGAATTTTCCAGAGTCGAATGCTTGGCTACGCGCCTATCGCAAAAGCACACCACGATTTCCCGCATGATGACGGATCACGACGTGAAGATGTTCTGGGATCGATACAGAAACGTTATCAGCGATGGTAAGCAGCGTTTATGGGACGGGTTATTTTTCGGGCTGCAGAAATACTACGACTTGCTCAGAGGTGAATATAATAACGATATATTATTATGTCTTCTGACGATCTCTTCTGTGTTTGTTTAGATAGGAGGAAGGTGAACGATGAGGTGATATGCTTGAGGAAGCAGAACGAAGAATTGAAGCAATTGCTCGGGAAATATGCAGCGGACAAGATGAAGAGGCCGCCGTGTGCCGAGCAAAGGGAAATACCCATAAAGAGTACCACGTTAAAATCTTGTAATCAGTCTTAAATTTGTATAGTGGTAAATAAAACGGTTTCCAATATAAGCTTGTTTGTTTTGTTTTGATTTTGTGTCAGTGGTTATTTAAAGTTGTTGGGAAGGATGGTTTGAAATTGACTATTTTTAAAACATATTTTCGAAATTTGATGTTGTAAGTAAGGAAATAAAAGGGTGGTGTTACACTGCGACCTAGAAGATCTATTGTGTCCCCTATTCTTGCTGCTTTACAGCTGGGCTTCCAATCCTATTCCTTTTAGAAAGTGTAGGATGTCAGAGGGCCCCAGTCTAGGTAAGTCTCCCTCTTCGATTTCACATGCTCCCAGGTGCAATGCCCTCGAGTTGCACAGTGCTACGCAGTTTGAGAGGAAGTGGATGGATGTTTTATCCTGTTCCCCACAAAATCTGCATTCAAGGTCTTTTCCAATCCAAGCTTACTCAGGTGTCCTTTCAGTCTACAATGGCCTGAACGTATTCCTGTTAATATACGAACATTCTTACTCAGGTTGATGCATTCTGTAAACCTCTTCTGGTTATAAGTGCCCAGAAGAATTTTACTTTGCCTCATTCCCTGAAGATTTTCCCAGTAACTGGATTTTCTCTGCTCCATTTCCATTTTTAGTTTCTTCAGTATTGTACTGCTACTTAACCCGCAAAAGGCATTCCAGCCCCTTTTTTTGCGAGGTTATCCGTTATTTCGTTTCTTTCCACTTACTTTATTTCTTTTGTCTAGCTCATTTAGTTTCCCTGGGCATTCCCAGACCATCTTGGAGCTGATTTCATATGAGTTCAGCGCCTTGATGGCTGCTTGACTATCAGACACGATGATAATCTCCTGCTTCCGATAGTTCCTATCCATAATGAACTGAACACATCTTCCAATAGCGTGTATTTCCGCCTGAAATATACTTGGGTATTTTCCCAAGCTTTCGAAATATGTAGTTCTAGGCCCATATATTCCTATTCCAGTTCCTTCTGCCGTTTTGGAGCCATCAGTATACCATTTGATGGCATAAATTTGATGTTAGTGGATGAAATAAAGTCGGTTAAGTAAGTGTTAGGTGACGTAAACTCTTAAGGAGAACCCGCCAGAAGTATAACTCAGATTTAGTTCCAGTTTTGTCAGTTGATAGTGGGGATCTCTTGTAAAATATTAGCCATAAATGGCCAGACGTTAATTTTTCAGAGCTGAGCTCAATGCAGTTTTACCTAAATACGCAACTAGCTTGCAAATCCGTGTGATAAAGCGTCTGACATATAATCCGTGTGCCTGGTTCGAATCTGGGATTGGAATGTTTTTTTTATGCTTTATTTTTTTTCAAATTATTTATTACAATGATAATCGAGGTACACAAGCAGATTTAATTTACAAAGACCATGAGTAACATTGTTTAATTAGGTATATGTGAAAGTAAATATCAGTAATTAATAACATTTAAATTAATTTTGGTTAATTGCTTCTGATATTGATTGAATTATTGTTAATTCATTCCGTTAAAGTAAACAATAAGAGATTCTAAATAACAGAAAACTATTTGCACTAATTATACAGAGTGTCCCATCGAATTGGGTCGTTAGAATTTTTCGAACTCTATAGTAGGAATTTAACTTTGAAACTAGCAGAGTAGCCATGGTGATTATGATATATTTAAAGTAAATATTTTCAGCCTTATAGCGCTTCTGGTGTACAGAGTCCGATATCAACTTTCTTATTTTAAATGGAATGATGCAATTGTTCGCATCGTTTGTGATGAATTTGTATTAATTTGTCCTCTGCTTAAAGATAATAGTTTTTGAGATATTTGTAATTTTGTCAAAATTTTAACGTTCGCACTATTTCCAATAAAATTAAATATCTCATAGGCTATTAGACATTAAGATATTCTACTGATGTGGATGCAAGTAGACGGCCATAGGTATTGACTGCGACGTGTTCAGAAACTCATGCCCAGTATGGATATCTTTAAAATAAAAACACTTTTTTTTTCAAATGGTGTACGTACGTGGAACTTTTCAGTGCAGCATTGAATGCATAACAAGATTTTACATCGATTAGTAAGGTTAAGGTTTAGTATACCTATTTCTGCTCAAATTTGCAGATTGCTAATTCTTCTAAAGAAAATAGTAGCCATTTGAATAAATTTTTATTTTTTAATACAGTTTTCAGTGTACAAACAAAGAATTCGCACGGGCGATATGTTAAATAAAAGGCATTTATTTATTAATTAAACTACAAACACTAATATTAAAAAATAACTGGAACACTGCTAAAACATTTAACAAATTAAATTCACTTAAATATTACTTATTTAAACTCACAATTTATTTGCACCGTTTTCTATAGTTCACATATTAGGTATTAAGACTCTAACTTATCGGATTTCGCAGTGTAATTCTCCAATAGAATTGAGTTGTCCTTATTCGCGGGCTTGTTTCCTCAGAGTTCTAGTGCATTCGCACTAGAAACTTCGGTTGCGTTCGATACAGTAAAGTCACTAGATATATAAAGTACCGCAATACATAAAGAACATGTGTTAGAGAGAGAAGTACATTTTGGACCCAAAATGGCAGTTAGGCCGAGCACATGTATAGACACAAGCAAAGAATAACCTTACTTTTGCGGTTGTGCCAGTCAAGTGTCATAGTGTGTTCTTTACTTTAATTGTGTATTTTTATTAATTGAACTGTTGGATATAAAAAAGTGTTTTTTTTGTATTACTCGCGAGTTTTTTGTAAAATCAATAAGTAGTGTAATTTACTCTTTAATTTGGACATCTTGATAAAGTGATGGCAAAGGGCATTTCGAATTGGCGCATTTATTTTAACCCAAAATGGATGTACATTAGCATGTAGCATACAATAGCGCCCTCTATGGGCGCCTTAACTACCTAACGTTATCTCCGTGTTATACAGGTAGCGCCATCTGTCAGTACAGTTGGAAATTCAAAATTCAAATAGGTGTCCGTAAGAATACAGGGTGTATCAGATATAGAGGTAAATATAATAATATGTAGCAGCTGTAATCATGTACCATCAAAAAGTCTTAATGCACAGGGGGTCTATCTGTAAGCATTAACGAGAAAAATAATATTTTATAAATGCCGTGGGCTAGAGCCGCACCTGTGCCCAACCTAAATGCTGTCCCGAGTATACCACTATCATTCAGCCATTACCGCTCTTAGTTTTGTGTGGATCGCCGCTTGGAGTGCAAACCACTTCGAACATTTTATTTAAATTCTTCCCGTCTCGAAAAAACGATCCTTTTCAGGACCATCATGATTTCATATAAAGAAAATCGAAGCTTGATGCATCGGCGAAAGCGCAGGAATGTATAGATTCATTTTCGCGCGATATCATAGTAAAAAGGCGTGTTTGCAAATTTTCTGTATCTGCATTCATTTCTGTGTAATTCGATTCAATTCATTTTGCGTTATATGATTAAATAAATCCAGAAGAAATAATTCAGATTCATGTGGTACCGTTCATTAACAACTAACTCTCGATTCGACAAAGCAAAAGAAAAATATTTACGTTTTTTGTAACTACTGAAGTCGTATATCCGGTGAAACTCGAACGTCTTATCAGGATATTAAAAATAATACTTTGTAGACTTACGTAGAATGCTCTTAACAAAAAAGGAATGTTTATTTTATAAAAAGAAGAAATTTAAAATACCTCAGTTTTGCTATTTTTACAAGGGCCTTTATTTATTCAGAATGACGTTAAATGAACTTAAGGCATACCATTAAGAATAATACTAAATAAGTGCAATGTATTTATACATAATACCACGTTTAGCGGGTGCTTAACATGACGTTTCCTTGCATCAGGCCCGGACTAAAGAATTTTTGGCCTTAAATTTAACTTTTTTTTTTTTTTTAATGATGAAATCCGGTTTCGGTGGGTTTGTGCTTTATATGTCGTGTGGTTAACAGCCAAGCAAAATTTACTTTTTTATTTGATACACCCTGTATAATAAAATGTAGGTAGAACAAAAAAAACACTTATCATAAAATTGCAGATGAGCGTGGATACAGTTTGTATCGCGCCGTATACGTATTTAACTAAGTTGTCATTTTCGGTAATAAAACCAAAATAATTTAGCTTTTTAACGTATTTTTTTTTTCTTGTATTGGGTATATGAGTATAGTTTCTATTTTGTTAATTATGTGGTAGCATTACACATCACACACTTAAAAGTACGATTTGGCCCACTTGATATATCTAATAAACGATTACGATGCATACCAGATAAAAACCGCAAGAAAAAAACAGAATCCCACGTTCGCCAAAAGATACATAGAAGCACGTCCCATCCTAAATATAACCTCTCCCCTTCTCGAAGTTTACCACAAGAGCAAATTGAATGATACTCACTCCGACAGAAATGACATTTTAGATGCCTCGGGTAACCTAACCTATAATTACGACATTTACGGATTATGCCACCAAAAACCTGAAGAAGTAACCGATTATCGGCGACCATTAGCGCATAACCTATATTTATCCGCCTTTTCACGTATATATCCGAGCGAGTGCAGGTAATTTTACCTGGCGTTCAAAATCAGCGTCGTCTATATACGTATATATGTGAAGCGAAGTTGGCCACGGGTGGGATCATCGCAAGCTGTCCCGAGCCGATCGCGATTGGTCGATAATATGGGAAATAGCAGAGGCTCATTAGACGATTATATGATTATAGGAGTCTCTCTCCCGTCCAGGCCGTGCTGACGGTCCCAAAATCGGTATTTCACATGACACGCACCGTGACCTTTTCCGATTGTGACCGGAGGGGTTATATTTAAATTATACGCTACCTATGTATAGTGTATAAGTGTTTATTGTGTGATAGGTTTAGACGGGAAAAGATAGCAGCGAGAATGAAGGGATAGCCGATTAGTTTGGGAAAAGGTGAACGAATACTGTTGAAATTGCGAAGATAATCAATTAAATTTATATACACAGAGATTCAAAATGATTGTCAAATCCGCTCCTATAGATAGTAACAGGGTGTAGATAGATGCCGCGTGTTTGTAATGAAGGTTTGAACTAAGTCAGTGTTGGAACATAAGAAAGTAAACGAATCTGTCATAAATAAGGAAAACGTAACCTATATTTGAACTCGCATTATATAAACGACTATGGATTGGTGTTTCTGCTTGTAAAAATGAAATGTAATTAATTTAACTTTACTAAATTATGATTTTACAATTCAGTACTAACTGGTGTTTAACTAACTTTATTTATTACTTTAAATTATAACATACAATTAGTATAATTATTAAGTGACAAAACTGCATCTCTCAATTCTTCTATGGTATGCATGCGGTTTCTATAGATCCTATTTTTTAGACAGCCGAGCATGAAGTAATCTAATGGGGTTAGATCAGGCGATCTTGGTGGCCATCTTTGTGCTCTAACGAACCTGTCAGCAAAAAACTGTTGAAGATATTGGCAGGTTTGTTGAGCAGTATGTGCTGGAGCATTATCGTGCTAAAAATAACCTGCTTCAAGCTCATTTTCTTGTAACTCTGCAATAAACAATTCCAACATCTGTTGGTAACGTTGGGCTGTTACAGTTTCCTCGAAGAAAATTGGGCCCTATTATTCGTTGCCTGGACAAACTCCAACTTTTACGGGATGTAATTGCGTTTCTCGAAATTCGTGTGGATTTTCTGCAGACCAGATACAATAGTTTTGTAAATTGATATAGTCTGTTAGATAAATCCAGGCTTCATCCGAGAGAAATGATTTGTTTAGCAATCATCGTCCCTTAAATGTTATTAAACCAATGACAATATTCCAATCGCCTATCGTGATCTAATGGTAATAATTCCTGTACCGTAGAAACTTTATAGGGATGAAAATGTAACTTTCTTTTGACAGCTCATTGCGCTGAAGTGTATTATAAGCCTATAAAATTATAAAATGTAATAAACTATTTCACTTAATGTTAATATTGATTTTTTACCTGTTTGTTGAGCTATTACCACAGATAAATTCCCTTATTTTCTAACAGTATTCAAAAGTACTATTGTTGGTGATATTAGATGTAAATATAAACGATTTGAAAAAAATTATAAGATAAATAATCGAAAGATACTACAACACGCACGCCAATGTCGCTAAATGTCAAGAAAATTCATTTAATGTATGAAATTTGTATGTAGCTAATTTCGCTCATTAAATTGGTAATAAGTATAGATAAATTTTTCCGGAAAACAGTTTTTTTCTTACGACAATCATTTTGAATCTCATGGTATAATAATGGCCCCGTGGCTCTTTAAGAGGAGCCTCCCCTGACAATAACTTTTCTTTATTTTAAATACACTTATTTTTTTATTTATTAACTATAATTTCTACTAATTTTATATACGTCGTATGTATCGTTTTAACAATAATTTATTTAGGATAAACTTCATATCAATTTAACATTAAAATAGTAATTCATTAAATTTGGGAAGTTTAAGTCCTAAGTGAAATACTTTAATACATTGCTATTGTTGTTTATTATATGCGGAAATTAAATTGAAGTGGGGCCAACCCGTTTTGTGGCCTGCTGCTAGCTGGTTGATCGAGTCATCTCGTCATTGCTCGGTACTGTGTGGGAAGGATCTCCCACTATCACGGTAGAAGATCGCCTATTAAAAGTAGAAACATATGTAGAGGACCGTCGTATACGGACTTTGGTTTAGCATTTCCTCGCAATAAAAATTGGGTTCAAGAATATTGAATATTTATTAATTGTAGTAATAAAGTGTAGTATTGTTCTAAGATGACATCGTAAATTAATAACTATAGTACTTCAAATCAAAATGAACCACCATTCATATCTTTCTAATGGGTGAAAATTATGAAAATGAAATAATAAATATAATAAGGGAGTTATTCTTGAAAAATACATCGTAATAGTGTTTTAAGTAAAAAGAACAAGCCATTCGCTTGGGTAAACAAACAACGAAAGTAAAAATTGTGTTTCTCTTTCTTTGTAAGAAATACGTCGGTTTATGCATAAAATATCCATTATATTTTACTCAAATATCTTCGCTTAAATAACCCATGTGCTCTGTGTTGTGTTATGTTTTTGTCCATATAAAAACACAAAAAACACCAGAATTTAAACAAATGACTCATGTACGTGAAGTTTAAAAACTAAATATATGCAATTCTGAAGGAAATACGTTAGTATTTAAATTTAGGTAGATACACAGATAAAAAGATTTCTTTAAATCAAAGAAATATCATTTTGCTGGTAATTAAAAGAACCCATTTCTTCAGTTAAGTTAATACATATTTCTTTTAGTCAACACGAATTTCTTTTATTGAAGGAAATATGTATTAACTGAAGAAAAAAGATTTTTTTATAAATATGAGCAAAGAAATATTTCTTTGATTTAAAGAAATCTTTTTATCTGTGATACGTATTCCTAATAACAACTTAATGTATTGTTCATTTTAAAATGGCTTCTAAATTTGTGTACTTTAATTTTTTTTGTGTTGGTATTATGTTAGTCAGAGCCATTATTACAATCGCGGTTTAAACTGTAGATCAATAATCTTCGGTTTAAACTTTATTTTAGACTAACAATCGATGTAAATAAAAAAAAAAATTCGACCTGGCCATATTTAATTCTTAAATCGCGATTATAATAATAGCGTTTAGCAATAAATGAGGTAGTAAATTACATACTACAAGCTGAGCCAAATTAATTTAACACTTTGTAAAAGTAATAAAAAAAGATTAGGGGGGGGGTGGGGTGAGAGTTGGCCCGTGATTGGCTCCACCACTCAATATTGTCACGAGCCCCCACTGGTTATAGTTAAATCGATTTGATATTTGATATAACTGAATATCAAGTGTTTTAGAGTTAAAAATTTATCTGATCTAAATACATTTTGTTCTTATCCCATATTTAAATATAAATATTTGATCTTAATATATTATATTTAATTTTACCAAAAATTTTTCTTAGAGTGTACGCATTATGTGGACTTTATTTATGTAGAGATACCTGGATAAATCCGATATAATACACCAAAATTCATTTTCTCAATGGCACTTAACAATGGGTCCAGCACAGGATATTGTCGCTGCAAATATTGGCGCTATAGAAGCTGACGTAACCGGAAATCCTAACCTCACCTGCCGCGGCTTTGAAAGTCCAATAAATGACCGTCTTGCGCAATCGTCCGTCCATCGTGCACGGGACGTCTCTTCTTCTTATTGTTTTATTGTCATAGTGGCGCCTGACGGTGTTCAGTTGTTTAAATAGGTGTGAAACGTCGTTAAAAATATTGCACGTCATAAAAGGTCGAATAAAAACAATTCGGGTTCGAGTATTTATACTTGCTCCGGCCTCCTCCGTCCCCGTTTGAAGGTGAAAGGAAGCGACAATTAAGGTACCGGAGAGTAAATACACGAGGTGGGATGTTTTTCGGACCCATATTAGGGATCGGCCGGCGCTAAGGGATAGAGAAGGGTCGAAACGTGACTGTGAATACGGAATGAGGTAAATTGCCAAGTGTAAACATGGACGCCGAATGCAATAAATTCGCTCTTGTTTGTAGCAATTGAATTGGAGGGTCATTAAACGTAATCCTTTACGATAATTTCGGAATTGATATTTACAATACATGTATTTTGATGTAAACCAGGTTATACTGGGTATTTCAATTGAAGCCAGTCACCTCAAATAATTCTTTACCTCCTGTAATTTAAAATACCATGGTCCACCAATTTCCATAATTTCTAGTATTAATATATTTATTTCCTTTGCAGAGATTTGAAGTTTGGACCAGATTAATTAACAAATCAGGCATGACAGATATGAAATATGAAAGACGATCAAGCTATGATGTTTGTGATGTTCACTTCAGTAATGAAATGAAGTTAATTGCAAGTAAGAATAGGACAAATCTTAGATGAGACACTGTACCTGATCTATTGCTTCCTCATTGTAAGTTTTCTTAGTTATAAACAGTTGCAAAGGTATATTATATTTAAATTTTCTTAAGGTAACATTGAAGAAGACTTTATGAGCAACAAATATCGACCCACTTGCAGTGCATTTGTAAATTCATTAAGGAAGTTAATAAAATTAAAACGATAGAGTTTCGACTTCATTAAAACAATATTATATATACAGGATGATTCTCAATATCTGCGACAAACTTTAAGAGCTGATTCCTGAGGTTATTTTGATCATGAAAGTTCATATGAGTATATGTCCAAAACGGTTTAGTTTTAAACTTATTGAATGTTTAATAATAAATTTTGAACTATTGTAACAGGATATAATATCACAGTTGGTTCTTCAAAAACTATTGTGTTGAGAGGGAATTGTTTATTTGTCATTTCAATATTTTGTCAGAGTATTCATTCAGTTTATTGCCAGTTTCTGTTTTCTAAAATGAATTACACGAATGCTGAGATGTGTGATATGCTTTTCGTTTACGGTCTTGCCAATGGAAATTCGCGTGTTGCTAGACGTCTTTATGAAGAACGATACCCGAACCGTATCAACTCGCATCATTCAATATTTGCCCGTCTTCACCAACGTCTTAGTGAAACGCGAAATTTTAAAAAACGGACGACTGATAACAGGCACCCATCTACAGTGAGAACTCCGCAAGTTGAAGAAATGGTACTAAATGTAATTGAGGAACATCCTACTACAAGCACCAGAAAAATTGCGTTTGCTTTAAACATTAGTCAGGCCACAGTTTGGAGAATATTGAAAGATCAACTGTTGTATCTATATCATATTCAACGGGTGCAGGCACTTTTGTCGGCAGATTTTCCGCAAAGAGTGGCTTTTTGTCAATGGATGCAACACAAAATCCTGACTATTTGGCTCAAATATTCTTCACCGACGAGACTCCTTTCTCTAGAAACGCGATTATTAATTTTCATAATAATCACATATGAGCCGAAGAAAATCCGCACGAATTAGTGAATGCCCGTCATCAACATCGATTCTCTGTCAATGTGTGGGCCGGAATTGTTGGAGATCACTTGATAAGTCCACATTTTTTACCGATGCGGTTAAATGGCGAGGTATACCGCAATTTTCTTGAAGAGGAGCTACCCCTACTGCTGGAAGAAGTTCCGTTGCAAATAAGATTACAAATGTATTTTATGCATGACGGTGCTCCAGCGCATTTTAGTTTAGTTGCTCGCGAGTATTTGGACAATACGTATCCAGATCGGTGGATAGGACGGGGAGGTCTACAACCGTGGCCTCCTCGGTCTCCAGACTTAAATTCTTTGGACTTTTTTCTCTGGGGTCACCTTAAATCATTAGTTTATACGACTCCCATTGAAAATGTCGACGAACTGAGAAATCGTATTATCGCAGCTTTTCAAAGTATTCGAAATACTCCTGGTATTTTAGAACGGACTCGCCAGTCAATATGACGAAGGATAGAAGCTTGTATTGCAGTTAGGGGTGGTCATTTTCAGCAGTTAGTATAAGTTAATTTTGTTTTACTAATTATTTTGTTAATTTATAATAAAAACATTAAATATGTTAACTTACTATTAAACATTGTACAACTTTAGAACTAAGCGATTTTGAACATATGTTCTTATGAACTTTTATGATCAAAGTAACCCCAGGAATCGGTGCTTAAAGTTTGTCGCATATATTGAGAATCACCCTGTACAAAAACTTTTGGTTTAATGCAATTCCTTTTAAATAAAAAGGTTATTTCTCTCAGTGTACTATCGTAATAATTGTTGAAAAGGAGTACGGCCCATTTATTAACCTCAAATACTCTATACTTAAAAGTATCTGCTAAATGTATGGATGTTTTAAAGTACATATTTTATACCTAAATATTGCATAAACAGTATAACTTTTACTAGAAAAACATTGTTCTTCAAAAATGTGATACTGTCATTCCATATATCAATTTGTATTTGATGTTAATGTAATTTCTAAATAAAAATTTTAATAAAACCTTTTTTCTCAGTGTATTACAGACTTTTATAATACCGTGTAATTTAGCTGTTTTGTAATAGTATATTAAAGTACGAGTTTCATAAGGCATGATTTTGTCGCACGAGTTCAAGTTTAGAAAACGAGCCGCAGGCGAGTTTTCTAATGAACGAATGCGACAAAAAGCCTTATGAAACGAGTCCTTTATACTATTTTTTCTATTTTGCATTATAAATTGATAATAAATACTTAATAAAAATCTCATTAAAAATGTTGAGTTTTATTTTTATATGAAGTTGGTCACATTGACATACGATTGACATTTGACGAATTCAAAATTCAAATTCGGCTATTTAAATTGTTTAAACAATATATTTCATAATATAGTCTCTGTAAACTGTAAAAATGAGTGATACTGAGACAAATTTATCTTGTACGCCACCACAACTGCGTGAAATTGCGGATAACGCCGTCATAAATTTATTACCGAAAAAATCAAAAGCAGTAAATGAAAATGCTACCATCAATTTGAACTATGGGCTGTACAGAATAATGTCAACACAATATCTGAAAACATTTTATTGCCATATTTTGAATTACAAGATAAAAATAAGAAATCTTCTACCTTATGGTCTATGTATTCCATGCTTCGTTCTTGCTTTTTCCATTTATAAAAATACAGACATATCAAATATATTAAATTACAAGCCTATTTAAAACGATTCTCTGAGGGATACGAGGCTAAGAAATCTAAAATTTTATGCATTGAAGATATTAATAAATTTATAGAAGAAGGTTCTGACGCATTGTATTTAGCAATAAAGGTACGATATTATTTGCAAAATGTAATTTTTATGTAATGGATTTAATTTTAGATCGTTTTAATAATGGGTTCACAGGTGCCTGTAGACGAGATGAATTAACAAATATGTCCATACATGATTTAGAATTTAAGAGTGATATTATTTTGGTGACAGTACCTAAAACAAAAAATAATATCGTAAGAGTTTTTGCAATTACGGATGAAAGATGGATTACTTTAATTAAAAAATATGTCGCCCTGCGACCAAAAAATATTAATCATTCAAGATTCTTCCTTACATATCGCAATGTTGTTGTATATCGTGCCCGATTGGAATTAATACGATTGGCAAAATGCCTAAATTAATAGCTGATTTTCTAAAATTGCCCAATTCAGAGCTTTATACTGGACATTGCTTCAGACGTTCTAGTGCTACACACTTAGCAGACGCAGGCAGTGATTTGCTGACTATAAAACGTCATGGTGGATGGAAGTCATCTGCGGTAGCTGAGGGTTACATCGAAACATCTATGAAAAGTAAAGTGGCTGTAGCGCACAACTTATCAGGGCCAAGTACATCTGGTCATTCTAGAGTTATATCATCGAATAATTCTCAATCACAAGAGTCTACCATTAAAGCCAATAACATAACTCAGCAAAACTTTGTTACGAAGAATTTGCCTGGCATAACAATACATGCTCAAGATACTTGTTCCGTCAGTGTAAATGTATACAGTAATTCCACGTTTCATAACAATAACAATGTAAACTAAATTTGTATAGAATTTTTGATTAAAGTATTTACAATTTACATGCATTAAACGTCAATTTTGCTTTCTGTCATAATGTATTCAATACAGCCAATCTATAGAAATGAAAAAAGGCGTATCACAATGAAGCACTTTTCGATACGCAAAAGCGTGTTACAATTGCGTTTTTATGAACGCAAAATAGAAAAAATATATTTTTACATTCGTCAGTATTTAAACGAGTTGAATTTTGGCAATATCATACGGACGCTGATGCAGCACAGATATCAATAAAACAGATTTAAGCATTTAAGACCCACATATTCCGTATATTTTGGATATCTTATTAGGTATAAAAAAGTGAAAACACTTTTTTATAAAAGAACTACCTATACAAAAATGTTGAGCGTTCGTACACATATCTACTGGGAATCTTTTTTACAGCTCTCATTGCGAACAGATGGTCACCATTACTAAGAGCATTTATATTTATTATGTATCTAATCTGTTGGCGAAATTGACAATTTATTATTCCTACTTTTCGGCAGATGTGTGCAAAGATGAATATAATTTCAACATCTCTGCAATATTTGTATGCGAAATCACCTCTAGGGACATTGTAGAAGTTGTTCTTCAGATAAACGTGCGATAATCGTCCGAAATTCTTGGTAGAAATTTGAATAAAACTTGATAAAGAAACCCCAGTAATACGTTTAGATAAGTGAAAATGGTATTTACTTCATTTTACTTAAATGTTAGGAACCGACCACTCCGCCTTATATGAGATATTATTAATTTGGGACAATTGTTTCGGGAACAGCCATTATCAACCGAAGACTACATATTACCTAAACATGCACCGCTGTTTCCCTCTCAAAAAAGGAAACATATTTCATTACGCTTTTTTAATGATATGTAGTTCATTTGTATTATAAACTACGTGCCAAAAAAGTTGCAACATCTTGAAGGAGCTGAGTCAGAAAACTTAAATTTTGGCAAGTTTCAAGTAATAAATCATAACCACTAGTTTTCAATAGTAAATCACTACAATTGGAAAAAAGATACCAGCAATCAGCAAAAATTAATCAATAAAATGTCACATCCCCAAGATTGTTTAAATGCACAGTTTAACTCTGCGAGATGCTCTGAATGAGATGATCAGTGGCATTTTACGAAATCTCATCCCAAGCTTGCTGCTGCCAAGATGGCAATGAAGTTCCTGCGAGGTGTTTGCTGCTTGTGGTAAACATCTTATGTAGCGACTCAACATATCCCACACATGTCGATCGGGTTTAAATCCGAAGAGCGAGTGGTCAGAGAAGATGCAGTAGGTGTTTGGTGAAATTTTGGAGGCGAATACTTTTCATTCTGCATTTGTGTTCCGTAAAACGTGTAAAATGTGGATTTCGTCTAATACATATTATAAATGTTTAATTGTAAATTCGGCACATACCAATTTATTATATTAACGTAAATGATAAAAGAAATTTGGAAGATGAAAACTGAACGACCGAAACGTAATAAAACTAACAAAAAAAATAGTTTGATTAAATAAAAAGACTGTTCTTATAAATACCTAATTAGCATTTCTAGTATTTAAGGTAATCATTTTATATTACATTTGATAGCCCTCATCCGGTTTAACCACTTTCTCCGGGTTCTCCGAATTACCGAGGGACTGACGTTCACAGCGTAATTTCCCGTGACGTATGTTTACAGCCCTTAGTTTGTTTGTTAGCCCTCGTTTCGGAAGAGTTTCTAGCCGTTGAAAAGGCAGAAACTGCCCGAAGGAAGGGCAGTTGCAGATATGTAGTCACAGTCAGAATAGTTACATCCACGCAGCTCAATTCAACTATCACAACGAGCATCAGCTTCCGTGTAAAACCAATGTACTTTACTTATTTTCATTTGTTTAATTTAATCAAATATAGTAGTAAGTAAGAACCACGACGTGTTTTTATTTACATCGAAAAGGTGCAAAACGCTAGCGCACATAATCACAAAACAAAGACCAAAAATATAAAAATAAAATTGATAGAGGTCTTTTTAAGTGCAGTAACATTTTTGGAATCTCTATTATGCCCTGTAAGACGTTCTGACAAATATGTTTCGTTTGTCCTATACATCAGTGGTGGACATAAAAATAACTACAAAGCAAATTGTTTTAGTGTTTAACGCATAGTACTGTTGCTAATAATTGAAATCATGCGACATCTTTTGGTAACTGTCCCACAAACAGATTGGTATATAGTGAAAGTAATGTAAATATCACTGGAAAATAATCCCATAAAAATAGGTACACTTGTAAAAAAAAGTGCGTTTTAAGTGATCTTTTTTATCAAATATTTCAAGTAAGTCCTCATTATCGTGTACACGTATTCGCTTAATTAGCTGTTAAATCTGGATAAAATAGGCAACAACAAGCATCGTTCTGAGAGCGAGAGGAAAGTCATTGAAAATATGCGTGCACAGGTGAAAATTTAGTTGAGAGATTATTTTCTTTCTAAATTTTCCAGAACTAAATTTGCAATTACACTGGATATGGTGAGTCCATAGCACATTCAAAGATTTGTTTGTAAAAAGTGTTTTTTTTTATACCGAAAATATGTTGTGGCTAATGTTAATTCTAGAGGTTTGATAAATTCTTGTTGGGGTACTAGGGATTTTTTTCCATATATACATATGGTTTCGTATGTGTCTAACTCTTTCGATGATTGTACATTTTTCAGTAATTCAAAGATTTAATGTTCGGTATCGTTCAAGTCTGCCATGGCGATAACTTGCTAGACGTTCCTTAAGCCTAGTGTCGATCGCACGCTCTCTTGTCCAATGTAAAATTTATCATATTCACTACAGTTGATTTTGTAAATGCTTAATCATCATGCTTGAGATGAAGTTTATCTTTCGCGTTGCCTAAACCGGTAGAGAAGTAATTTTTTATAACAGAATACAGTTCATAAATTTCTTAATTGTTTCTAAATTATTTTACGTCTTTAATTTATTGAATATGGACGAAAGATTATCATATTACAAGGTACACTTCTCACAGGAAAAATCGGGACACCAGCATCGTGAATTTTAAAATTTCTTGGATGTAAATGCAGCTTTCAGAGGGATAATATGCATTTATCAAAGCCATAAATCACTTTTTTGTGTGTGATTATTGCGATCAAAGGTAAAGACTAAAAATTTAAACGGAAATATAAAAATATATAGAGAAAAAGGTTTATATATTAAATAAACACATTGGAATTTTGGTGACGGCGTTTCCTTAGAAATACCGAATACGGAAATATTAATGCAAAAAAATACATAACAACTAAAAGGCCTCTTGAGTAGACGGCACCATTTAGAAATACACATATTTGTATTTAACTTGTTTGATGTTATGTAGAGATAATTCTCTTTTTAAGAAAACATATGGCGATGGGACTTTAAAATTATATTACCTATTACTATGATATTAATTACATAGTTTGATTTATGCCCGCAAGTAATACTTTAGCAATAGACAATATGTCAATCAGCCTCCTGAGTTTTTGAACAATGTGTTTTTTACATTGATTAATTACACTATTATTGATGTATTCATTATTGTTGTTGTTTAGTATTCTTAAATATTGTATTACTACAAAATATTTTTCTATATATTAAAAAATTACCAAAAACAGTTTAAGATTATTTACAAAATTTTTAAAGCAATTAATTTCGCAAAGAAATTATTTATTTTATTAACCCTCCGTTTATTGTATTTTCAAGAAATACATATATCTGAGCTATCGCCTGTGTAATCCAATGTCGTTCTATTTTATTGAAATATAGCTAACACTTTTGGTCTGTAACACAGCTTCAAGCAGTAGCAACGAAAAAGTATTAAATGTATCAAATTCAAAAATAAATATTTTGGCACTAACTGAGATTGACGAACAATACGCTTTCTTACAATGTCTGTTACTTATTATAAATCCAATAATATTTTAAATAATTGTTAATAAACCTGTGCCACATAAAAACAGTTTGTAAAGAGACCCAGTGTTGGCCATATTTCAAGAAAATAGATCAACGACGTCAGATTACACAGGCGATAGCTAAGATATATTTCCTGACAATACAATAAACAGAGGGTTCATAAAATAAATAATTTCTTTGCGAACTTAATTGCTTTATTTAAGAATTTTATAAATAATTTTAAGTCTGGTTTTGGTAATTTTTTATAGATAGAGGAAAACTTTATAGTAATACCATATTTAAGAATATTAAACAACAATAGTAATTAATACACCAATAATAGTGTACTCAATAAATCTGTGAAAATCACATTATCCCAAAACTGAGGAGGCTGACTGACATATTGTCTATTGCTAAAGTTATACTCGCGAGCATAAATCGAAGTAAGTAACTAATATCAAAGCAGCACTAACACGTAACATAATATTAAATAATAAAATCCTATCACCACATGTTTTCTTACAAAAGAATTATCTCTACATAACATCAAACAAGTTAAATACAGATATATTTTTAAATGAAGCCGTCTAATCAAGAGTTTTTTTGTTGTTATATATTTTTTTTATTGGTATTTCTAAAGGAAACGCCGCCACCGAAACTCCGATTTGTTTATTCTATACATAAACCTTTTTCTCTCTATATATTTATTTTTCTGTTTAAATTTGTAGTCGTTACCTTTGATCCCAGTAATATACGTAATGAAGTGATTTATTTATATATATATTTATGGCTAAATTCTGAATTGCTGGTGTCCCGATTTTTCCTGTGAGAAGTGTACTTATTCATTTTGCAATTAAAATACGGAATTGATGGATTGAATGACAGATGTAGGCTCTCAATAATTAATGAAAGCACTGTATATCATACTGTGCGGTGGATTCGACAATGGTGAATCGAACAAGGGAACAATGACGACAATCACGACACAACAACAGCGTTCTGCGCGACCAAAAAGAAAAAACGAAACAAGAAGACGAAGACGCAACTATACGAAGATAAAAAAAAAACGCCGAAGAGAAGAGAGGGCCGAAACAAACGAAAAACGAACAAGGTAAAAAAAGAAGCAACAACAATAATAATCCATCCACATGGTGTATGCTTCGTCCGTAACGTACTATACAACACGGACAGTACAATAGCTCTCACCGCGTTTTGGGCGCGCATCAAAGAGTCCTTGTGTGAATTATTTCCCATCAACAATCGGATCAAGAACGCTGCTTTAATACGACGGTCGCAGCGGTCGGCCAATCGGACGCCGAGGCGTGTTCATCGCCAGCACGGCCTACCTCGACGAATTCCCTCTATACGTAACACGGTGGACGCATCGGCACGAAGAAGCGACTTCAACGCTTACTAGATAATGACGACGTCGATGTTGTTTGGTGAATAGGTCGGGAATACAATACTGTAATTATCGAAATTTCGGGTAAATTTCGTTTGTGTTAGGTATATAAAGGAAAAAGAAAACAATTGAACTCACACAGACATTTCGTCCACACATGTTGAGAAAAAGAAAATAATTAAAGCAACAAAACATATTAGCTTTGTTTTCTTTTTGTCTCTTTGCGTTGGTACACAAAACGCGCGGACATCCGCCGAAGAGATTTTGTGTTATATTTGTGTTGCAGTAGGAAGCAATACGCAGATTGTTCTATTTGATTCGAGCATGTTGCTTTATGGCGCAAGTAGCTGTCTGCTTTGAAAATGTTAAATCATGAGTGGTATCTTTTTGTTGAACGTAAACTATTTGTGTGTTTTTTAAACTCATCATTTTTGCGTTGTGATGCAAAATTTTGTTTCATAAAGCATTAGGCAGATTGCGTCATAAATTTTTGCTTGTTGCAATGCAACACAAAGGGACAAAAAGAACACAAGCTATTTTGTCGTAGATATTTATTTAATGCGCAATATAGCAATACAGAAGCCTACACTGATTAGAGAAATATCCTTTTCATTTAAAAGAAATTGCACGCTGTTGGAAATTTTAACACTTTTTTGACTAATTTAATAGTCAGGAGAGGTCCACACTGTTTTCGTGTTATCTTGTCGAGAACTATAGAAGTTTAAAATTTGACGAACAAAGATAGTCAAGTTATTGTCTATTGCTAAGGGGTTATTTTGACCCAAACTAACACGTGGAATTATAAAATACTTCTATCATTTTATTTGATCTAGACTAGACACAAATTTACTAGCTGTTTAACTAAATGAATGCAGATCTATTGGATGATTTAACCCGTTTTCTAAACACAACGTCTTTTTAATATGCAACTCCTATTTCTTAGTGCTATAATATTCTCTCTTTAAGACGTTTTCTCAATTATAAATATACAGAACCACTCATTCAAAATTTTTTGTTTCAACTAAACGTACTAATTTTAAAAGATTTTTTGAAGACCATTATAAAATTAAGTGAATGTTTATTTGCTATTTGATTCAAATCTGAACTAATTACGTAAATAGTTGTTCCCAATACATCTTTAAGATTGTTGAAATTTTTTAATGCCCACTGGAATTAACGTTTAATAACACAAGGTTACACTTTGCAGGTCAGTCACATTTGGTGGTTTGTTTGGATATGTTAATACGCAGAAACAAACTCGAAAACAGATACACGTGCAATGCAGGTGGTGCGTATAATGCAATACTGTATTAGATTAGGTGGGGTTTCTATATTTCTATCCGAGAGAAAAATTCTGATTGGTTGATGCTTCTGAATGTCTAGAGAAAATAGTAAATCCTCATATCTGAACAAAGAATTCACACCAAATTCTAGTAATTTCTATTCTACTAAACACATCTAGTCAATTCGTCTGGCAAAGTTTGTAAAAATCAACACTAAAATATTTGACTAGCGCAAAATTAACGCCAACACCGTAATATTTTCAACAGTGTAGCCAAAACGTCACAATTAATTAAAAAGAAAGAAATAGCAAGTATAAAAATTAAATACGATAATTATCTATCGCGATAACCACGATAGGTTTTATAATAAGAGCGTGTTGCCATCATGATAGAAACTCAAATCAATATTGCAAAAATAAATAATAATAATAAGACAGAAATATAAAGAAAAACATTATACATATTTATTAAACAAACTATATTTATCAAACAACTTCTAGCTACACACACGTAGTAATGCAAATAACTAATAAAACAGATACATTTGTTCAATTTATTGTTTCCCTAAAACCGCAACTTATAATTGTGCTTACGAATAACTTAAATAAGTGATTTCAGAAAAGATCACTCTTTTTGAGAGCTATTTTCATTCCTTAAAATATCCGCACAGCTTCAATAGATACTTATAACATTTTTTTTTGGAACAACTTTTATAAAAATACAATAAACAACCACGCTACTTCAATAACATCAGCAGTGATCACAAAGCTCCTAGCACTTAATCGTCAATTTTCCTCAAACACGACCTTCTGCATCAATTACATCAGCTTCAAAAGCTGCTATCACAGCACGTGCTGATGTTCCTACACCCGTATAACCGGCGAGGAGGCACCTCTCAATTAATAATCGACCGAATAATAGCGGCAAACAAGTAATTTTCATTAATAACGGCACGAATACACAGGTACAATATCTTAACGCGTTTCACCTTTCAGTATCTTTCTAAATAGCCACTTCGTTCGCGGTGACTATCTATAAATATGCATAGTACATACACATCAGGCATAAATAAAATCTATTCTGCGATTAACAGTTATATTATGCCCATACCTTTTCTGACTTTTCGATTTTAAAAATCATCATTCATCCTGGAGTGCGGAAAATAAATCTTTCGCCGTTCTCTCGAAGCAATTGCTCGCTTAGATTTACACGAATGCGAAGGAGAAAAAAAAATGAATGAATGACTTTTAGACGACGGTAAATCCATTTAACCGTCTTGATCTGCCTGTAATTCTAATAATTATTGCCGATGAATACAAAACGGAATGGTGTCACGGTTTCCAATAAGTGTGTGTTTTAATTGCCGGTTATAGATGACTTATCAATAAATCGTGATTGAGTTATTCCTATTCTAAAGGTATATTATGCACATGTTAGTGTTTTATAATGAATTGCGCCCATGCGTGAATAATTTAACGATATGCTTGATTGGATTTTTAATTTCTAAATAATAAAATCGCTGTTGTTGTTTATTAGTTATAATAATTCTTATACTGACGCAGTGAGTAATGTTTTTATTATTTATTAACCTCAGGATTGTTGCAGAGGAAGAATGAACGTATCAAGATTCAAGTTAGGCAATGTAGAAGTGAAAAGTTATAATATAACAGAGAGAAGTAGATGATCACTTCGTTAAAAACTTCTGACAATAATGAAATCACGAAAGTTTCACTTTTAATTGTAAATCTTTCTAAAAACATGAAGAAAAGATGCTTGCATAAATAATGCTAGTTTTCACTTTGTATGTTAGAGAATTCTTAGTTTCTATATTATATATTTGTTGCAGATTAATGATCATGAAACGGATCCAGACATTACACTGGTTAACAAAATTTCAGATTTATTTTGTCCAACGAGGTAAAGTGGGTGAACTTGGTAGTACTTTTTATTCTTATTTCGTATTTCTGTTTTCAGAATTTTCAGGTTTTTTTTTTGGGAAAAAGTCCAAGTGGGGGCCATGACTAATGGTTATATACACGGACGATCAACCACTCGAGTCATGTTTCAACTTTTAACAGAAATTATTGAAGGTGTTAAAGTCAGGAAACCACGCTGTACAATGCTGGACCTGTCAAGGCTTTGATTCTGTGGATCATCAGCTACTTTTTGACAAATTGAAGGGCCTGGATTTTCGGGGTGTTGCTCAGATTTGATTAAATCCTTCGTGAGCGATAGGCAACAGTGGTGCGCATATAATGAAGACGGTAAGGAAAGATCAGATTGGCACAACGTGTCTTTTGGGTACCGCATGATCTGCTGGGACCGTTGCTTTTTACTTACGTGAATGATTTACCAGGCATTATTGATGGACATGCGGATGACATTTCCTTTGTAACACATGCCGCCCGGAGTGGCGGGTGTAAAAGAATGTTGGAGGAACCTGGAAAAAAATGAAAAATGGTGTGAAAATTACAACTTAAAATTAAACTTTAGTTAAACAAAACGCAATAATTCATAACCATATGGAACCATGGAAAGAACATCGGGGACGCACACTCATCTCTGAAAGGTAGTGCGCTTCTTGGAGGCAGATTGACTCTAAACTATCTTGGTGAACTCCCCTGGAACACCTTGCTTGGTATTGCTAGGCCTGTTAGATTAAGAGTGTTATAAAAGAGTGTTAGCACTGCGGCAGCAGTTTACTACGATAACGTGTATTTTAGGCTGAAATACGGTGTTGTGTTTTGGGGGAATTCTTGCGACATTAACAGGATTTTTGTTCCTCAAAAGGCGTGCATACGTTCTATTTTCAACTTGGACCTAGACAACGGCTCTAATATTTTTTAATCTAATAATATATAACTCTACATATATTTTGTCCTTAGATGTGCACTTTTTGTTAGACAGCTTACGGGATTTTTCAATCATATGAATTGTCTCATCAGATAATACGAGAGGTACTACCATAGCACTTTTGCCGCCATCCACAACTTACAAAATCCAGAAAAATGTAATACATCAGTGCATTAAATATAAAATCACTTTCCATCCTGCAGTTTAAAAAGGTGTTGAAAACTACTTTACTGTTCTGTGTTTTTTGGCAAAATGGAATAAACCGTATTATTATTATTATTAAGAAAGTGTATTTTCTTCTTAGGCGAGCATATTTCCCATCCCACAAAGATTCTGTTCTTGATTTCTTTGATTCATCTTGCCATAGTAGACAAGTTATGACTTAAAGAAGGTTCATATACTTCGTACGTATACTCTTGTATTCTACAATGATTTTCCTTCACCTATTCCTCTCTTGTAAAGTGTCATTTTCTTCGTATGACTGCCTCAAAACTCTGTACTGAAGCGCATCATACACTCATATGTTTTTATATTTCGACCATCACAAATTTCATGTAAAATCTTACATGTGACTGGTACATTTTTCTTTTTCCTATAAATTCCACTTATAATCCATTTATCTTATATCTGCCAAAATGTCATTGTTAGAACAAACCCAAAGAATGAATTTCCTAGCCAAAAATCTACATAAAATAAAATCTACATGATTGGTTTTTCTATATGACTTTAATAGAGCTGATAGAGTTGACAGGTTACAATTTCATCAATATCCAACTGTTAAAACTCAAAATCGCTGTTAAGAATTTAATCTGCGACTGTCATTGACTAATTTTTGACATTTGACAATTACATGTAAAAGCAAATTTTAATAATTAAAGATCTGTTTACTGCATTATGAATATAATCAGAATAGGTGAACCGCCGGTAAAAATAACTTCAGTAAAAGGTGTTGCTAACTCCAAGGAAGCAGAAGCAGCCAAAAGTAAGAATCGCATCGAAGTTTTAGCAAATGTGTTATCTTCTTGACATTCGTGGGACTTATGAGGACGATCCCTACATCATGCGAACCTTGTCGAAAGGGTAATGGACTACGAGCTTTCTGCATGTATCAGTGCGAGTTTTTCTTTTATATATGATTCATATTTATATTTAAATAAAACGTTATAGTGGTAATGTGTCTGTTTACATGTTTGTACAAACGTGTATTATGTTGTAATAATTGTTTGATAATATAGGTATGCAGTATAGATACTATATACCTACTGAAAAAGTTTGATAATAACAGAAATGTAATGCATATACTTTTCTTTAGGTAGGACAATATTATATCAAATGAGTCTGATAAATACCACACCAAAAGTATTATCAAGTTATAGCAGTTACCCAAGCTACAAGGTACAAAATTTTATCTAATGTTTGTTCAATATCTTTGCTGATTAATACTTACAAAAATTTAAACAGAAAATTAATAAATTATCTATGTATTTGTATTGTGCAACTACGTTTAAGCATTTATTTTGTTTATATTTCACATATCAGAACCGTATCCTATATTTATCTCTTTGTCCTGCACTGAGATAAAAATGGATTACATCAACGCGAATTGGAATAAAACACAATTTTATCCAGGGCATCGTTTCTCAAAAAAAATAATTTTGCCAAGTGCTTTCGGACGTTAAACAGTGTTTTACACGATCCTTATTTCTCCGTATGAAGTCCATGCCTATTTTTTCGCATTGAACTTTACGCAGTATGATTATTAGGTAACATTTTCCAAACATTTTTACAAGGAGTCCTTACTGCTAGCTCTAAATCATTCATGATATGTTCGAAATTTTCATTTTCGAACAGCTTCCTAACTTGTGGACCAACAAATATTCCTCTGCGAACTTCAGACAGTTGCCTTCTTTTTCTAGTATTTTCACAAACTGTTTAATCAAACCTAATTTAATGTGTAAAGGGATAGAATCACAAAATTAGAATCCAATACTAAAGGCTCAAATCTTATCTTATTAAAATCCGTTGGTTGCCATTTTCCTCTGGTTTGCCATTGTTTTATTTAGTAATGTTGCTAAATTGTTCGGCTATCTCACAGACACAAAAAAAGAACAATATCTGGTAAACCCTCCTTGCAGAGCAAGTAATAAGCAAAATAACCTTAAGGTCACCACAGATTTGCCAAAGAATGGTTTGAATATTAAATGAGATTTTAATATAGTGACGCACTGTCATAATTAGAGACCGATTATATGCCAAAGAAATGCTATATTATGCCACATATACCTATGTATCGATTTTTGAGAACATATGCAAACCTGGGCATATATGCAAAAAAAATTGGCAATATGCAAAATTTACATAAAATAAATAAGATCGAAATTTAACGTTTACTTGTATTGCACAAATTTTTCAACACATATTTCCTAAAACAATTTATAATTAAATGTTTTCAAATTGTCTAAAAGAAAGTTTTGTCTTTCTAACAGAATGACATATGATTTTGAAATTAGAAAAGTTTCTTTCAACGTCCACAGTGAATTGCGCTGCATTTTTAACGTTGCAACTTCTAAACTAAAACTAAGTCGAAATGTTTTACTGTTTCACCTTCCAAATTTCTTAACTTCTCAATTTCAAATACCTCGCATTTTTATTTACACTTTTTAAATTTATCGCAGTATAGAATTACGTATTGTATTTAACCTTCTTCCATAGCATATCAAATTTGTCTACTATTTCGACTGATTCGAGGAGCACATTTTCTTGCAGTTTCTAGTTTACGAATGGAACTTGAAACAAAGCTATAATTTACTTTTAAATTTGCGCGGCTTTTATCATGTATGCTGGCAGCGTCGGACAACATAGTAATTTTTTTTCCAAGATGTACTTCCAGGTAAAAGAAATTTGTTAAACCTTCTGAACGAATTGGCAATTGTCACATTATTTGTTTTTGAATTTTTTACAATAAATTTCACTATGGTTTACCTACATTATCTTCATGAAGATTTCATTTAACAAATGGCAATATAACCGCCACCCTTATCCGACTTTCATTCACATATATAAATAAATTTTTCCCTATCAATTTTAATTTTCTGTATGTTTGCGTAACAAGATTGACAAATTTTTTCGTTAGGTACTTCGTCAGTTTATTATGTTTGCAATATTTTTGCAGAATATTTCAAATTACCATTGTTTAATCTTGCTAATGGATGTTAGACGAATTAAGCGTTACACAATCCGTATTATATTCTTCTTGTTCTGAGTTTCTAAGTTATGCTACACATGACGTATAGATTGCTGCACACATACGGATCCCTTTAGTTTTTCACATTTCCAATATGATGGAGTTTTGCTGTGATCAATCAGTTTTTCTCTCAAAACACCTTACAGCAATAATTTTCATTATATCCAAAAGTTAAAGAATTAAATACAATTTAAAGCTTTTAGTAAAATTAAACTTACATTTACTGCAGGCTCGACAAAATATTTTGTTCGCCATCCTACCAGTTCAGATATGCTAATCCATAAAGAAATTTTTTTCGCATACTCATGTATGTACGACAGTATTTAAAAACTAAACAATTACATGCTGTTTCGCTCAAAGTATTCAATTGAATGAATAGTATTTGGGCATTTACTAATAATTAAAACTATTTACAATCCTTCTGTTTGCTAGGCAATCAAGCACGCGCAGTCTTGCGAAACAAAGCTATTAGAGAAAACCAATGCTAAAAAGATTACCTCGTCTGAAGAATTCGTTTTGTCATCCTTACATAAGAATTATTAGGAATTGCTTTACTAATAAACAAATATGCCAATATATGCCGATCACTAATTTGCGCTAATTAACTTTAATTAGAAATGTAAACGCTGACATATAGACTATCATAAAGATATGCAAAAAATAAAATATATGCACTTTCATATAATCCGATCTCTAGTCAAGTTTCTTTTGTGAATGTAGAATGAGTCAAAGGAAGTGATGGTTTCGAGTTACCATCAGAAAGTAAATTGGTTTTGAGACTTATTTTCGACGAGTCGATAAACAATCGCCATTCTGCAGGATTAACTCACTTCGTACAAAAGTTAATCAATGGAAATGAAAAGTTTAGGCCTAAGATATTTTATATCTTAATTGTACAAATTTAACACAATTTTACGATATAGAAATCTCATAATCCTACAATGCTTTATAAAAACTTTTTTTTCCCCCATCGTTTACTGTTTATGGAGCAGTTCACTCCCACTGAAACACACTGTGCGTTTACCTAAACCGCTGTAGAATTCGGCAAGTGCTTAGTAAGAGGTAATAATACGACAGGTCCCCTCGATCCTGTAGAAACGATAATATCGCGACCCGTACCCCCACCTTCCCCTCGCACGCCATAAAAATAAATTAAGTTATTGACAAGTTCCTTAACTCGTACCGATGGTTCCTCTGACGCACTCACTCAAGTCCCATGAGCCAGCGGACGAACGACATTAGCGATATACGTAATTAAGCGAGACCCACGGCCTTATCTGGTACCTCGAGGCCCCTCGGCCGAAGGAACCGTTTGTTTGGTAATTGATAAGAACCCACCCAAGTTGAAACAATCGACGACAACGCAAACCGGGTTTCTTTCCAAATTAAGAGACCCCTCTGGGGACCGGAGTGTTCTCTCACCTGACGCATATAATATGCGACCCGCTCCGAGAAAGAGAGACATTATCTATACCGGGTGTAAATATAGACTTATTAAGTGTATTAGTTTTAGTGGGCGAGTGCCGTGGTTATACGGGAAAAAGAATAGTTATTATGGTAGTTTGACAGGAAACAACACGACTCATCCGTGTCATCGCATCATCGGAGAATCGACGTTTACTTAGTTTTTACTTACACAATCAACTTCCTCCGATGTGATTTATATGCTGGAAAGAGCCAATGAACGATGCGTCATGTTTGGAATATTTTGGTGAACTTGTTAAATAAAGGTTATGATAATTCAAATATCCCGCCAATAGTTTCAATATCAAATCTTCTCGGCGTTTGCACGTCTGTGATTAACATTTTTAATTTAATAATATAGATTAAATTTAATTACGAATTAAATATGAAATTGAATTGCACCGAAACAAATTTAATTAATATTAGTTAATTAAAAATTTTGCGACAGAATACTAGGGTTGTAGTGCGTTAAGTTTAGTTTTTAGTCAGAAATTTGTTGTATATTGAAACACGTTCCATCATGATGAAATTGTTGTCGCTATGCGAATGCGCGATTTTAAGGCGCATTTGAAAATATTGGAATTTAAGCTGAAGAAAATTCTACAGAATTAGATATTGAAATAAAAAAAGCTGAGTTAGCTTTTAAAATGGAAATTAATATAGTGAATGCAGGTTTTTTTTTCATATGGAATTTCTTTTATTTGTTTCTTCTGCAAATGCTCTAATTTTTGATATTTATTTGACGTCTGCTGTTACTTGTTAGAATTTATTTTATTTATTGCCATCATTTCCTTATATATTTGTTCCTTTTTTTAACGAATAAATGGTTTTACATATACAATATTTCTTTTAACAAAATTCAAAGTGATAATTGATTTAGAGTAAATTAAATATATTTCGTTATACAAAGCCAAAGAAAACAAATACCAAAAAAAATGTTCTAAAGTTAATTTCTACCAATGAATTACAAATTGTTGAAATAAGCATTAATTAGTAATGCCTGTGTCGCAGTAATCCTTAAATACATTTATTGTTTAGTTTTATGTTTCGGGAATTAATTTTTGATTTACCTTGGACTTTCTAAAACCCTGCCAAATATACACTTCTTGCACGCCGCTATCCTTGTCCCTAATCTTCAAAGTTGAACACTTTTAATAGCCAGCTATTTCAATTTACAGTCACAGATATTTTATTATAATCAAACCGCATAACATAACCTATAATCGTCTATTAAACGACATTGAAACAAAACTACGTTGCGCGCTGCTACTTTAATTATGAGTTAATTCGTTATCTTGGGTACTGATTAAAGATAATCACGAATTAAGGATTTAATTATTAATTAAGCAATCGGTGCAAGAGAATTTAAACTTTAATTATGATTAAGTTTTCTTTCACATAAACTACATTCTCATGAATTAATCACTCAGCAACAAAAGATATTTACTTATTAGTTCCCCTGGTTTATTCTAACATTCATTTCTATTGCATTAAAACATTAATTGACTATCTTTCAGTAAGTACCATCATCTTAAGAACAATAATCTTGTGTTGAGACGCAAACGAACAATACATTGCCTTCTCTTGATATCTTGTATTGTGAATACTGTTAGAGAAATAATACAAATTTTGCGAGTCAATAAAGCAATTAATTTAATAAACAAGAGTTTCTTCTCTTGCTTCTCTAGGGTCTTGGATTCGTGTTTATTTGTGAGTCAATCAAAAATTATAATTTATATAAAACAAAAAATTTATTACGACACATAAAATACATAACAAAAAAAAAATCTAAATTCAAATAAACCTGATTAGTAACAAAGTTAAACTTATTCCTAACTTAACACTAATAAAATAATTAATTTTAGTTAACCTCTATTTAAAATTTGAATATACCGCGCAAAGTACGTAAGATTTAGGTTTGTGAACGTTAAAAAAATGTGATAAATGGTGTAAAATTATAGGTAAAACGACAATAAATACACAAATACGAGAAAACAGGTAACGAATAAACATATAACGATAATTAAACGCAATATAGTTCTTTATGCGCCTTCAAGGGAACTAATCTTGAAATTGTCCGTTAAACGGTCGATACAAGGTATATATACGGGTTTATGACCTTTTGAAGTATACTATTTATGCATACACCTGCATCAGTTAAGAAAATCACTGGTAAAGCAAGTTTGGATGTATTTATTCTATAACTAAATATTCATTCAATATGCACTGGCACTTTTTTTTCTACATTTGTTATGTGGATATTTGAGTATGGATTCGAACTAGATATGCTATGAAACATCCTCAAATTACCTCAATGATTTGTGGCTGGCAAAACTGAAAACCTTTGTGTTTTTAAGAGCCAAGAAAGAAGAGGTAGAAGAGACTTATTGATTTCTTTATAAAAACAAAATTCTTTTGGTTCGTTTATTATCTCTTTATTAGAATTTTATGAAAGCATCCTCATAAAGAAGTTCTTTTTTTGTTTGTTTTGTCTTGTTTCATTAAAAATTTAGACACGTTTGGAACTAGTTCTATGACTAGTCACCTTCGCTTTAACATCAGAAAAACTTTAAGCGCGTCTATCGTAAAATGGCAATTTTGAACTTAACATAAGCCTCTGAGGTACAGATATTTATGTCTACTGTTTCGAATAAAGTTAGTTAATAAAAATACAGTAACCTGCGATTAATGTGCGGTTTTTATCTAATTGTGCGTATGATTAAATCTCTATATGTCACCCGGTAACAAGTGTAGGCACCAAATTGCTTCTAAAGTATGAGTCATCAACTAACTCCGGCCAAAAATAAGTAATTAACTTTTTCAAAAACAGTGTATTCTGATAACAAATACCACCAGGTTTAATTAAAGGTTAGAAGTTTAAACAATGTATTGTAAAATACCACTTATGTCATATTTAATTATATAGACATTCTTCATAATTTATACGAGTATGAATGGACAATAATGAGTGAATGTTTATATCATTACGCTCTACAACAAAATATAATATAAATTAAAAATTGGAACATGTTTTTTAACATTACTTTTTACATGCTGTGTTCAATCAAATTACATTGTTTATGCAAACATTATGCTCTTCTTCTTCGTTTTTCGACTTATTATTGCTGGTTTGTAATATTCTATTTCATTCTGTTGCTTCTTTAATTGATCATATTTTCAGGGTTCGATAAATTTCATTTTTTAGATGACTAATAAAAAAAGTCAGCGGTGTAATATCGGGAGACTAGATGGTCCACTTCAAGCCAATAATTCCTGTTATAAAAAATTCTGCAAATACTTCTTGTTTCGTTTTCTGTATGAGTAGTAGCTTGTCATTTGAAAATGCTAGCTGTATTCATCATAAATAATTGTTCACAAATTCTGTAATAAGTCATATTTGGCTGCTGTTTTGTTACCTCAAGAATTCGGTCTATTAACGTTTCCTGGACATTGGGCACCTATCCTATTTTTGCAGGATCAATTCCGTTTCCCGAATAACATCAAGATTTTTTGTGGGACCAAATCTAATATTTTGAGATTTACATCACCTTTAAATTAACAGGCCTCGTCAGGGAAAAAGTAAGATTTAAACTCGTCTTCTTAAATTGCATTAAACCAATGGCAATATCCCTACGTTTTTGAAAATAGTGGCAGTAACTGCTGCATGATAGAAATTTTTATAGATGATAATGAAGCTTCCGTTTTAGTTTTCTGAGCTGATCCATAAGATGAACTACAAAATTTCACATTACTTTTATACACGTTTAGGATGTGTATTTTACCAGTTTGTTGTGCAGGTTGCCGTAATGGCTTCCAGGGCTGTGATCAAACGACACGTACGTCTTCATCACATTCGATTGAACTGAGAGCACTGGTGATTTCCCTTCAAACACTTCTTCTCTGAGCGATGGAACCCCGATGATGAGTCGAGGAGAGTTTATTATCAATGCACTCGACAAATTGATTATAAATTTTAGACAAAGTACAGCTGAATCTTCCTCCCATTACCTCCTCGTTCGCCATTTCGAAGTAAGCTTCAAATAAATTTATTTGGTCTAGTGTAAATGGCTTTTTCCAACAAAAAAAACAGTTAGCTTTCAATGCGAAATGAAGGCGTAGTCTGAGAAGATGTATTGAAATAACAAACAATATACGGATGACTAATAAGCAAAATTCAAATACGAACGTCGGCTTGTAGCAATATGTAATTTTGACGCAAATTTGAGAAACGTTGTATACTAATTTAATACAATGATTGGCTGAAAAATTGATTTGCGATCACAGATATAGTGTTAGGACAGGATAAATCATTCTCGATCTCAGTGGATTTGATCGATTGACAGCACTTTATTATAACATTATAGTAAGCATAAAGATGAAAATAAAGATGCCTAATTGAGCAAAATTGTATTTTATATAATATAACTTCAACGTATTACAGTTATAGTCTTGCTCAATTACTGGTGTTTATTTTCAAATTTATATGCATATTTTAAGAGATTTTGAAATGTAGTTTTTACTGTTTAGTAATTTTTAGTTCGAGTGGACTACGCTAGGTGAAGCCTGTCCTAATATACTGACCAGCAAACTTTATACTATATTGCCTCTTTGTCTGTATAACGTAGTTTTTTATCTAGTCTGGTAGTAGTTAAATGGCAATTAAAGGAATGATACACAATTCTTTGAAGGCTATAACAGTAGGTAATATATAGGTTTTGCGAACAAACCAATTCTTGCATCTCCAATCTATTTTCGTTTTTATACGAAGTAAATATTGACCATTTCGATTTTTATCGTGTCTGGATGGTGTTTTTTTTCCTTATTTTTTTTTTAATCTGGCGCTGTCGAAATTAATAAATTGTTATTTTTAGATTTGTATTGTTTATTGTGTTTTGAAGCTGTAGATGTTGCACCTTTGTTCTTTGTTGTTCATATTTAAGAGGTATAACAAATATTCAATTAGTTCCTACGCTCGAAAAATGGGATGTTTTATGTATCATAAATTCTCTTTGGGAAGTATTTCTCGCAAATTAACAATATTAAATGCGAGGACGTTTGTTTTGGTTAAAAAAACATATAATTCTTTCGTAAGTGAATTTGGTTGTTTTTACAACGGCTTCGGAAGGAAATCAAAAAACTTTTTAATAAAGATAATCATATTACACTTCGAATGGATATCTTTCAAGATTTGAGACAGAATTTCTATAAACTGTTTAGATTAAATTTCATAAACATGGCATCCTCCAGAATATTCCGATAATGGAACGAATTTTATTTACTGCATTTAAAGAATCCGCCCAAATGGGACATCCACAGGTGACATATTCCGCATATCACAAGAAAGGAAAAGTTGAGCAACAGTCAAAATAGCAAGAACTTAATCAAGAGGGTAATGAACAAAGAAGATCTTTGATAGGCCTTTTACATTTAAGAAACACCTGAACGCTATTGGATATAGTCCTGACAGAGATCTTTGCAAGAAAAACTGACGGTATACCTACCTGTCTAGTTTTATTCTCAGAGTTACAACATAGTCAGCGACTTCTTTAGTAGACTTCAGACTGGAGGAAGAAGAACAAAGGAAAGAACTACCAAACTGAAATATGACAACACTCCAGAAAATTACCAGATTTAAAAATAGGACGTGTTGTTGGGCAAATTACCCGGAACACGACAAAATTGGAAGAAGGGGAATATTGAAAAAAGTTAACGAGAACTCGTTAATATAATGTTAATGGTACAGCTACAGAGAATATTATCAACTTCAAGCAGACACTCTAAGGGACAGAACCTCAAAAAATTCTAGAATTCACATTGAAAGAACACTAGACATGGACACCAATCAGTACGAAGTGACGAAGAAATGCAGACAAGACGAAAGCGTTGCGAAGAAAAAGAGAAACACAGGAATAAAGAGAAGAAGCAAATCGAAGGAAGAGGAAGCGAAGGAGATCGAAAAGAGAAGAACCCAGGAGCATTCAAGAATATGTATTTTTTAAAGGCAGTAGGATGTTTTGTAGTAAATATTAAATTTATATTTTGTTAGTTAGATACATTCGTAATAGATGTCGATTAGACCAGAAGACATGTCATATATGATGTCGAGATTATAGAAGTTGGACATTGAAAAGAACTCGTATTTATTAATTAGAGTTTATCATTGAATCAGTATTAATAGCACAGCTATTTATATTGTATAGGAATAGAGTCATGATTTCGTCAAATAATCCATGGTTTTTGAGTTGTCCTTTTGAAGACTGAACCAGCTTCATTTTGTGAAGCTTGTTGCCGTGAATTTTCAAACGTGTGGAGTTAATTATATTTTAAGGAAGTAGAAAAATAGATTAAAAATACACAATTTATGTGTTTTTTATTCTGATTTTGTTGCAATATTTATGAACAGTTTTGTATAGAAAACACGATTCCAGTAAAATAATGTTTGATTAGTGATACATATATTTGCAAGTTTTTACGATAATTATTTTCATATTCTTCTTTTTATGAAATAATTTTGTTTATATTTTTTAGTGTAATATTTCTTCCAGGCATAAATATGTTGTGGTTCTTTCTAAATAAATTAATAAAAATGCAACCATCGGTGGAAGGGATTCAATTTCTGACACGAATACCAATAACTTTTATTTAGGTTCAAGAGTTTTGTGCGATACAAGATTGTTCTTTCTATTGACTCCTTATTCATTTTCATCAACCCTGCATGGTTTGTACATAATGTCTGGGGTGCACAAGTGGCTAGAGTTCAACGTAGACATATATCTCGAATTGTCTATAATGTGAAATATGCTTAAAATTTTACAGAATAATGAGTAACCAATCACATTATTTTAAAAATGAACATTAAATGAATTAGTTAGTTTGGTACTGCGATATAGCAATCTAGCTAAATGTGTGTCCACAATAAATTTGATTAATGGACTAGAATCTTTGCCACGATAAGTTCTTGTTTATTATGACTTCTGAATTCTTGTCGTGCATTATCTTAGATTGCTTTCGGAAATCCAAGAAACTGCGACCATCGTTAGCATCAGATTATCTTGCAGAGTAATTGGCACTACAACATGATACCCGTGGTGTCTCTTTCACGGTTATTTGAGTATTTTACTTAACCTACATATAATATGTTAGAAAGTGTGTAAATTACGGCCACTGGCCCCGATCTTACTTTTACCAAGAATTCATAGTTCATTAAATGTTTTTAAACTGCAGGGGTAATTAAAACTAATAATCCGTAAATAAATAAGTAAACAAGTAAATCTATAGATTAAACGGATAATATTTGTGTATTATACGAACGTAACAATAACAAACTCATTTTGGGAGCTGTTGTTTGTGTGAAGTTGGTTTAGAAATTTTGAACCGCTATAATCATCTCTTGTCCTTACTCAGTTGTACTCTGTAATAGTAACGACAAGACAAAGCTAATATGACTACTTTTCATAAAATCGTTGAATAGGTTACCTTTATGTCTGAAATGTAACGAAGACTTCAAACGATATACAAAATAGTTCCATATTATACTAACGTAAGTAAACGTTAACGAAAACTTTCTTTGGTGTCTATATCTCAAAATGGATTCGGATATTATACAGAAAGTGGATATTCCTTGTTTTAGACCTGATGACGGAATCAAAGAGTTCGCAATGTTATTAAGATTTTTGTGCGCCATAGCCCCAAACTCCTCTTAATAGTTTTGCGAATATGAAGCATAGAGTTGAACTGTGTCTTCAATAATGGAAACATTTTCAGCATCACCTAGACTACTATGTTTTTGATTATAATAGATATTTTGTACTTTTGGTGACATTGTTAACGCACAGTAATATGTATATCATAGTTCACTCGCGTAACATGGGTTTCAACCATGGCGCCCAAGGAAATTCGCGGTGGCATGGGTGGCTGAAATTGTATAAACTATTTAATTTGTTTCAAGCAAAAATCTAACCTACAAGCCGTTCGTTCTGTCTTTTGTTATAGGAGTGACATTGATGTGTGCGATTTTCTGTCAATTGTCGTCTGTTTAAGTATATAGGTTATTTGTACCACTTTGCATTATTAGTTGCAAATATAGCGCCAAACGCCATCCGAATTTCCTTAAATTGATAGATAAAACATCAAAGGGCGTCATTTAGTGAACTACTAGATAGGTTTATAGTGTGGTACACTATAAATGATTAGTGTGTGTACGCATGTGAAACTAAAAGAAAAGCATGGCCTACTCTAATCTGGAAAGTATTTGAGCATGAAACCAAAAGGAATCATATTTTTTTATGATTCATTTGAAATTTCTAAAATTTTTGAAAGACACATTCGGGCGTAAAACTTAACGTGAATTAAACAGCGTTCTAATGCCTGATCCTTCAGCAGCGCCCAATTGAATCCTTCGGGCGCCCAAGTGCCTCGTCTATACTCGTGTTCGTATATAGGATGCTAGTAGTTGGCCGTATTAAGACGCTCCGGTATTTTGTTAATTCCGTGGTCGTCGAAGTAGGAGAGCAGTGAACATTTACCGTGGGCTTCTACGCGGCCCTGTGTGTGTGTCGCGTGGGAAATGCACAGTAGTGTCTGCCGGTCGCGCCGACGACCCCTCCCGCACCGTGCGAGACGGACGAGCCCCTTCGCTGCCCCCCACGATTCCGATCCGAGCTCCTTCTACCACCTGATTCCTCTACCGCAGGACGATCCGTTCGCGCTCACTTCTGGCGGTGTTGCCCGTCAAGAGCCACCGTCGTCGCGTCGCCGAACGATGCCTCCTAACGTGCTTTTAATTATTGAGTTGTTGTTGATTATTAACCGAGTGGACATCGGGTCGCACTTCACTTGTTTCTACGGTCATTAATTGCACGCCGTTTATTTGCTATTTTGTTTTTCGATTCATCTTTTATTGCTTCTCTTCTCTTTTTACGTTTTGATTTGAAGTCTCATTTGTGGTGGCATATTTTGCTGATTGAAACCTGCACACTAAAAAGTTAGGTAATTTTTCTTGATATAATCATTTTATACAGGGTGATTCTCAATATATGCGCCAACTTTAAAAGCGATGATTGCTGGTTATTTTGATCATAAAGTTCTTAAGAACATATGTCCAAAATCGCTTAGTTCTTAAAGTTGTACAATGTTAATAGTAAGTTAACATAATTCATGGTTTTTATTATAAATTAAGAAAACTGATTAGTAAAACAAAATTACTTATACTACTGTTGAAATGACCGCCGCAGCTGCAATACAAGCTTCTATCCTCCGTCATATTGACTGGCGAGTCCGTTTAAAATACCGGGGTATTTTCGAATTGTTTGAAAAGCTGCGATAAATACGATTTCTCAGTCCATCGACATTTCAGTGGGAGTCGTATAAACTAATGATTTAAGGTGACCCCAGAGGAAAAGTCCAAGAATTTAAGTCTGGAGACCGAGGAGGCCACGGTTGTGGATCCCCGTCTATCCACCGATCTCGATACGTATTGTCCAAACTCAGCGAGCAACTAACTAAAATGCGCTGGAGCACCGTCATGCATAAAATATATTGTAATCTTATTTCAACGGAACTGCTTCAGCAGTAGTGGTAGCTCCTCTTCAAGGAAATTGCGTGTAACTGCGCATTTTAACGCTCGGTAAAAAATGTGGACCTATCAAGTGATCTCTAACAATCCGGCCACACATTGGAGAGACTTGATGTTGATGACGGGCATTCACTAGTTCGTCTGCGGATTTTCTTCGGCCCATATGTGATTTTATGGACATTAATGATGCGTTTCTAGAGAAAGTAGCCTCGTCGATGAAGAATATTTGAGCCCAAATAGTCAGGATTTTGTGCGATTTTGTGTTGCATCCATTGACAAAAGCCACTCTTTGCGGAAAATTGCCGGCAAAATGCCTGCACCCGTTGAATGTGATATGGATACAACCAGTGATCTTTCAATATTCTCCAACTGTGGCTGATTAATGTTTAAAGTAAACGGAATTTTTCTGGTGCTTGTGGTAAGGATGTTCAATTTTATTTAGTGTTATTTCTTCAACTTGTGGAGTTCTCACTGTTAGATGGGTGCCTGTTATCAGTCGTCCGTTTTTTAAAATTTCCCGTTTCACTAAGAGTTTGGTGAAGACGGGCAAATATGAATGATGCGGATGTACGGTTCGAGTATCGTTCTTCATAAGGCGTCTAGCGCACGCGAATTTCCATTAGCAAGACCGTAAACGAATTGCATATCACACATCTCAGCATTTCGTACATTTCATTTAGAAAACAGAAACTGGCAATAAACTGAATGAATACTCTGACAACTATTGACAAATATTGAATTGACAATATAACAATTCCTCTCAACACAATGTTTTGAAGACCAATTTGTGATATTATTTCGTGTTAGTCATAGTTCATAATTTATTATTATCATTCATAAACTTAAACGAACCCGTTTTGGAACGATACTCAATTATACTTTTATGATCAAATACTCAGGATCAGCTCTTAAAGTTTGAACGATCTTGAAATCACCTGTATTATGGAATGCTGGACTTTCTTAAGGGCTATGGATAAGTCAGCGATTTTCTTTACAAAATGGTTATTTGTATCACTAGGCCAAAAACTACAGTTTTGCTAGTATGAGTACGGTTTGTGTAGAAGTACGAATACTCGCAAAAGAGTTTCTGGCTGTGTGATACGCACTAGTTTTTGGGCCGACAAATCTTCATTTCGGATCGGAAATAGAAAAGAAATTTTGACGCTAGAGAATAAGCCTTTTTCTTTCTAGTTTAATACCTATTTTTTAATAATATTGCAATGGAGACACCAGCTCATGTTAGTAAGGTTGCACAGCAGCTTAATGACCGTTTATTACACATCTGTCATATCGAATGTGCCTAGCTTTAATGATATTTTTGCCTACATAGCGGCAGGAAAACTATGATTTTCCTGCCACATTGAAGTAATGAACGAAGGCAAAAAAATAATAAATTTGTATCACTAGGCCAGAAGCTACGGTACAAGTACGAATACTCGCAAAAGAGTTTTTGGCCGACAATGTTTTTTGGGCCGACAAATCTTAATTTTGAATTGAAAATAGAAAAGAAATTTTGACACTAGGGAGTTGGCAGTACAAGTTGGCACACATGTTACATAGCTTACTATTTTGACGTTTCCGAGAATAAATCTTTTTCTGTAATTTTATTTCTAGTTTAATATCCTCAAGAACGTGCTTTCATAAAATTGAAGAAACTGATTAGTGAGGCTACAATTTTGAGTTTTTACAATCCTGATGTTCCAGTAACGCTGGCTACAGATGCTAGTCAGTATGGTTTAGGTGGTCATATAAGTGAGGAAGGTCATCCAGTTGCATATTGGTCAATGTCATTGAATGCATCACAAAGAAATTACGACCAAATTACAAAGGAATTACTGGGCATAGTATTAGGATGTGAAAAATTTCACTATTACTTATATGGAAGATCCTTTGTGGCTATAACAGACTATAAACCTCTACTAGGTCTTATAAAGAAACCCTTGGACTCACTTTCACCAAGATTACAACGTTTAGTATTAGTTATAAGTACGTGTAACACTGCAATATATACCGGAAAAGAAGTGTATATTCCCTGATACATTATCTAGGTCCACTAGAATTCGAGAAAGCCACAGATGTTCTGGATGATTTTTGCATTGCAGCAGTTCGATCATTTTCGTATCCGATCAAAAATGTGTTGATTTACAAACGAGCACCAACTTTGACCCAGAATTACAGATTATAAAACATTACCTACGAAATGGTTGGCCTAATAATATTTCAGCAGTAAAACGGGAGGTGAAAGCTTATTACCCATATAAAGATGAAATATTTGAATTAGATGGGTTTTTATTCAAAGGTAACAGACTTATAATCCAAAGGAACATAGACTTGATGTACTCAATAAACTACACTCCTCTCATCGAGGTATTACTACATGTCAGCGATAGGTTCAGGAAGCAATATTTTGGCCAGGTATAAACGAGTAATTAACCAACTTAGTATCATCCTGTTCAGTATGCTTAAAATATTCTAAATCTCCAAACAACCAATAATTCACCATGAGATTCCTGAACTGCCGTGGGAGAAGATAAGAGTGGATTTCTTCGAAATTGATTCTCAACATTGTTTGATCGCATGTGACTATCATAGTAAGTTTGTAGAACTGATAAAAGTGACAAAGAAAGATATTTCGTCAACGACTGAGGCTTTGCTTACTATATTCAAAAGTCATGGACTTTCGTCGATAATCATGTCTGATAATGGACCACCATTTTTTTTCAAGAAGCTTTAGACAATTCCTACAAGAACTTGATATAACCCATGTAACGTCGAGCCCCACATACAGTCAATCTAATGGGTTAATAGAGAAGCATGTTGGTACACTGAAAACCATGCTACTAAAGAGTCAAGGGAAACATCCATATTTAGTCACTATGGAATACAATAGTTCGCCTAAACAAACACTTTCTTCGCCAGCTGAAATGCTAATGGGAAGAAAATTTAGAACTCAATTGCCCTGCTCTCGAAATATTCTAAAACCCCACTTCAACACAGAACAACATATTAACATATTACGCAATAACCAAACCAAGTCAGCCACCTATTACAATATTGGTAAGAAACCACTATCAGCATTGGAAAGACAACCAGTCATGCTACAGCAAGGTATCCGAAAATGGATACCAGGAGAAATACTGAAAAAAGATGAAAAAACCCCAGAAAGTTATCACGTCCGAACTCAGGAAGGAAGTGAAGTTAGAAGAAATAGAATTCATTTAAAGGAAATTTCATCTAAAGGGTCGGCTCCACCTATCGAAGAGATTCAAGCAAGTGTTGGTCCAGGAGAGCAAGTGAAGAATCATCCTCTGGACACAGAAATTGACCGCTCTACCAAGTTTCACAATAATGGGGAAAAGGTATCGTCTAAAGGAAGGGTCATAAGAATGCCAAGCAGATTTCAAGAATACAGATTTTATTAAATAACAAATAAAAAGGGGGGGGGGGTGTAACATGGGCAGTCTTTATATTGTTTTGTTTTTATATTGAATTGTCATTGTCATTAAAATAGAAATACATCATATAATAGTGTCGTCAACCTTTAGTGACATTTTTGCCTGCCTACACAAAAGGCTTTGAAGTACTGCAAAATGAGTGTTTCTGGACGAAGGCGCAAAAATAGGTAGTTGTATTACTAGGCCAGAAACTACAGTACAAGTACGAATACTCGCAAAAGAGTTTCTGACAGTGTGATACACAATGTTTTTTGGGCCGACAAATCATAATTTTGAATTGAAAATAGGAAAGAAATTTTGACACTAGGGAATTGACAGTACAAGTTGGCACACATGTTACATGCCTTAGTATTTTGATGTTTCCGAAAATAAATCTTTTTCTGTAATTTTCTTTCTAGTTTAATATCTATTTATCAATAAGAAGTGCAATGAAGACACCAGTTTATCTTAGCATGGTTGAACAGTAGCTTAATGACAATTTATTATACGTCTGTCATGTGGAATCTATTAGAGTTGCCAACCCTTAGTGACATTTTTGCCTGCCTAGACAGGAAAACGGTAGTTTTCCTGCCGCTTTGAAGTACTTTCTGGACGGACGCGCAAAAATAACTATTATTTGACTTTTTGCATTTATTGACAGTTTTGGTTTCAATTATGCTTGTGTATGTTGTACTACTTTGGAGTCCCCTTTTTTGATAATTTTTCGCATTGAATGGGGGCAGATACACAGGAAATTTGGATAAATTGTCTGATTGAAAAGGTAAAAATCAAAGACTTGGAGATGATTGCTTATAATTTATTTTCGTTCGCGTCCAACATATTTTTTACTTAATATTGTCGGGAGAAACAGACGATCGTTAGTTATTGTTACTTTATGATGTAACCGCTATTCAGCGTAATAACATTCATATAATAACGTGTATAGAAAGAGCCAGATGCTCGCCCCTCTCGGGACAGACAATGTCTGGGCGGTGAGCCAGCCGCCGTAATTTTTAATCGTTATTTAGAAAATGGCAGACAATAACGAATAACTCACACGGTAAGCGTGTATATACACTCGCCGCACATACAAACACACGCATACATCGTCTCCATAGACGAGACAGCGGTCGACCGCCATATACCACACCATACCATATACGAACAAGTTCTATTAAAGTTAAACCCCGTACCGAAGAACAACAACGCTCAACTTATACGGTTACAACTATATACCGTGCTTTCAAATACTTCCCTGATTAGTGAGTCGGCCATGCTTTTTTTTTTAGTCGTTGGATCACACCCTCACGGTGCATGTATGCACTAATCACTTTGACAGTTTTGTATGTCACCAAAATATTTATAATATTTATATTAAAGCTGATGCTGAAAATGTCTATTATTTTGAAGACACAGTCGAACTCCATGTTTCATATTTCCATTCATATTCATCAATACCACTTATGAGGAGTTGTGAGGTTATGTCGGCACAGGAATCTCTAATAGCATTGCGAAGCTCGTTGATTGTGTGATGTCTAGTTTTTAAAATGGTATTCTTTAAATATGAGAAATTAAAATCTGAAATTGTCAAGTCAGGAAAATTATAATAATTCTTATATCGAAAAATTGATCCAGGAAAGCTTTAACTGATATTACAAGAAATTGGGCCACAGTCAATGCAAGTGCAGCACATAATGTATCTAAACCAGCACCGTTGGAAATTGAAAAGGGTGACATAGGTGAAAATTATGAGCATTTCATAAAGAATTTTCAAGATTATATGATTGCAACGGGCATGGATAAATGGCCAGAAGAAGAAAAAAAGGTTAAAATCCTACTTTCTTGAATTGGTGACAAAGCTATGCTAAAGTATGATAGATTTAAATTAAAAGAATGCCAGACATGTTCGAAATACCAACCAAAACAAAGAAAACCGGAAATGAAATCACACGTAATATCGGTATATTTCAATGGATATTTGTATTGTAGAATATAAAGGAAAGTAGAGGAAAGTTTTAGTTACAGTTGATCACTACTCTGATTTCTTTGAATTAGATTTCATTTCAGATTTAACTACGAAAACTACAATTGAGATTTGTAAAAAGAATTTTAGTCGTCATGGTATACCAGAGGTTGTGTATACGAATAACGGCACTAATTTTGTCAATCAACAATTTATGGAGTATAGTAAAAAATGGCATAATACTTCATCTCCAAATCATCAACAAGGGAATGGAAAAGCAGAAGCCACGGTAGAAATTGTAAAAAATCTAATAAAGAAAATTGAGGAAGAACAGAAAGATCTTTGGTATGCTTTGTTGCATTTAAGAAATACACCAAACAGAACACATTATAGTCCGACACAAAGAATATTTTCTAGAAATACACGGACTATGCATGTATTACTAAAAACTTACTGCCTAAAAGTAGTAGATCCTATTCGCAAATTAGAATCTGATCAAAGAGAAAGTAAAGTGTATTATGACAGAAAAACAAAGAAATATCCGAAGATAGAAATTGGACAGCCTGTATATGTTAGACAGTTAGACATTAAGCTGTGGTCTAACGGAAAATTAGAAAAAATATGACGGGATAATTCATATGTGGTTGAGGTAAACGGATCATTTTGTCGTAGAAGTCAATCAGATGTTAAGCCGAAATAAGAAAGAGAAGAATCACAAGAAAATGGGTAGAAGGCTACACAGGTAAAAATTTGAAGGAGTGAAATACGGAGTCTCCGTTTTGGAAATATTTTGTTCCAAAAAGGAGTTGCCGTAGCTGAAAACAGAAAGTATTTCCTCGGTTTTGTACAAAATCTCAACCAAAACGGAGAGATTGATTTTACTCCGCTTTCTAACATGATTTTCAAGGAAGAAGTAATCTCCGTTTTCTCTCCGCATCTACACTACCGTATTTAAGCCCTAAATGTGAACAAATATCCCTAACATTGCATTATATTTTCTCCTTCACGGAGGTGATAATTTGTTTACTTAACAGATGTTTCTATTTCTAATACCTCAACGCCAAAAAGGGAAAGGATAACTCCGATTGGGAACATTTGTTCTCCAAATCGTAACTGTTTCTCTAAACATTTGAAAATTGCAAGTTTTGCATAGGGCATGCGCATTTATTAAAGCGATATTAGTGCAGCGCATGTGCAACAAGTCTGGACGTAGTCACTTTGCAATAGTTCGAGAATGGAGAAGGATATGGCGGCATGCACTGTACCTGAAATTTATAAAATACACATCAGAGTAAAGTACGAAAACCGTAAAAGATGGGTAAGAGTTATGGGAGCAAACATCACCAGGGCAGATGTAGATAAAGCAGGTAAGAAACTCGTGCATCCTTATTTAATTTTCAATCTACGATGTACCAATTTTTAATTGGCCCCCACTACATTCTAGGTGTTAGCTCCTGAATAAAAGCACGTTTATCTTAGCTGAATCCGTGGTGTTTCAATTGTGTCGTGCCTTCAACCCACGGTCGGTACCAAACTCGAAGAAGCGACTATATATGGATAAAATTAAAGCAATTCCAATGACGGCTGCTCTGTGACCGTAGAAGAGGACGTGCTTAGTGTGTCTATCCTAGTAATCATTAGAATATATCAAAATAATTCAAGAACTTGAGGTTCGACGACATTTTTGATGCATTTTTAATGATAAATAATAGAATAAATGCACTGAGCAAGGGTGCTTCGTCCACATAGAATAGCCCTCATTGATTAACTCCAATATGATGTTAAACTTAGCTACTATGGAGCTAGGTAACATAAAAATAGAGTTAAAAACCTTCTCACTAGAGAGATATGCTCTTCTCTCTCTCTGTGGCAGGTACCTTCTTAACGGAAATAAATTCATGTGTAAAGGATGAAATACATTCCGAAACGGAGTTAACGTTTGTTTATTGCGGATGTAATTATTTCCAAGTGGGTTACTTGCATTAGCAACGGAGATAATTTTATCTGATACGATAGTAGTATTGCATACATATGGGGGAAACAACATCCGTTATTCATTTAATAACAGCATAGGAGTTAAAATTTCTCCATTTCGGAAACTTTTACATTTATTGCAAAATAGTAAAACTGTATAAGAGAGACAAATTGCTCCTTAACGGATTAGGTTGCCTCGGTTAAAGATGTTTTTTCCCCTATGAAAAGCAAAATTATCTCTGTATTCCATCCGTTTAGTAGCAAAACATTTAACTCCGAAATGGAGGCTCCTTGAACGGATGGTCGCGAGGGAACACCGGAAAAGAGTTAAAACGGTGTTAGATTCAACTCCGTATTTTTATCTGTGTAGAATCCTACTTTCTTGAATTGGTGACAAAGCTATGCTAAAGTATGATAGATTTAAATTAATTAATTTAATTTAAATGCGAGACATGTTCGAAATACCAACCAAAACAAAGAAAACCGGAAATGAAATCACACGTAATACCGGTATATGCATTTCAGTATATTTCAATGGATATTTGTATTGTAGAATATAAAGGAAAGCAGAGGAAAGTTTTAGTTACAGTTGATCACTACTCTGATTTCTTTGAATTAGATTTCATTTCAGATTTAACTACGAAAACTACAATTGAGATTTGTAAAAAGAATTTTAGTCGTCATGGTATACCAGAGGTTGTGTGTACGAATAACGGCACTAATTTTGTCAATCAACAATTTATGGAGTTTAGTAAAAAATGGCAATTTCAGCATAATACTTCATCTCTAAATCATCAACAAGGGAATGGAAAAGCAGAAGCCACGGTAGAAATTGTAAAAAATCTAATAAAGGAAATTGAGGAAGAACAGGAAGATCTTTGGTATGCTTTGTTGCATTTAAGAAATACACCAAACAGAACACATTATAGTCCGACACAAAGAATATTTTCTAGAAATACACGGACTATGCATGTATTACTAAAAACTTACTGCCTAAAATAGTAGATCCTATTCGCAAATTAGAATCTGATCAAAGAGAAAGTAAAGTGTATTATGACAGAAAAACAAAGAAATATCCGAAGATAGAAATTGGACAGCCTGTATATGTTAGACAGTTAGACATTAAGCTGTGGTCTAACGGAAAATTAGAAAAAATATTACTGGATAATTCATATGTGGTTGAGGTAAACGTCAATCATTTTATCGTAGAAGTCAATCAGATGTTAAGCCGAAATAAGAAAGAGAAGCATCACAAGAAAATGGGTGGAAGGCTAGAGATCCTGCTGAAGAAATTAACAATGAAGAATGTGGTGACAGAAAAGAGAAAACGCATGCTCAAGCGCCGACTGAAGCAAATCCAGTAATCTCTGCAAGCAAATCAGACAGTTTTGAAAAAGATTCCTGAGGCAAGGCCGTCTGCATCCAATGAAAGGATGGAAGTGCCCGACTACTCAGCCCAACTAACTCGACCTAAGCGGAATCGCAAATTGTCCATAAAATTTCAAGATTATATTATGTGATTTAGTTTATTTTTTGCTTTTCTTTTAGAAAAGGGAAAGATGTTATAGTAATCAATCTAGTTTAGAAACAGTGGATTAGTAAATTAATAATATATGACAGACGGAGTGTCAATTCTGTAAGAATTTGTAAATCCTATTAGAAAGTTGTACCTACTTATCTAATAAAAAGATATGATATAAATGATAAATGTTTTGTGCTGTAATTCTTACATGTTATAATAAAATAATACAATCGAATGCAACCGTTTCTAATTTTGGTTTGTCACTGACAGCTGTCACAATTTGAAGTACAATTTAAAAGTAGCGCAGTGTTGCCAATCTTACTAAAGGATTTGCTTAAAACTACTTGCACTCTAATCAAGTGTTTGAAAGCATGGTATGTCTATGTATGTACGAACGGACGATTCTATGTACGGCACCGCCAAATGCTTTAAAGAAGAATCACCGGCCACGACGCGCACCTGAAGAAAAAGCGAGGAGATCCCATCGTCAATGGGCGCAGAGAGCATTGAATTTAAATTCAAATTGTGAGATCGCGTGGGCCGCGTAAAGCTCTTCCTCGATCGTAGAAGTAGGTGTGTTCTACGGTCTTCGCGTGTATACTTAGGCCGTACCCCCGTAACCAGAAGACGAAGAGTTTTAGTATGTGAAACGTGTGTGGCGACCATAGAACTCTGTGCCGGATGAATGTGCGAGCAAGAATGGATCCCTTCTCTGTCGTTAGCGACGGAGGAATGATTTGCTTATTGATTGGTTGTTCGAAACTGGACGACAAAACGACGGTTTTAGGAGTTTTCAAAAGTTTTCTTTTGCGTTAGATTACCTACGTTGAACGAACAAAAGACCATTAGGCTTCAGAATAAGGCAATTTGGATGATATTAATTAAATATCAGACTAATACACTATAAAAACTGCGAGTAATTTACATTGTGTTTCCCTGTTTAGAAGTTGCTTTTTATATTATTAAAGATATTAATTATTGTGTATGTTTAGGTAATTTTCTTCTAAAATTTTATATTGATTTATTTATTTATCAAAGATTAATATTTCTTCAACCAAATAAAATGTATCCATATACTTCAGTTTTTTTATTCTTGCATCTGCATCCTATCAGTGGCGGCTGGTAGTAAAGAGCATAAGGGCACGCGCCCACCCAAACAACAAAGATAAAAACAGAAAGAAATTCGCATGTAAATCAGTGCATTATTTTTACGTATTTTTATGACGATGGTATTAAAGTTTCCTTCCGCACCACAGACACTAGTGCATATGCGAACGCTCAAAACTATGTTCCGGGGCACTATTTCCCAATGTACCTATTTCGAGTAGGAATCGGACGGCTCCGTTTATCTTCGCTATAGGCGCTTATATCGTCCCTTTGGGGCACGCAATGTCGTGTCTCCAGTTAACGTCTTGCATTCGTTGCGACTGCATTGTTTTCGACGAGTACCGCGCATGTAGGCTTGAATTGACATTTATTATTAATTATGGAAGTTAATTGTGTGTAAAATATTTAATCATTTGAGGAAAGACTTTTAATTAAGAAAAAATGAAGGCCTATTCCTGATTTTCAAATAAACTACACTTCCACAAGTAAAACTCGAACGTACAATAAGAGTATTTAATAAAAATATATTATATGAAAAATATGAGTGCATGTACGGATTTTTAACAAATAAATACTATTTTGTTTTATCTGCTTAATGTTTAAGAAAGAGGTTAGTGCGTGAAATAAAAAAGGGTTAAATCATTTAAAGTATATCGCAGAGAGGACAAACAAACACGAAAATTCAGAATTTATTTCCCTTCCGACTAGTATTGTTTGCTTACTGCGTTTCAATAGGAAGAATATATGTGATAGGCTAATGAGTTTCATAAAGAAAGAAAATATTTTTATATAGTTAACTTATCTGTATGGAACCCTTCCTTGCAATTCCTTTGTGGGATACGATACCCGTTTATCGTTGGCCGTTTTCTTGTTACACTGTTGAAAATATTACGGTGTTGGCGTTAATTTTGCGCTAGTCAAATATTTTAGTGTTGATTTTTCCAATCTTTGCCAGACGAGTTGACTACGCGTATTTAATAGAACAGAAATGACTAGAATTTCGTGTGAATTCTTTGTTCAGATATGAGGATTGACTATTTTTCTAGACATTCAGAAGCGTCAACCAATCAGAATTTTTTCCTCGGATAGAAATATAGAAACCCCACCTATTCTAATACAGTATTGCATTATACGCACCACCTGCATTGCACGTGTATCTGTTTTCGTGTTTGATTCTCCGTATTAACATATCCAAGCAAACCACCAAATGTGACTGACTTGCAAAGTGTAACCTCGTGTTATTAAACGTTAATTCCAGTGGGCATCAAAAATTTCAACATCTTAAAAATACATCTTTAAGATGAAACATTTATTAATTGCCCATTTGTAATATTCTCTATTTCATTTGTTATTACTTCTTTCAATTGATCCATATTACACTGTTGAAAATATTACGGTGTTGGCGTTAATTTTGCGCTAGTCAAATATTTTAGTGTTGATTTTTACAAACTTTGCCAGACGAATTGACTACATGTGTTTAGTAGAACAGAAATTACTAGAATTTGGTGTGAATTCTTTGTTCAGATATGAGAATTTATTATTTTCTCTAGACATTCAGAAGCATCAACCAATCAGAATTTTTCCCTCGGATAGAAATATAGAAACCCCACCTAATCTAATACGGTATTGCATTATACGCACCACCTGCATTGCACGTGTATCTGTTTTCGAGTTTGCTTCTGCGTATTAACATATCAAACAAACCACCAAATGTGACTGACCTGCAAAGTGTAACCTTGTGTTATTAAATGTTAATTCCAGTGGGCATAAAAAAATTCAATATCTTAAAGATGTATTGGGAACATCTATTTACGCAATTAGTTTAAACTTGAATCAAATAGCATAAACATTCACTTAATTTTATAATAGTTCTCAAAAAATCATTTTAAAATTGGTACGTTTAGTTGAAACCAAAACTTGTGAATGAGTGGTTTTGCATATTTATAATTGAGAAAACGTCTTAAAGAGAGAATATTATAACACTAAGAAATAGGAGTTGTATATTAAAAAGACGTTGTGTTTAGAAAATGATGTTAAAACACATTCATTTATTTAAACAGCTAGTAAAATTAGTCTAGTCTAGATCAAATAAAATGTGACTAGAAGTATTTGATAATTCCACGTGTCAGTTAGACAAAATAACCCCTTAGCAATAGATAATACTTGACTATCTTTGCTCGTCAAATTTAAACTTCTATAGTTCTCGACAAAATAACACGAAAAGAGTGTGGACCTCTCCTGACTATTAAATTAGTCAAAAAAGTGTTAAAATTTTCAACAGTGTAGCAACTTATATCATACCTCATTCCGAGAGATGTAGTAGAAGTTTGTGGAAATTCCTCTATTGCTATAGCAATATCTTGAGCAATAACTTTATTAGTCGTGATCTTTGTTCGTCCGCTTTTCGGTAAATTTCCAACATTTCCGATTAAGTTAAACTTTATCAAAGTTTTACCAGCGAGAGATCGTGTTATTGGATGTCGGTCCTGATGCAAATTATTAAAAAAATTGCATGCTTGTTCATGCGTTCTAATGCGGTCACCAAACCCGTTCATCATTAAAATTTCAATATCTTCTTTTTCAGTTAATTGAAACATTTTTAATAATTGGACGTTTAGAAAATTAATCTTGGCAGCTTAAGTCAAGTATTGAATTTTAATTCCATGGATAATTAAACATAAACATGAATTTAAAAAAAAATAATTAGATGTTTTCATCGTTATTAAACACAGGGGTAGTAAATCTTAATGCTGTACTCCTGAAGCATCAGGGTTCCATTGAAATTCGTAAAAATATGCGAGTGCTTCATTTAAAATAAAAAAAGTTAACATTAGTCTGATTCGGATATAAATATGTCCATCGAATCCTCAATTTGCTTTTAATTAAATGTGAAAAGTTTTATTAAAATCAATGCAGCCACATTAAGATAATAAAGAAAGCACATACCATCATTCCCTTTAAAATTAGCAGCTATGTAAATGCATCGTATTTATCTATTCTCCATTACTTCCACAATTTTAATTCAATGCCTATGTTATATTATGATAAATGCCCAGAAAAAGTTACGAGAACCTTCCACCAAAAACTAAACTGGTTTATTTTTAGGACTAGCAACGTCAAAGTACCAATTTCAATAACATTATATAATGAACATTATATTACACAATTCTCTAAACCCATTTTTCTTTGAATCTCAACCCATGCACTTTACCAAGAAGAGTATAAATATATCACAAGAAGCTCAACCTCACAATTTATGTATATTTATGGAATATATATATGTATATATAGCTAGTCGACTTTTTTACTACTTATGCAGATGTATTCACATACAGTGGCTTCTCCTCTAAGGTTATATAATAAGCACCTCTCGTGTATATATTCTTCGGTTGCTTCTCTTATTCTTTCCGTTCTCATTCCGGCCATCCAAAACATTGCCCATCGGGACTAGTAGTGAGTTACAGACGCATACACAGACACACACACGCCAACTAACAAGTTAAGTGGGGACTTTCGTTGTGCTACTGTTGGCTTCCGTGTATGATTGGACATGTGTGTACTTCGGGGGTGACGCATGCGCTTGAATTCGGTAGCAGCAAAACGCGATGGCGTCATCCACTGTATTTAGATGTAGTATATTTAAAATATAACATTTATTCGATGTATAAAGTGTAATAAATGATATATATTTTAGAAGGAAATTTTTATAATGTTAATCAAAAGTTTCAGAATGAAATTATGGGAAGACATTGTTAAACTTAGCTGTAATTTTCGTTAGGTTATATATACAGAGAAAATTACAGTATACTCATAATAGCACATTGCAATAGCGCCAAATATTTCTGAAGCATATATAAATATTATGTGTTACTTATGGGCAAATTATTTTGTATGAAATAAAATTATATACCTAAAAGCTATTTTATAATGCTTTATAAATAAATAGTAACACAATTAGTACAAAATAAACTTATGGTCATAAAAAGAGAGAAGATTTGCTTTTATACAAAAGTATTTCTATTAACAATCTTTTTAAACACCAACCATTTTGAAGTGTTTTGAATTAAATAAATTTAAACTACGGAATAATTTAGTACAGCCATCTTTTATGCATTGCAGAATATTGTAAAAGGCTGCAGCGTTTCTTAATTTTCTTTAACATAACTTTCTTTTTCCTCTCAATGATTTGATGAAGATCTGCAGGATTCTAATAAGAACAAATTTTGTTAGCATTTACTAATATTTTAGCAACGATATTTAAATAATATTTTGGTGTGTGGTGTCCAGTAGATGGAGATAATTTATTTTTATAATGATAAACATAAAAATAAAATGTGAATACCGCAATATGACAAAGAAAGTTGTTTAATACTTCTGTTCTAGATAATATCAATAGCTTTCGTCCAAAAAAAGGAACTAGAACTGCTACTAAAACATTCAATATTAATAACATCCCACAAATTGTTTGTTTCTTACCATTTCTTAAAACAACGTTGACAAGCTTTTTTTCTGTGGCTAATACATTTTCTTCCTTACCTAAATCTTTCTCAAAATTGAAATAAACTGTTGCTTTTCTCAATTGTCTGCTCTTCTCTCAAATTTTGTCAAAATCACTTTATAATAATGTGTAGCCGTCAGGTTTAGCGAGGCACAGGGATTTTTTGAAGTACACTATAAAAAATTACAGTAATTTTGCCATGGTAAATGAGGAATATTACATGTAATAACGTTGGGAATTTACCACAATAAATCATGTAAATTTTGTTTTACATGTTTTTTCTAGGATATTTAACATGGAAAAAGAAATTTCGGTAAAATTTATAGCTTTTTTTTATGTAAGTTTAAGATGTAACAAAAATTCAAAAGGACAATACAGGAAAAAACATGTACAATTTTGTATTTACTCTCAAAATTTACTTAAAAGTGTAAAATTGACATTTTTTTGGGGTATTTAGTGCACTTTAAAAGTAATTTTACTAGTGAACTATTAATTTTGCTGTAAAAATATGAGGATCTTTTATATTTATTTGTTTTTACTTGAATTTTCGGGTAAAACTATAGATATCATGGAAATACGAAATTCATACGCCGCAATGTGATTGGTTATTGGATTATTTATCTGTGTGCGTAGGTAATTCTATTCGTTTGTCGAACTTATTATTGGCTCAATGATATCATGTACGTCACAAACTATCGTAGGTTTCGCGTAAGCGTGTTCATTCTTAATCCCTGAGCGATTCAGTATGACCTATTAGGTGCTATAAAAGAATTAGGTAAGTTGCTTGCTCTCTTTATAAAAATACATATGAAAATTACTTCAGTGTTCGGTAAATATAGAGTTCATATAAATATTACATACGAATTTTACAGTACAATCTTTGAAAAACACATCAGCATGTGAAATTTACTAGATGGTAGAAATTTTACCTTATGAAGCAAATTTACCTGTAAAATTGTAGACAACTTTGTTACCAACGATTTTACATGTAATTTTACTGCAACTTTTTTTACAGTGTACTATACATCCGCACGAAATTAAACTGGACAAAGGTATTTAGATCTTTTGCGTGATCAGGTTCATTCTAATATTGAGATAGATGAGAAGTTACCTGTAAATGTTTGGTTCCAACAAGATGGAGCACCCCATCACTCTGCCTTTAATGTCAGCAGAAGTTCCTTAAACGACACATTCGCAAATAGGTCGATTGGTCGTAGAGAATTTATTGAATAGCCCTCACGGTTTCCAGATTTAAATCCCATAGATTTTTTTTCCCTTCGGCGTCATTTAACATCTGTGGTTTATACCAGACTACCACATAATCTGGTCATAGATCTGCTACTATCATACTGATATTCTACAATTTCTTCAACCCAAAACTTAATTTGATTAAATGCTTCAGATTTGTCTATCTAATCGCATTTTTAGTTGAATGAAAAGAAAAAAAAAACATGCTAACTTTTTGGTAGGTAATATTAAAGAAACCATTTTATTGTTAATTGGAACAAGTTCAAACTATAATTTAAATAAACCGATTCGAGCTAAATTCTTTCTTTATAGAACCCGTAGAATTGCTTTGGTTTAACTGAAATTTTGGTCATAATAACCAAAAAAATTCAACGAAGAGCATTTTGTTAATTCAAGACAGTAACTTTTTTGAGTGTATCTATGTTATAATCATATTTGTCAGGCTATTTGTGCTAAATATGGTCTGTTATTGAAATGGAATAGGAGAAGCGCCATCTGTGCGACAATATCTATTTAATACATAAGTACTTTACGTATCTGCTATACTATATGGGAAAAAAAAACCTGCTAAAAAAATAAGTAACAATGTTTCTGTTTGGCATTTTGTTGTTTTGGCCAAAAATATGAGTGTTGAATGTCTAAAATATTTCGTTAAACAACAATGTAATATTGTAGTATAAGTTCTGTACGAAGTAATTTGGTTGAGATGATGAAATTTTTTGACTAAGTATTTTTGTTGCTGCAACATTAGATTTTTTTAATCTTAGTTCATTTAAAATAACGGAATATCTTGCTGAATTGACAAAATATATTTTGTTTTCGCAAATAAATAGGTTTTTCTGTGTATAGCATACAAGCCAAAACAATCTTCAACCAAGCAAATGCTCCACCACATTGTACTTGTTAATTGTTGATCTAAATGTTTCAAAAAATAAAGGAATCAGACCACTATCTTAATGCTTTCATTTACAACTTATATTTTATACAATTCCAACCTCCTACAATAGCCTCTGTGTTCTCGAGATCACCATCCTTCTCCTGTCTCGTTCTCATCTTTTATGACAGACGCGCCTATACGGCACCTTTTATGGAGTACCCCGAAAGCGGATGGTGAATGGAGTCAAAACACTTTATTCTTTCATTCATTCGACTTTGACGATGCGAAAGGTTCCTACGAGTGCCCCTTGTTCTCTTTCGGCAACGCCACCTTTTAAAGGGAATAATTTGGTAGCTTCTGCAGGGATCGCACGGCTCCTTTTGTCCTCGCATTTTTACTTTTTAAGATGACAATCATTTATGATGTTCGGGTTTCTGAAAGGATGGGGTTTTAATATACACGCATTTTGCAATATTTAAGACTACCCTAACAGCCAGAAATATTACATAGATATTTTTAAAAATATATTTTATAAATATTTTTCGTGAGAGGTTTTTGAATATATTTTTCATATTTTTTTCTAAATATAGATAAAATATTCAATTAAAATATTTATTCCATATTTTAAAATTAATGTAAGGGCTATATTTTTTCTAAAATTTTGTAAAATATTTATATGAAAATTGAGATTTTTTATGCAATCTATTTAATTTGTCAAATGAACTAAAATTGTTCTTGGTTATTTAGAATGTATAACGTCGATAACGAAAAGTTGAAACATATACATAGAGTTGTCTAAAAGGCAAGAACTTGTTTTTTCACACTCACCATACAAGTTAATAATCAATAATTCTGGCATCTTTTAAGGCATACTGAAGGTTTATCAAGTTAATCACTATTTTTTAATTGCAGTGTTCTAAATAAAAAACAAACGTATTTATTATCATTTTATTTGAATAAGCCAATAAAAATGAAAAATACTCATTTTTAAGTCTAGCCTTGGCTGGTGCCAGGTACAACCCTATGGCTTTTTTCATATCTTCGGTAGTGGCACTCTCATGGCGTCTCCTTGTGGCCTCTAAAACAATGCCAATTGTATTAGATCATACCATGAATAAAACATCGTACAACATTATCAACACCGACTAATACATTTGGAGCATTTACAATAATTGGAGTGGTAGCTACATTCTAATACTTACGATACTTATTTTTACTTTATTTCATAATATTTGGAAACATTCACGTACAAACAATAAAACAACACAACGTATTCTAACCTCTATTTGAGGTTATGACGCTTATCTACCGAGATGAATCTCTTAAGCAAATCAACCAGCAATTTATCTGGTAGATGCAGTACATATATGATGCATAAAATTCCTACAATTATATTATTAAACGATTTCTGTACATAGCGATATTGAGCATTCCAATTATCTTATAAATGCCATGACATGTTCAAAGTTTTGCTTACCTCGTAGTCACCACAAAAACTAAAACACACCCCGCAACAATTAATTACACAGTTAACCCTAATCTGCCCTAATCGTATACTATTATAAACTATAACATGTAACGGACAAACGAATGAAAACGTTGATGATACGCACGTGCGCGTATGTATTCTATGTACCTAATCCATAGACGCATAAACAATACTAAATCATATAACACTGGCACCGTAATGAGTAGAGGTGTTGTGTTGACGTTCGCAACTTACAAATATTACAAATAATATAATACAAAACGCAGATATATTAATAGAAAAGTTACAGCGCTCAACTTAGATACTAATTAAATCATATTAGATATATATTATCTAATTTAATCTTTAAACTATCATTTTAAATAAGTACATACCTACTTAATATGTATGCATATTTTACCCATTTTATATTATTCGTCCTACGCATCAAATGTACAAAAGCAAAAATTCAATCTTTTTTTTTATATGAAATAAATATTTACAGAAATACAAAGCAAAATATTCTTGCAGAGTTGTGAAAAATATATTGAGAAAACATTTGCAATAAAATATTATTAAGGCTACATAACATATATATTTTTTAAATGTTTTCCTAATATATTTTCTATAATATATTTTATACATATTATATTCATATAACTAATATTCAAGAAAGATTTAATATTTTTTAAATATTTATAAAATATGAAATAAATATAGTTGGTCACTGGGGTGGGTAATTCACTCTTGTTTTTTTTTTGTTGGATGCTTTTTATTACTAACTCATGCAATAAGCCAAAAATATTCTGGCAATTAGCTAATAAAATCAGAGGTAAAATAGTTAAAGATGTGCAGTTCTTTCATGTCAATGATTTGATTAGTGACATTAAAGATATTAGTAATTTGTTCGGGAATATTTCGCAGGGATTGTTGAGAAAGAAATTCAAAATCATTTTGGGTCCAACTTTTCAACCGGGAAATATAGTATCTTTACATTCTGCGTCTTTAGTTTTGCAGAAATGCTTTGTATATTAACGCCAAACATTGCATAAGGCGTAAAAAAAGTTTGAAAATATCTTATTCGATATAGAATTAATTTTGTAAACAGAAATGTCAAAAAAAAATAGATAATTGATAATTCATCTTTCAGGTTTGTAAATTCACTCGAATAACAACAAAGTTCGTTTAGATAGCAATTTAAACAGGTATATCAGAACCGCGACTAGCAAACAGAAGTATCACGAACAAGCACCAACCGGCGCAAACTAAACTAAACTTAAAAGCGTTAAAATCTCCTTGAGACATCCTTCAATTAAATTTTCGAAGAAATTCTCGGGCCCCATTTGCATCCCCAAATTTCTGGAAATCGTTCAGATAACGGCTCTTACAACAGTCCGACTTCAACTAGGTACTCTCGTAAGCAAATTATGGAATACCTATATCAAAAGTAAAATACAAGCCGACGCGAGTGACTGGTTGTAAATATTTCAGTTATCATCATCATGTTTACTCTATACACATTCGTATATGGCGGCCTCACGTCTCTTTGATCCGTGTTTACGAACTTCAGATTCTACCAAGGGGGACAGCTTTTGATTTATACCGACAATGTGTCGTTATAATGGAGTGATGTTAAGCAGTTGTAGAGGTGACAAGTTTTTATTATAATCCAGAAAAGTGAGAGGTATTTATAAATGATTTTGAGGCATATTTAAATTAAATAAAGATTATCGAATTGGAAAACACCTTTCACAAATACCCAACGGCACTTGTTACTCTGCCCAATCTTTATTAATATTTTTTAAGAAAAATTAAGTTCATTATGGTTATACACCGCACCCTAAGGATTTTGGGTAATTATTCTTGGTAAAAAATCACTTCTTTTTTATAATTTTCCATATATGCCCAATGTTAGAAATTTTCTAATAGTACAAACTGTTTCAAAATGAATTACATCTCAGCAGGTACTGATTGTCAGTTGTGACGTAGTGAGCTGAGAGATCTCTTTGCTGACTCAGCTAATAAACTGTCACCCAATCTGACAGTTTCCCTTAAACTGATCTGAGCAAACTCAATTAGAAAGATATTTTAATTGAGACAAAATAGGTGAGTGGGATTATATGAGATCTCAGACATCTGGAAATAGTGGAATCTCAAAATATTAATCCCAATCTCAACTTTTTTCTTCGTTTATTCACACCGTCTTTATTTGGCTTTTTTGTCATAGATTTAAAAAGTGTGTACTAGGTTGTAAAGACAATAAAAAGTATTTGTTAAAGATTTCCTGTACACTGTTGAAAATTTTAACACTTTTTTGACTAATTTAATAGTCAGGAGAGGTCCACACTGTTTTCGTGTTATTTTGTCGAGAACTATAGCAGTTTAAATTTTACGAACAAAGATAGTCAAGTATTGCCTATTGCTAAGGGGTTATTTTGTCCAACTAACACGTGGAATTATGATATACTTCTAGTCACATTTTATTTGATTTAGACTAGACAAATTTACTAGCTGTTTAACTAAATAAATGCGATCTATTGGATGATTTAACACCGTTTTCTAAACACAACGTCTTTTTAATATGCAACTCCTATTTCTTAGTGCTATAATATTCTCTCTTTAAGACGTTTCCTCAATTATAAATATACAGAACCACAACACATTGTTTCAACTAAACGTACTAATTTTAAAATGATTTTTTGAGAACCATTATAAAATTAAGTGAATGTTTATGCTATTTGATTCAAATCTGAACTAATTACGTAAATAGTTGTTCCCAATACATCTTTAAGATATTGAATTTTTTTATGCCCACTGGAATTAACATTTAATAACATAAGGTTACACTTTGCAGGTCAGTCACATTTGGTGGTTTGTTTGATATGTTAATACGCAGAAGCAAACTCGAAAACAGATACACGTGCAATGCAGGTGGTGCGTATAATGCAATACCGTATTAGATTAGGTGGGGTTTCTATATTTCTATCCGAGGGAAAAATTCTGATTGGTTGATGCTTCTGAATGTCTAGAGAAAATAATAAATTCTCATATCTGAACAAAGAATTCACACCAAATTCTAGTAATTTCTGTTCTACTAAACACATGTAGTCAATTCGTCTGGCAAAGTTTGTAAAAATCAACACTAAAATATTTGACTAGCGCAAAATTAACGCCAACACCGTAATATTTTCAACAGTGTAATATGGATCAATTGAAAGAAGTAATAACAAATGAAATAGAGAATATTACAAATGGGCAATTAATAAATGTTTCTGAATATGAAGAAGTGGGTAGATGCTTGCATAAATAATGGTGGTTCTCACTTCGAACATAGTATGTAAGCAGTGCAGGTATGTTAAAGAAACATGTCCCCAATTTTTTAATTTATATTATATTTTTCATGTAGAGCGTATGGCTATGAAATCCATTCATTATTGTTCATTCAGGACCTCGTATAAATTATGAAGAATGTCTGATATAAGTTAAGATATGACATAAATGTGTATTTTTACAATATATATTGTTTAAACCTTCTACACCTTTAATTAAACCTGGTTGTATTTGTTATTAGAAATATACTGTTTTGAAAAATGTTTATGACGTTATTTTTGCGCGGGAGTTAGTTGAATGACTCATACTTTAAATGCAATTTTGATGCACTACACTTGTTGTCCGGGTTGACATTAGTGTATATTAAGTTGCATACCCACAATTAGACAAAAACCGCACATTAATCGCACGTTACTGTATTTTATTAACTAACTTCATTCGAAACAGTGGATGTAAATATAATAATATAATCTTCATGGAAAGTGGAGTAGGATCAGGACAGTTTTATTTGATCTTGCGGTATTTAACCGCATCAAGAGACAAGTTAATTTATGTTTGATATTTAATGGCGGTCATTTCGAACATAAGACAAACAATAATATGTAGCTGTTTTATTGTAATAACATTTATAAAAATAACCTGGATTATTTTACTTTAATATATTTTGTGCTCAATCTTAAGTATTCATACTAATTAAAAATGTATTTCAAATAATCTAATTTTCAGAACTGTGAAAATAAAATAAAGCAATCATCCGTACGCATATAGGCTGTACTCTCACTCATACTTAAAAATTTTAAAACACGCCCTCAAATATTTGTACAAGCTGATAAGGAGAATGCACTTTGTTAAGGTGGTTGTATGACTATTACTAGCCATAGTTGGGACCGTGTCCACAATGAGTAAGCCTTGTTTGAACTTCAACACGTTACATACATGCACACATAAGTCTAATTCTGATAGCCCGTTCAAATATAGACCGTTGAATCGAGGGAAACAAACGCTTTTGTCGGCTTTATTCCATTGTCTTTCGAGTATGGACGAATGTGAGATCGTTTTATGTATGTTTGCGTTAAGTGATGTCGTATTATGCATTTTTTTTTGTTTGATACTATTCATTCTTGGAATAAAAATAATAACTCGAGCAACAAAAAAAAAATAAAGCTGTTCGTTTTACCTACACGGTAAACTGTAAACATGAATTTTATTTAAGGTTCCCTATGCCTAATTGTTAGTTTAAAGAAATATTTCGATTTTTCTCAAAAATGCAATGTTGCAAAAAAATTTGCTATCTCGAAGATGATTTAATTTAGAGAAGTGAAACAAAAACCATAGGTACCACATTCAATATTGTCCAATAATCTACAGGTGGATCAAGTACTTAGGATAAACTTTGTGAACTGTACGAAGATGTATTGAAAAATTATTAAAATTTGAAAGTCAAAATATTTTATATTCAACCTAGTCTCCTCTTAATTGGATACATTTACTACAACGAACCTGCAATGCCTCCGTACCATTCAAAAAGCAATGTTTATCTTGCTCTGCAAACCAGGTCTCCATAGATTCTATCACCTCTTCGTTGGAAGAAAATTTACGACCTTTTAAACTTTTTCCCAGCTGAGGGAAAATATGATGGATGGGGCCAGATCTGGTGAATAATGGGGGTGCTCGAGTAATTCTAACTTTAAATCACAAATTGTTTGCATGGCAACTTGCGATTTGTGTGCAGGGGCATTGTCCTGCAAAAACAAAACACCATTTGACAACTTTCCGCGTCTTCTCTTCTTAACTTCTTGTCGTTGAGCGGTCAAAAACGTCGAATAATAACTCCCAGTTATTGTTCTACACTTATCTAGAAAACCAATCATGATTACTCCATGGCAATCCCAAAAAATTGAAGAACTTTTCCAGCAGATTCTTAAACACGAAACCTATTAGGCCTTGAAGAACCAGAGTGTCTCCACTTCAACCGATTGTTGTTTTGTTTAAGGGTCATAGAAATGTATCCAAGTTTCATCCATAGTAACAATACGGCTTAAGCAGTCTGCATCTCTTTCAAACCGATGCTTCCACCCTTACACGCTTCTGGTCAACATTCAGACATTTGGGGATCCATTTTGCTGAAATCTTTCTCATGTTCAAATCGACGTGAACTATATGATAGCTGTGTTGATGATGAAATACTCAGTGCCTCAAATATTCGTTTTAGCCCAATTCGACGGTGTGACATAATCATGTCATGAATCGCATCAACATTTTCCGAGACAGGCACAGAAACTGGCCTTTCCGATCGGTGTTCATCTTCAATGGAAAATTTACCGCTTTTGAAGCTCGCAATCCAATTTTTCACGATCGTCGTACTTCTGGGCAACTTTTTTATTTTAAATGATTTCCCCAGTATATCTTTACATTGATAAAATTCTTCTTTATCTTTAAACCAGTGTTAGGATCCTCTATGAATATTATACCTTACTACTTATGAAATTATCGTCTTTTCTAGGTGGTTGGTGTTTTATTTTTTGTGCGTCAATTTGATATTAGCACCATAAATATGAACCAATCACGTTGCCACCAATTGTTATAGACGTATCAATCGCATTAGACGACCTTTTAACCATTAGCAGGTTAATTACAAAGTCAATAGAGGACAAAGATATATAGCCATGACGATTTTCCTTGTCATTGAGGAAGTGTTTAACAATGCTACCACAAATTCAATTATTGAGGCTTTAAGGAAACAATGCATTGAGCCGAAGCTTCTGCAGTGGGTAAGAACCAGCTTGGAAAGGAGAATAATAATTACATCCATAATTGATGAGGCTACCATCGCAATAGAGGACAGAGGGGGTGCCCGCAGGGCAGAGTTTTATCTCCGTTGTTGTGGATGATCGAATCCGAAAGTTGACTAGAGAGGGTTTTCACTGTCTGAAGTATGCAGACGACCTTACAATAGTCGTTAGAGGGTGATTGAAGCGTATGCAAACCGCTCTAAATACGGTTGACTAATGGTATAAACCGGTGATACCCAAAGTGGTCTATATCGACCCCCAGGGGCCGATGGCGACCTGCAAGGGGTCCGTATCGGCGGAAAAAAAAAATTGGGGGTCTACGAGATGTAGAATGGGGTTCAACGATAGTGTATCTCATTTAAGATTTTAATTTTGGCTTTCCATGAATGTTATAATCCACATTCACAGATAGTATCTGTTGCATAATCTATCCACCTAGATTATAAAACTACCTACGAAGTAAAAATTTTTAAAACATACATAAATATTCAAGAAGGCTTGTGCTTGAAAAGATTTTTTCACTTTTTGAGACTGTTTTAGAGTTTCTGGATGTTAAAGATCCAATTTTAAAATAAAATTTAATCAAGTTGAAACCATATATTGCCTGTTTAACAGATTTGTTTACAAGATATAATGAGGGTAACTTGCAGTTACAAGGTGATACTTTAAATTTAATTAAAACAAAGTCCATCATTTCAGCGTTTCTTGGTGGAATTAAGCTATTGAAGCAAAACATTGCACGGCGGGATTTTTTCCACCTCCCAAAACTGCCAGGAAGACGAACATTTAAATGCTCCCTATTCAGATTTTGAAACTAGGTTTAAGGGTATTTTGACTTTGGTAATGCCACAGTGGATAATCAATCCATATGGTGGCATTCTAAATTAAATACCTTAATTTTAAAGCTAAGGCAACTTAAACAATCAGTAAGTCCTAATTCCCTTAAGATTATATATTTCGCTGAATTCCAGTCACAACTGCTATATGGAATTCTTCTTTGGGGTTCCAGCTCGTCAGCCAATGAAATTTTCATTAAACAGAAAGCAGCAATAAGATGTATTGTCGGCATTAATCAATTAACATCCTGTAGAAATCATTGCATCTCATTGAAGATATTAACTTCATTTGAATTGTATATTTTAGAAGCCGCTATTTACATTTATAAACATAAACATAAAATTTTAGTTGCTAATAATCCACAGCATTCTTACAGTATAAGAGATCCCAAAGTGCACTTAATGAAGCCCAATTTAAAATTAACAGCTGATTGTATTGATATCCTTGGAATAAAAATTTACAACCACTTTCCTGATAGTTGAAAGGAATATAATACAAATAAATTTAAGAAAACCTTAAAAACTTGGTTGTTAACTAAGTGTTTTTATTCAATTAATGAGTACTTGGATTACCGTTTTTGAACTATATTTATTTTAATTTCTGTCATTTCAATTTTTACTTTAGTTCTTTTGTATATTTATTTCAAAGTTTTTCACATTACACTTCACCACAGTAAGAAATTTAAATCTCTCTTCTTCTTTTAAATTTGCAAAAAATCATAATTAGGTAAGCAAGGGTCTACCCAAAACTGAAAAACATGGCAAGTGGTCTAGAGGCAAAAAAGTTTGGGGAACACTGGTATAAACAAAAGCGACTATCAGTCAATTTTTACTTTAGTTCTTTTGTATATTTATTTCAAAGTTTTTCACATTACACTTCACCACAGTAAGAAATTTAAATCTCTCTTCTTCTTTTAAATTTGCAAAAAATCATAATTAGGTAAGCAAGGGTCTACCCAAAACTGAAAAACATGGCAAGTGGTCTACGAGGCAAAAAAGTTTGGGGAACACTGGTATAAACAAAAGCGACTATCAGTCAATGCTCAGAAAATAGAAGTTATCACGTTTACAAGAAAAAAAATCCTAGAAGGCCTACAGCCACTAGTGATATGAGGCGAAAGGACTCCATATGTCAAAGATGCGAGATGCCTTTGGGGTATGTTTTGATCAAAGACTTACATGGGACCCACATATCCAGAATACAACCAACAAAGCCACTATCACCCTAGGTAGGTGCAGGAGGCTAGGTAGAAGGAATTGGGAGCTTAGGCCCAAGATGACTCTATGGTTATACGCCTGCACTATATCGCCGCATTCGAGGCTTACGATTTGTGCTTCCTTTGACTGCGAAACACTGTCGTCAACGTTTGAACTGGTGCAGAGAACGGCAACATTAGAAGCCAGAATGGCATAATGTCGTCTTCAGCGATGAATCGCGATTCTGTCTTAAATAAGCACGCTGGCCGTAGAAGAGTACGAAGCCGGCGTGGAGAAAGACGTGATATTGAATCTGCTGTTAAGAGGCATGTAACAGAACTGTTGGAGTAATGATTTAAGGGCTATTGCCTATATAAGCCAAACACCACTTCGCTTTATTCGAGGCAGTATTACAACTGCGCGCTATATTGATGATGTCCTACAAACCACTTTACTACTTTATCTAAATCAGGGGTCGGCAAACTTTTTTAGGAAAGGGCCAAATCGTAACGAAAATTAAGTTCAGCGGGCCACGTTGTAAACTCTAGCGTGTATATTTTTTATTAAGCGTTCCCCTGTGTTTTATTGAACCGAAAACAATGTACCAAAAAGTTTCCGTCGTATCATACAGGGTGTTTAAAAATTACTGACTTGTTACAAAAGTTACAAAACTTATTTTTTTTTCAAAAACCCCCTGTATATTCTTATATTTTTCTGCAACATTCCCTATAGGCTTCAGTGGTTTTATTTTAAATTATTCCTATTATTTATTGACTTTCCCAAATGGTCAAACAATTTTTACCTAACAACTCAGCACTACAGGCCTTGAAGGCCCTTGGCTAGAGTGCCGGAACACACCGAGCCACTGAGAAGTGTTGTCCGAATGGTGACCCAACCAACAACCGGTACCGCATATTGCTGCTTGACTTTCAACATTGGCAATGATGCACCCTTCCTTCTCAGCCGTACTGCCGACAATTTTTACCTGGTGGATGATAAATAACATTACAATAAATTATTATTGCTAGTAAATATTATAATAATAATTGTTTTCTATATGTTAGTACCTAGAAAAGTACGCAATATATAAACCAAACAGTAAATATTAAATATTAAAAGTTTATCTTCATCTGGTTCGCATTTTGCAAAATGAGGCAAAATGCGAACAAAATGTTAATAAAGTGTTTGTGTGATATAAGAATTTACAGAGGATTGAAATAGCTACATAATGGAATATTTGCAGACGATGTGGTAATAATAACAGACAGTAAAAAACAAAGATTATTAATAAAAAAGACAAAAAAGACAAACCTATAGTAGTGTTATGAAGAAAGCCAAGAAAAATAAGATTCCACTATTTTAGGGCATTTGGAAACACATCTCAGTAGTTCAATACCTGCTACTTTTGAAGATTTGGGCACCTTGAAAACATCTGACCAGAAAATTTTGAAGTAAAATAGGATCCATTTTTAGGAATTCTAAACCAATCTAGATCACAAGAAATGAATTGCGACATATTTTTTGTAATACTTCAACGAATGTTAGTATCATTTTACTTACTTAAAATAATTTGTAAGGACGAAAGTTCAGTTGAGAGGGCATAAGAAACAGAAGCAATAATTACTATTAATGTACGAAATTCTTTCTCATTTAAAAAAATATTCCAGAGTTCCAAAAATCTCAATAAAACTTTTCCACTATTGCACCATCGAACTGGCGATGGTTAACTCGCCGAGAGCCGATAAAGTTAACCACTGCCACAACTGGTTCAATAATGCAAAATAGATAGAGGTGTTTGATGAATTATGCAATGACTTATTGAAAGCTTTGCACAAAACAAAAATACTTGGGCAGCATCAACAATGACTGTTGACTCATCAAGAACTAACAAAAAACACTAGACATTTTTTGCCTTCTCCATTAAGAAGCGTATTGTGATATTCTTAATTTATCTGACAGTCGCTTGAGCTGCGAGGTCAACAGAAAAACAAACCCTCTTCTTTGGGCACACTTCTTCAGCTTTATCGCAAATCTATTCATGAATATTTAAATTTAATTCTAAATAAGGTTAGAAATATTATTGGGAAGTAAGCCGAAAGCGTTCATAGTAAATGAATTAACCGGACTTATTTACCGCGACATCAGTTGACTATCAGTCGGTGAATAGTAGATGTAGATAGATTAGTTTATTTTTTTGTTTTAAGTCTTTCTATTCCAGCCAAAACTTCACCAGATTTCTTTTCTTCATTTATTAAATACACCCACTCAAAGAGTTACCTAAAACTAATCAAATACCATAACTAAACAGTTGATCCTCAATGACAATCGAACCAAACCAACCGCAAGAACGCCCGAAGATCGATTATGTGAAAGTTCGATTCCCAAGCATTTGCTGATCAGTTACGCGCGCGGGTATGGCTTAAGTAAAATCTCTTAACAACCGCAGCGCAGCTTACCTGTACGTCCGACAAAGATATTACCATTCTGTCAAGTATAAAACAGACTGAAACGAAGATATCACGCACTGTATTCGGCTGTTAAACAGAGACAGGCGATCATGTGTAACATGGATGCTCCCGCGGTGGAAACAAGGAGACAGCCCACAGGTTTATCGACCTTATTCGGTACTAATTTAAGGAATACGTTGTTCAGACCCGGGCCGTAGGTAGGTCTCGGTCGGTATACAGAAAGAATGCGCTGGAGAATTCGGCCGAAACGGTTTCTTTATATCGAAGACGTGGTGTATACATAAATAAGCAATTTCTACCTTCAAGAGGCACAAATTAGTGGTGATTTATCTTCCGAGGCGCTGGCGATTTTATTTATTTTAGGTCAGGGCGGGCAGAATGGAAGGAAGGAATTAAAAAAATGGTTTTGTTGATGTTGTATGGGGAATAAATACTTTTCATATTAACGACTTCGTAAAGGATATAAAAAAAAGGATACAATGAGAAGAAATATTCTTATCCCGCAAAGAAATATATAATATCGTGAAAATTATTTGATATAAAGAAAGTTCACTTAAATTAAATATGATAACTTAAGATTGGTGTTGGAGCTTTCGTTGAAGCAATGAAAATATATTTCTTAAAAAAAATCACTTATCTAAATAAATTATTTTGACAGCAAAAAAATATCACACACAGATGCCTGTAAATTGATTATATAAATCAAAAATCAGGGAAGTAGTGGATTTTTGGCTTTCTTTAATGGAAACGCAATTAATTCATTGACATTTTGACATTTATTGTATTTATCAAGATGTTAAATACCTACAAGATTGCAGAAACTATGAATTATAATTACTAAATATAATTTTTATACGTAAAATTGTTAAACGACATTTACACACATTTATATAATGAAACTAAAATGAAGTTAATTATTATAAAATCTATTGCAGTGTCCTACGTTAAAAAATTACCAGAAAAAGATCATTCTATATTAAAACCATTTAAAATTACTGTAGCACATAAAAATAGCTCTAATTTACGTTATTCCATTCCTTGTTGTGATTGTGATAGGGTGTGCAGGGTGTTACACTTAGGAGGGGATCTTTGATTACATTATCTATTTTTGATTTTAGGAAAAAGTCTTTTGTACAAAAGTTTTACACTATTATATATCCCATTTTCATGAACTTCAAAGAGCCACGAATTGTTATTTCTGCTTTTACATTTTATTTCAAATTTCAATCGTATAAGAAAGGGGTTATTAGATACAAGACGACGTTACTCATTATTATTTTGTATTATTTATATTATTACTATGTTACAAAATATGCTACTACGCTAGGGAAAACAAACAATGAAGCTCTATTAAAAAAAAAAAAACAATACGAACAATGACCTTGCATTTCTCTAGAAAGTTTTGGTAAGTCCGGCATATAAGTGGTAGTTTTTAGTTTAAGACTCGACTTATTTGGCTTCTTAGCTTGTCCTTTATTAAGTTCACGGATCAAAAGCAGTTTTTCCTATTTGGTCATAGCATTCCGGAAAACAATTCCAGGCATCGAAAATTAGTACCTCAGGCTTGGCCATCTCTTTTAAAGCTGTCCACTTATGTTGCGATACCAAAGTACATTTCTGCCTTTTGTAGTAGCTCTTCTAAGCTATTGGTTAGGTTCGTAAATATCGAACTCCACAAATCTTTGCTTTTTGAATCTAGTAAGTGGATTTCAAATGAGTCAGCATTGATATCAAATGAAGCAAAATTTAGTTCTTTGCTGTTTACTTTGAGATGATTCGCAATGAAAGCTAAGGTAGGCTTATTTATATTGAAGTGATCAAATCGTTTTGATCTTTCTTGTGAAATAACTTGTATTAATAGAAGCACTGTTTCCATCCCGATGTTTTTTTAAGGTTTGCAAATGTAGTAATCTCCATATCTTCAGCCAAAAGAAGCAATTTATTTTCAAAAAGAAAAAAACTACTTCTTCCAGTAATGAAAATGCAGTGTTTCCCTTTCCTTAAATCTTTAGATTTAGTTTGTTGAAATGCATTGTAATGTCAGTCATAAAATGTAACTTTTGTAGCTATTCTTTCAATTCAGGATGATCAATGGCTTTATTATTTAGGAACGTAATAATTTTATGCAGACATTAGAAAAAACGATTTAAAACACTCGCTCGTGAAAGCCGTCGTACATTATTGTGCATAATAATATTCTTTAAATTGGCGATGACAGAGAGCCTTAGCTAAAATTAGCTATTCGTAATATTAATAACCAAGTTCACAACGTCAACTATTTCTTTTGGAAAGGATTGTGTACAAAACGCTTCCTGGTGAATTTATGCAATGAAAAAAAAAAGTTTTCATTGGTCAATTTTACTTTTTAAAATTGAAATGAATGCTTTTTGCCCCATGAGTTTCAATGGAAACAATCGTATTCACATTAATGTCTAATAGCAGCAATCCTAATAATTCTTCCTTAGGGCCTTGAGGTGAGACAAATTTTACAAATAGTGCCACTTGCGCTGTGTCTTTTATGCCATAAGACTCATTCACAGCAATTGATATTGCCGAACTCAGTTTTTTTATCCTTCAACTGTTGTTGTGTCACATCTAAGCCTATTTTAACAGTTTGATCTTGTACTATTTCAGCAGATAGTTGAATATCTTTGATTTTTTTACAATTTCAGTTTCGAATGAATGTAGGCTTTCACAGCCAATCCTTACTAGATATAAAAGTTTTCCGGCTGATATGCCGTGGTCTAATTCTTGTAGATATCGACGTTTCGCCAAATTCTGCGGCTGGCATCTTCAGGACGGTGATCTAGCAGTTTTACTAGTTGTCTGATGAGTACTACATGTCAGCCCGGGAACTTTTTTATCCAATAAGGATTAATTTCAGTTTTGTTTTTAAAATCATTAAACAGATCCTCAGACGCTTTTATAAAACACTGGTTAATATAATCACCGTCTGTGAACAGTTTTCCTCGTTTAGCTATTTCAAGCGAAATTTTGAGCTAGCCATATTTACGCAACAGATGTTGGAATTGTTTATTGCAGAGTTACAAGAAAATGAGCTTGAAGCAGGTTATTTTCAGCACGATAATGCTCCAGCACATACTGCTCGACAAACCGGCTAATATCTTCAAGACAGGGTCGTTAGAGCACAAAGATGGTCACCAAGATCGCCTGATCTAACCCTAATAGATTACTTCATGTTTGGCTATCTAAAAAATAGGATATATAGAAACCGCATGCATATCATAGAAGAACTGAGAGATGCAGTTTTGTCACTTAATAATTATACTAATTGTATAAACACCAATTAGTACTGAAGTGTAAAATCGTAATTTAGTAAAGTTAAATTAATTACATTTTATTTTTACAAGCAGAAACACCAATCCATAGTCGTTTGTATAATGCGAGTTCAAATATAGGTTACGTTTTCCTTATTTATGACAGATCCGTTTACTTTATTGTGTTCCAACACTGACTTAGTTCAAACCTTCATTACAAACACGCGGCATATACCTACACCCTGTTACTATCTATAGGAGAGGATTTGACAATCTTTTTGAATCTCATAGTACATAAGTCTTTGATTGGTCGTTTAGCCTACTACCAGCGTTCCTAGCGGGCATCTGCTTGGACTATGCCTGCCCAGAAGCTCCCGATTAAACCTTGACAGGTCTGGTGATTAGTGCGTGCATGCACTGTGACCAACGATTAAAAAAAAACATAGCTTATACTCTAATCAGGAACGCGTTTGAAAGTATGTTACGTGTAGTCGAAGTATCCTTAATTTTACGAGATGGTTTTTGTCCCAGTTCTCTATTTTTGAAAACTTAGGAGAGAGGGAACAGCATTTATGGGAGCACTGTATAAAGCAATTTCTGCAAAATTTTGTTGGCTCTCCGCTACCCATTTTGACTGTTTGTAATTGGAATATCAGCACATGTGGTAAATGATGGATACTTCTTCATTCAAGTTCTCTTTCCAAAATGGTGAATATCGTAGTGGTGGTAATAATACTCACCATTGTTCTGCCATTAATAATAGCTTCAATTCCGTCATTCGATGGCAGTATTTTTCCTTAGTTCCGTGGACCAACCAAGAACGACAACGCCATTCTTCTGCGCGGCGCCCAATACCAAAAAACGAAGAAGAAGAGAAAATGTGCAAGTCGTGTATCAAACCGTACGGACGCACCAGAAACCGCATTAATGTAGATGTGCGCACGGACTTACACACAGGCGCAGGCATCGGTTATACGCGGTAATGTAGAGAAGTTGACCTGCGACCTCGGGCTGGCGTGGGGGACTGCTGCTACCAGCTCCCGGGGCAGTTCCCAGCATTCCTCCGTGGACCCGGCGATTTCTCCTCGGGCTACTCTCAGGCCCGGCCAGGAGTAAATGAACCCCTCAGTCACACGGGCGCTCACAGCTCACGGCGAGACGACGATCGAGATCTTGCATGCTAGAGGTTCGCTTCGTTGTCTTCTTCTTCTTCTTGGTCTTTTTCGCTTTTTAAAGGAGCGAAGACGGAGCGATTGCCGGTACACCCGGACAGGCAGAGAGAAGGGAAGCCATCGTCAGCGGTTTACCGGTGGTGGCTGAGAACAAATTGCGTAAATTCTTCTTTCTCTCGTCAACGGCCGATTTCTGATTGGACGCGTGTCCGCGTTATTGACGAGTATATCCAATGGAATCTAGGAAAATGCGGGAGAAAATATGATTTGTCCAATATGTGTTCGATATTACAAAATGGTTAAATTCTCTAAGTGAACACCAAATTGATACAAAGCTTATAGTAGCAAAATGGTGTAAGCGTTACAGTTAAGTTAAAGAACTCAGAGACAACATAAAAAATTTCGAAAATATTGTAAGCTAAAATTATAATAAAAACTTTATAAATTAAATAGTGTGGATATACTTCCATTTTCCTGTACGCGTGTAAAATTAAAGAAACAAAAAAGAAATAATCGGGGTGCAAAGATTATTAACGGTTAGAGCCGTAATCGCGTATTCATCTATTTCGGTAGACGCGGCGTGCGTTCTTTCAGATATTATATTACCAGTAGATTTACGTTTGAGGGAACTTAAATTTCGTAGGGACGCGAATAAAATAGAGTTTGAGAGTTTAATATCGGCAACCGGAATTAGATTCGCTGCAGAAATTTCTTCACTTCCCCTAACTTGCCCAACACTGATTTCGGGTCATGGTAATTTTAAATCATTTTTATGTAGAATTGGGAGGGTTAATGATTCGCATTGTGAATGTGGTGGGGTAGATACAACAGGGCATGTTTTATTTGAATGTCCACTCACTGTTGAGTGGCGGTCGCGTACTTAAGTTAGGGTATTAGTTAATGGATTAAATTGACCGCGACGAGAAACAGATATTAGAGATAAGGAGTCCGCCGAATGGTGGGAATTTTTTTTAGTAATGCTGCTAAAGAATTAGATAGGTCACGCCATGATATTTCGATAGTTATTAGGGTGGTATATATTTGCAAATGAATATTTTATAGTCTTCCAGTGGTCTGAATCAGTGCTAAATTATAGCTTTTGGCATAGTTGGGGTATATAAATAAATATTTAAAATATAAATCCTTAATTTAATTATTATTGATTAGAATAATTAATATAATATATAATATACTGCTGCACTGTTGAAAATTTTAACACTTTTTTGACTAATTTAATAGTCAGAGAGAGGTCCACACTCTTTTCGTGTTATTTTGTCGAAACTATAGAAGTTTAAATTTGACGAACAAAGATAGTCAAGTATTGTCTATTGCTAAGGGGTTATTTTGTCCCAACTACACGTGGAATTATAAAAATACTTCTGTCACATTTTATTTGATCTAGACTAGACATTTACTAGCTGTTTAACTAATGAATGCGATCTATTGGGTGTTTTAACACCATTTTCTAACACAACGTCTTCTTAATATGCAACTCCTATTTCTTAGTGCATATAAATTCTCTCTTTAAGACGTTTTCTCAATTATAAATATGCAAAACCACTCATTCACAAGTTTTGGTTTCAACTAAACGTACCAATTTTAAAATGATTTTTTGAGAACCATTACAAAATTAAGTGAATGTTTATGCTATTTAATTCAAGTCTAAACTAATTGCGTAAATAGATGTTCCCAATACATCTTTAAGATGTTGAATTTTTTTTGCCCACTGGAATTAACGTTTAATAACACGAGGTTACACTTTGCAAGTCAGTCACATTTGGTGGTTTGTTTGGATATGTTAATACGGAGAATCAAACACGAAAAACAGATACACGTGCAATGGGGTGCAGGTGGTGCGTATAATGCAATACTGTATTAGAATAGGTGGGGTTTCTATATTTCTATCCGAGGGAAAAATTCTGATTGGTTGACGCTTCTAAATATCTAGAAAAATAGTCAATCCTCATATCTGAACAAAGAATTCACACGAAATTCTAGTAATTTCTTTTCTATTAAATACGCGTAGTCAACTCGTCTGGCAAAGTTTGGAAAAAATCAACACTAAAATATTTGACTAGCGCAAATTACGCCAACAACCGTAATATTTTTCAACAGTGTGTGGTCTGGCACCCCGGTTTTCGGAAATTCAAATTTGTATTTTTATTCATACCAATTCATCTTCCACAATTTTAATATTTTATTTTGAAAAGATTTTGTTAATAGAATTGTTTGTTAAATTTAATGTAATTGTTCAGTTGTGTATATTAATTTCAGTCAATTGTATATATTGCGTTCGCCAGTATTGTATTTGTAGTTTATATTCAAGAGATTTTCTTTGCGATTCGTGCGACTTTGCAGCGCACGCAGATATTGTATTTTATATGTATGCGATGTTTGGGCCCCTGAAAGGTGGTTACCAGATTGACGAGCGTGAGTACAGTTTATTTTAGTTTCTTTGCTACCATTTTGGTAATTCATTTTTAATTTAAAAATGTAGTTCGTTTAATTTGATATTTAAATCGTCCATCTAGGAACTCATTAAATAATTGCTGTTGTATTTTATTGTGTACACAAGTTGGATGTAAGATCAGTTATTATATTTGTTTTAGAAGGTATATTTTTTTTAATTCAAAGAGTTTAGTTTTTTCGTTTTCTAGTTTACTGAAAAGAAGCATTGAGCTTGTAATTAAATTTCAATTTTATTAATATACTTATTTTGTCCACGTTTAAATTAATTTAGGTTGTTTTAAATTTTGAGACCACGTGGATTTTTTTGTGATATAGGTTTTTCTTCTAGAACAAATTTGTCCTTTGTTTGTTAAAGGATGTGCATCGTCCTTTTTAATTGTAGAGTCTAATGCAGTTTTTGTTTTCGGCCAGAATCTTAAATTCATGGTTTTGTTTCTGCATCATTGTAATTAAATGTTTTTTTTTCCTTTTTTTTTTATAAAAAATAAAATTAATGATTATTAACGTCATTCAAAGTTTCTATTCTTTTATTTTTGATTCAACCTTTTCAATTTTTGAAGTTTTTAAAGAAAGTCAATTTTTCAAACGCCCACATTTTATCTTTCATGATTAGTTCAATTGTGAAAATAACCTTGAGATTATTAGTACTTTTGCGCCCTTTTAAATTTTTATCCTTTGAGCTAGCTAAATTAATTATTTTCATTTTTATAAATTCATTTTGCGTTTATGCTGGTATCATCAGTACACAGCAATACGTTTAGTTGCTGTAGATTCAGATCTGAACACAAGTAATAGTCGTAAAAGTACACAGGATTGAAACAAATAAATATCCAAAAGGTGGAAATGTATATGACATTACAAATATATGGCTGAAGTAATGATAAAGATTAATAAAAGATATATAACGAAAAACACGTCCTTTCAACACCGAATAATCCTACAATGAGCCTTTCCACTCCCTCCATCCCAAATTAAATCGCTAAAGCTATAAAAGCATTTGTCTCTACATAATCTTTTAACTTTAACCTGAACGGTTTAGTACTAGTGATTTTTTTTATTTCAGCAGGGAGAGCATTGTACGCCTTTACAGCAGCATAGTTAAGTCTTCGTTCATACTGTCTACTAGAGTGGTGTGGTATTGGAAAGTCGGCTCTGTGTCGTGTGGACATTATGTTAAAAATATCAGAATTGTGGGTAAAGCTTGCTTCGTTATTGTTTGCGAAAGAAAGCAGCTCGTATATATAAACTGCTGCTTGCCTAAAGCATCTTGAACTACTTAAAGAGGTCCCTGCACAGTATGAAACGCGATACATTGCACATAGATTTTATAATACGCTTTTGTAATTGAAATACACGATGAAAACTCGTCGAACCATCCCAAAAAATAATTTCAATGTTTGCGTAATAAAAAGATTTTAACTTATTGTTAAGTAACAGAATGGGTAGGACAATTGTTTTGTTTGCTTGTAGATTACTACGCTGGCCTATCCTATTCCAATTTCAAATTCATGGTGTATGTGTAAACACAGCATGGCTGTCGGAGTTGAGGGAACGTGGAGGCTGCTTCTTCCAAACTTAGAAGGATAATAATAATTTGCCAGCTCTAAGAAGGGCAGGGACCTCTTCGCAGATCCTGCTCCCAGAGTAATGTTTTTCAATGATTTTCCATTAGTTATTGACAAATGCTGGGTGATAGCTAAAGTAGTCTGATGGATGCAAATATAAGAACAAAGCGGAACCGATTTACAGTAGATTAATTCCAGAGCAAATTGTGTATAGAAGCAACAATTTAATCGCAAGTAAATTCTCCATTGCATGTGTATTATACACAACAACCTGGATTACTTTATGATGTTTAGACTTATCCAACTGATATTTCGGATTAGTTAATTCTAAAGAATTAATTCTCCGATAATGTAACTAAAACTTACTTAAAATAATCTTACACCTTCAACGACATATTAATAAATCTTCAAGGCATTTACGCGTGGATTCTACCACCATAACACTCGTATTTCTATGGTGGCACAGGACGATAAAGCCATCCATATATAAGAATAAAATTACAGCTTCGTTGGCAGCTCGCCGAAAAATGCAAATTGAAACATTAAGCTTAAAGTATCTGAGCGCGTGTTTTGACTTGCAAAAGCGCTAAACGACTGCTCGCCAAAAGGCCGTATCGCATATTATCCAGGCGAATTATACGAAAAACCGTTTAAATTATTCAAGCAGAGGAGCGACCAACCATAAAGTGGAAAAGGTGCGTTCGTACAATTCCAAGTGGAGACATTTGTTCGGCGTTTTTATTGACGCTTGATTGAAGAGGATTTTCGAAAAGGTACTCTTATTGCGTGAAATATTTAATAGTATTGTAATTTAAGCGAGGCAATTGTTGAATAAAATGTATATGCTCTTTTATGTTCGAGCGAAAACTAAAAACTGCATCTTTCTAACTCTCGAAGCCGTTGCAAATGTATTTTTTTCCGGAAATCCCATGTAATTCAGAAACCATGCAGTTTACAAGGAAACCTCGCGTCATCATTACAAATCAACCTTTCCAAAAAACCTACACTAGCACTTGTCCTTCTGCTCTCCAAAGAAAAGAAACTATGTCTATTAAGTAGATCAGTATAATCCACTCCACGTGGTGGATAAACATGATCAATTTTAAATGATAAATATTTAAGGAATCTCCTTTGGATTTTTTTCAATTGCCAATTTCTGAACGGTGTAGTGTGGATACCAGACCAGAGAGGCATATTCAAGCTTCGGCCTAACAATAGAGTTAAATAAAGTTTTTAAAACAGTAGGCTCTGTAAACAATCTACAGGAACGAATCAAAAATCCCAAACTTTTGGAAGCAGAATTTGCAATTTCATTAATATGATTGTTAAATGTTAACGCTGAATCAAAAAGAACCCCTAGATCCTTGTAGGTGGAATGCCGAGGAATTGATAGCCCATTAATACCGTAAGGATACGTTATAAAAGTATTACTTTTCACATAAGACACTATGGCGCATTTGTCAATATTAAGGTGCAATTGATTTTGATGACACCACTGATATATGATGTTTAACTTGTTTTGAAGTAGAACACAGTCAGATATAGATGAAACCCTGGTATAAATTTTTAAGTCATCAGCATAGGCAGCAAAATTACCATCAAGTGAAGTTAATAAATCATTTATGTAAATATTGAATAAAAGGGGTCCCAAATGGGATCCCTGTGGGACACTTGCTGTAGCAACGAACGAACCAGAGTTAAAGCCGTTATAAGAAACATAGCATGTACGATTATATAAATAAGACTCAATCAAATTCGTAACTTGAGGCGTAAAGCCATAGTTTGATAATTTTGCAATCAATAAAGCATGGTTAATGGTGTCGAACGCTTTTGTAAAATCTGTATAAAGAACATCGACCTGTTGACGATCATCCAGGGCTTCACAAACAAACTGTGTCACTTCAATTAAATTAGTTGTGGTTGATCTTCCAGATATGAATCCATGTTGGTGTATTGACAAATATGGTTTGATCATGAAAGACATCTGATTGTATAAAACACATTCAAAAATTTTTGCAAAGTTCGATAAAATGTTAACTGGCCGATAATTGTGTATATCAGATTTGTCTCCCTTCTTAAAAACAGGGGTCACTCTGGCTATTTTCCACAAATCAGGGAACACACCGGTACGTATTGCTAAATTATAGATGATAGAGAGTGGTTCGGAAAAAATAACTGCGCAGTCCCGTACCAGAAATGCAGGTATATTATCATGACCCATGGCCATATCAGCTCTAAGTTTATTAATACTGGCTTGAACATCATTAGATGTAATAGCAGAAAATAAAAGAGGTAGAGAGTTCTTATGAGACGGCGTTACATTACCTGAGAGATACTGTACGTTCTGATATACTGTTGAAAAAAAGCAAGCAAAGTTATTAACTATTCCGGAAGGGGTATTTACAACTACGTCGTTATAATGCATTACACCAGGTATTCTGGAAACACCGCGTTTATTATTCATGAACTGCCAAAAAAGTTTGGGGTTGCGAGACATATTAGTTTCCAGTCTACTTATGTAAAGTTGATATGCCGCCCTGATCTGGTTTTTAACCAACGAGCGTAATTCCTATATTCACCATGATAAATTTCGCTTTTAACATTTTTCCACTTTTTATAATAATATTCTTTAAGCTTAATGTTTCTTATAATGTTACAGTCATACCAAGGAGGAAAATATCTACGTGTTGATCTGACAGTGGGTACAGATCTTTGCAAAATCTGATTAATAATGGTATAAAATGAAGTTACCGCCTCATTAACATCAAAGATATTATGCAAGAATGACCAATCGACTTCAAGTAAATCATTATATAATACAGGAAAGTTAGCACGTCTATAATTATATCTAACATTGTCGTTAGAGCGAAAACTTCCGAGTTTGCGAGTCTCTTGTAAGTCAATGTATATATTAAGCGCTGGATGATAGGCATCTTCAGGTACTAATGGATTAGTATCATGGGATACCACAAACGAATCACCAAGGTTAGAAAAAATTAAATCTAGCAAATTATTATTACAATTTAATACTTGATTGTGCTGTTTAAGATCTAAAGCATGCATAAAATTCAATAAAGTATTGCTTTTCTGGTCAAAGATATCAGCAGAATTAAATTTAGGACAATTAAAGTCGCCACAAATCAAAAGCTTTTTATCAAGAAGATCTAACGTAAGAGCATCAAAGAAAATCTCATAATCTTCAGAAGATAAATCTGGCGGTATGTAAATATTAACTAAATACAGCATACATGAGCCAACATGAAGTTTACAAATATTAACATCTAATTAATTCGACTAGTTAGTCACTATATTGTTTGTCGTCCAAAACACATAATCGACGATCAGCAATTGTAACAACCCCACCACACCAGTCGAACGTCCGACACTATGGAAGTCTCTATCCTTTCTAAAGACGTCGTAGGTAGCCAAATCAAAGAGTTGCTGCGGAACTTCAACTTTAGGGGGTGCAATGTGACTTTGAAATCTGCCCCAAATTTCGTTTATCCAAAATAAGTTTTAAACGGTGAGAGATAGAAAACAAATTTCAATAGCGGCCACGCACCGTTTATACAGCTCTTTCGATTGGTAGAGCCATTTATATGTATACAGGGTGTTACAATCAGCACGGAACAACATATATTGTGCTTATTTGATCGAATTTCAGAAATCGGTTATAATCACTCTATTTTGACATCGAGTACTGTATATAAACCTGAAATAAAAAATAAATACAGGATGTTCACAAAATTATGATTTTTTTTTCATATTTCTTTATTCTAATGAGATGCTGTATACAACGTGTGTATAAATAGTCGCAAAAACTATACGCAGCGACATTCTTCCTTCGTTTCTGAATCGAATATCTAAATGGTAAAATATGATACTATGCTTCATAAGTCTTCAGGAGCCGCTTGAAAGTAACATACATTTGGCAACACTGTAGTCGCATACTACCGTAATGGTAGTAGAATTACAAATGACAAATTGGATAACACAAATGATACATAGGGAAAAGCAATAAGAAAGCTTTATTAAAACAGAATTAGTAGTTTTGATTTTGTGAACGCATCTCTTGTAATAAATTAGTGACACTATTACCTACGCATATGTTCAAATTGATATGCGTCTGTTTGTAAACACATTTGCAATCTATGAGGTATTGTCTGTATTACTTGTTCAAGCCTTTCCGGTGTAATTTCTAATACTGCCGCGTTAATTCGTCCTATAACTGCGTCAGCGTCTTGTGGAGGTGTTGCGTAAACTTTCACCTTTATGAAACCCCAAACAAAAAAGTCTAAAGGATTTAGGTCGGGAGACCTTGCAGGCCATAAGATAGGACCACCGCGACCAATCCACCTGTTAGGGAAGTGTTCATCCAACCACTCTCTCACATTACGAGAAAAATGTGCCGGAGCTCCATCATGCATGTAAAACATGTTACGGCGTATATTCAATGGCATCTCGTCAATAACTTGTTCTAATACATTTAAATACCCGTTGGCATCAAGTCGATTTGGCGGATAGATTGGCCCAACGACACGGTGATTTATTATACCCAGCCAAACATTAACTGGAAAGTTTCTTTGGTGACCGTATTCCCGAAACGCATGAGGATTTTCATCTGCCCAATGGTGAAAATTATGGGTATTGAGTACACCATCTCTGGTAAACATAGACTCGTCGGTCCAAAGAACGCCTCTTAAAAAGTTGCCATCTTCTTGAATCCTATTTAAGATACTATGACAAAAGTTTAAACGGTGTATGTTATCGTTTTCATAGAGCGGCTACATCTTAGTTATATGGTATGGATAAAGAAGGTTTTCACGTAGAACCAAATGAACGGTCTTATTACTGCGGATATTGAATGTGGACGCCAACTGTCGAGTACTGACGGAGGGATCTTCATGTACTGAGTCTAGAATTTCCTCTTCCAGTTGTAATGTACGCCGTTGTCTAGGTCGACCAGCGTTGGCATTTCTTTTCTTAAACGAACCAGTTTCACGTAGACGTTGGTCCAGCCGTCGAAATACGTTTCCAGTAGATGTCTCCCGTTTGGAAAACGTACGCGATATTCCTGTTCTGCCATGTTAGCATTTCCATTACAAAAACCGTATACCATATACATATCGGCATTTCATTAAATGTAAAAACCATTGTAAATTAACAAAACAATAATACGAGAACGATAAAAACACTGAAACAGAAAAACTAATCAAGAGAATACGAGTAATCACGAAAAAGAGCAGAGCTTGCATAAAATTGAACACTTCAGATTAATGTCAAAATTTGACAGTAATGGTTTTGATTGAAATCAAATTAGAATAAAAAGTCATTGTCCTACAATGTTGCCAAATGTGTTTTTCATGAGAGGATGCTTATGAAGAAATGTTGAAACCAGGGTCTAAAATCAAAAAGAAACTGTTTACGAAAAAACAGGAATAAGAAACCCTCTAAATTCAAAATTGCAGCTATCTATACCGACAAATAACGAACACAAAAGCTTATTAAGGAATTAAAAAACCGAACTTCAAGAGCCTCGTGAAGACTTATGAAGCATAGTACAATATTTTACCATTTAGATTTTCGATTCAGAAACGAACAAAGTATGTCGCTACGTGTAGCTTTTGCGACAATTTATACACACGTTGTATATTGTTATGCATTGTATACTTGCGAACAATACAAACATCAATTACGTGAGTACTGTATTTGTGACGAATGAAAGTCGTTATCTGTCCCTACTTTGTATATACAGTGTGTAATATCTAACGTATCAAGAACAATCAGTGGAAGTATACAGTTTGTTCAGCCTGTTCTTTGCCAGAGCGTAATATATTTCTACATCAAAACGCGCATAGCTCGAAAACTATCACATATAGGCCCTTAACGCCTGATATAATTTTACACTGCCTTTCAACATACAATGCAACCACACAACAATATGTACAGTATTTCATTAGAATAAAGAAATATGAAAAAAAAATCATAATTTTGTGAACACCTTGTATATTTTTTAAATCAGACCTATATACAGTACTCGATTATGAATAGAGTGATTATAACCGATTTCTGAAATTCCATTAAATAAGCACAACATATGTCGTTCCGTGTGCTTATTGTAACACCCTGTATATAAACAGCTCTACCAATCGAAAGAGCTGTATAAACGGTGCATGTCCGCTATTAAAACTTTTTTTCTATCTCTCACCGTTTAAAAGTTATTTTGGATAAACGAAATTTTGGTGGAATTTCAAGAGGGTCTTACACCCCCTAAAGTTGAAGTCCTGCAGCAACAGAAAATGTCCTTGAGTAACACTCCATGGGGTGTACAAACTGGCAAAATTTTATTAGAATCCGTGATTTACAGTTCGCGAGATTCCCTTGTAAGTAGCATGGTGTATGAATTACATGCTATATCCTGAAAAAAATATAGTTGCAGCGCTTTCAAGAGTTAGAAAGATGCAGTTTTTAGTTTTCGTTTAAGCATGACAGAGCACATGCCCTTTATTAAACAATTCTTGCGTTTAAATTCCAATTCTACTAGATAGAGGACTTGAATCAACTATCAATATCTTTCACTTAAAGGAATAAATTGCTTCAAGGAAAAATATATTATTTCCGAAGAAATGCGTGAATTTAAAATTATATTCCTTTTCAAGGAAACACCAAATCATGTTGGCCATATAGAAAACGCAAAAACTGTTGGTTTAATGCAATTCTTTTTAAATGAAAAGGATATTTCTCTCAGTGTAGAAGTTAACATACGAATGAAACTTCTAATTTAATTCGCACAGGAGTTGTAGAAGCCTGACACACTATTGCCGCACCTATAAATATTTAAATTCATATTTATCGCATTTAAAGTAACCATAAAACGTTCCAACACCGATAGATGTCGCCTCACACCAGTAAAGATCGTCACATTCATTCGATGCGACAAATTAACGTGTTAATACCCGTCCATATCGGCCCATATCAGAAAAGGAGGTCGCAAAATATTCACCGACTCATTCTCTTAGCATCCAAGTCGTACGCGTTAGGATCAGGTACCGATGCGGGATGGTAGAAAATACTCCAAATTCTTGCGCGGTGATATCCGAGACTATATACAAGGCTTGTTTGTTCGCGATAACGATATAGCGACATTCTTTTGTTTTAAACAAGCGCCGAATATTTCACACGGATGCCAGGAGTTCGTGCGCGCCATGGGAAAAGGTAGAAGGCCTTGTCAGTAGCGTAGTATTTTAATTTGGCGGTTTGGTTTGGATGAAAAGTACTAATAGTGTTTCTATATCTTGGAAATTAATGAATTTAGCGCTGAAGTATGTTATATCTTATGTTTTTAAAATTAGTTGGCGCTTTTAAAAATGCAATAATATTGGGGGTGTTGTATTTAAAAAAATAGAAGTGCCGTACCGACGTTACGAAACATCCTGTACAATCCTTTTGCGTTATAGAAAAGTTATAATATTACAACAATTTATAAAAAACTTTTTTTCTATCTGTTACTGTTTACGAATTGTAGAAGAATTTCTTGCTGGTGAACACCCTGTGTATAAATCGTTAAAAATGAGGAATTGTAAATACCCTAACAGCCAAATATTACATAGATATTTTTAAAAATATATTTTATAAATATTTTCGTAGAGGTTTTTGAATATATTTTCATATTTTTTTCTAAAATATAGATAAAATATTGAATTAAAATATTATCCCATATTTTAAAATTAATGTAAGCGCAATATTTTTTCTAAAATATTTGTAAAATTATTTATATGAAAATTGAGATTTTTTATGCAATCTATTTAATTTGTCAAAATGAACTAAAATGTTCTTGGTTATTTAGAATGTATAACGTCGATAACGAAAAGTTGAAACATACATAGAGTTGTTTAAAAGGCAAGAACTTGTTTTTCACACTCACCATACAAGTAATAATCAATAATTCTGGCATCATTTAAGGCATACTGAAGGTTTATCAAATTAAATCACTATTTTTAATTTGAAGTGTTCTAAATAAAACAAACGTATTTTATTATCATTTATTTGAATAAGCCAATAAAAATGAAAAAATACTCATTTTTAAGTCTAGCCTTGGCTGGTGTCAGGTACACCCTATGGCTTTTTTCTTATCTTCGGTAGTGGCGCTCTCATGGCGTTTTCCTTGTGCCTCTAAAACATGCCAATTGTATTTAGATCATACCATGAATAAAACATCGTACAACATTATCAACACCTACTAATACATTTGGAGCAATAATTGGAGTGGTAGCCTACATTCTAATACTTACGATACTTATTTTTACTTTATTTCATAATATTTGGAAAACATTCACGTACAAACAATAAAACAACACAACGTATTCTAACCTCTATTTGAGGTCATGACGCTATCTACCGAGATGAATCTCTTAAGCAAATCAACTAGCAATTTATCTGGTAGATGCAGTACATATATGATGCATAAAATTCCTACAGTTATATATTAAACGATTTCTGTACATAGCGATATTGAGCATTCCAATTATCTTATAAATGCCATGACATGTTCGAATTTTGCTTACCTCGTAGTCACCAACAAAAACTAAAACACACCCGCAACAATTAATTACACAGTTAACCCTAATCTCCCCTATTCGTATACTATTAATAAACTATAACATGTAACGGACAAACGAAGAAAACGTTGATGATACGCACGTGCGCGTATGCATTCTATGTACCTAATCCATAGACGCATAAACAATCATATAACACGGCACCGTAATGAATAGAGGTGTTGTGTTGACGTTCGCACACTTTACAAATATTACAAATAATATATACAAAACGCAGATATATTAATGAAAAGTTACAGCGCTCAACTTAGACACTAATTAAATCATATTAGATATATATTATCTAATTTAATTTTTAAACTATCATTTTAAATAGGTACATACCTACTTAATATGTATGCATATTTTACCCATTTTATATTATTCGTCCTACGCACCAAATGTATAAAAGCAAAAATTCAATCTTCTTTTTATATATGAAATAAATATTTACAGAAATACAAAGCAAAATATTCTTGCAGAATTATGAAAAATATATTGAGCAAACATTTGCAATAAAATATTATTAATGCTACATAACATATATATTTTTTAAATGTTTTCCTAATATATTTCTATAATACATTATGCATTTATATAATATAACTAATATTCAAGAAAGATTTAATATTTTTTAAATATTTATAAAATATGAAATAAATATACTTGGTCACTGGGATAGCATCATGCAGCTACGTAACTCCATAATATTATAATCCTAAAGCCACCTTATCTATTTAAAAAAGTATGTTGTAGTTCATAGTTTGAACACTAGATTTAAGAGCTTACTTTACCCCCGTTTTAAATAGTTTTTCCTTCAGTTTCCTATATAACAATTCTTTCATTAATTTTTATAACTTCATATCAAACTGATACGATAATAACTATTTTGAGTTCATTGTATATTTTATTCATTTTTATAGATATATTCACATCATTGTAATTCTCTGCATAATATAGCAATAACAATCACAAATTCAAATCAGCAAAACTTTTTATTACATTTCATTTTTCGCCAGATGTATATTCTCTGCGTCCTCTGACACACTCCACTCAGCCTTATACTGCAATTTAAACTACTTATATAAAACAATTCAAATTTCAATGCCATCTATATTTGACATCCATAACAATTCAATCATTTCTAAAAAAAATTCCCCCATCAGAAGCAAAAGGAACACCTGCGTTCCATTACGTCTATATACCAGATAGACTTACGGTCACCAAGTTTCGGAGTACACTGTAAAAAAAAGTTGCAGTAAAATTACATGTAAAATCGTGCTTGCTTCATAAGGTAAAATTTCCACCATCTAGTAAATTTCACATGCTGATGTATTTTTTAAAGATTGTACTGTAAAATTCGTATGTAATATTTATATGAACTCTATATTGACCGAACACTGAAGTAATTTCATATGTATTTTTATAAAAGAAGCAAGCAACTTACCTAATTCTTTTATAGCACCTAATAGGTCATATTGAATCTCTCAACCAGGATCAAGAATGAACACGCTTACGCGGAACCTACGATTGTTTGTGACGTACATGATATCATTGAGCCAATAATAAGTTCGACAAACGAATAGAATTACCTACGCGCACAGATAAATAATCCAATAACCAATCACATTTGCGGCGTATGAATTTCGTATTTCATGATATCTATAGTTTTATCCGAAAATTTCAAGTAAAAACAAATAAATATAAAAGATCCTCATATTTTTATAGCAAAATTAAATAGTTCACTAGTAAAATACTTTTAAGTGCACTAAATACCCCAAAAAAAATGTCATTTTACACTTTTTAAGTTAAATTTGAGAGTAATACAAATTATACATGTTTTTCCTGTATTTTCCTTTGCAATTTTTGTTACATTCTTAAACTTACATGAAAAAGCTATAAATTTTACCGAATTTCTTTTTCCATGTTAAATATCCTAGAAAAACATGTAAAACAAAATTTACATGATTTATTGTGGTAAATTCACAACATTATTACATGTAATATTCCTGATTTATCATGGCAAAATTACTTTAATTTTTTACAGTGTATGCCAGGAGCTTCGATTAATTTAATAATAATGTTCAACCTTTCCATAATTCAACATATGGGCAATTCCATATCGTGGTGGGCTTGATTACGCCTTCATATAGGCGCACTAACATTATTATAAAAAATAAATATAAATAGGAGACACATCAGTGTCTGAAAAGGTAGACCAAACAAGATGTTAAGGAAAAAAAAAAGTTTGCCTGCGGAGTGATGAATCAAGACATGTATGAATCACTCGTATATGGTCATCGTATGGTTATTTATTGAGATGTAAGGTTTTGTTGTTTTTTATTAGATAGATAAAGCAGGTGTGTTGCAGTGTCAGTGGCGTAGCATGAATATTTCTTCAGTTTAGATTAGGTAAATTTTGAAAATTTGCTGTCAAAGGGAATGAGAAATGTTTAGTGCCAATCCAGTTGTGATAAATAATATTTGATATGGGGAGAGTGTTTGCTGGTAAATGAAAATTAATATATATATATATATATATATATCTATATAGAACTTTATCTTGGAAAAAAAAACATATTTACAAGGTCATAGAAACAGTTTGATGATACAAAAAAGTAACTCAAGTTAATTGGTCTAAAATTAAAAGCGAATTATACTATACTAGAGATGTTTATTGGAGCTATCACATATATTTTTAAAATAATGCACAGTATGCTAACGAGAAACCAACAAAATGCCCTAAAAGAACAAATAATTCTTCATTTATTTATTTTAAACTTATTTCAATTAATCACATTTGTTGTAGGGACCGACCATTTAAAGATTATTTTAAAATTATCTTTTTTATATTGACCAAAATTCCGTCAGCATATTTCATGTAATGATTTAAAAAATAAATTAAAAATGGCAGCGTTTTGGAAATAGAAAATAGATTGTCTTCAAAAATTTAGGAGTTTCATATCTCAAGAAGTGTTTGCAAAATAAATATTTTTCCATTGATCAAAATACAAATATGTACACATCAAAATAAGTTACAAATTATTAATACGATGGACAATATAATTTTATAACAAAACCAATAATAAATTTATTAAAATGAACTATAGGAAATCAGAATTAATTTTCGACCTAAAGGGAAATAAGAAAGGATATACAAATAAAAATTGTGTTATAACAACAATGTATATGCAATAATATTTTAATGAAATATGAAAACTTTACCCAAAGAAAATCCTGAGCATACAATCATACAAGCAGATTTGATCATAGCAAAAAAAAAAATTCTGAATACTGATAACTAGCTGATATAAAAAAATATAGCTGTTGTTCACTTCACAGCGCTATTGGGATCTCAGATTCGACATCTAAACTATTTATACAAAAAAAAGCAACACTACAAGATAAAATAAATAATTTTTTATTCTTATTTAGAATCCTATTTTTCAAATAATCTCGCAAGGAAAGTGATTGATTATATCAGTATTGACAGTAAACAAAACATGTAAAAGACTTATGTACGGAATCATATTACTGTTGTAAGTGAATTTGTTAATCAAGTTACATAATCAAAAAATAATTCTGTATTTTGTATATTTTTCTATCTATATTTTAATATCTGAAGATAGTAGTTAATTACTAGAGTGGTCAACTTTCGTCTGCATGCCAGGTCCGTACGAAGTTTCATATATGTGACATTGACGTTTAACACAAGTATACAGAACAGTGTCGAGAAAGAGCAAAATTATTTATTTATTTAACTAGAAATACTATACATGGGTCTTTTACCTTATTTAAGTTAGTTTTACCTTATTTAAGCACTAGTCATCTCACTAAATTGCGTCCGTCGCGATGATAAAACATGCTTATATTTTAAAAAAGACCGTTTAATATCTACGGATGTAACACAAATGCATAATTAAAGTAATCTTTATAGGTAGATAACGAATCAGATACACCATCACCAATGTGTAGTCCGATTTGTGTCAGCACAATAACTGTTTATCGCACACTGCACAAACTATTTCGGCACCACCATAATGTAAATTGTGGAATTCACCGATATACTTTTCTACATTACGAAACAATGGTCATTTTCTAGGATTTTCTACGTCAGATATTGTATTTAACAATGCCGAAAACGGTAACGGCAGACTTATACGATCTTGGCATTAAGCTCGACTAACACTGATACTGACATACGAATCGGAAGGAGTGATTTTACTACCTTGAAGATATACTATATGGCTCAGACATTGTATTACAATGCGTAAAACGTTAACGCAGACTTATACTATCTGGTATTAAGACTCGACTAACACTGATACTGACATACGATCGGAAGGAGTGATTTTACTGCCTTGAAGATATACTATATGGCTAAACGTTCTGCATAGCGCGAGGCGAGTGCGGCCCATGTAAGCAGACACGATTTGACCACTCTAGTAATTAGGTATTTATCGAAAAAAAAAATGTGTAATGCATTGAGATCTTCGCAAAAATACAGATTGGAAAAGAACAAGGATTCATCAGCATAATAATGTTATTACAGTTGCATTATCAATCTCTCTTGCAATGTGAAGTAATGTCGTTGAACAAATTAAAATGTTTTCTAAATCTCAATTGTGTAAGCGGTAAAATATTGTTTCCAAAAACATGTAATCTCGGCGTTGCTGTTTTATAGCCTACTTTGCCATCTTAGGGAGGGCCACGTTCACTATTCATAAGCTATCAAAATCATCAAGATTAGATCTTTTTGGAAGGGAAATGATCAAAGACCTCAGCATTATGGGAGAGTAACATTCTCAACAGTATTGATTATGTTGCGTACAAAATTGACAAATCCAATATTCGCGACCATTTAATTACGTACTTGCTGTGGTCTGGGCACCCCGGGTTTCGAAAATTCAAAATTTGTATTTTATTAATTCCAAATTATCTTATCAATGTCGGAAAGAGTTTCCACAGTTTTAATATTTTTATTTTGAAAAGATTTTGTGTATTTGTATTGTTGTTAATGTAAATATATGTTCAGTTGGTTTAAATTATTTTCACTCTGTAATATATTTTTTTTGATCATGTAGTTTATGTCTTCTAGAAATTCTTCTTCTATGATCTTTGCTTTTATGCGCTGCTTTGGCACGCATTCTGTTTGTTATATGTATGCGATGTTTGGGCCCCTGAAGCTCAGTTCTTGAAAGATTGCGTGTAAGTACATTTAAATTATTTCATTGCTGCATTTTGGTATTTCATTTTGATTTTAAATTTTGTTTCGTTTATTTTGATAATAATTTCATCAATCAGGGACTCACTTATTAATAATTGGCATTATATTATTGTGTACACAAATTAGGTATAAGATCCGTTATTATATTTAGTCTAGAAAGTTTTTTTTTAGTTTAAGAGTTTAAATTTTCCCATTTCTTAGTTTTCAAATTAGTTTTCTTAGTTAATCACCTTGGGTTAGGTGAAAAGAAGCATTGTGCTTGTGTTTAAATTTCAATTATATTAAGTACACTTGTTTTGTCCACGTTTGAATTAATTTAGGTTGTTTTGAATTTTATAACCACGTGGATTTTTTGTGAAATAGGATTTTCTTGTAGAACAAATTTACCTCTTTGCGTTGTTAAAGGATTTGAATTGTCCTTTAGTAAATTAGATTCAAGCAGGTTTTGATTTTGGCCAGGACTCTCAGTCCAAGGTTTGATTTTTCCTGTGTAAATTGTATTTAAATGTTTTTCTTTTTTATATAAAAATAAATTTAATGATTGTTAACGTCATTCAAAATTTCTGTTCTTTTATTTTTGAATCAACCATTTCAATTGTTAGAGTAATTAAAGAAAGTCAAATTATTTTCACCCACATTTTTATTTTTCATGATAGGTTTAATTGTGAGAGTAACAACCCTGAGGTTAGGTACTCTTTTGCGCCTTTTATTTTTATCCGCTGAGCTAGTTAATTTAATTTTAATTTTTTTTATTTTAATTTGGCATTTATGCTGGTACCATCAGTACACAGCAGTACGAAACTTGTAATGGTAAAAAAAAAATATTCGATAAGCAGTGTGTTCATGTACTGATTCTGCTATAACACATTGAAGATTATTATCTTTGATCTTACTGATGGAGTAAGTAGTTATACTATCTATCCCTTGACCTATGCACAGATCCTAAGAAAGTTATACATAATACAATAAAAACGAAAAAACGAATGATTGTAACAAAAAAAAAGTCACTCACGAAATAAATACTTTTCGGCGACTCTGTATATACCTGTAAAATTCGACTCATCGACAAAAGTGAAAATTTATTAATGAATTACTCACCCAGGCACTCAAATATACATATGTAGATGTGTAAGCCCACTCTATTCGTGTGACAGTCAGCGTTAAAGCCTGGTAGTACATTTAGCTGCCGGCTACCGGATTTTTTTCATCCTTTATGACTATACCATCGGCATTCTTTCGTTGTGCGGATTATGACATTTTTTTTTGTTGTTATATACCTACCTCTATTATAGTGCGGTCTCTTCGCTTAAATTGTTCGATTATGTCATTGGAAATGCGTAAGCTTTTTACACAATGGGTATCGTTTACGGTTGTATAATATAATTCTTTATTGTTATTTTTAGGGAAATTAGTAGGAGTATATACAGTGCTTTCAATAATTACGGTAATCTACAAAATGACATTCTTTTTTCATTTATATTTGATGAGAGATGATTATTCTTATGGATTTTCTTCTGCGGAATTCGAAAATCAAGATTAATTTTTTTTAGGGGACAGTTTTTGAGATATTATGATTTTTTCCATTTCTGTGGTCTTTTATCAGTTTATGAACCATGTCTGGATGAGCTAGATGTTTTAGATTTAGTCGTAGATACAGGACCGGCGTTAGCACATTTACAAAATATTCTTTTTTCTCGTTAATGGTTGCAGATAGACGCTTTGTCCATTAGGATTTTTTGCTTGCATATGACTACAAGAATAGCATATTATTTCATTACATTTTAATTCTGTTACACCCTTTAGAAATGATTTCTTGTTAAATTTAGAATAAGGTATACTTATTAATTACTAACAGGGTTTTTTTTTTAATTTTTGAGTAATCTACGACAATTTTAGATTAATTAAACAGGCAGATATTCACTGGCATTTATCATTTTTAATATATACCCAGTGACCAACTATATTTATTTCATATTTTATAAATATCTAAATACTGGAATATTAGTTATTTAAATATAATTTAGTTATATTAATTATTGCAAATGTTTTCTAATATATTTCATAACTCTGCAAGAATATTTTGCTTTGTATTTCTGTAAATATTTATTCATAAAAAAAAAAAAGATGAAATTTTGCTTTTGTACAGTTAGCGTACGAGCGAATAATATAAAATGGGTAAAATATGCATACATATTAAGTATTATTTAAAATGATATTTAAAGATTAATTAGATATATATATCTAATATGATTTAATTAGTATCTAGTTGAGCGCTGTAACTTTTCTATTAACATATCTGCTTTGTATTATATTATTTGTAATATTTGTAAGTTGCGAACGTCAACACAACACCTCTATTCATTACGGTGCCGGTGTTATATGATTTAGTATTGTAATTGCGTTATGGATTAGGTACATAGAAATGCATACGCGCACGTGGCGTATCATCAACAGTTTTCATTCGTTTGTCCGTTACATGTTATGTTTATAATAGTATACGATTAGGCAGATTAGGGTTAACTGTGTAATTAATTGTTGCGGGGTGTGCTTTAGTTTTTGTGATAAGACTACGAGGTAAGCAAAACTTTGAACATGTCATGGCATTTATAAGATAATTGAGAATGCTCAAATCGCTATGGTACGGAAATCGTTTTAATAATATAATTGTAGAAATTTTATGCATCATATATGTACTGCATTCTACCAGATAAATTGCTAGTGATTTGCTTAAGAGATTCATTTCGGTAGGTAAGTGTTCATAACCTCAAATAGAGGTTAGAATACGTTGTGTTGTTTTATTGTTTGTACGTAGAAATGTTTTTCAAATATTAAAAATAAAGTAAAAATAGGTATTAGAATAGTAGCTACTACTCCAATTATTGTAAATGCTCCAAAATGTATTAGTAGGTGTTGATATGTTGTACGATGTTTATTCATGGTATATCTAATACAATTGGCATTGTTTAGAGGCCACAAGGAAACGCCATGAGAGCGCCACTACCGAAGAGATGAAAAAAGCATAGGGTTTACCTGGCACCAGCCAAGACTAGACCAAAAATGAGTATTTTTCATTTATATGGCTTATTCAAATAAATGATAAATAATACGTATGTTTTTTATTTAGAACATTCAATTAAAAATAGTGATTAATTTGATAAACCTCAGTATGCCTTAAAAGATCCAGAATTATTGATTATTAACTTGTACGGTGACTGTGAAAAAACAAGTTCTTGCCTTTAGACAACTCTATGTATGTTTCAACTTTTCGTTATCGACGTTATACATTCTAAATACCAAGAACAACTTTAGTTCATTTTGACAAATTAAATAGATTGCATAAAAAATCTATGAAAATAAATTTTCATATAAATATATAATATTATAATATTTTCTAAAATATTTTACAAATATTTTAGAAAAAATATAGCGCTTACATTAATTTTAAAATATGGAATAAATATTTTAATTGAATATTTTATCTATTTTAGAAAAAATTGAAAATATATTCAAAAACCTCTCACGAAAAATATTTATAAAATATATTTTTAAAAATATCTATGTATATTTCTGGCTGTTAGGGACCTATTCAATATCAATTTAATAATTATCAGTAACACTGTATAACTTAAAAGCATTCACACATCCGTTATTACCTATATTACTATTATTATAAGCTCCTGTGGCATGATTTGTCATATTATAAAAGAGAATTTGACATAGATCACTTGCGGTTTTGGCTTTTTTATATATCCTGGTGGTATGGATACCCTTTTAATTCCTTTGTTTCAACCAATTACCCATAGTTTAATCATTAAACAAGGAAAAAAAGCAACAATAAGTATAAACGGTTATTTTAAGTGTTGTAACCGCATTACCTAATAAAAATAAAATAACTTTCGTACTTACCTTAAATTATTTCCTATTCTGGCTATTGCTATTGTTGTTGGTAGTTTTATTGCAGTGTTTAATGGTGCTGTTCAACAGTTAAACACATATTATTCTTCTCTTGCGGTTTTCTTAATTCTATTTGGTAAACAACATTAATGTACACTGTCATAAATCCAGTGCTCTTAAATAGGTATTTGTAGAAAAGAATTATCGATTGCTAATTGTTGAATACACATCCTAGTTACAAGGATTTTTTTTTATAGATGCACTGTGATTTACCTTAATTGGTTTGTGTTCTTAAAAAACAATAAAAAAATAAAATAAACGCAGTAGCAGATGGTAATGCTCGTATTCAACACCTGTGTGTTTAGTAAAGTTGCTTATGGGTTTCTGGGCTATTGGAATTTCCTGTAGAAAATTCGTATTGCTGTTTAATTAATGTTTAACATTTCTTCTGTGTTTGCGATACAATTAGAATCTTCTCATTTTGTCCTTCAATTTTATCTATTTACTGTAAATAGGGTCGTATTGTCTTGTACATATTGATTGGGAATCTAAATATCATTAAATTAATATTCATAAAAAAGGCATTAATCAATAGATGGTGCCGTTAATGTAACTATAATATTTATAAAAATATGGTGAAGGTAGCAATATTATTTTATTAATTTAGCAAAGCCAATGGTTTCAAGTGAACAGCAGTTTTCCTTCATACAAATGTATGTATTATAGAAATCGGCGTGAAGATGGCGCTTCTTCTGTTCCACAATAGGAATGATACATGTTGACCACAAAAAGCAAGTAACTAGAGTTCTGAAATAATAAGATATTAATTTGGTTTATTTGCAAGTTAAACATCTAATAAGAACTGTTAACGGTAATACAGCGACTGGTGGTGGCGTGCAATACCAGTGATGTGAAGAAAACTGCTAATATGAGGTGATAAATGCACAATACCATGATATTTAAACATAATATTTGCAAGGACGAATTGAAAAATGACCGCATACCTTGCTGTAACAAAATATTATTAACTGCAAAACAGATCTGCTCTTAGCTTAATTGCTTATTTAACCTGACAACTTTTGTTTCTTATTTTAATCAATTGTATTATCTTGGTAGACTTAACATGAAATAAATGTTTATTTTACCCAGGACACTTAGTCCCTTAACAATATTGAAGGTTTAAAATAAACTTACCTTGGTTGTTAAAACAATGCTAGGAATATTGTCAAATCTGCATAAATATTTTAACATTTACATTCTCTTGCCACAGCAGACATTTTCATTTGACTGTATTTAACTTAATCAAAATTTTTTGTTAGATTCTTATTTTCGTGAGAATTTAACACATCTTTTTTGCTTAGGGCAGGATTTGCCTTTTCGTTTAAGATATCTGGCATAAAACTTGCTGAATTACATCATGCTTATACAAGTACTACAACAAACATTTTCGTTTGACTGTTTTAACCAAAAACTTTTTGCTGGATCTCTATTTTCTTGTTAATTTAACACGTCTTTTCTCAGTGTTGCATTTGCATTTTTGTTGAAAATATCTGTCACAAAACTTGCTAAATTACATCAAGTTTGTATAAGTACCTACTACAACAAACATTTTCATTTGACCTATTAACAATTAAAATTTTCTATTTTCTTGATAATTTAACACATCTTTTCTCAGTTTTGCATTTTTGTTTAAAATATCTCTCACAAAACTTGCTAAATTACATCACATTTATACGAGTACTATAACAAACATTTTCGTTTGATTATATTTGACCAACATTTTTTTGGTGGATCTCTATTTTCTTGTTAATTTAACACATCTTCTCTCAGTGTAGGATTTACATTTTCGTTTAGAATATGCTGTCATAAAACTTGCTAAATTACATCATGTTTATACAAGTTCTACAAAAGGCATTTCTGTTTCACTGTATTTAACCAAAATTTTTTTCTTGGATAGAACCAAGACAGTCTTGGTTCTATATCCGTTGGCATTATGTCTTACAATTTTAATGTTGTTGTTTTGTTTTTTGTTAGTCACATTTTGTTTATTGTGTTTCACCTTAAATGTCTATATTTGACTTTTTAATTTTGAAATTTCGATTTTGACGTTTTTAAGACCTGAAGATGGCGTGCCATAGCCGAAACATGTTGTCTTAAAATATATTAAACACTTTTTATGAATATAAGGACGTTTTCTTCATATACACTTTCACTAACCATATGCAATGGATTTCAACATCCAGTATTAAAGCTTTTTGTTGAATCCCTATTTTTGCTAATTTAACACATTTTTTCTCAGTGTAGCATTTGCATTTTCGTTTAGAATATCTGTTATAAAACTTGCTATATTACTAAATTAACAAAATGTTTTTGAAGGATTTTTTGTTTTTTTATTTTTAATTTAACACATCTCTTAGAGTGTAAGATTTGCATTTTCGTTTAGAATATATGTTATAACACTTGCTAAATTACATCATGTTTATACAAGTACTGCAACAAATATTTTCGTTTGACTGTATTTCATCAATTTTTTTTTTATTAATTTAACACATTTTTTTCTAATTTAACACATCTTCTCTCAGTGTAGGATATGCATTTTCACTCAGAATATCTGTCATAAAACTTGCTAAATTACATCATGCTTATACAAGTACTGCAACAAATATTTTCGTTTGACTGTATTTAACCAATTTCTTTTTTGTTAATTTAATACATTTTTTTTGTTAATTTTTAACACATCTTCTCTTAGTGTAGGATTTGCATTTTCGTTTAGAATATATGTTATAAAACTTGCTAAATTACATCATGCTTATACAAGCACTACAACAAATATTTTCGTTTGACTATATTATACCAATTTTTTTGTTAATTTAACACATCTTCTCTCAGTGTAGGATATGCATTTTCGCCTAGAATATCTATCATAAAACTTGCTAAATTACATCATGTTTATACAAGTACTACAACAAATATTTTCGTTTGAATGTATTTAACCATTTTTTTTCGTTAATTTAACACATCTTCTCTCAGTGTAGGATATGTATTTTCGCTTAGAATACCTGTCATGAATCTTACCAAATTACTAAAGTTATTTTTTTGTTGGGTCCCTATTCTCTTGTTAATTTAACACATATTTTCTCAGTGTAGTATTTGCATTTTTGTTTAGAATATCTGTCATAAAACGTGCTAAATTACATTGTGTTTATACAAGTACTGAAACAAGTATTTTCGTTTGATTGTATTTAACCAATTTTTTTTGTTGTATTCCTTTTTTTTTAATTTAACACATCTTCTGTGTAGGATATGTCATTTTCGCTTAGAATATCTGTCACAAAACTTGCTAAATTACATCATGTTTATAAAAGTACTGCAACAAATATTTTCGTTTGACTGTATTTAACCAATTTTTTTTGTTAATTTAACACATATTCTTGCTAATTTAACACATCTCTCAGTGTAGGATATGCATTTTTGCTTAGAATACCTGTCATAAAACATGCCAAATTACTATTTTTTTTTGTTAGGTCCCTATTCTCTTCTTAATTTAACACATCTTTTTTTCAGTGTAGTATTTGCATTTTTGTTTAGAATATCTGTCATAAAACTTGCTAAATTACATCATATTTATACAAGTACTGCAACAAATATTGTTATTTGACTGTATTTAACCAATTCTTTTGTTAAGTTAACACATTTTCTTGCTAATTTAACACATCTTCTGTCAGTGTACGATATGCATTTTCGCTTAGAATATCTGTCATAAAACTTGTTAAATTACATCATGTTTATACAAGTACTGCAACAAATATTTTCGTTTGATTGTACTTAACCAATTTTTGTTTGTTAATTTAACACATTTTCTGGCTAATTTAACACATCTTCTCTCAGTGTAGTTTATGCATTTTTGCTTAGAATACCTGTCATAAAACATACCAAATTACTAAATTATTATTTTTTTTGTTGGGTCCCTATTTTCTTATTGATTTAACACATCTTTTCTCAGTGTAGTATTTGCATTTTTGTTTAGAATATCTGTCATAAAACTTGCTAAATCACATTATGTTTATACAAGTACTGCAACAAATATTTTCGTTTGACTGTATTTCATCAATTTTTTTTTTGTTAACTTAACACCTTTTTTTTTGTAATTTAACACATCTTCTCTCAGTGTAGGATATGCATTTTCGCTTAGGATATCTGTTAGAAAACTTGCAAAATCACATCATGTTTATACAAGTACTGCAACAAATATTTTCGTTTGACTGTATTTCATCAATTTTCTTTGTTAATTTAACATATTTTCTTGTTAATTTAACACATCTTCTGTCAGTGTAGGATATGCATGTTCCCTTAGAATATCTGTTAAAAAACTCGCAAAATCACATCATGTTTATACAAGTACTGCAACAAATATTTTCGTTTGACTGTATTTCATCAATTTTTTGGTTGCTAATTTAACACATCTTCTCTCGGTGTAGGATTTACATTTTCTTTTAGAATATCTGTCATAAAACCTTACTAAATTACATCGTGTTTAAAGTGTATACAACTACTAATAAAAACGCATTTGATGATACAGAAGAACCACCAAATTGAAAACAATAAACCGATATATTTTCTCGGTCCAAATTCCATGCAAAACATTCAGAATTTTACCGAAAATATTGGGCGATTTCCATTGACGGTGAGAGGTAATTATATATTATGTATTTATCCTACATTATATATGTATTCGGTATAAAAACATACTCCGTGTTCGACTCGCATATATATATATATATATAGTCGTGCATCCTACAGCGCCTTAAAGAACACGAACATAAGAGACACATTTAGGAAGTTACAGGCGCGTTTGACTCCTGGACACTGCGCGCTTTCAAAATTCGCCCTAAAGTCGCTAGGTGATACAGAGGTCGCCTGGTAGGCAGGCCTTAGAGCCGGACGAGGGGTACGGCGGGGCGGGGGACGCGCCAGCAACACACTACCGCTCCATCATTGGGCTACCATCAACAGTTTGTTACAGAAGCATTCAACTCCTGGAGGTTCCGACTTGAAGGAGTAAGTTGAACATTTTAGAAGAACACTACAAGCTGAATCGACAGCACGGCCTGTTGTATAGTAATAGAGTAGCAGAGTACACCTCGAGAGACGTTCCACATTGCCAGCACACACAGAGATCTCACATCATATTAAGTAGTCGCGTCCGCTACACTGTCCAAGGAGGAAGAACTTCACCTACATCCATATATATATACACGATTTAGTGGTGCTGATGCCAAGGAGCTACTGCGTATTCTGGGTCGGCGTCATAAGTTAATCGTACACCAAGGTTAGTGCTATTTATTTCTTTTTTTTATAGTTTTATTCGTTGAATGTACGTGTCGAAATTATTATTATTATTATTGGAAGGTCGGTGTTAAAAAAAAAAAAACGTTTCTAAATTAAGGAAACCGCAATTATATATATACAACTCCTCGGCTGTTTCGATTAGATTTCGCTATCGAATAAGATAAAATAATCTGACGCGATTTGAAATTGAAAATCGATTTCCTTTCCGCATACATTCTACGGGATTGCGGCGTTTATACGCATCGATGGGGAATTGTGGTTAAAAAGCACGTGGCCCCGAGCGCGTCTGCTACTGTGTTACGCCTACTTTGCGCTACCGTATTACACGCGACCGATGTCGGGCCTCGCTATGTTGCCCGTAACGGTTTACGGGCGGGCAGTTGCTCTGTCGAGCGGGCGCTGGTGGAGTGCGGGGGAACAACTGCCTACTACCGTGTTACGCGCGCGATAGTAATTTATTTTCGTTTCTCGTCTGCTGTTCTCGCGATTTCCGTCGGCAATAAGGTCGTGAGTTTGTCGCTATTTTTCGTGGAATATTGCATCGGTATAATCAGTGCTCAAATCTTAATAATTTTCTCTTGAAGAATTAAATAAACATCATGGAACGTTTACAAAAGAAAAATAATTATGAGAAAGGTCGATTTTATTTGTCAATTCTGTATATTAGAAATTGGAAATCATGCATTCACGCAATTCTTTTATGGACTCATTTTAATGTTCCTTTGCTGTTGATACTACGTTTCCTTGCAATTAATTTTTGGCAACATTTTTGGGTGCCTAATTTTTTTTTTTAAACAAGATTCTTTACTATTCTTCTATATAAAATAATTACAAGCAAATTTCGAAATATATAGCATGACTACAGTGATAGCAGCACCACGAGATTTTTTTTTGTCGATGAATTTAGTTTAAATAAATTACTTTAAACTAAGATAATATTCATCAAATCTGCCAAAAATTTAATTGTATACGAGGGAAGCCCAAAAATATGAAAGTACGCTAAGTGTGAAGTATCACAGATCTTGGATTTAGAAGATTACTTTATTAATAAATGTTTTAAATTCAACGCTGTATCTAAATATAACGTTTTACTTAATTTTAGTAAAAAAAAGGGATTTAATCGTTTTTTTCTCGGTATTATCCTGTATTGATAAAATTGATTCAGATCATACCCTATTCTATGTATACTTTGTGAGAGAAAATCACGTATACTATGTCAAATTATTTCGATTTTATTTGTCATTTCTGTATCTTAGATTGGATATGTTTTTTCTATTCTTTTGGGGTTTATATAAATCCGATCAATTCAAGCAATTCTCTTTATGGATTCATTTTATTATTCTTTGATACTATTACTACGTTTCGTAGCAATTGTTGGCAACATTTTTAGGGACCTATTTTTTTTTTTTTTAAATATTGTTTACTAATTTTCTATATAAAATAATTACAAGCAAATTTCGAAATATATATGTACCTACAGTGACTGGCAGATAGTGCGCAGCATACGAGATTTTTTGTCGATGAATTTAGATTAAATAAATTACTTTTGCATGTCTTTAAACTAAGATAACATTCAATCTGCCAAAAATTTAATTGTATACGAGGGAAAGCCAAAAATATGAAAATACGCTAAGAGTGAAGTATTAAAGTTCTTGGATTTAGAAGATTACTTTATTAATAAATGTTTTAAATTTAACGCTGTATCCAAATATAAAGTTTTACTTAATTTTAATAAAAAATGAGATTTAATCGTTTTTTTTCTCGGTATTATCCTGTATTGATAAAATTGATTGAGATCATATCCTATTCTATGTATACTGTGTGAGAGAAAATCACGCATACTATGTCAAATTATTTCGATTTCATTTGTCATTTCTGTATCCTAGAGTGGATATGTTTTTTTCTATTCTTTTGGGGTTTATATAAATCCGATCAATTCAAGCAATTCTCTTTATGGATTCATTTTATTATTCTTTGATGCTATTACTACGTTTCGTTGCAATTGTTGGCAACATTTTTAGGGACCTATTTTTTTTTCTTTTAAATATTGTTTATTAATTTTCTATATAAAATAATTATAAGCAAACTTCGAAATATATATGTACCTACAGTGACTGGCAGGCAGTGCGCAGCATACGAGATTTTTTGTCGATGAATTTAGATTAAATAAATTACTTTTGCATGTCTTTAAACTAAGATAACATTCAATCTGCCAAAAATTTAATTGTATACGAGGGAAGGCCAAAAATATGCAAATACGCGAAGAGTGAAGTATTACAGTTCTTGGGTTTAGAAGATTACTTTATTAATAAATGTTTTAAATTCAAAGCTGTATCTAAATATAAAGTTTTACTTAATTATAGTAAAAAATCACATTTAATCGTTTTTTTTTCTCGGTATTATCCTGTATTGATAAAATTGATTGAGATTATACCCTATTTTATGTATACTTTGTGAAAGAAAATCACGCATACTATGTCAAATTATTTCGATTTCATTTGTCATTTCATTCATTTTATTATTCTTTGATACTATTACTACGTTTCGTTGCAATTGTTGGCAACATTTTTAGGGACCTATTTTTTTTTTTTTTAAATATTGTTTACTAATTTTCTATATAAAATAATTATAAGCAAACTTCGAAATATATATGTATCTACAGTGACTGGCAGGCAGAGCGCAGCATACGAGATTTTTTGTCGATGAATTTAGTTTAAATAAATTACTTTTGCATGTCTTTAAACTAAGATAACATTTATCAAATCTGCCAAAAATTTAATTGTATACGAGGGAAGGCCAAAAATATGAAAGTACACTAAGAGTGAAGTATTAAAGTTCTTGGATTTAGAAGATTACTTTATTAATAAATGTTTTAAATTCATCGCTGTATCCAAATATAAAGTTTTACTTAATTTTAGTAAAAAATGAGATTTAATCGTTTTTTGTTTCTCGGTATTATCCTGTATTGATAAAATTGATTGAGATCACACCCTATTTTATGTATACTTTGTGAGAGAAAATCACACATACTATGTCAAATTATTTCGATTTCATTTGTCATTTCTGTATCCTAGAGTGGATGTGCTTTTTTCTATTCTTTTGGGGTTTATATAAATCCGATCAATTCAAGCAATTCTCTTTATGGATTCATTTTATTATTCTTTGATGCTATGACTACGTTTCGTGGCAATTGTTGGCAACATTTTTAGGGACCTATTTTTTTTTTCTTTTAAATATTGTTTACTAATTTTCTATATAAAATAATTACAAGCAAATTTCCAAATATATGCCTGAACACCGAGAAACAAAGATGTGTTGATTCAACCAATAATTTGTTCACGTAACAAATTTTTGTGTTAAAATAAGCTCAAACCACCGGAAAGTTTAAATCAATTAGGTAGAATTAGTTTCACTAATGTTTTAGTTCAATCTACAATTGTGGTTCAGCCAATAATCTTAATGTTGAATTAAAATAAATGTTTGTTCAAATCGGCCGCACATGCATTCAGTTAACTAATTTTGTAGTTCCATTGACGGTTAAAGCGAATAATTGTTTGAATTAACACATATAATTCAACTAAAATATGCGTTTTCTTTCAATGAGGTTACTGTTTTGCAATAAAATTTAAGTGTGCTGATTTAAACGAAAACTGGTTGAGTGAATACAAAAAGTTCCAAATAATAATTTTTGTTGTCTATGAAATTAGTTTATTTAATTACTTCTGCATGCCTTTAAACTAAGATAACACTCATCAAATCTGGCAAAAATTTGTTTGCATACGAGGGAAGGTCAAAAATATGAACGTAGGCTAAGAGTGAAGTATCACAGTGTCTGAGTTTAGAAGATTACTTTATTAATAAATGTATTAAATTCAACGCTGTATCTAACTATAAAGTTTTACTTAATTTTAGTAAAAAATGAGATTTAATAGTTTTTTGCTCGGTATTATCCTGTCTTAATATATATAAATTGATTGAGGTCATGGAGCAGTCATATCTTATTCTGTGTATAATAATTGATGAAAGAAAATCACGCATACTATGTCAAATGAGTTAGTTTAGAAATTTTGAAGAAAAATGAATACACATCTTTATATTCCATTTCTGCTTCTTCTAAAATATGGTAAAAAACAGTCAAATTAGTTAATCTCAAAAATATTATAGCCTTGAAAACGAAAACCTCAAAATTGGAATTTGTTTTAGCTACAAAACTTGTTTTGAAGTAAGACAAAATAATTACAACATAGACCACATTTCCAATGTTTTTTACCTCAAAACTACTAACTAAATGGTTATTCTTTCTTTTTCTTTTCAAAATTATTAAAAAAATTCCTGGCTTCTAAGATCGCCAGACCTATCCCCAATGGATTTTTTTTCGGAGCTACGTAAAAAACAACATTTATAAATTTCAACTATTTAGAAATATCGACCACTTGGAAAATGTGATGTATCGCAGAAACCAATCCTTTTTTTTTACGGATCATTGCTAGGTGAATTTAATAAAACGTTTACAAAACGGAATACGACATCTAGAAATTGAATCTTTATTTTTTACGTTAATTAACATTTATTGTTGAGATTATTGTAAATGCGTTGTGTTTATAATTTTTTCTCTTACTTGCGGTGATCAACATTTAGAACTCATATAGAAGGAAGATGAAGTTAAATTAATTGTGATTCACAAAATTTCAATTAGATGTTATTATTTTGTTTCATTCGGAAACAAAACATATTGTGCAGCGAAAATAATTCTCATTTTGAAGTGTTCTTACCTCAAGGCTTTAACATTTTTGAAACTTTTTTGTAATCCCGAAAAAAAGACATTAAAACTAATCGCTTGCTAATTAACTGAAAAAAAATATTTTATAAAAAAAAATTAAACAAAATTTTAAAATTATGTGGGTATTGTAGGTTATAAAGAATTTTGAAAACGTAAGGAATAAAATTTCGAAACGTAAAAAAAAACATTTGTATAATTTAAAACCAAAAAATCGGCATATCAAAATAAAAAATTAAAAACATTAATGAAAAAAATTTAAAATCGTTTAGCTAATTTCAATAAATTTATAAATACAGGATAATTTATTGATTTTTTTTTTATTATGATCACAATTTGAGTTAAACCAATTTGTAAAAAATTGTAGAAAGTTTTCGAGGTAAATTTTTGGATAATATGGTTAATATAAAACACACAAAAATTCAAATTAAAAACAAAACGTTTCGACATTTATTTCCATTTTTTAATTGTGTGTAATCATTAATCGCAATAAATTTTCGAAATGAAACAGTTTGCCAAGAATTAAATTAAAAAAACATATTAATTTTTTGAAATAAACAATACATAACAATACAACATATAAATAGATAAATTATTATTGAGAGTACCTACTTGTTGCTATTTATTTAGTTACACACAATTGAGAAAGACAGAAATGCCCAAAACATTTTGTTTAATTGGAATTTTTGTTCGTTTTAAAATAGGAATATTTCAAAAAATTGACCATGAAGGCTTTGTACAATTATTAAAGTAAAAAAAAATATTGCGTTTTATTTTTAAGTAAAATAGGTTGTACAAAATGTTATTGAGGTAATCATCATTGTAGTTAATTTAAGCAAGGTAACCGAAGTGAAGAAAGATACTACTTTATTAAAATATGTACTTACACTCAATGGGCTTGTTTCATTTAATACGTTTTAAAGGGCTCGATTAACCCCTTGCTGCGTGGTCTTACCACCACGACGTCAATTTAAATTTGCTGTATATTAATAAATACTACTAATAAATTTTGATTCGCCAAACACAAACGAGCAGTAATGATAAATTAATTAAATTTTGGTTAGTCCAATGCAGATACTTTTTTGGGTGCACTAACAGACACAACGCTGCAATGTTTATATACACTTTCTTTATATAATTTTACATCTGGTATTTTCACAAACCATTGTGTTGATTTTTTCTACAATTCATCAAAAGAATACTCTTGAATCACTATATAATAATATAGATATAATACTATAATTTTAAAACGATTGATATACTGATAGTTCATTCTCATAGAGAATTTTTGTTGACCGCAAATTAATATCATTGATGAAATTAATGAATCATTATTTTTCGTACCGATTTTGGACTCTTATAAGCCTCCCACACATCTATTAAACCCAGAAAACTTACCGGATTAAATTGAGAAATAGAGCCTGCAGTTGTATGTTGCACCTTACAGAATGAAGTTATTTTATAATTTACATTTTTTTCTATGTGTTTGATATAAGATCATAAATTGATTAAACGATGTTCTGAGTAACAATGAAGGATTCGACACATTACAGAAAATTGTATCAATTTTAAATGGTGAAATTATTTTTGATTTTATTATGACATCCCGGCATTAATTACAAAATTCAGATATTTAGGTATACCAATTACAAGTGTTTATTGAAACAGAATAATCAGTTAATCACTCATTATATCTGTCATCTATTAGTTAATAGCATCAATAATAAGTTTGTCACAATGAGACAATAATGACGAATGATCAGTAAAAATACTCAAAAGATAATAAATACTTTATCAAAGCTTAGATATACATTATTTTTTTAAAATTAATCACGGCTTTTATGTTATATTTTGCGATTAACAAGATTTAAAAAAAAAAGCAATGTTAAATATATTTTTGCAATAATTTCCACAATATATTTATTTCCTTATGTAATTGATTTATAAAATTATCTGGATTTAATATACTTTAGATATTATCTCCATACACTGGAGGTGCTTTCATTTCTAATAACATATTTACATCTTACATTAGAATGCATAAATTCCTTTTTCGAATTAAATAAATTACTTCTACAGAATAAAAATTAATCATTATTACAAACAATAATTATTATTTTGCGGTCATACATATTTCCATTGAATAATCTCCACAATTTGCGCTACGATTTGGCAATCGAAATAATATTTAAGGTAAATCTCCGCTTGAGAATTTGCAATAAAGTATAAATCGTTTATTTGATGTCGCTATAATATAAGTCATGTATTTTAACATCTAATTGTTTCTGAATTAAATATGTTATTTCTTGGAAGTAATGTTTCCATCATAATTTGTACAGTGATTTATGCAATTTAGACATATAAATGCTATTATCTACTATATAGAAAGATTGAAATTGTAATTATAGGAATAATAGTAAATATAACTACATTTAAGTTACTATAATAAAAAAAACATTTTGCTATTTTCCCTTAAACACATTGTTATGTCTCCTAACAATAGTTTTTAGATAATGGTTTGCCGTCGGATCGTGTCAAATCCTGGCACTTTCATATATATACATACAATATTTTCTTAGGCACCTTTGCAGGAAGTTAATAGATTTTCGGATTATGAAAACGCCCCTTAATTTAAGCTCAGTAGGGGATTTAAAAATAAACACTTTATACCTATAGTAGTCGTATAGTAACTGTCAAAATATTCTGTTATGCTTACTTAAAATATTTCGGACATTTATGGGTAAAGAGGATTATTCGCACAGAAGTACTGACAGGAAGTCTTTATGATAAGGACAAGTTTCGTTTTAGTTTAACACCTTGCTCAGGTAATCCAAAGGAGTAATAACTACTACTGTAAACAAGGTGCATACCTATATATCTGGTAATATAGGTAAAAGTACAGTTTCTTCATGAATATTGCACTCATAACTTCAAATACAACAAAAACATAGTTGTAAAATGTTTAAATATATAAAAGTTTCTTTTCAAAATTGTGTCTGAAGTTGCGCAGATATTTGTCTAGTATGTAGCATAAAGCTGTCGCGAGCAAAGTTAAAAAAAAACATTTTGAGTGTTAGTTTTTATTCTTGATGATGTTTGCTTTTTTTTAGGCATCATTATCCATGTGTAAACTTACAAATAATTAGTAAAATATATGTCATATCTTAATTAAATTTGTATGGTTATTGCACTGCAAAAATTTCTAGCGAAATTTTATGCAAAAATGTTTGTAAAAAGGTTGCCTACGATTTTTCCAGTAAAATTAATGGTTCGCTAGTAAAATTACATTCAATGTGCAATAAATATTCGAAAATTTCCTCGGTTTTATGCAACCTTAAGTAAATTTTAATAGCTTGCATAAAACTGTACATGTAATTGGTAAATTTACTGAAGTTTTTTTTTACAGTGTATCAGCAAAAGAATTAAAATCAATAGTATGAACTGCTATGTAGTATTACCTTCAAATTCGCAATTTTAAATGCGCGGCTAAGAAAAGGCAACTATATTGATTTGTATAGACTCTTTATGAACATCGATTAGTCATTTCAAGAACATATCAATAATATTAAATTAAGACCGTATAATTTATTATACGGCCCATTATCACCGAAAATACAAAAAAAAAAAACTAATAACAGTGTGGATCTCAATAAATATAATGAACTGCATAGAAGTATAAAGCCAGATTCGCACGTATTGTAAAAAAGATACTTGTTTGAGGTACAAAACAATGTAAGAACGACTCTAAGCGATTTTGAACATTTATCAATTCTAAAAAGAAGTCTTTTGGTATCTCCAACGTTATCAAGACGGAAAATGGTTGTTCGTATGCATCAGCTTCTTCAATTATGAACGCCTTCCAGTAAGTTTTATACATAACTAACAGCTTCTTGCGGGTTTCGCCGTGTGTCAAAACTTTCGCTCAAGCGAAAGTTTTGACACACGGCGAAGCCCGCAAGAAGCTGTTAGTTATAGTTACACCACTAGCCAATTATCAATTGATCAATATGATTGACAGATCTATCATGCATCGAAACAGTTAAACGGTACATGACAATTTACCTAGCTACATAGTTAGATATTGTGCAAATATCTTTGCTAAACCATTATGCTATCTTCTTTAACAACCAGTGTTTTTCCAAATTTCTAAAGAGACAACTAAAATCTGTTTGTGTGTGATCTCTCGGAATATCGTCATCAGCTCAGTTTCATTTCAAAAACCGATTAATGATTACTAACCTGTCCATAATGAGCCATAAAGTTTGGATACTAATGGCTAAGTTGATGTCATGTATACGGACTTTTCCAAAGCTGTTGATCATATTGATCATGGGCTATTGCTAAGGAAAATTGAAATTATTAGGTTTGCCCCGCGTTTGACGACTTTATTCCAGAAGCATCTGCTGAATGGAAACAGTATGTGTTGTAATTATTGTTATCAATCGGATTTCTTTGTATCCATCTCAGGGGTCCGCCGAGGTAGTAAGCTGAGTCCATTGCTCTTCCTCTGTACATCGGAATGACCTTTGTCGCGAGTTGAATTGTGAGAAGCTGTTATTTGCGGATGATCTGAGAGTATGTTATCGAATTTAAGCCGAAGTAGACTGCACATTTTTGCAATAACAAATTATTGGACTCTCTCTTCGTGGTGATCCCTAAACAAATTAAACATGAATGTGTTCAAGTGTATCATTCTAACGTACACTCGTAAAACTAATTCCATTATAACAGGATATTATTTTAAGAACATGCCTGTAAATTGTTGTACGATTGTTAGAGATTTGATGCTAAACTGTTTCTTGGGTCACTTTCTAAACATTGCTAAATTTTCTCTACATTAAGAAAGAAATTTCTTTGTCGTTATTAACTATGCATTAATCCAAATAAATTATTCTTTTAAATAGCAGCAAAGGAATAGTTATTAGGTTCTAAGAAAAAAAAAAATATTTGAAACAGGTAATGATTTAGGTAGGAAATTTCTTCCTTATGAAAAAATTTATTTTCGACTTGAATTTTTGTTGTTTGGAATTATAATTGTAACTCATTAATCTTGGGAATTTAAGGTCCTAAATATGGCATATCATAAATCTATCTTATTGAGTTCTTAAGTGTTTTTTTATATATACGTTTAATATACTATTCAAAACATAAATCATTGAAAAGGAATATAATTTTTTTAAATGCACGCATTTCTTCAGAAATTATATATTTTTCATTGAAACAGTTTATTCTTTTAAGTGAAAGATATTGATAGTTGATCCAAGTCCTCTTTATTTTGAACTTGAAAACTATGCAGATTGGTAGAAAACCGTAAGCATGTTGATTCAAGAGGTTTTTCCTTTTCTTATAACATTTATTCATTTTAGACTTAAGCGTAAACACAACAAAATGCCGTGATCATTTTTAATCGAAATGAATTATCTTCAAAAACCCATGCACTAAGGAGGAATTTGCCGTTAGAATGTTGTGAATCCTAGTAGTATTGGGGAGTTGGTCGCAGTGACCACAATAGCACTCTAAGTGTGTTGTTAAAGAAATCGTCCTTTCAATGGCGATGACTCCTATCAGATGTCGTTCTAGCAAATATACCAGATTAGTATGTTGCGATCGTAGTTTCCAGCGTATTTTGTGTGAAATATTATCGTTACTGGAATGAGATAGAAGATGCATAATCTATGCGCCAATTTCTCTACTACACATAAGTATATCTGCTCATCTGCTGTACTATATGAGGAGAAAACTGCTATACGAAAATAAAATGCGAAATTTATTTTTACTTCCATGTAAATATTTAATTAAATTAATAAATACTGCGCTAGCTTCAAATAAATCTACCAAGCAAATTATTTGTTTGATTGAATACAGGAATATTTTTAATATTCCTAAATCAAGTAACAATTTAGTAGCTGTAACCAAATGCATGAAAAATGGTTGAAAACAACAAGATCGTTTTTCCCGTGTATAACAGTTTTAAAACCTTCAAACACTATATACTACTGTAAAGTTCCTTGGCTTATAAGTAGGTCAGCATTAACTGAAAAGATTCCAATTATCTCTGAAATTTCTTTAACCTCGCGCGAAAAATATTCACTTTTGTTCATTATTGTTTGTGTATCTGAGACTTATGCACGTGGGAACATGAATGAAACAAAATACTTCGCGTAAAAAAACACTCAGCTTGAATACAGTGCTTGCATTTTCCGTTAAAAGGCAAAAGTTTTAAATCAATGTATACATGCGTGTCCACGCAAATAAATCAAAACATCCGGCTTTTTTTTTATTTAAAATACTGTTTATAATTCAATAATACTTAAAAGAAACTAAAATATGTTGCTAAATAAATACATAATAATAGCAATATAATATGTAACGTGTATTTGTCTTACTTACACAGAAATTATACAGACATTATAAAATATTAATCAAAACTAAGGCGCATTCCATTTAATTACGGTTACTTTTCGTCGAAAAGCATGTACTTAAGAAGGAAATAGTCTTCCGACAAAACAGCACGCTACTTTCAATTAAAATAAACACTTTTCTGAGAAAAGGTATTCTTTTCATTGAACATGATAAAAACTAAAAGTTATAAAACTTTTCATTTAATGCAATCTCTTTCTCAGTGCACAGTTTAAATTAAAAAAAAATATCATCAACCATACAGTACAACAGCTACCCACTCTGTTCTGTCTTATACACACATCCAAACAACAACAAAAAAACAACACATCAGGACAGTCGACGAAAACAGAAGAAAAAAAAAAGAAACATCAGCACAATACAACAACCCATATGTTCATGAGAAAACAAGTTCTTTCTACTCCATCCAATAATACCTAAATATATATAACCCTTGCATCTTTACTCTTGTATTGCAACAGATTGTGTCTCTCTTTACATATACGCTCGATATAAAGGCAAACAGAACGACTGCTCCACGGCAATCTGGGTTTGTCACAGTCTGACCCGTCTGCATCGTTTCTTTCCTTTTTTTGTTTCCGTTTCACACGGCCAACCTCGATTTTATAAAATGTTCCAATTTAATTGGGCCCGCGTATGCCCAGTAGCGGTGCATTGTCAAGGCTGTATCCCGTGTCCAATCAAATCGACGGGCATTATCCCCACCACGACGCGCTAATAACCAGTAGCGGGCGGGGTGTTTAAATACGATAAAGGCAGTAGTAGTATGTGTAGCGGCTACCAGTAGTCATATCTAGAGTGTCCTGTAAGAAACAAACGATTTTGTCAGCTGTTTGCCGATTCTATGCAACAGAATTTCCATTTTTTATACATATATTTTCACGGTTAAATCTGTCTGGAAATGTTTTCGCGGTATATTTGAATGTATAAAAACTAAACACGATAATATATAAATAACTTTTTTTGTGTTGTTGTTTTCGGCGGTCCGAAAATAACAAACAGCGTGTATGTCTTATAGTCGCAGCCGCTTGTTTTGAATTATTATACGGCGAAAACAGGGGACGGTAGATGCATAAATATGACAGGATCGAGTTACCCGGGAGACAAAGGCGAACCGCCCGCACGGTACGAGTTCCACTTGTCGGCGATAAACGCGGCGCGAACCGTCAACGGCCTACTGCGATCTCCGCTGAACTGCGGTCATGAATAACATGAATATTTTCGGCCTCATTATGACGATGACAATAATAATAATGCCGGGATAGTGGCTGAGAATGGTGGATAAACGTTAAAGGGGCGTTTTTTTTTTTGTTTGATATACGGAGAAAATGGTTTGCTGTATGTACGGTGCCGTCGAAAAATATTTAACGTTATTATTATTAAGTTATATTTGCCTAAATGGTTTTAGTTTTTGGATTTTATTCTTATAAATCTTTCATATTGTTTCTGTGTAAATTTAGTAAAAAATACAAAAGGAAATATAATGATTTTCATTGCTAACAGTAACTTCGGCAGATATAGATTGGAATTTCTATGTTATGTCGAATAATATGTATTTATATAGCGTGTCCTCCCGAATTGGCTCATTAGATAATTTCTAACTTCTGACGATGGAAGTTTGATTTTGGCACTTTTTGCATAAAAGTGCCTAAGATATGTAAAAACTTTTAGTTTTAAGCAAATACTTAAAACTTTTTTTTTTTTCATAGAGAACATTTTGTATATTATGTGGTAGGCATATAGAGTTACTTAGTTTACAAATTCCTTCTGGGAAATAGAAACGTCTGATTGTGCTTCACATTGGAAATTAAACTGGTTTTGTTTTTTCAATAGACTGCTACTATTTGAATCAAAAAAGACTGATGGCTATCACGAAGATATGAACAGTCAAGTTTTTGCCAACTGGATGGAGAATATATTATCAAGCGTTGAACCTAGATGTACAATTGTTATGGACATCGCTTCTTATCATTCGGTCTAAAAAGAAAGGCGCAGTACACTGTTGAAAATTTTAACACTTTTTTGACTAATTTAATAGTCAGGAGAGGTCCACACTCTTTTCGTGTTATTTTGTCGAGAACTATAGAAGTTTCAATTTGACGAGCAAAGATAGTCAAGTATTGTCTATTGCTAAGGGGTTATTTTGTCCAACTGACACGTGGAATTATAAAATACTTCTAGTCACATTTTATTTGATCTAGACTAGACAAATTTATTAGCTGTTTAACTAAATGAATGCGATCTATTGGGTGGGGGATTAGGATCTATTTTCTAAACACAACGTCTTTTTAATATGCAACTCCTATTTCTTAGTGCTATAATATTCTCTCTTTAAGACGTTTTCTCAATTATAAATATGCAAAACCACTCATTCACAAGTTGGGTTTCAACTAAACGTACCAATTTTAAATGACTTTTTGAGAACCATTATAAAATTAAGTGAATGTTTATGCCATTTGATTCAAGTCTAAACTAATTGCGTAAATAGATGTTCGCAATACATCTTTAAGATGTTGAAATTTTTTATGCCCACTGGAATTAACGTTTAATAACACGAGGTTATACTTTGCAAGTCAGTCACATTTGGTGGTTTGTTTGGATATGTTAATACGGAGAATCAAACCACGAAAACAGATACACGTGCAATGCAGGTGGTGCGTATAATGCAATACTGTATTAGAATAGGTGGGTTTCTATATTCTATCCGAGGAAAAATTCTGATTGGTTGACGCTTCTGAATGTCTTAGAAAAATAGTCAATCCTCATATCTGAACAAAGAATTCACGCGAAATTCTAGTAATTTCTGTTCTATTAAATACGCGTAGTCAACTCGTCTGGCAAAGTTTGTAAAAATCAACACTAAAATATTTGACTAGCGCAAAATTAACGTCAATACCGTAATATTTTCAACAGTGTAATTGAATGGGTTATATTGAAAGGAATTGTAACAGATAATACTTTATTAAAAGTTAAACTCCTTAATATAACAAAATAAAATATTGAAGTGATAATCCAGTGACTTATGTTATAGATGAAATAGTGGCAACAGGTAAATTGCCTCCCGAAACAAAGAGCAACTATTAGTAATCGTTAAATTGCATCCCACAGGGTAATTAACCCCATTAGCCACCCCCCTCCCCCTTATATACTGCGTGAGATTGGTCGAGGAATTAATTATAACACTAAATGCCATCAGATTCGTCGTCTGATTCAGATTTACATTTTACAAGTGAATAAATTAATACGTTTAACATGTTGACTGATTATTAAATGACATGGGCTTTTAATTTTAAGTTGCCTTTAAAACTTAATAAAACTTTGACTCTTATGTTCTTGACTCTTATTTCTTGACTCTTACACTGTTGAAATATTACGTGTTGGCGTTAATTTTTGCGCTAGTAAATATTTAGTGTTGATTTTTACAAACTTTGCCAGACGAATAGACTACATGTGCTTAGTAGAACAGAAATTACTAGAAGTTTGGTGTGAATTCTTTGTTCAGATATGAGATTTACTATTTCTCTAGACATTCAGAAGCATCAACCAATCAGAATTTTTCCCTCGGATAGAAATATAGAAACCCCACCTAATCTAATACAGTATTGCATTATACGCACACCTGCATTGCACGTGTATCTGTTTTCGAGTTGTTTCTGCGTATTAACATATCAAACAAACCACCAAATGTAACTGACCGCAAAGTGTAACCTTGTGTTATTAAACGTTAATTCCAGTGGGCATAAAAAAGTCAACATCTTAAAGATGTATTGGGAACAACTATTTACGTAATTAGTTCAGATTTGAATCAAATAGCATAAACATTCACTTAATTTTATAATGTTCTCAAAAAATCATTTTAAAATTAGTACGTTTAGTTGAAACCAAAACTTTTGAATGAGTGTTCGCATATTTATAATTGAGAAAACGTCTTAAAGAGAGAATATTATAGCACTAAGAAATAGGAGTTGCATATTAAAAAGACGTTGTGTTTAGAAAACGGTGTTAAATCATCCAATAGATCGCATTCATTTAGTTAAACAGCTAGTAAATTTGTCTAGTCTAGATCAAATAAAATGTGACTAGAAGTATATCATAATTCCACGTGTTAGTTGGACAAAATAACCCCTTAGCAATAGACAATACTTGACTATCTTTATTCGTCAAATTTAAACTTCTATAGTTCTCGACAAAATAACACGAAAACAGTGTGGACCTCTCCTGACTATTAAATTAGTCAAAAAAGTGTTAAAATTTTCAACAGTGTATGTTATAGATGAAATGGTGGCAACAGATAAATTGCCTCCCGAAACAAAGAGCAATTATTAGTAATCGTTAAATTGCCTCCCACAGGGTAATTACCCCCATTAGCCACCCCCCTTCCCCTTGTATACGTGCGTGAGATATGGTCGAGGAATTAATTATAACACTAAATGCCATCAGATTCGTCGTCTGATTGAGATTTACATTTTACAAGTGAATAAATTAATACGTTTAACATGTTGACTGATTATTAAATGACATGGGCTTTTAATTTTAAGTTGCCTTTAAAACTTAATAAAACTTTGACTCTTATTTTCTTGACTCTTATTTCCTTGACTCTTACACTGTTGAAAATATTACGGTGTTGGCGTTAATTTTGCGCTAGTCAAATATTTTAGTGTTGATTTTTACAAACTTTGCCAGACGAATTGACTACATGTGTTTAGTAGAACAGAAATTACTAGAATTTTGGTGTGAATTCTTTGTTCAGATATGAGGATTTACTATTTTTCTCTAGACATTCAGAGCATCAACCAATCAAGAATTTTTCCCTCGATAGAAATATAGAAACCCCACCTAATCTAATACAGTATTGCATTATACGCACCACCTGCATTGCACGGTATCTGTTTTCGAGTTGTTTCTGCGTAATTAACATATCCAAACAAACCACCAAATGTGACTGACCTGCAAAGTGTAACCTTGTGTTATTAAACGTTAATTCCAGTGGGCATAAAAAATGTCAACATCTTAAAGATGTATTGGGAACAACTATTTACGTAATTAGTTCAGATTTGAATCAAATAGCATAAACATTCACTTAATTTTATAATGGTTCTCAAAAAATCATTTTAAAATTAGTACGTTTAGTGAAACCAAAACTTTTGAATGAGTGGTTCTGTATATTTATAATTGAGAAAACGTTCTTAAAGAGAGAATATTATAGCACTAAAGAATAGGAGTTGCATATTAAAAAACGTTGTGTTAGAAAACGGTGTTAAATCATCAATAGATCGCATTCATTTAGTTAAACAGCTAGTAAATTTGTCTAGTCTAGATCAAATAAAATGTGACTAGAAGTATATCTAATTCCCGTGTTAGTTGGACAAAAAAACCCCTTAGCAATAGACAATACTTGACTATCTTTATTCGTCAAATTTAAACTTCTGTAGTTCTCGACAAAATAACACGAAAACAGTGTGGACCTCTCCTGACTATTAAATTAGTCAAAAAAGTGTTAAAATTTTCAACAGTGTATGGCGAATTTACGCAAAACAAATTAAAACTACCACTAGTTGTAAGATTAATTTAATTGTAAGCTTCATATGGACATTCATTCAACGAATTAAATTCAATTCAGTTTGCTGTTTTTTCCAAATTTAAAAATTTTAAATTTACCTTTTTCTATATTGCTTCTGTGTGGTACGTATTCCGACATCAGAGCCCATTTCAATATTTTTAAAGTGAACAGAGTATAAGATCTACTTAAAATAAATTTTATAACGTTTCAACAATTTTATTGTCTTCTTCAGAAAAAAAAAAAAAATTAAAATATTATTCTTGACGCAATAAATTAGTATGAAGTAAATTATTTTTTCAAAGCGATAGGAAAACGGCAGTTTAGTCACTAAAGGTTGGCCACACTAGATTCCACATGACAGACTACTGTTCAATCATGCTAAGATGAACTGGTGTCTTCATTGCACTTATTATCGATAAATAGATATTAAACTAAAAAGAAAATTAGGTACAGAAAATTGAATCAACCAAAACACGACAAATACAGCATCAATTTTCGTTTAAATACCAAATGGGCTTTTTTGTTTGAATGAATCTGAAGATTAATGTTAAGTTATTTTTGTTGGTCGAAAAAAAAAAATTTAGTTAAAGTAAAATGATTTTTTATACCAAACACCATAAATGTGTTGGCAGTCAAAAATATTGTTTTTGATGCAAAACCATAATTGTTTGAAATTAGCAAAATTTTACTTAAATTAAGCAAACATTGTAAAACTAAATAATTGTTTTATTCATTCTGAATATTTTTTTTGTCTAAAGCAATTTTTTTTAAATATTTCTAAATAAATATAATTTTCAATCTAACTTAAAATGCCATCAAACTCAATACTATTTCTTTGTTGCATCAAATAATAATCTTTGATAATTGCCAGTTTGACTGCCAAGAATTACGAACCAGAGTTTCCTTCCATCAAATTACTGGAGTCAAGCACACCATAGGTGCCCATATAGATATGCGTTCGGACAAATTGTTACCTTTCATAATGTTTTACATAGATTAGCACCCTAAGCCAGATAAATATGAAATTGTCTCATCTTCGTCCAGGTCATATGAACAAATCCCAAAGTCATAGTCATGAGTTTTTTTTATGCGCCATCTTACGGTCAAGTGATAGTAGCATCTCGAACAGCGATAGGTATATTCCGTCTTCTGTTTTGCATCTTTGATCATGAATAATCTGTTGAAAATATGTAGTGTAGGATTAATAAAGATGTAGTATACAGTTTGAAAATGCGCTGATAAAAGTGTGTTACGTATGGATCACCGACAATTTTGTTAAAAAATTAGTTTTGTCCCTCATAGTAACATAATTTTAATGTTAGACAGAACAAAGAAATATCTTGTTTTAATTGCACATTATATCCAACACAAAATATTGTTTGCTCTAATAGTTTTTTTTAATTTTACCATAAATTTTATAATTTTACAATTGATTTTTTGTTGAAATTGCTGAATATTGGTTCAAACAAAATAAAATAACAATAGACGTTTTGCTAAACCAATGTATGTATTTTTCTGAGTGCACCTATTAAGTTTCTAACGTTCTTCTTTACCGATTGTCTTCTCTATAGTCAAAAAAATTAAGATTGACATCATCAATTTTCTCCCAGTGAACATTCTAATCGCCTCAATATCTCGATTACATAAAAATCACCATCATCCATATAGAAATAATTTATTCTCACGTGTGCCATTAACCGTTGCCCTCTTCTGGGAGCGTGTCGCGTCTCCGAGCATCACCTGAGGTCGCATCAACCCGGCCCCATCCCGTCCCCAAGACTGTAGCGGGCGCACACAGGATGCGCTGGTATTCATTCAGTGATGGGCAGACAATGGTGAATACGAAATGTCCCTAACAATGATGGGCGGAGTGGCCCGATATTAGCATAAATATACCTTTACATTGTGGCGGTGACATTCTAGATGGCGCACCCACCCTCACCTCACATCTTCTGCGCCGTATCCGCGTCTTTTCCCATTAGCAATCTCGAAACGTGCCTTTGAATATTATTAAGCGACAGCCTGTATTTTATATACGACGAGAAAACGCTTTCTGTTCCGGAGTCGAGAAAGAAATAGGCGAGATGATCCACGGGCACACCGCGCAGGCCTTTTTATTTATTGTGTTTAACGTTCCAGCGCGATTGGAAAAAGTAAATGGCAAATAGTTACCTTTCCATTTTGCCAATGGCGAAAAGAGTGACGTGTAGGCACATAGCCTTTGAAAGGTGTTTTAGGCTGGTACTTTGTTATGTTTACAGTTTACAACTGGATGTGTCAATAATAATAATGAATAATGCATGTAGAAGCCGCTTTTGTGTAATATCATGGCTTACTTGCACAGTTTAAAGCGATTACAAATGAAAGTAAATTAACTTGAAACGTTGAAATGGGTGTAACTGTCACCTTTTTTTTTAATAACACTGCTAGATGGCGCTTGAGGATATCTCATATATTAATAGTAACTTAAGCAGATTAAAAAAAAATGAAAGAATTATAATTTACGTTATTTTTTTTTTTGAGACTTTTTTGTTATTTAAAATTGTCAAGTAGTTCGGAGATCTTGCAGGAACATTAATTATCCTTGTATCGAAACAGCTATTTATTTGTCGAGATTTGTGTGCCGGTGCATTATTTTCCTGAAAAGATGCTCCTGTCATCATGAAGTTTATTGACAAACGGCTGTAATAATTCATTTCGATATGTTTCAGCAGTTATTGTTTGATTAAAGAATATAGCACTAATTGTTCGTCTCCTTGAAACTGCTAGCCAGACACCAATTTTTGGCGGACGTGATGAAATGTCTACGAATTGGTGAAGGCTTTCTGCCGACCAGTTTTTTATATTTTGCTTATGTAAATAATCAGAAAGATGAAACCAATCTTCATCAGTAAAAAAGCATTTATTGCGAATATTATTTAATAAAAACCATTGACAGTACTGTGTTCTTGTATAAAAAACCTACCTGTGTAAGTTCATAAACTATTTCTAATTTTTATACGAAAATAACTTTAAGTCCTCTTTTAAAACGATATGGCATGTTACCACTGATAACTGAATTTCTTGAGAAAGCTTTGAAATTGATTTTTCGGTTGAGTTATACATTCCACGTCGAATATCCCTGCCCCAGTTGCACGAAATTTACTATACCAGCCTGAATGATTAAAAGCTGTTTGCGTAAGTACTGTTAGGAAACTGTACAGGAAAATCCTGCATGCACTGATTAATGGAATAAACCCATTCTCCATCTCAGACTAAGTTGTGATCAAAAAGCTTCTTATGTTGAAGAGCCAATAAGGCACATTTTGAATCGGAATTTATCAACGCATTTCCAACTCTATATTCTTCGATTTTACAAATAGCTATATAAATGGCAAGTAGCTTACATGTAAAAATAGAAGGATGGTTTGAAATATTTCCCGAAATATTTATATTGAGTGATGATGAATAAACACCAAAAGAAGATTTATCATGATTTTCTGATATAGAACCATCCGTAAAAAATTATACATAATCCTTCCACATTTTATTAATGATTCTTGAAACTCCATTGACCACATCTGTGAGGACAAATAATCTTAATATTTCTATTCCAATTTTCATTAAAATCAATTTTGGAGTGTGAAATGTAGAACTTGATAAGGAAGCCAATAGTGCTGATAAATGATAGAAGAGGAAATAGAAGGAGAATAATACAAACAAAAAAATATATGCTTCATATAAGCTTTGTTAGCACTAGATTATTATCCAAGGACGACTTTTTAAGAATATCTTTCATAGCTAAATATTTAGCTCTAATATGGAAAGGAATTTCACCCTCCTGAACAAGAAAAGCATTAGTGGGGAGGATCTCATTTCCCCTGAAACTATACGCAAACTTCGAAATATAAGTGAATTCAATTTATATTTATTGATCCAATTTTTAGCTCTAGGGAAATATAAAAAATTCCAAATTCAAATTTAACTATTCCTTTATAAATATATCTTAATGATTTAGGATCAGAACCCCACCAAATCTTACTTTACTGGATTTACTGGATTTGTTTAAAGCTTTCGACTCTGTCAATCATCAAATCTTAATAAATAAGTTGGAGTACTATGGGATAATAGGGGAACCTCTAAAGCTATTGCATTCGTACCTCACTAATAGGTTGCAAATAACAGATTGGCGGGCAAAAAGATCCCAACCTGGCTAAGTAAAATTTGGGGTTTCGCAAGGGTCCATTTTAGGCCCTCTACTTTTTATCATTTATATGAATGACCTCCCAGCTACCATAATAATAATAACTAGTAACCGCAGTGGATCAAACAACACTCGCACAAAAAGTTTGAGCACGTTTGAGGCGAATAAACTTAAAGTAAACGTGGCAAAAATACAACATCTTAACTTCTGTCCCCGCAACAGTTAACCAGCAGTTAACAATAAAGTTCCTGGGTGTTACTGCAGATCAAAGCTTCAAATGGCATGGACACATAGAAGGATTGGTAACAAGAATGCCGTCCACCCTATTCGCCATAAAACGACTGACGCAAGTAGCAGACCATCAAGCTGCAAAGGTAGCATATTTTGCCAACTTTCATTCCATCATGTGTTACGGCATTATATTTTGGGGATGTCGATTGAATCGGCCAGAATGAAGATTCTGCAAAAGAAAGCAATAAGATATCTTTGCGGCTTAGATTCGCAAAGATATCTGTACATCCTAAAAAAAAATGTGGTAAAATTACCCCAAAAAATAGATGGCAACTGGGCCACCGCCTATTTTTGGGGTAAATTTACACCTGTAGGGGATTTTTCACATGCTTGTGGAATATTCCTTGAAAGTGTGGTAATTTTCCCTGGTAATTTACATCTCTAAAGTAATATTCCTAATGGAATGGAATATTTCAGGTAGATTTACCACACCTTCAAGGAATATTCCACCAGTATGTGAAAAATCCCCTATAGGGTAAATTACCCAAAATAGGCGGTAGCCCAGTTGCTATCTATTTTTAGACTATTGAACTCAAATTTGCCGTCCTGCGGTTTTGCACATTTGCAATATAAGTGCTTAATCCTACTTTACTTTTTCATTAAATCCTAGAGTAAAACCAAATAGTCTCTTCCTTACTTTACTTGTATCATCACTTAACAACGAAAACATAGCCCCAATAACGGCAAGACACTAGTCGTTTATATTTCAAATGTTTAATGAAAGAGAAAAAAAAAAAAGAATTGACTCTTCAAACGAAGACTTTCTGTTGTTTAAATTGAAAGTTTGATACGGTGGTTTCCTGCGTGTCACTTGCACGTTGAAAACTTTAAATAAATGTATCATATCTTGTAGCAACAATACCGCCAAATGCTATTGAGGTTAAGTTCCAGTATATCATATTAGATATCCATACGCAGGTATGTCTATTATTTATGTGTGCTGTCATAGCTAAGTACATGGTAATCATCGCAATACATAATTAATGTAAAATGAACTTACCTCAATCTTTATTTACAAGACAAAATGAAAAACACGCCATTTACATTTATGCGTTGAAGCCATCAGTGGCATCTACACTGTATTCAAACTGCGTACCTCAAACGCTTGCGCGTTGTATAGTCGACGGCTATGCAATACATTCTCCTAACGGGTTTAATTTTTGATCAAGCGACACAATGTAATGCAATGTTAAAAGAAAACATTTTGTGTTCCAATGAAATAACAGATGCATATATATAATATATATAATCAGAATTTCATGTCCCTTGTATTGTCCATGTTGTATTTTTACCAACATAAAGGGGCAATATTCCACGAAATATGTTATTTTTCTTTGCTACTAAGCAAATTTCGCCAAGTGGGGGAAAATTACTTCATTTATTGAAGTAGTTTTCCATCAAAGTCGGTTTACCAGGCAAAATTACACCTAATTTGTGGTAATCTGATGTTTACCCTCTTTTTGGTGTAATTTTACCTTATATTTCATATGTCACATCACATACCAGTGAGGTAAATTTACCATCATTTTTTAGAGTGTAGAACGCATTTCAAAAAATTATCAACAAAATATAGTATCGAGGTATTCCTGGTAAATTAGTGTGCCTACTTTCATTTGTGGCTTCTTGTTTTCTTTGGTTGTTTATCCAATTTGTTGTAAGTTTGTCATTTATTTAATATTTATATTTTATTTCATACTCAAACCTATTGACCATTGTAAATTATACAAAGTTTATAGATCGACAATGTTTGCTGTAATATTTATTACAAATATATTTATTTATTATTAAAAATCAAATACAATCGTTTCTAATTGCGATTTGTCACAATTTGAACTTAATTCTTAAAAATAGTCCAGTGTCACCAATCTTACTAATGAATTTGCTTAACAATAATCTACTCTAATTAGGAAAGTATTGAAAGTATGGTATTTTATCTGTATGCTTCCAAATTATCATTTTTTGTTTCTGTTTTTTTTTTATAAATCCCCTATCAAGATGAACGAATTCAACAGAGGAATATAACATACATACAAAAAGTAGGATCCTTTTTGCGCCATCTCTCTCCCCATTTTATTTCATTTTTTCTCAACACGACACCGAAATATTCACTTTAATATTTTCAGTAAAAACGTCCCGGCACAGTAGGCAATGACAGCTATTTTAGAATTCCTAACCTATTTATCATCGCCGCGTCGTTCATCACGACCGCAGGCAGAGGGCGCTCACGGCAATAACAACACAAAGCGACGACTCTGCTGAGCTCATTCTCAACCCGAATGTTGGTTACCCGTCGGCTGGTGCGCCGATGGGCAGTCGAATCTTAAGTTCGTTGCGTTCGGCAAGTCATCCTCTCATTAACATAAGGTAATGGAATAGATGTCATTCCTTTTGACGCGTTTCCGAAAGTCACGTGGGGCGTAGACTGTGGTAAGCGCAGGTCCCAGGAATTATTCGAGACGGATTATGAAAGAGGCGATAAAGATCGAGAGTATGAGAGGAATCTTATTGTTTTTTTTTTTTTTGTTCTGTACGAAATCGTTCCTCGCAGTGTAAATTATTTGCTTTTCATATCGCTATCAATGACTATATATGCTAATATTAAATCACTGCTGGTTCATTCGTAGATAGTTGGATGATATGGACTGCAGATGTAAAAACCTATTACTCACGTGGGAAATCGCATAAATGTCTGAGGAAAGTTTTTAGAAGTGTTCTGGAAATTTAGGGCGTGTTTAATATCCAATGAATCTTATTTTATGTATTTTCCGTTTATTGAATTTACTTTTATATTTACAATTAGTGGGCATTTATTTACATTAAATACGTATTGATATAGCTTGAACATTTTCACTCCCTCCACCACAAACTTTCCTCAGCAGTATACGCTGTTAGATTACTACGAAGTTCTATTATGCATACGTCGAATCTAGGCTACGTTATGGCATTGTTTTCCGGATTTCCGCAGCATCTGCAAAGAGGTTGTTTGTGACGCAAAAAGAAAGATAATTAGAATTATGATGGAGTTACACCCACGCACACGATATTCTGCCATTGGCTAGTCTATTTACGATGTTTTAATGTTTTATAAAGATAATAAAACCGAATTTACCAAAAAATCGTGATATACAGGGTGATTCTCAATATATGCGACAAACTTTAAGCGCTGATTCCTAGGGTTATTTTGATCATAAAAGTTCATAAAGAAACATATTCCAAATCGCTTAGTTCTAAAGTCGTACAATGTTTAATAGTAAGTTAACATAATTAATGTTTTTATTATAAATTAACAAATAATTAGTAAAACAAAATTAACTATACTAACTGTTGAAAAAACCGCCCCCAACTGCAATACAAGCTTCTATCCTCCGTCGCATTGACTGTGGAGTCCGTTCTAAATACAAGAGTATTTCGAATTGTTTGAAAAGCTGCGATAATAGATTTCTCAGTTCATCGACATTTTCAATGGAGTCCTATAAACTAATGATTTAAGGAGACCCAAAAAAATTTAAGTCTGGAGACCGAGGAGGCCACGGTTATGGACTTCCCCGTCTTATCCACCGATCTGGATACGTATTGTCCAAAAACTCGCGAGCAACTATACTAAAATGCGCTGGAGCACCGTCATGCATAAAATACATTTGTAATCTTAATTGCAACGGAACTTCTTCTAGCAGTAGTGGTAGCTCCTCTTCAAGAAAATTGCGGTATACCTCGCCATTTAACCGCATCGGTAAAAAATGTGGACCTTTCAAATGATCTCCAACAATTCCGGCCCACACATTGACAGAGAATTGATGTTGATGACGGGCATTCACTAGTTCGTGCGGATTTTTGCGATTTTCTTCGGCCCATATGTGATTATTATGAAAATTATAATCGCGTTTCTAGAGAAAGTAGCCTCGTCGGTGAAGAATATTGAGCCAAATAGTCAGGATTTTGTGTTGCATCCTTGACAAAACCCACTCTTTGCGGAAAATCTGCCGGAAAAAATATCTGCACCCGTTGAATGTGATATGGATACAACCGTTGATCTTTTCAATATCTCCAAGCTGTGGCCTGACTAAGTTTAAAGCAAACGCAATTTTCTGGTGCTTGTGTAGAGATGTTCTTCAATTTCATTAATACCATTTCTTCAACTTGTGGAGTCCTCACTATAGATGGGTGCCCGTTATCAGTGGTCCTTTTTTAAAATTTCCGTTTCACTAAGACGTTGGTGAGACGGGCAATATTGAATGATGCGGATGATAACGGTTCGGGTATCGTTCTTCATAAAGATGTCTAGCAGCACGGAATTTCCATTGGCAAGACCGTAAACGAAATGCATATCACACATCTCAGCATTCGTGTAATTCATTTAGAAAACAGAAACTGGCAATAAACTGAATGAATACTCTGACAACTATTGACAAATATTGGAATGACAATAAACAATTCCTCTCAACACAATAGTTTTGAAGAACCAACTGTGATATTATATCGTGTTAGTCATAGTTCATAATTTATTATTAAACATTCAATAACTTTAAAACCAAATCGTTTTGGACATATATTCATATGAACTTTTATGATCAAAATAACCTTCAGGAATCAGTTCTTAAAGTTTGTTGCATATATTGAGAGTCACCCTGTATATAACCAGATGCCAGAATATGTAAAAAATTTAAAAGAGAAGTTAAAAAAATATCTCCTGGCACACGGTGGAGGAATATTTTCGATAATAATTTGGCATGTTTTTAGTGTGCATTTTATATAGCTACTTGTTTTGTATTTTTATATTTGTTTTATTAATTGACTTTTGCTACAATGTCAATGTTATTATAATATACTGTCATGCTTCATTTAACTTCACTTTTTTATAACTTACTGTTATCTATTTAAAAAAAATAATGTCAAAACGTAAAAGCAAACGATTCAGCTGGTCTAGAACACTTCCGCAGTTGACACATCTTATATTTTTGATAATTTTCTCTTCAGGAAGTAAAAATGATCGAAATAAAATATTAGAATCGAAATGTAAGTTAATATTTCAACCTCTACGTAAGCAGTAGCAATATTAGAAGATTTATGTCAAATTTTTTTTGAAACTATAGTTTTAATTAACAAAAAACATAACTAGTAAACAATCTTGTACAAAAACTTTTAATATTAAATGTAAATAAACAATTAAAACAATTAGCTATCTGAACAATAGATTCTTCTTTCTTACTAGGCAAGTTTATGTTTTCAATAATGTCCACGTTATTAATGGTTGGATTGCTGATGGAATCATCACTTTCTTCTCGTTTTTCTGATATCACAGTTGAGCAAACAAGTGTTGTAATATTTTGAGTAGGCATATAAAATTTGGTCAGCTTTCTGTGCTTTATTTATCATTGAATCGACAACATAACGGTGGAAGATTCTCATCTGCCGTGTCTTTTCAGACCAAGAACATCAATTTCTAAATCTGCTTAAAATAACATTTCCGAAGTTTTGAGTATTTCTCACCCAATACTCTATCGGATTTAAATGATGATGATTTAATGTATGTTTAACGTTATAAAAGAGGCACTCTTTTACAATACACATTATGCAATCTTAATTAATCGAATCAAGAACCACCGGTTCGAAGTATGAGGCATCATATTCTTGAGCAATATAAAACATACTGCTTATGGAGACTTTTTTGTAACAAATACTGTCGACATTTATTTATATTTTTGTGATTCTTTGTATAAACTTTGGATTTTTATGGAATATTTTATACTCTATTATATATGGATAGTGTAGATATTTAATTCTTTTGATTCTACATATAAGATTTAGTATTTTATTTACAATTACCACTGTATGTTTTGGAAGACATGTTACGGAATTTCCTCCTCATGAAGCAAAATCTTCAATCGAAGAATTGACTTGTTCAAACAAGTATTTTAAGCGTTCATTCAATATAACAAGAACGAATGCGTAGATTTGTAAGCGACCTGTTAGAAAAAAAATGTCATTGTATTCATTAAAAAAGACACAAAACACCTGGGTGCCTGTATTAATGCTTCTGATGTACAGATTCCTCAAACAATAAAGCAACACTTTGAACTAAAACTAAACGAATGTTTCTTTTTAAGTGTCAAAGCAATGGGTCTTACAAGCTATTTGGTTCGAACATATTTTTCGCTTTATTTGACCACTTAGTGGTTAGATTACCATTTTAAACTAACAAGGAAAAGTGGTATTATATATTTTGTTAATGTGAACGAATGTTAAAATTAATTCTGTTTGTTTAATTTACACGAGAAAAGTGTTGTGAAAAATTGCAACAACAATAGTAATGATGATTCATAGATTCATGCAAATTGTGTGAATTTTTCAAATACATTATATACTTTTTCCAATAACGTAGAAATATTGTAATAATATTGATATATTGAGTGACAGCATTTCTCATCTTAAAAATTGAAACAGGTAATGGTATAAAGATTACACATGCTTATTTCAAAAAAATATTTGTTAGAATCCTTAAGGAATTAGCAACAAAGAGTAGAAACTTTACCAAATTTGAGTATATTCTTAAAAAAAAATAACTCTGACAAAATATGTCTACGTGAGATAGCTTTTACACTATCCTTACTAACAGGATAAAGTAGTTACTAGGAATAAGCTTGGTAAGACCTTATCGTGAAGTTGAAATAATAATAAAAAAATTGTAGTTCGAAAGAGAGTTTTTAAATATTCATATGATTATTGTAAAATATTTACCTTATCAAAAATAATGTTATCAAAATCTTAACGTTGAGTTACATATCGTTGCAATAGGCATGAAATTTGCTTTTATTTCGCTTATAAAAAAAAAAGTATTTCTAAATATATTTTATAAATTTGATGGTATATGAAAGAAACTGCTAAAAACATATCTTCTTGTAGTTAGTTTAAATAAGTTCATTCATTCATTCATTCAAGTTAGGGTGGGCACTTGATGTACGGGCACTTGAGCTTGGTGCTCATTGTACCATCCTTATTGATTCTCTTATTTCCACTAGAGCAGCTTGGTGTTCTCTATAAAGCCCAGTATCTTGCCCAGTGGAAACTTGAGGACCTTCGAGGGCTGTTTAATTAATTAATAATGTTAAATATTTAAAAAAACAAATATTATACAAGGATTAACACAAAATTTAAGATTTTCTTCTTTGTTAAAGTAGCAGGCCGTTGCTTTATATTTGGGTGTATTTCTTAATTCTGAACCACCAATTTTAATAACATTTTGCTATATTCTTCGAAATGAGGGTACTTTACTCTTATACCATACTTTCCATATTTCTTCCCTGCAAGCTAATTGAGCTTAAGACAGTCAAAATGCCCCAGTCTAGATGTCAAGCATGCACCAACATTTGGTGGTATTTATTCTACAATTGTACAATAATTAATAAAAAGAGATCCCATTTGTTGCACACTTAGTGGATCACACTGTATATTTCGATACCCCTATTATAAACAACAAAAGCCACCCCTGTAAGACCCTCACCCTTCGACTAATCTGTAAGAATTTCTAAAAACCCTTCTAAGGTGTCTATAAATTTGTTGTATATTTTTTAAGTCCGCGGGGTGAATGCCCCCTCCTCTCTCCCCCCATATCTACTCGCCTGGTTTTAGTCTAATTCCCATTAAGCCCTATTTTATTCGCGGATCCAAAATGGTGGACTACTTAGTACAAAACTGCATTATATCATGAAATCGGTATTATGAATGGTTTTCAAGTCGCTGATTACCAATATGATGGCAAATTTTTGGAAAACAAAATGGCGGGGTTCAAATGTCGGACTTACTTAATATAAAACTGCATTTATATTCACGAAACAGTCAGAAATGGAAGATAATCTACCACAAATATTACCAATTATTTCTATATTCATAAGTACACATATGTTATGTGCCCATTTTTTCCAAAACTGTCTCATGAATTTACCACATACGTATGTTGTGTAGCGCAAGGACCGCAACAAGATACGACCACAAAATATGGCCGTCTATTCCTGTATACTTTTTTTGATGTATCATTTGTTGTAGCGGTAGATATTTTTACATTTTCCCTTCAAACAACATATTTCACTTGGATTTTCTGGCATCAATTACACAAAATCTAGCATATAAAACCTTAGAGGCACATATGGACAGCCAACTACTTGATATGTTTTTAGAGAAACATTCAATTACAGCCTACAATTTGTTTCGAGGCAAGAATCAATCAAAGACTTTTTACTTTTTGCTTTTTTTCTGACGGCTTCTCTAAAGTCAATCTTGTAAATTACGTCAATAAGGATTGACAACGGATTTATTAGCGATGTTGTGAACATTAATTTTGATCAACAGATTTATTGTTGTATTCATCTTCAAGAAAAGAATCCATTTTAGAAATTGAAAAATTGTTTAACTATAAAACTTTTTAGCGTGTTTAGAAAAACGTACTTTACATTGTGCTTCATGATTCAGCAGTGATGCCTCGACCGTTACAAAAGAAGTAAATTTACAAACAGGTGTGAATGCATGGCTTGCTTTAATGTTGGTAATACATACTACATGTAGTTCTACAGCTATTCCGATAGTTAAAAGTTTCTACATAGGAACTTTTTTTTTTTCGACTTTTAGCCAGCTTTTCGGGATTTGGCACCACTGTGCGTCGGCCGAAATAGATTTTATTCGCACCCCTACGAAATTTAAGTTTCTTAAAACGTAAATCTACTGGTAATAAATCCGAAATAACGCACGCCGCGTCGCCCGAAATAGATGAATACGCAAAATTGTTGCAATACTTTTTTAATTTTAAAATAAAAAAATATATCCCTTGTTCCTATCGTTATTGGGTGTTGCTTTTGCGTTCGCGCAAATAACACATTTCCCGCGTGATGTATAGGCGAAGATCGTAAGAGATTCTCGCGACATCTTCGCCAGATGTCGATGACGCGATAATACCAGTATATCACACCGCGTTTATTGTTGTAATAAATCGGCAAGATTTTGCCAAAAAAAAAAAAACGCCAAATAATAATAATAATAAAAAAAAAACAGACGAATCGATTACCAGATTTTAGGAAAAAAAAGCAAGCGAGACGAAGACAATAATAATAAACAGCCCACTGTTGAATACGTTTCCGATTATAGTTAGTTATTCAACGGCAAGGAATTCGACATTTAGCCAGCGAGACACTTGGGCTAAAACTACGACCAGATGTTCGTCCAGGCGACAAGGACGAGCGCCTTTTCGCGTTCGGAACGTTAACACGGGAGCGAAAGAGAGAGAGAATGTCGCGCGGTCGTAGCACCTATGAACCGAAAAAAAATTCAGCTGCTGCGATGGAAACAATGAATAATTACACCCACACCTCATAAATATTGAAAGGATGAATTTTAGAGTTGTGTATGGCCGCATACATAAAGCGAAGGTGTAGTAGTAGGTATTTGCGTTGTTCGAAGAACGGCTGTAAGGCAAAAATTGATCGCCACGAACGAAGATGCTTACTTTATATATGTACAGCTAGGAGCATCCAAATCGATACCGATGTTTTTTGCATATCTTTAATTATAGTCTATATGTAGACGTATTACACTAATTGAATTAATTAGCGCTAATTAGGGATTGCATTATATTGCATATTTAGGCTTTCTATGCATATTTTTACAAAAGTTGCATTATATTGCATTATTTTAGCTTTTTCTTATCCTTTCTATTAGTAAAATCCTGTTAATTCTAATGTAGATCGACAACCGACAATTCTCAGAACGATAATTTTTATACATTGGTTTCTCTAATACTTTTTTCCAAGAACTGCAGTGTTTAATTTCGCCTAGCAGAAGAGATGTGGTAAATAACGTTTTATTATTATTAATTCCCAAATAAACTATTCATTCACTGAATTTATTCGTTTGAGCGAAACAGCATGTAATTGTGTTACGTTTTTTAAATACTGTGCGTACATACAATGAGTATAGCGAACAAAATTTCTTTATGGATTAGGCATATCCTAAACTGTTAAAGGATGGCCACAAAATATTTTGCTGACCTGCAGTATATTGGTAAATTTAATTTTACTAAAAGCTTTACAATTGTTTTTAATTCTTTAACTTTTGATATAAACGACATTGTTGTTAATGGGTGTCTTCTGAGAGAAATGCCTGATTGATCAACACGCTAAAACTCCATCACATATTGGAAAATGTGAAAAAACTAAAGCGATCCGATGTGTGCCAGCAATCTATACGTCAATTGGTAGCATCAACTTCACGAGACTCAAAACAAGAAGAATATAATACGGATCTGTTGTAACGCATTAATTTTGGTCTAACATACCATTAGCAAGATTAAACAATGTTAATTTGAAATCATTTCTGCAAAAATATTGCAAACATAATATACCGAGGAAGTACCTTACGAAAAAAATTACATCTACATCTTGTTACCAGCAAACAATAGCAGAAATTCAACAATTGGTAGGAATAATTTTATTATACCATGGTAGATGAAAGTACGATAAGTGTGGCCGTTATATTACCATTTTTTAATGGAATTCTTCATGAAGATATTGTAGGTAAATCATAATTTAATTTATTGTAAAGAACTTCAAAAAACAAATAATGTGACAATTGCCCAATTCGTTCAAGAAGGTTATCAAATTTCTTTTTACCTGGAAGTATACCTTGTTAAAAAATTTTACTAATGTTGTCCGACGCTGCACCATACATGATAAAAAGCCGCGCAAAATTAAAATTTTTTTATAGTAAATTATTCATACCACTTGTTTTAGCTCATGGGTTCAATCGTGTAGCGATGACATTAGGAATCAATTCCCTTTGATGAATGATTTAATTAGCAATGTCAAAAAATATTTTTAACAGCACCTTTACGAATCCAATTTTATAAGGAGCGACTTCCGGTGTTAATTTGCCCTCCTGAAACGATTATTAATGAGATGGGGTACATGGTTAGATGCTGCAATTTTTTTTCGCCGATAATTTTGAAGCTATAAAAAATGTAATTCTTGAAATCACTGCTACCCGCATTTCTTAGAAAACTGTAAAAAGATAGTAACTCAACAGAATTGCTACATAAACTTTTTGTATATTAAGTAAATTAATAGCTTTGTTTCAAGTTCCATTCGTACACTGAGAACGCAAGGGATGTCGCTCTCGGAATCAGTCGAAATAGTAGACGAATTTGATATGCTATGTAAGAAGGTAAGGTACAATAGGTAATTCTTATAACGATAAATTTAAAAAGTGATAAAACAAAATGCGGGTATTTGAAATTGAAGAAAGTTAAGAAAATTTTCGAAGGTGAAATAGCTAAACGATTTCGACTTTAATTTTAGTTTAGAATGTATTTGCAAATTAAAAAATGCGCCAATACGTCGTGGATGTGAAAGAAGCTTTTCTATTTTCGAAACATATGTATTCTCTAAACCAGATTTTTACACATATTTTTAAAAATATATTTTTATAAATTTTTCGTGATGAGGTTTTTGAATATATTTTTCATATTTTTTTTCTAAATATAGATAAAATATTCAATAAATATTTATTCCATCATTTTAAAATTAATTAAGCGCTATATTTTTCTAAAATATTTATATGAAAATTAGATTTTTTTATGCAATCTATTTAATTTGTCAAGTGAACTAAAATTGTTCTTGGTTATTTAGAATGTATAACGTCGATAACGAAAAGTTGAAACATACATAGAGTTTTCTAAAAGAAAAGAACTGTTTTTTCACACTCACCATACAAGTTAATAATCATAATTCTGGCATCTTTTAAGGCATACTGAAAGGTTTATCAAATTAATCACTATTTTTTAATTGAAGTGTTCTAAATAAAAAAACAAACTTATTTATTATCATTTTATTTGAATAAGCCAATAAAAATGAAAAATACTCATTTTTAAGTCTAGCCTGGCTGGCTGCCAGATATAACCCTATGGCTTTTTTCATATCTTCGTAGTGGCGCTCTCATGGCGTTTCTTGTGGCCTCTAAAACAATGCCAATTGTATTAGATCATACTATGAATAAAACATCGTGCAACATTATCAACACCTACTAATACATTGGAGCATTACAAATAATTGGAGTGGTAGCTACATTCTAATACTTACGGATACTTATTTTACTTTATTTCATAATATTTGAAACATTCTACGCACAAACAATTAAAACAACACAAACGTATTCTAACCTCTATTTGAGGTTATGACGCTTATCTACCGAGATGATTCTAATTATCTTCATAATGCCATGACATGTTCAAAGTTTTGCTTACCTCTTAGTCACACACGAAAAAACTAAAACACACCCCGCAACAATTAATTACACAGTTAACCGTAATCTGCCTAATCGTATACTATTATAAACTTAATATATAACGGACAAACGAATGAACAACGTTGATGATACGCAACGTGCGCGTATGCATTTCTATGTACTAATCCATAGACACATAAACAATTACTAAATCATTATAACACCGGCACCCTAATGAATAGAGGTGTTGTGTGTGACGTTCGCAACTTACAACTATTACAAATAATATAATACAAAAAAACGCAGATATATTAATAGAAAGTTACAGCGCTCACTTATTGTTAGATACTAATTAAATCATATTAGATATATATTATCTAATTTAATCTTTAAGCTATCATTTTAAATAGGTACATACCTACTTAATATGTATGCATATTTTACCCATTTTATGTTATTCGTCCTACGCACCAAATGTACAAAATCAAAAATTCAATGTTTTTTTTTATAGAAAAAATATATTGAGAAAACATTTGCAATAAAATATTATTAATGCTACATAACATATATATTTTTTAAATGTTTTCCTAATATATTTTCTATAATATATTTTATGCATATTAATTAATGTAACTAATATTCAAGAAAGATTTAATATTTTTTAAATATTTATAAAATATGAAATAAATATAGTTGGTCACTGGGGTATAATCCGGTCTCTAGTCATAATAAGGCGGCAACTTTCAAGGATGTGTCTGACAATATAAATCATACGTGAGTGCCGAGTCTCCAAACTAGGAGGAATAAAATTCAGTAAAATCAGTTTTATCTATTTTATGTGTTTGTGCTATTACATTTTACTTAATAACTATACACAAGCTTATTTTTATATTTTATTTACATTAATTTAACTCCACTTACCACTTATCTATATTTTAACTGAACACAGATTGATGTATTCAACACACTTGTGCGTATTATTGAATAAATTACTTTATTAATCCGGGAATGGACGACTGTATACCTGCAAAATGACAGCAGACCATTTAGACACTCTCTCTAGCATGGAAATCTCTTAGAATAGCATGCATAAGGTCGACGTTTGCTTATAGGGGTCTAGTTTTAGATGATCGTGACTGTACATACATCGCATTTTATAACAACAACGTTGATACTACACTCAATATGCATAAAATAGGTGTGTCCGTCAACAACTAGAAGAAGTAGCTGCACCGATACATCGTGTAGCTGTATATTAAATAAATGAATTGAGGTTGGGTGACCTTTGCTGCCAAGGAAGAATAGGATTCAATAGAAGATCCGCCAAAATATTACTCGTAAATTACCCGACAGATAAGATCTTTTGCGGTAGTTACATCGACAATTAAGAGAATCGTGTCTAGTGATGCGGATGCATGATTATAAACGATTATGTATTAAAAAGTGAGTATTCCCCACCTTCACCGTTGTTTTACTAATATACAGGGTGAGACTAAAGACAATCCTCAGTCAATAATACAAATAAGCCCATCTGTCAAAAGTTGTTTTACTGTATTTAATGATTTTATCCAAAAACGGAGTTAGATGTTGCTATGATGCAATATATTGATATGAAATAGATTATACGAAAGAAATGATTAAATTTAATTCAATTTGGAATCTCAACTTTTGGTTTCGCGGATTCGAATCTCGTTCCAGTCAATAGTGGTAATCGGATTTTTTCCGGGTCATGATTTGGCACCCAATTGATCTCTGATTTTGATCAAATTTGGTAGGGTTGTAGAACACCGAAAAATATTTGGCACGTATTGTTTTTAGCGCCCCATATTTGGTTTTAGCGGGTGTAACGGGGTCTCAAAGTTTCCTGCAAAAACACATTTTTTTGTTGCAATATTTCAGAAACGAGAAGAGATACCGAGATCGGATAAATATCAAATCGTTCATTGTTAACAGCCGTACATTTTAGGTTGGAAAAAAAAAACAGTGGCGCACCCACGGGTTGGTTAGGGGGTTAAAATATACCGTTTTTCTCACTCCTGCTCTTGTATGTTATAAATTCATTTTTTTCTTTTTTTAATCTTTAAACTATGTGATAAAGTAAAGGTTGCGTGTTTGTGGTTTTTTTTTTAATGTTCATTTTAGAAATTATCATCATTTCTATGCACACCTTCAGAAGACTATTTCCTTCATATTTTCGGAATTAAATTTAATGACGCCTTGTAATTTCAATTAGAATCGTTTGTTATTTTAAAATATAAAAAAGTAATGAGATACGTACAAATAATAGTTATGCCAACAAAAAGTTCATGTGTTGTTCATCAAGAAATAGGGAGAACAAAGTTGGCCCTAGAACGGATCCTTGCGGTACCCCAATACAGTTGGGCATAAGTGAAGATCTGACGGTTTGTTTAGTATTAAACATTTTTAATTGTTATTGCCACAAATTGCATTCTATTGCGCAGAAAAGATTTTAACCAATCACTAACTTTACCCCGTAATTCCATATAATTCAATTTGTTAATTAATAATTGATGACTGGCGCAATCGAAAGCTTTCGATAAGTCACAGATAACGCCAGTTGGTAGTAATTTATTTTCTAAATTATTTATTATAGTACTGTGTATGTCTAATAAAGCCGAAGTTGTAGATTTACCGATTCTAAATCTATGTTGCGATTGAGATAACAGTTGAAATTTTTCTAAGAAACTGTTAATTCTGTTTAACATTGCATATTCAAACAATTTCGAAAAGGATGAAGCTATAGAAATTGGCCTGATATTAGATAGATCATCGATATCACTCTTCTTATATATAGCCCTAACAGAGCTAGTTTTCAGTGAAACTGGGAATACATCATCAGTAAAAGAAGCATTAACTATATGTGTAATAGGTTGTAGTAAGTGATATCTGAATTCCTTAATTAAACAATCTGGAACACCGTCAGGTCCGCTAGTAAATTTGTGATTAAGTTTATTAAATATTGAAAGCAATTCCAATTCTGTGTACGGATGTTAAAACATAGTGTGAGAATTAATATTAATATAGTTATTGGTTATTGAAATATTTGGAATAGAAGACGCTGTAGCAACTGGTGCTTGCAAAAAGTGTTTATTGAACTTCTCAGCAACATCCTGAGAGCAAGTAACTATCGTACTATCAACTATTTTAGGGATGTTAAGTGGTTGTATGCTTTTATTCCGTAAACCATTGATGATGCTCCAAGTAGTCCGTGTTCTGTTATCCGATATTGCAGTCTGATCATTATAAAAAATTCGTTTCGTACGCTCAATCAATTTCGAATGTTGAATTTTCTGTGATTTATATAAATTTTGTAACATTGGATATCTTTTTTGCAAAATATAAAAATCATTAAGTCTAACACTAGATTACCTTACTTTATTATTTACCCAATTTCTACGCTTAATAACAACTATTTTCCTATATCTAAAAGATCTATCAAAGTCATAGAAAATACCGGTAAAAAAATCGATTTCGTCCAAATGAGGAATTAAAAGCAGAATTCTTAATCTAGTTAAATTTTAAAGTTATAAAAATCTTGTATAGAACTTGTAAAGCACTAACGAACTACACATTAAAATCTAAAGCACAGCCAGTAGCACGCAGTTAAATCGCATAGGGGTGATTCAGAATATTTGTATCTGTGTAGGTGCAATGAGATCTAGCAGAGAAAATCCAGTTACTGGGAAAATCTCCCGGGAATGAGGCAAAGTAAAATTCTTCTGGGAACTTATAACTAGAAGAAGTTTACAGAATGCATCAACCTGAGTAAGAACAACGTTCGCATATTAACAGAATACTTTCAGCCATTGTAGACTGAAAGACACCTGAGTAAACTTGATTGGAAAGGAATCTGAATGTAAGATGTTGTAGGGAACAGGATGAAACACCCATCCACCTCCTCTCAAACTGCGTAGCACTGTGCAACTCGAGGGCGTTGCACCTGGGAGCATGTGAAATCGAAGAGAGAGACTTACCTAGACTGGGACCCTCTGACATCCTACACTTTCTGAAAAGAATAGGAGTGGAAGGCCAGCTGTAAAGCAGCAAAGATTAGGGACACAACAGATCTTTTAGGTCGCAGTGTAACATCACCCTTCTATTTACATACATACTAAAATTGCAGACAGTAGGGGACACTAATATTCTCTTTCGGTGTTAGAACCGTCATCCCCATTCTGGGCAAAGAAAACACCTCTCTTGTTAACTGCAGCTTATAGGTATCTTTCTGGTTTAAATTTTTCTATAGCTTATCCAGAATTTCCAAAGATAGACTTCCATCAATATGTTAAACCAATACGGGTGTCCATTCCAGATTATTCTGGTCAAAGCTACATGGACAATGCAAAAATTTTCGATACGCTTTCCGAACACATTGTTATATATACGGATGCATCGAAAACATTAAACGGTTGTGGCTGTGCATTTTTTGACCCCATTAACGACGTAAGTGGGTCTTTCGGCTTAAATGTAAAGCTAAATATTTCTCTGCTGAAGACAGAGCGATATAGGCGGCAGTTAAGTACGCCAAATCTTTAGAAACACCGAAAATCAGACTTCTTAAGTGTCCTACAGTCTATTAGAGGGAAGAAATGGCTCACAAAGGTACATCCGCTAGTGTTGAAGATTCAAACCAGTTGTAAGAGCTGGAAGCACAGCAGAGGGACGTGGAACTGTTTTGGGTGGAGGGCTAGGAATGTAGGAATTACTTCCAATGAAAAGGTGGACCTCTTAGCCAAAGCGGCGGCGGTTAGTCTGGATAGAAAAGACAGTACTATTTTTCCAAGTGAAGTTGGCGGTAAAATTTTAGCCCTGGGAACTGAGATGGCGGGAGGCAAACAATAATAAATTTACGCAGTATGCTAAGGTCCATAACAGTGTTTGTCACCTTCGAAGGCATAACGGCATTACAGTTCAGCGTCCTTTCTATACTACGATCGCTAGATTGAGTTTTGGGCATGGTGTTTATCCAGCACATCTTTATAAATTGGATTTAGTAGATTCTCCAGCTTGTTCGTGCGGTTTTGGTGTAGCGGATCTGAACTATTTGGTTTTTGGAGTGTTCGAACTATAAAGCACAGCGACGCAACCTATTTAAAAGCCTGTAAAAAGTTTTAAGCCTAGATCCTGCATAAACTATAATAACGGGGCTGATGGGCTGAGATCCCTTTAATGCAAAAAAAAAAAAACACTAAGGAATTACACATTAAAATGTATTGAAATAAATTGGTAAATTATTTTTATTTGCTGCATCCAAACTGTAATAAAGCTGGATCATTTATTTTGTGTCTTAAGTTTTTTTGTCAATATCTTTTATCAAAAAGCTTTCTTTGAAAAAATGTTATAATGAATAGCCTACATAAAACGTTTTATTGAATATAATTTGGCAAGATTATTTCGTTACCTCTTTAAGTTACTCATAATTTTATGACGTTAATTCAAATAGAACTTGCAATTAAAATGATTTAGATTGCCAAATATTTTATTAGACGTACACTTAGCCTAAAAATAGATTGTACGCTAAATTTGGGTACTTATTGTTATAAATAACTGCTTTCCTGATGGTGTGATTCCAAAGATGAGAAATGCACGCTTTTCTATGAAAGAAGTGACGTCAAGATATTTAAGTACTGCGTTATTGTCTGTTTAAATGACGTCTTTTTATTCCGGTTTCTTCAGTGTTTAAAATAATTTTTAATTTGTTTTTCTCTTGGTTTTCAGGTCGTAAATATTGAAAACATGAATCAGTACTACAACTTTTCGCTTTATTTCAAAGCTTTTTCAAGTATATAAATATAAATGTAAAAAGTGTAAATTATAAATAAAATGTTTTTGTTTAATAAATGACAAATTGTTTTGTTTAATATATAATTATTATGTTTTATTTAAGATTGGCGTTTTAAAATAGGATGTTTTGATTATTTGTTTTTGAATTTTTGTAATTAAAATAGTTATTTAGTTATAAATTAAATTATATAATTTTGTGAAATATGTATAATCCGGTTTTATGATTAAGCTGCATTTTATATGTTTAGAAAATTTCAATTATTTCAAGTATATTACGTGTTTTTAAATTTTGTTCTTTGGTTAAAATTGTTACGTTGTTGAAATCAAAGGTATGATTTTGAGTTATTTCATGTTTTTTTTTAAAGCTGTAAGATTTTATTATATTGGTGTCCTTTTATTCTATTTTCAAATATGCATGGTTTCCACCAATATATACACCCATTACATTTTAGACAGTCTATTTTATAAACTATGTGTGAGGTTTTACTTTTTCAATTTTTGATTTTAATTTTGAATAGATTTGGTTTGTGTTGTTGTTGTTTTAGATAGGCAATTTTGTAATTATATGGTTTTGAAAATTTGATTAATTTTTTCGGATAAATGTTTTAACATAAGGAATTTTGATAAAATTTGTAATTGTTTGACTATTATTTATATTTTGTGTTGATTTCTTATAAGAAAGAAAAATTCTTTGTTTGAATATTTTGTTTATAAGAGAATTTGATAATTATTGTTCTTCTAGAATATTTTTTGGCTTTGTTAATAGTATCTNTGTAGTGATGTTTTACTTTTTCAAGTTTTGATTTTAATTTTGAATAGATTTGTTTTGTAGTTTGTTTGTGTTTGTGATAGGCAATTTTTAATTATATGGTTTGAAAATTTGATTTAGATTTTTTTTCGGATAAATGTTTAAACATAAGGAATTTGATAAATTTTGTATGGTTTGACTATTATTTAATTTTGTGTTGATTTTTATAAGAAAGAAAATTCTTTAGTTTGAATCATTTGTTTATAAAGAGAATTAGTAATTTTTCCTTTCTAGAATATTTTTTTTTTGCATTTGCTTAATAGTGATTGATCGAAAACTGGACTTGTTAATTTTTTGCTCTTCATCAGCTAACTAATAATAACACTATTTTTTATGTTGATTTTTGTTTTCATTTCTATGCCTATTTGCTTTTCTTTTCACTCCCTTAAATTTAGTTTTTTTTTTTTTTATGTATTTGGTGGTGGCCTATTCGTAAATTCTATTAATTTTGTACTATTGGTTTAACTTTTTAGATTTTAGAGTCTGTATTATTCCAGTTGTTATTTTTATTTCTTTTGTTTCCAACCTGACTGTGATTTATAATCATTTTTGATTTTATAAATCATAAATTACAATTAACTATTACTATTACTATTACTAACTTTTGAGATAAAGTTGTGAAGACTGATACCATTTGTTAGAATTTTTGTTAGAATTGTGATACGTTTGAGGTCTAAAAAGGTATGCTATTGTTTTTCTTCGATTTAAATTATACAATTAAATGTCGCAATGTAAACTGGTATAGTGTTAGTCTTTTTTTCTTCTAACGCGGTTATGCAATCATTCATACTTTTGAAGAAAAATATTTCTGAAATTTATTCTATTTAAATTTTTTCTTCTATATAACTCTAAGAACCAATTTGTGCAATTATTCAATTGTGAACCCATTGCACATCAAAATTGTTTATAAAATTTATTTTGTATAGAAATATGTTTGTGTTATGTTAATTTCTACTGCAATTAATGAATTCTGTTGCAAAATGCAGTTAATGATAATAACGAATATTCAATATTTCACGAAATTATATAATTTAATTTTATAACTAATACATATTGTTTAAATTACCAAAATTCAAAAACAAATAATCAAACATCCTATTTTAAAAACGCAATCTTTAAATAAAAACAGAATAATATATTCAAAATCCTAGTAAACAAACAATTTGTATATAAACAAAAACATTTTATTTATAAGTTACACTTTTACACTTTAAATTTTATAAGGGAGTCAAGTAAGTGTGTAGTAAAATTGCTAGTGCGAAAAATGTAACACTGTTCACATATAAAACATTTTGATAAATTTTACACATAGAAGTGACGTAATATATGCTCAGTTGAAAGCCTTCAATAGATACACCTTTTATAATTATCAACGGTTTACTAAAAAAAAGAATTTTAAACACTGATCATACTACACGCTACCAAGCAAAATAGGGCAAGTGTGTAATCGTTCCCGCATTTTATATATTAATAGCATTATCCTTCCAGTTCGGCAAAGAGAAATAATAAACAAACTGATGCCTGGTTAATAAGTATGCATATATTCACCAAGATATTCAAGTTATTACACGTCAGGGAGAATGCGAACTTTTGTCTTGTAAAACTAGTATGAAGTTAGTACATTAGTATATCATAAACAAGAGACGTCCGTAATTTCAATTTTAAAAATAAATTAAACAACTAACACACTTGCCCCGGTTACACACTTACCTGACTTTACCTTACTTGAAAAAGCTTTGAAATAAAGCGAAACGTTGTAGTACTCATTCATGTTTTCAATATTTACGACCTAAAAATCAAGAGTAAAAGAAATTAAAATTGTATACGTGGTCAAGAAATAAAGCTTTAAAATAAAATAATTTTTTATTTTTATGTTTATGTAGGTGCTGACAACACTTGATAGATTCTACTAAAAGGACATTCTGCAACATCCGGATTTGAAGTTGACAGCGGGAGCAACATAACCTCACCTTAAAATTCCGATCGGTAATTTTGTTCGTGCAAGGAGATAACAGAAGAGATCCAGACATTCAATTTTTATTAATACGAACAGTTGGGGTGACGCAAGTAAGCGTGGTTCATTTTCGTTTGCATATAACGCAGGCTACTTAGTATAAATGTATCGAATCCACGTGAGACGAAACTCGATAGAACTCAATCAATTCTTTCACTATCGCCTGCTTAGATCTTAAAGTGTAGCCCGAGATTAAAGTGAATCCGGTTTCGAAAACCCTCGCGTTTTTCCGGAAAATAAAGTGAGTGTTCCTCGCGGAAAATACCCACCCTCGTAATAAAAAAAACAAACAAACGGATCAATCTACGATTGCGTGAGAATCGCGCGCGCCATTTCCCCATCGTTTTTGATCGTCTAATATATTTTATTTGCGTCTGCGTGCGCACGGACTGTTTATACACGTGTTCTTAGTGTGTGTGTTTGTGTGTATTATAATAATATAATAATAAGTTAGTCATCCCGCCTCTAAGACAGTCAGCCGGCCGACAGTTTAAAAACATCAGTAGTCAGAATGTTTGCGATAATGCAATTGGACAACGACGTGAGCAGCCGTGAATTCCGCAGAAAAATGAGGGCCAAATGCGAATACATCTGCAAGTATTGCCAGCGCCGTTTCACCAAATCCTACAACCTGATGATACACGAGCGCAGCCACAAGAGTCCGGAGGTGACGTTCAGCTGTCAGGTGTGCGGCAAGAGCTTCAAGAGGCAGGATAATTTGAAACAGCACAGGTCAGTCCAATCTCTTTTCTATTTTCTGTTACTTGTTTTTTTTTTTTTTTGTTTGCCGTTGTTCTCTTCTCCCGCTAATTGAATATCGAAGTTGTCGTTTTCTATATGTTGATTTACCTCGTTTCATTCATTCGTTTCTGTGCCCACGCTTGACACGGTGATTTGCATAAATGATCTTTTGCGTATTTATTTATTTAAATGTTTTGTGTGAAATGTGCTCCTGCGACGGGGATATTCATTCATATTCGAATGGATTGGCTTGTGTTTTGTAATACATATTTAAATTTTATAATATTCGCTATAATATTTCCAAGGATGTCCGTTAGTTTTTTTTTTTTTTCATTCAAGATTATTTAATATCCATTCGATTTGAAAATTAATTCAAACAATGATATTTAAAAATAAAACGATAATACTTTTTTTATTAGTTATAATACACTGAAAGAAATACCAGGAATTTTGCCAGTATAAACTGTAATTACGACATAAAAATGTTAAAATATTGAAGTTTGAAGGTACTTTAGCAAAATTTTCTCTTAAAAATCATATAAAAAAAAAACTAAACACTTTAATACAAAGGCTCCATTTCGATAAGACATTAAAAAATGCGCCTAGCACGATAGAGCTAAATTTAAAATGAATGGATATCATTGTTACACATACGGTAAATACCAAACAAAATAAAAAATTGCCACCCCCATTCGAGATATTAGCATAAGGGTAAAAAATTTAATAATTACATTTTTTCTCAGGAATTACTCGGAAATCACGTTCAAAAAAATACGACATCTCATAAAAAATCAGATGTTACTTTCGTTCACTCAAAGTTATCATTATTTTTTCCCTTTTGAAGTGTGTGTTTTTTTGAGTGTTAGGGTTAAGATGCCCAACTTTGTTGTTATACCCAGACTATAGCATACTATTTTTTTTTTCACTTTTTTCGCTATGTGTGGTAGAACATGCAAATAAAAAATAAAATCTATTTGAATAATCTTAGTAAGGAGCAATTTGATATTGTTTATTTTAGGATTAAAATCATTATTTCTCGCTAAATTTCAGGTTTATTTGTACGAGTATTTCATCCCTACCTAAAATATAAAAAGGAATATTGTATAACAATAAAATAATATTTAATTCCGTACATGCACTTCAAAATTTTTTCCTTTTGCTTTCTTTGAGTTGATTTTAAGGTGTCAACCTGACTTTTTCTTATACAATGATGTATGTATTTGGGTTAATTATATATTTCTTTAAGTGTGGTAGTTAGAAATACGGAAATAAAAAATAGAATCTCTCTAAAAAAAATTGTAACATCGATTGGTTTCAGAATGATTTATATGTTGTTAATCTCAGCTAGTAGTTATGAAAGCATTGAGGTATAAAAAAAGAATTTTGTAAGAGATAAATATATAATATATTATCTGTTCTTATATTTATTGTAATAATACAAAATAAAATAATATTTAATTACGTATACGCAATTTCCTTTTAGAGGGTGGGTTTTGTAAGTTGAGTTTAATGTGCCAACTTGACTTTTTGTTGTACAGGAATGCATGCATTTGTTACAATATGCTTTTTTTATATTTCGGTGCTTTTTATAACTACTAGCGCGGAATCATAGAAGTATCCGAAAAGTCGATGAATAATTATTTTGTTAGAACTCAAGATATATCCAAACAGCCAAATTAACTAGACTGCAACATCCATTCAAAACAGACTTTATTTTTTATATACTGGTTCTATCACACAGAAAAAAAAATATTTGCCAAACCTAAATGTATGTAATTTGATATAACAAAAAGCCAAGTTGACTTCTTAAATTAAGCCAAAAGAAAGCACCCCTTAAAAAAAGGAAAATAATGATAACTTTGAATTGTATTTACTTCCACATTTTTTTTTAACGTGATAGCTTAAGCAATTCCTGATAATAATAATGATGATATTCAATTGTTTCACCCTTATGAAAATATCTTGAATGTGGTGGCATCGATTTAGCTAATTTTTTGGTATTTACAATACGTGCATTCCCTTTAATTTCAATTCTATAGCACTTTTTATCGGAGTATACAGCTTTTATCAACACATGAATTAAAAGAATACATTTTTTCTATATTTTTACATATTTTTATGGTTTAAATTAGCAATTCATAATAATTACATGCAATTTATTTAAACAATTTTGAAAAAAGTATTATTATTATTTTTTTTTTTTATATTTTAACGAAAATTTTTTTGAATATTTTTTTTGACATCATGTCAGGTAAGCTCACTTTTTAGCAATTCATGGAATATTTTTTTTAAATTTGCGACCATAGTATACTAGTGATCACATGACATCTGTTAAAATAAGTTTTGACATGCTGAACTTTTCACCTCAAAGAAAATTTTCCATTTTTTAGTATATATTTCTTCAGTTTTTCAATTTTTTTGCCCATAAAAATTGGTAGAATTTCTCTTACAAATTAATTTTTTTACATCCATTTGTTAATTTTCCTATTTTTCTCATAAAGTGATGAAGCATCTATAATACACAGCAAAAAAAAAGATTACAGTGACATTCCAGGTATTTTTTACGTCGGGAATATTACTGTAATTTTTCAAATAGCTAAGGAAAGAATTTACATTAAGCTGTGAATTTAGAATTTTATAATTGCAGTGTTTGAATGTAAAAATACACTAATATTATTAATGCTTGTTTTGAATAAATACTGTGTTAGCTTGATGGTATGTTGTTGTCTTTGTAAAAATGTTGACTTGCCAATTAATTGTTGCTTTATACAACAGTTATTTAAAAATTAAAAATAAAATAACATCGTAATAAACGGACATTATATAATACTTCATCTTAAGGTACCTAACTATCATGTCATATACGTAAAATTACAAAAAAAAAATATCTTAATTAATTATTGACAGATATATCTAAAAATATTTGTTTTTATATGTTTGAAAATGGTGTAAGAATGCCAAAATTTTATATTTTGTAAAATAATAATGATTACAAAAAAAAATAATACAAAATGTTTTATCCTCCAGCCATATTCTAAATAAGAAGAAATTTAAAAATATTAACTTTCGGGTAAACAATCTCCATTGCAAGAAATGATTACTGTAGCTGTAAGAATCATGCTATTGATTTGTTCCTGAACGTTTAACACAAGCAGCAAACATCATTTTGGAATATAATCTGCTTATATTTTCGCAAAACCAATTGCAAAATCTTACTCATACAAAAAAAAAACAAGTACAGGGAAATAAAGCTTTGAAGATAATTGAATGGCAATTCTATTTTTACTGAACATATAGAAAGAATAACACGGCATTTAACATAGATGCACTCATTTTAATGTATGTATGTATGTTTTCTCATGGTATAAGCATTTGATATTAAATAATTCAATTAAAGTACTATAATTTAAATTTATTTTTTTATATATACCGGGCTGTATGTTACCCTGTAGCGTTACAAATAATATTGGCGCCCAACGTGGGGATTATACCATGAAAGTATGTATTTTAATATACGGCTGTTGTTAAAATCGTTACAATTAAAATAAATGCGAACAATTGGTGCTAAATATACTCTAGCCGGTCTAATTCTATAATCTAAATGCAACTATAATACATTTGTGATCACTTTCAGACACAAATCCTCCACTAGCCAGCTATTATTAACGCATATTTAGTGTCAAGTTACAGTTTTATAAGTATATTTACAACTCATATCGAATAATTGCAGCTATATAACTTAAGAAAAATATCATAGAAAAAAATGCTTAAATATAACTTACTTTAAAAACGAGATTACCCTAAAGGTATTATAAAATAATACAGCAATTTTATTGAATATCACAATATTTTTTTTTTACTGTGCATGTAAACCATAAATTTACATTATTTATTTTATGTCTGAAATTATCTGATAATATATAATGTCAAAATTAAGAAATTTATGTTTACGAATATCTTGCAAATTACATGTTGGTTGGGGTATTGTATTAAAAAGAAAATTTCACTGTTCAAGTCTTCTAGAAAGTATAAAAATGGTGAAATTAGGGGAAATTTTACAAATAACAGTTTTAGAAAAAAATAGGTAAATTTAAATTGATATGTAGGAAAAATGGAAATAAGTTTTTTAACGTCAATTTTTTTTTATAGTTCGTATATAAATTTGACATCTGTCAAAATTTAGTCGACTTCTAAAATCAGTAAATTTCTGTTACTTTTTATATTATTATTTCTTTCGTGGATCATTTAATTATGATTAGCAAACATTTTATGCCAATTATGCACTGGTCTTTTTTTTATATCATTTCTATTGGCTAAATCTTTGTTTAAATTATATTACTATATTATTTTGGGTAATATAATTTAAATAATTCTGCTTCCAAGTTTTATTTAATTCCATTAATTTTAAAAACATATTTTCATTTGTAAGTATATACTCTTGTGTTTAATCTAAAAGTTAGATTCTATGCATACCTATCTATAAAGTTTCCTGCCCGTCTGTAAGCATCTGAAATACATGCTTTGCCTTGTGAGAGCCGTCTAACTGTCTGCAAAAACACTGCAGCCTTCGGCTTTTTGATATTGTAATTGTGTGAATACATGTTTCCAGACTTGGACATAACCTTTGCGTAGAATCCAGAAATACTTTTTAAAGCAATTAACTCTTGTGAGGCTTGGACTATGGATTACACATTTTAGCTGTTTCTTGGTGTACAAATCTGCATATACGTGAATTGATTTACATACAAAAAAAAAAACCACACACGAATCATGTAGCAGTAGGAAAATTCTTCAGAACACCAATAAATTTTCCTGTAATTATTTTCTATTGTTCTATAATGAAATATTTTCATTTTAATTTATAAGCGTACATGCATGTACGCTTATAAATTCACATACATGTACGTGAATATTTTAATTTACTTAATAAATTAAGCAAAAGTTCAAAGTTGATCTTGTTTTAATACATTAGAATGAAAATAAATATTAAAATATTAAAAAAACGCATGTAGAAATACATATTGTATTTCCTGATAACTGTAAAAATTTCCACTTCTTGGAAACTATTAAAAAAGCCGCAGAAACCCAGATTATTCAATGAATTAAAACCATAAAGGTTAATAAACATTCCACATTATACCTTCAATTCATCACACCCACACTAATGCACTTATATTCATAACGTTCTATCGTGCCTTGTCGCACATCCAGATTATGAGATTAGCTCGCAGTATAGAACAGTGATTGTGCGTGAGTAATTAAGCAAACCTATTGTTTTACAATTGTATGATTACCGATCGAAAAACTCATCTCCTTTCCTCGAACGTAACCGGCAAAACCAGACATAAAAAGTGTGAATAACCAGCCCTTTTGTTTCATAGATGAATCGTTTATAGTCGTTTGTAGTAACTCCATATTATTTTATATAGTAAGGAGAATTATGAACAGCTACGATATTGCAAGCTGATTATTACCGCGGATGATTAAGTAGTAAGCAGTTGACCTTCCTCAGTTTATAGTATGTGATATAGTATTTTATATCTTTACGGTAATTGATTTGATTGTACCCATGATTTATTTATAGATATAATTTAATATACATCATAGGAATAACAAATAACCAAAAAATAATATCCCAGATTTATAAATAGATGCCTAATATTTGATACTTTAAAGAAGCAATTACAGCAGTTACAAATCCCGAGCTAATGACCACAAATAAGTAATATCTTATACAACTAGATGTTGCGCATCTTCGTCAGCGAAGATGGTGGTTTTTTGAAGTCGGTCCCCATTCAAGAGAAGTTGGCACTTTTAGAATGTGCAATACGCTTTAAGTAGTTTTCTTTGTTCTTACTTTTGAAATACCCTGTATAGTCGAAAATATTTTTAGGTTATGCGGCATTGAATTCAGTACAACTTTTGTAGAAAAGGTTTTTTTCCTAAAAGCAAAGATAAAGCTATAGTCAAAGACTCAATCTTCGTGAACACCTGTGTGGAAAAGATTGTTAAGTTATGCAGCATTGAATTCTGTACAACTTTTGTAGAAACGGTTTTTTCCTAAAAGTAAAAATAGAGGTATGATGAAAAACCCAGTCTTCCTGAACATCGGTATATTTAAAAAATAGTTTTAACTTATGCACTTATTGAATTCTATAAGACCTTTGTAGAAAAGTTTTTTCCTAAAAGCAAAAATAGAGTTGTAATGAAAAACCCAGTCTTTCTGAACACTGTTTTTTTTTTTATTAATATGTTTAGGTTATGCAGCATTCAATTATATAAAACTTTCGTACAGAAGATTTTTTCCTAAAAGTAAAAATAGAGCTATAATGAAAAAACCCAGTCTTCCTGAACACTCTGTATGTTTTAAAATATGTTTAGGTTATGCAGCATTCAATTCTGTAAAACTTTTGTAGAAAAGATGTTTCCTAAAAGCAAAAATAGAGCTGAAATCAAATTCTATTCCCTTTTCCCTATTCCCTTTTTCCTTATTGCGTTTTCCTTGTCTATTTTCCCTATTTCCTTTTATAATATCCCATAAGTTACAGCTTTAAAAAAATAGTTGACCTTCATACGAATAACAAATAACCAAAAAATAATATCCCAGATTTATAAATGGATGCCTAATATTTGATACTTTAAAGAAACAATTACGTTGATTGATTTTGTTTTTAAGTAGCCATACTGACATTTCGCAGAGAGCGAAAATTTTTGAAAATAATTATATAAACGTATGAACATTACTTTTTCAAAGATTTTAGCGAAAACTGATGTGGGTCGATAATTACTAATATCTTGTCGATTACCTTTTTTTTTTATAAATGGGACATACTTTCGTCAATATAAGAGGTGACGGAAATGCGGCTTGTATAAAGGACAAGTTGACCAAATAAACTAACGGATGTTTGATATAGTCGGCGATATATCAAATGCGGGAATTTCATCAATACCCGCAAATATTTTAATCGGAATACTAATAATAACTCTGCGAATTTCGTCAGAGTCAATAGGAAACAAATATAGACTATTATTAACTGCTATATTATACTTGAAATCTACATGCTTGTGAGTAACAGTCCCTCTGAAATAATCGCTAAACGATTTGGCAAGCACCTCGGAATCATCAACAATTTCATCGTTGATTTTCAATTCTATCGAAGCTATTTCATTTTTGGAGTTTATCGTAGTATTAACTATATTCCAAACACATTTATGTTTATTAGTAGCCTTTGAAATTAACATAGAATTGTGTTTTGTGATTTTGGTACCTTTAAGTAATTTCTCATAATATTTCTTGTACTTATTATACTCGTCTTTTGTTCATCTTTTACTACTGCAAGAAAAAAATTTAGATTCCGAGATACTTGCAGCACCTCAGGGATCACCCAATGCTTTTTAGCGTCATTAATTTTTATTTTACGTTGTGGAAAACACGCGTCAAAAATGATGATAAAATATATTATAAAAAGCATTGTAACTAGCATCTAATACTGATTCCCCGAACACGGCAGTCCAATCCTCCGAGCTATTGTTTTCTAAGATATTACAAGGTTTTTTTTGATTCACGTAACTAGATGGACATGACCCATACTGGTAGTGGGAATTGTAGCCATCATCAACGAAGTCTATGCTATCAAGAATCTTCTGAAATAATGCATGTCTACCTCGCTGCGATAGATGAATTCCATGCCGTGTTTTATGTTTCCTTACTAAACTATAATTTACGTCTAAATATCTTGAATTCATACTCTTTACACAATTGTACATGTCATAATTAAAACTGAAAATTTTGTGATTAATATAATGATTATTAGTATATGGTACGGAAACTAACATAATATTTGTGTGACTTAGAGAGGATATATTTTAAGAGAAAAATGATTCATTGTCAAACGTTAATCCTTTTAAATAATTAAACAATTTTATACGTTTTGGGTCTTGGTTTCTTAAACGAACCATGTAATAGCAGGTTCTATTCCATCCTGCTAAGCATTTTATCGCATGGTAGTCTTCTCTCTGTATAACGTTCGTGATATATTTGTAAAAGCAGTTACATATTTACTTTATTAGCTTCTATAAAGCATCTAAACATATCAATATATCATATTTCTCAAAATGTTGAACATTTTTTACTGAACTGTTCACTTGATAATGATAGTTTTTTATTGCCATAATGTTGTTTGTAGGTATACAGAACGACTTGTGTTTTTATCAAAGCTTACTCTAAAGGAACTTTATTTTAATGGCGATTATTGAAGGCACGGGCTTACTTGATTTAAAATGTGTTAATAATGGGCCTCCGTTACAGCCATATAATGGTAATTTTAAAAATCGTTAAGTATCCTAAAAACCAATAATCGAAACCTTACTTGTGATAGGTACATTATTTTAAAGGAAATTTTATGTAGATTTAAAGAAAAATAAAAAAGAGTTCCATAATAAAAACACCAATTTTGTGTTATATTTCAAAAACTAAAAATTTGAGATTTTGATTTTCACTGATGGATTCGGATGGAAAATTGTTAATAATAAAAAAGGTATGACGGCTTTTCGCAAACTTTTGAAAATCCCCTTACAGCTTGAAAACTACTTAAGATATAATAAAGCGGTTTTCATTTTTAAACTTATCTTAAAAATTGAGTCCAATTAAGATATGTATATATAATAATAACAATTAGAGTACTTACTAATTGTAATCATTTATTCATTTACTATGAGACTAATTCATTTTCAGTCATTTGACACTTTTCATTTCTCTATTTCTGTATTATGTATTTCACATTAAGAAGGACGAATGATTTATCGTGGAAAAATTGCAAATGAGAATAAGATAAATATAGTTTTTAGACCGAGATTGCTCAAGTTTGGCTATTATTCTCCATTCTTATTAAATTTAAAACTAGTTTTTATAAATGAAGCCAAAAGTAAAAGAAATCCCTTAGACCTTGTTTGTTTGTTTATTGCTTGGTGAAAATTTGGATTGTCGAATACATTTTCATATATCTAGACATCTATTGATATGTGCAGAAATTTTGCCTAACTGGCATTCCAACTTTCAGCAGAGAAATGTTTACGTGTCAAACATGGCATTGATTTTTATCCACAATTAAAAACCAAACAATTCCAATCAAGGATTGAGCCCGCGCTGTTAGGGTCTTCAATATATTGAATATTGAAATAATTGAGGAGCTATACCTTGAAAACTAAAGATGATGATTCCTTATTTCTTATTTTCATATTGACCTGTGGTACAAAAATATAAATTACGAAAATACTGATGAAGGACTTACTTCAGAATGCCGTCATTTCTGTTCCTATTTTTTCATTACACCCAAAGAAAAGCACCTAGAATCATTAACATAATTGGGAATAAAATGTACCCAACGGAAAATCTTGTATTTAGTAGGAAGAAAAAAGTTTATTTCCTTACCCAAAAAAAGTATTAACTAAATGCTGGCACTGTATAATTAAATACTTTTAAGTCGTGATATTTTTTTTATTACGTAGTTATTTTCTAGTACTTTAATTTTTACTACCGAAAACCAACTCGACTAATATAAAAACTAACATATCATTATCCCGAAATTACATTCTTTATAAAAGCTTAACATGTGAGAGAGGAAAAAAAAACACTAGAAGCATTTTAACCACGAAATCTGTTACGAAGTCCAAGAAACCCGGATCTTTGTCAGGATATTGTTTCCAATAATATTTTTTTTGTTTTACTTGACATGCAAGTCGTAGATCGTCTGGGATTTTGCGTATAACACAACAAAAAAAATAAATTATATTGACTTCGTATTTAATAAATGGACAAGTACAATATACAAACTTCCAACATGACTGGATCTCTTGGGAATTTTATTTTTTCACATCTGCTGTGCTTATTTCTGCGATAAATGCTTCCCATCGCTGTTATGTTGTTTATAATTTGATAGGATAACCTTCCTTGTCAATAACTTTGAGTTTTTTATTTGTGTGTTAGTTTGTGTTTTGCAATATATGTATAATAGCTTATAATATTATAAAATTTTATTTATTATATCAGAGATTCTCTCATCCTCATTTTTACATCAAGATTTCCAAAATGTAATCACTAAAATTAGCTTATCTTATTGTCCTACTTCAAGTAATAATAATACTAATAAAAAAAACACAGGAAGTATGTAAAATGATTAAGACTATATGTCAGTTTAACCAATGACTAAAACAGGAATTAAGTTTAAATGTGTAATATTGGGTACTTGTTGATATTATGCATCAAACCTAATACTCTGTCATCGTGATGTATCTTTAAAAAAATCTCCCTTTTAACTTTCTTATCAAAATTGCTCACTGAAACGCAAATATTTGATTCGTATGAATTGCTATCTTCCGTTTCCGTTAGTACACGTTCTCTAAGAGCGTATTTCTCGTAACATGTCATAATCGTTAGAATTCTGGGAAATCGCTACTGTATTTTAACGGTTATTCATTCATGTTTTATGTAGGTATATACCTATTACAGACTACGGACAAAAGCAGGTAAATTGTTGAATGAATTTGCATATCATATGCATAGAGAAGTTACGTGTGTTTATCCTAAGTGGGTTAATGTTTATAATAGTTTAAGGCAACATGCGTTTAATGGATTGTGTACACGACGTTTATTTGTTTTCTTTGTAATATGTGGTTTTATTTATATATGCAGTGTGGTTATAAAGTATAAAATAGAATTTGGAACTATTTAAGAAATATTTGGATTTAAACACGAAATGAATGAGATTTTCTTAAAGCGAATGTTAAATTTGGACCAGTTTTGTTTGTTAAATAATATTGAGGATTTTTGCTTCTTTTGGCATCGTTTTTGCAAGTAGTTTTTTGTTTAATAATCACGGGTTCAAGAGTTGACTTTAAGAAAAAATCTTTTGTACAAAAGTTTTATAGAATACAATGCTGCATAACCTAAAAATAATTTCGACTACACAGGTTGTTCCAAAAGTACTAAAACACATATGTAGTAGAAAAATAACATCACTTTATACAAGCTACTATATATCTATCTATAATAACAACATTGTTTTTTACGCTTTTGTAAAAAATGGCTTTGGTACAAGCTTAGGCGGCGTAGTTTGTATATGCATTTGTTTTAGATATTCATATTTTAAATACCATACACACATACCGTATTTTTCGGACTACAAGATGTGCTTTTTTACATAGAAAAATGAATTCACATTTGGAGGTGCGTCTCATAGTCCGAAAAATACGGTACTTAGCTTGATATCTTAGTGAAACTAAAACCAATATAGTTATATACAGCTGTCCACTATAATCCTGACCATTTGCTTAACTTTAGCCCACGGTAACTCGATCTTTTTAAATAGCAACCTATATCTTCGCTTATGTTAAATTAATCCTTACACAAAACCCTTTTAATTTATATTAAACATTTATGATACATCATGCGGAATTTTGTAAATAATTAATGGTTTTAAATAAATCTAACGAATTTTGCATTAATTTTCATATTGGCTTAGTATATAAACTTTATATAACTGAATAAAGCCTCGAATTAGTAAATATGTATTAGTATCAGATAATAAAACATGAAACTAATTACATATTTTTTGAAAAAACGAATGGTATTTAATGATAGTTAGCAGAAATAATAATACCTTTTTTAATAGGGCAGGCCATGATAATTATTTTACCAGCATAATAGTTAAACGTCAAATCTGTCAACAAATAATTTTGTATGAATCAACGTAAGAAGGATATTACATGTAAATAACGCCACTGTTATTACAGATAGACATATAGCAGCTTATATAAAATGATTTTATTTTTTATTCATAGAATTTGAGAATGGAATAATATATAGGTATTTAAAATCACGAAGTAAATATGAGTTTTCTACTTTTGGAATTTTCGCCATCTACAGTCAAAAATAGAGCTGTAATCAAAGCCAGTCTTGGATGGGACACTTTGCATAGACAATTGAAAAATAACTTACTTTATTAGTAATGTATGCTGGTATAAAAATGCAATTTAAGTATTAAAAATAATTAGCTGTTTTGGACAATAAAGCTATTAACATTGATGTTACAAAGAAATAGTTTTATTATTGAAGAAAAAATAATTCGTCCCTTCTAGTAATCTTTTCACCACTATTAGTTTTGTGAAAAACAGGATGCCGGCCCTTACTAGCTTAATACGCCCCTCTAATTTTAAATTAACTTAAATAGATGAAATTATTTAAAAAAATCGTTCTATTTTACCAGACCTGCTTTTGAGGTGTTGTTAAATATCTCTTTTTTTTTTTGGTGGCACAAAAAATAACTTCATTATTAAGAAAAAAAATCGCTGTTCCCCCATAAAAACAGAATGCCGGTCCATCTGCTCCTTTCTGGCGGTGAAAGAAATTTAAAATTAATTTAAATAAATATTAAAAAAATTAAATTATTAGCCCTGCTTTTACGGTGTTGCTATATCCTCCTTTTTTTTGATGTCACAAAAAAAATAACTTCATTATTAAGAAAAAAAAAAATCGCTGCCCCCAATGACCCAATCTCTTTACCTATTAGTAATTTTTTTTTCTTCTGCAAAACTGTTTTAAATATCTATTTAATTTTTTTATAATAATATGTAACGCATATGTATGAAAGTTATTTTTTCTGTTTTAGTGCTTTTTCATACATTCCTATACTTGATGAACAGACTATTGTATATTATAATAATTTTTGTCTGTCATTTATTAACATATCATTCAATATATTGAGGAAAAAATAAATCTTTCCTTTCTAGCGATCTTTTCACCCCTATTAGTTTTTATAAAAAAAGAATCCCGGTTCATTAATTCATTAAATTAATACGCCTCTCATCTGCCCCCTTCTGAAGGTGAAAGAAATTTTAAATTAATTTATTTAAATTAATGAAATTATTTTAAAAAAAATCGTATCATTTCACCAGTCTTGCTTTTTCGGTGTTGCTAATTTTTTTGGTGCTTTTACGAAATTAACATGCTTTCTGTTTAGAATATTAAAATAATGAGTACTTAGGTAAATTATTTTAAAATATTTTACGCACTAAAAAATTTCGAAATTTCTCTTGGTAAAAATCACTTTTTTTTAATAATTTTCGGCATTGAGTGGGGGTAAATGTAGAGAAATTTAAGTAAAATTTCGAAATGTTAGAAATTTTCTCATAATATATTTATTTTACGTAAATATTAATTGGAAATTTCTGTTTTTAGAAAAAAAAAGTCTAACATTGTAATATTACTAAGAAAAATATTAATATCTCTCAGGAAAAACTTAAAATTTCTTACAATTTTGGAAAATTTCAATTGAAAATAAAGTAATTTTTAAGTGGTAAAGCAAAAGCGAATTAAAAAAAAATATTTCACGTAAAAGTAACTAAATTATTATTTTATACAAAGTCGGTACATCTACAGACAAGGCAGTAAGTAGATTTACGTCAAAATTGTATTACAAAACTTTAAATCATCACGTCATGATGTTCCAAACATATAATAGCAAAGTTTTCTGGCCTATAGTAGCAAATACGTAAAACATATTCTACAAGTACAGAAATTGCCGTGAAGATGGCGCTTCTCCTATTTCATTATACTAACTTTCCATACTCGATATAAGTTTTCTACATGGCAGATATAGCTATGAAATATTTATACATATATTACCTGCCAGATAAATATTTCTTAGGAACTGTTATCACAACAGTTTCCCCAAAAACATGTTCTATCTAGGCAATTAAAAGGTTAACATATGCGAGCATTCATAAAATTATATTGTATGCCAAGCTCATACAAAATTGTATATTAAAGTACGAGTTTCATAAGGCATGATTTTGTCGCACGAGTTCAAGTTTAGAAAACGAGCCGCAGGCGAGTTTTCTAATGAACGAGTGCGACAAAAAGCCTTATGAAACGAGTCCTTTATACTATTTTTTCTATTTTGCATTATAAATTGATAATAAATACTTAATAAAAATCTCATTAAAAATGTTGAGTTTTATTTTTATATGAAGTTGGTCACATTGACATACGATTGACATTTGACGAATTCAAAATTCAAATTCGGCTATTTAAATTGTTTAAACAATATATTTCATAATATAGTCTCTGTAAACTGTAAAAAATGAGTGATACTGAGACAAATTTATCTTGTACGCCACCACAACTGCGTGAAATTTGCGGATAACGCCGTCATAAATTTATTACCGAAAAATCAAAAGCAGTATATGAAAAATGCTACCATCAATTTGAACTATGGGCTGTACAGAATAATGTCAACACAATATCTGAAAACATTTTATTGGCATATTTTGAATTACAAGGTAAAAATAAGAAATCTTCTACCTTATGGTCTATGTATTCCATGCTTCGTTCTTGCTTTTCCATTTATAAAAATACAGACATATCAAAATATATTAAATTACAAGCCTATTTAAAACGATTCTCTGAGGGATACGAGGCTAAGAAATCTAAAATTTTATGCATTGAAGATATTAATAAATTTATAGAAGAAGGTTCTGACGCATTGTATTTAGCAATAAAGGTACGATATTATTTTGCAAATGTAATTTTTTATGTAATGGATTTAATTTTAGATCGTTTTAATAATGGGTTACACAGGGCCTGTAGACGAGATGAATTAACAAATATGTCCATACATGATTTAGAATTTAAGAGTGATATTATTTTGGTGACAGTAGCTAAAACAAAAAATAATATCGTAAGAGTTTTTGCAATTACGGATGAAAGATGGATTACTTTAATTAAAAAATATGCCCTGCGACCAAAAAAATATTAATCATTCAAGATTCTTCCTTACATATCGTAATGGTTATGGTATATCGTGCCCGATTGGAATTAATACGATTGGCAAAATGCCTAAATTAATAGCTGATTTTCTAAAATTGCCCAATTCAGAGCTTTATACTGGACATTGCTTCAGACGTTCTAGTGCTACACACTTAGCAGACGCAGGCAGTGATTTGCTGACTATAAAACGTCATGGTGGATGGAAGTCATCTGCGGTAGCTGAGGGTTACATCGAAACATCTATGAAAAGTAAAGTGGCTGTAGCGCACAACTTATCAGGGCCAAGTACATCTGGTCATTCTAGAGTTATATCATCGAATGATTCTCAATCACAAGAGTCTACCATTAAAGCCAATAACATAACTCAGCAAAACTTTGTTACGAAGAATTTGCCTGGCATAACAATACATGCTCAAGATACTTGTTCCGTCAGTGTAAATGTATACAGTAATTCCACGTTTCATAACAATAACAATGTAAACTAAATTTGTATAGAATTTTTGATTAAAGTATTTACAATTTACATGCATTAAACGTCAATTTTGCTTTCTGTCATAATGTATTCAATACAGCCAACCTATAGAAATGAAAAAAGGCGTATCACAATGAAGCACTTTTCGATACGCAAAAGCGTGTTACAATTGCGTTTTTATGAACGCAAAATAGAAAAATTATTTTATATGTTTTTTTTTTTTAATGTAATAGAATAATATTGTTTTAAAAAATAATTAAATTGCAATTATTGTTAAGTAAGAAAAATACTAACACTGACTTGTTCTAAAATTCAGTGTTTATATCCTTTATAATAACTAATATTTTTTTTTTCCAAATTTTAATAATCACGCTTTTATTGTTTAGAAATATTATATATATATATAAATATATATATATATATATATATAATATTAGCAAATCACTGTTTTAACTCATAAATTTATTTATACGTATATCAAACATTTACACCATAATCTTCTTCTAATTCCAGATGCAGCCAGTGCATATGGCGGTAAATAACAGTCCCTCAAGACGGGATCCTAGCACCCACGCAATTTTTTAATCATCACTCCCAGCGTAAGTAGCACTAACTTTCTTCATCGTAAAATATTTTTATTATTACAATTCCACGCATTTTTCTCACACTACTCACCATCCCCAAACCGTTTTAAGGACTTTTCCACAAGGTGTATAGTAAAGACCACTAAACCGCACATTATTATTATTATTTTTTTATATGCATACACGCCTATGACACATTACGCGAGCCTTGTCTGTCGTGAGAGAGAATATTCCGATTTACGTATGAATATGCATGCAGTTATGCCAGCGTCTCTTAATTTCCGTTCAGCGGTCGATGAGCGAATCTTCGAAATATCTGTGTCAAAGTTAATTAACTCGCTAAAAGCAGTACTATTAGTTCCCCTTTCTTTCCGATTCTGTGGCGTGTTGAAAGGCGTTGTGTAAACAGGGTACTAAAATTTAAATGCCTATTATTAGCAAAACGTTTTAGTATTGTGTACTTATGTAGTACATGCGTCTTGTTTAGTTGATGTAATAAGAGTTAATTCCTTCTTGCTGTTTTAACAATGTATAGCTTTAGTGAAAGTTGCTTTTTGATTTTCAGATCGGATCACACCCACAAAATCAGAACCAACATGCACCAATTATATATTATAGCCCACGTAAATACTAATGATAATAATAAAAAGATTTACTCTAAAATAGTGAATGGATATAATAAAAAAAAGGACAATTCTATTTGTTTATTAAAGAGCAATATATTCCTACGAGACAGTATTTTGGTTTAGTACTTAAATTGATTACTTAATTTATTCTTTTTTTTTTTAATGGTAATGCATTAATAAAATCAAACCAGATTTATGTAATAACTAATACTATTTACTCTTTTTATGTAATAGATTTTTAATTACAGATCTTGCCATTATTATTTATGTATATATAGATATTATATATTTTATTATAGATATTTAAATTACAGTAAATGCTTTTTAGAATTTTCACAAATTTAATTTAATATAAAATTCGTTTATTCTCGCTGCGTATAGTAACATTTCCTATTCTTTTAAGAAAAAAAATTGTAACATCTGGACTATAAATATTGTTTCTAGTCTTGTTACATAAAATAAAATTTTGTTATCAAAACAAAAACTGACATAAATAAAATAATATATTTAATATCATTAAAATTAATGTACCTATAAATATAAATTGCTAACGTATGTGCAATATAAAAAAAAATATATGAGAAGCATTTTATAATAAACCTATTTGTAAATATTTTAAATTAATGAAAATAAAAAAAATATTTTTTTTAAAATTGTATGTCATCTTTGTTTAGTGCAAAAATGATTTTTACAAATATGTTGTACTTTCTGCATGACATTTTCTAACATAACCTAAAATTATTAAAGGCCAGTGGCGTGCATTTTGTTTCCTAATTTTCCTTATATTTTAAAGAAAATTATTTTTATCGCTTTGATCCAAAACAATTATAAAATGTGTAATGTATGCAATATTTTACTATACGTAACTAACTATTATTATTATAATAATATTTGTATTGTAAGTATAAGCAATATTAAGTATTTATTAATGTTTTTTTTTTCTTTCTCATATTATATTATGTATGTTAAAATAGAGCTTTTATAATTATTGTATATTGCTGCCTATATTAGCTATTATATATATTTTAGGATAATAAAGTTTATTTTACAAGATAAAAACTATTATTTTATTTCCTCTAATTGCATTTCCTACCTGAGGTTTAGATTCAAATTACTTCTCAATTAACCCATTAGAGCCCACTCATACCATATGGTATAAATGGGTACCACATGCTTTACATAAATAAATAAAAAAAAAAAAAAAAAAAAACATTCCTGGACACTAATAGATTAATCAACGGAGGACTTATGTCATAAAAACTTATAATAAAATAAATTATTCCATGTTTGTGCCAGATATAAGTTCAATAATAGACAAGGTAGGCAACCCAAATTACACTAATACTGTATGCGCTGTTGCATATTTTACCAAGCTAATTGTTTCAAAATGTCTTTCATTTAGTTTTTATACATTTCTCTTTTAAAAGTTTGTAGTTGTTGGAAGCGTTGCATATTTTATTTTATATTAAAAATATTTAATTGTTTTAAATGAATATATCAAAGAAAAAATTTTAGAAGGCACTGTAGATTTTTTCTACATGACAATTATTAATTTGTCGTGATTTTGCTAATGAGAAATAAAATAAAGTGGTAATATTATAGTAATTTTCAAGTTTAATGCGACAGTTTATATGTAATTTTGTCAATTAATTCATGTATTGTGTATCTTTGCAACACTACATAGTGGTTGGAATTTAGTTGAAAACGGAAATCATTATTTTTTTTTTTTCATTAAATGGATTTCTCTTGATTGAAACTTTTTTTTCGATTCGTAACAGATTACGCTGTAATCGCAAAAAAACATGAATGTGAACGTCTAGAAAAAAAAAAATACACAAAAAAGAGAAGCAAGTAAACATGATTTTTTTTTATTTTAACATAAACTAACATTTCAAAAAGTCATGTGTTCGAAACTGTGCCCCTTCACTTCGATACATTTATTTATTCGCAATTGGAATGCTATTCTACGACACAAAACCGTACTTTATTCAGTACTTGACAAGCTGTGAATACTTACACATTGTCCGATCCCCATTTAGATTATTAATTATTAATCCAATACAAATTAGTTAGTGTTGAATATTTGAACAGTAATGGAGGCTATGGAGGGTATGATAAAGTAAAGTTCTTCGTTGTTGAATGGCTTTTTGAAATGTTATTTAATGTTAAAATAAAAAAAAAACACAAAATCATGTTTGCTTGCTTCTCTTTTTTGTGTATTTTTTGTAGACGTTTACAATCATGTTTTTTTTGCGATTACAGCGCAATCTGTTACTAATCAAAAAAAAAATTCAAACAAAAACTACATAATTGATGGCGTAGAATCCGAATCTGCAATACAAAATGGGGGCTCGCATTTAAGATTTCAAAGTTGTCCCCCTTCCCACTCTGGGGGTGGGGTGAGGAGGGGCATCGAGTTCGGCACCATTCAGTGAGCCCCCTATATTATAACAAGTCTTATTAAGGTCTTTTTTTGATTTGATGCAATGTTTTAGAGACATTCCGTTGTCTCAAGATAAAAAACTCACCCTGTATATTAACATACGTCTAGTGTACTGTATAAATTAACTGATAAAATAATGTATTTTGCAAGCTTGTAAAAAGTTTTTCTATTTTTCCTCTCTAAAAAGTCCCCTCTAAACAATCCAATTTTTTTTATATATTTTTTTTCCATGATCTACAAATAATCAAGAGTCCATTTAACAAAAAAAAATAATTAGTTCCGTTTTTAACTAAATTCGGACCACAATGCACTAGTTTAACTTTTTACTTATTTTTTTTTTTTTATTGAAGATATGTATTGTTTTGAATAATCAATAAAAGTGCGCTTAATATAAATATTTTCCTGATGGGTGTTAAGAGAGAAAATATGGTAAGTACAAAAGATCATTACGTCTTTAATAGCAAAATTTTTATTTCTGGCAAATTGTTCTGGCCAAACTTTTATTGCAATTAAAGACATACGGTATCCTCTAGCATTGCATATAAAACGCAATTATGGTACTGGTACATGATACCGTAAGAAACCTGCTAGCCACATTGCGTGACCTTGAATGCGTGTTGATTGTATGACTTTGGCTCAAATAGATGGCGCAATTTATAAATATTGGGAACATTCTTGTTTAATTTGTTTTAATGATTACGGATCGAAAAATTAATTTATGTTGACAATGATTTGTAACTTTACTAAAGAAGTCAATGTTAATTCTACTTTTTATAGTAGCGCTATAATAATTTCAGTTCTGTGCGAAGTTCGTCTTTGATATCAACCTGACGGACTGCCAAAAAGTTATTATTATTAAGCTGTGACGCTTTAGAAAATAACTTACATTGTATTAACAAAATATGCTTCAAAATTTCATTTCGTTCTCTGATTGATGTTTGGCTTTTTTATGGGTTTTTTTTGGGATAAACTCAACTATCACTTACCTTATTTGGGCTTGATAAATTCGCATAGATAAGAAGTCAGGATATAGATACACTATAGTGTATCTGCAAATAAAAGCATTTACCTTGCAAAATCATCCTTGTTATGGGGTATTTTCCAGTTTCCCCCAAATAATGTGGAATGTACCCCAAGTTTATAGCACACATATTTACACTTTTAAGTGGCTAAAGTTTCCTGGTTTTTTTAGAGTGTGACATCTCAAAAGATTTTGCCCACGTACACATATTTTTGTGTGAATCTTACAGCAAATCGGCGTAGAATTTAATTCTTTATAAATATTTTTCGTGAGAGGTTTTTGAATATATTTTTCATATTTTTTTTTCTAAATATAGATAAAATATTCAATTAAAATATTTATTCCATATTTTAAAATTAATGTAAGCGCTATATTTTTTCTAAAATATTTGTAAAATATTTATATGAAAATTGAGATTTTTTATGCAATCTATTTAATTTGTCAAAATGAACTAAAATTGTTCTTGGTTATTTAGAATGTATAACGTCGATGACGAAAAGTTGAAACATACATAGAGTGGTCTAAAAGGCAAGAACTTGTTTTTTCACACTCACCATACAAGTTAATAATCAATAATTCTGGCATCTTTTAAGGCATACTGAAGGTTTATCAAATTAATCACTATTTTTTAATTGAAGTGTTCTAAATAAAAAACAAACGTATTTATTATCATTTTATTTGAATAAGCCAATAAAAATGAAAGATACTCATTTTTAAGTCTAGCCTTGGCTGGTGTCAGGTACAACCCTATGGCTTTTTTCATATCTTCGGTAGTGGCGCTCTCATGGCGTTTCCTTGTGGCCTCTAAAACAATGCCAATTGTATTAGATCATACCATGAATAAAACATCGAACATTATCAACACCTACTAATACATTTGGAGCATTTACAATAATTGGAGTGGTAGCTACATTCTAATACTTACGATACTTATTTTTACTTTATTTCATAATATTTGAAAACATTCTACGTACAAACAATAAAACAACACAACGTATTCTAACCTCTATTTGAGGTTATGACGCTTATCTACCGAGATGAATCTCTTAAGCAAATCAACTAGCAATTTATCTGATAGATGCAGTACATACATATATGATGCATAAAATTCCTACAATTATATTATTAAACGATTTCTGTACATAGCGATACTGAGCATTCCAATTATCTTATAAATGCCATGACATGTTCAAAGTTTTGCTTATCTAGTAGTCACCAGAAAAACTAAAACACACCCCACAACAATTAATTACACAGTTAACCCTAATTTGCCCTAATCGTATACTATTATAAACTATAACATGTAACGAACAAACGAATGAAAACGTTGATGATATGCACGTGCGCGTATGCATTCTATGTACCTAATCCATAGACGCATAATAAACAATACTAAATCATATAACACCGGCACTGTAATGAATAGAGGTGTTGTGTTGACGTTCGCAACTTACAAATATTACAAATAATATAATACAAAACGCAGATATATTAATAGAAAAGTTACAGCGCGCAACTTAGATACTAATTAAATCATATTAGATATATATATTATCTAATTTAATCTTTAAACTATCATTTTAAATAGGTACATACCTACTTAATATGTATGCATATTTTACCCATTTTATATTATTCGTCCTACGCACCAAATGTACAAAAGCAAAAATTCAATCTTTTTTTATATGAAATAAATATTTACAGAAATACAAAGCAAAATATTTTTGCAGAGTTATGAAAAATATATTGAGAAAACATTTGCAATAAAATATTATTAATGCTACATAACATATATATTTTTTAAATGTTTTCCTAATATATTTTCTATAATATATTTTATGCATATTATATTAATATAACTAATATTCAAGAAAGATTTAATATTTTTTAAATATTTATAAAATATGAAATAAATATAGTTGGTCACAGGGGTTGCAACTTTTAAAATTCTTTGGTATGTCATTAATTTTTAAACACCCTGTATAATACCATCGGAATTTTTTACTACATTTTGGTAAAACCATGTTAGTACTTGCTAATTTTAAAGGGGGAGACCTCTAACACGTAAACTAAGTGTGAAGTAATCAATTAGATACAGCGATGTAAATGTCAAAATTTTAACAAAAATTTTAATATCTTAAAAACAGTTGAAGATAGGTATAGGAAACTCTAGTAGTAATCGTCATAGAATTTTATGGGGAACACAAAAATATAAAAATGTATAGGATGTTCTATTTAAAATAACAAAGTTCATGGCAACTTCCGGTTAACCGGAAGTGCAAAGAAGGTGTAAATATTTTAGAAAAAAAGTAAGTGCTAAATTGTCGCAAACTCCAAATTTTTAAAACTGAGGCATTTCGTTAAGCCGGAAAACTTCTAACTGGCCACTTCCATGGAAAACTCTGTATATACATATTTAAGTGTAGAAAAAAATATTTTTTTTTTATTGAAAATCGATTCTTAATTTCTTCTTCATTAAACTAAGAATGCCTTTCATCTTTTACCTTGTGTACTTCTTTCTAGCTTGCCTAGCTATGGGATTTGCAATGTGATGATTGTGTTTAGTTATACAATGATATTTTTTTATGCACTTTTAATATGTTTTTATAGCTAACCTGTCCCAACTTAGCGACTACAACATTTTAGCTAATTCAACAAAAAACAAAAATGACAAGATCACCAAGCAACGATCTTTCCAATTTTAAGTAGGTACTCCTCGAAATTGATTTCTGAATCTCCCCCATCATTTCCACCATTAACATCGACCGTCATCAGCATAAATGCTTCCGCGTCGTCGTCTCGACTATTTCCCACAATAGCTGGCCGGCAGGTTCAATTCCCAAGACACGAGAAGCCGCAGACGAGGCAATCGTTACCATTTACTCATCGCCTATTCCCTAATAAAGTACAACAGATCAACAACACGACACGATTTGACTATCGGAAAAAAAGGAGTTATTGGTAGAGGTAGATGATATACTCCGTTAGGGAAGATAGTTCCAGTCTATCCGAGATGAATCTGCAGCAGCTATGGTTGCTATTACCCCGTGTTCGTAATAATCGCAGGTAATCTTTTGAGAGTACAGTGCATCGAAGGAAATGTTATGGAAAATATTTATTTTTCAATATATCAAAACAAAAATTGGTTTATTGTTGTTATTGGCAGCTTCAAATGTTACTCTCAACCAACGAATTACAATTATAATGTTCTAGCACTGCCACACAACTAATGCAGCCATGATTTTTTTTTTAAATTAAAAAGAAATTAAAAATGTTGTTCCAGAAAGTCCACACAAAAAATATTTTAACGTAACACCTATCCAGAGTTGCTACTGAAAAACTTTATTTTAAAAGTTAACAATTTGTTTTAGTTGGAATAGTAAACATAATTGGCAAAGGTTCCCTAATAATCTTTAAATAAAATTCGAAGCGAATTTTGTGGAAATAACGAACCATAAATGCCCGAAACTATGGAATTGGAATCTTTTGTCGCAGCAATTTTTAACCAGAGATAAGGAATACATCACCCCAATCGAGACATTCTTTGGAACCATCGGCAACAATGGAATTTATAATAGCTCAACAGGTGGTTGAAGTAACCAGTTTGATCTGTTAATTTAGGCAACGCTAGATTTTTCTGGCAATTAAATGAAAACACAATCGATTTTTTTCCTGCGATAATGTAAAAGTAGCCGCCTTGGCTTTTAGTTTATGTAAGCGTTGCTCAATTATTATCCTTTCATTTACACTTGTGTCTGAGAAGTCTTTAGAACTTCATTGTTGGAGACATGTTAAAGGACCTCTTTTTGAGGAGGCCCAAACCCAATATTGTAATGAATATTAATATAGTGTCGAAAATAGCTTTTTGTTGTTTTTGGGAGCCATCTGAAATGGACACTACAACCTTTTGCCTATTAAATAACATTCCAGCTATTCAGAATTCTAGTACCTTGCACGAATTAGTGTCTCTGGCTATTCGATCGGGAGAACGCGTTTATTTTTGATTCGCCAAAAATGCCTGTCTGGTCGTAAACGTTCTCTGCCCTCTCTTTACACAGTCTGCTGTTGGTATCTTCAGAATTGATCCCAATTTTCTGTAGGTACCCTTCCAGTTTACAGTGTCCAGTTAGGAGACCTGTTACGAACTGCAATAGTTCTTTCTTGATAGTCTCTTAATGAATTTACCTGGTTGCATTAATCCAGTGTTCTTTGTGTTTCTCTTTGACCCAGCTTTTTACCTGCTCTAATGTTGTGGTTTTAGATACTCCTAGAACAGGCTCCGGACCTATATATGAAGCGGGTGATACCTTTCTTGCTAATTCATCGGATTTTCGTTTCCTTCGATTGCTGAATGCCCAGGCACCTACATCAAAGTGACTTTATTGTGATCTATCAGATTATTCAGTTCTCGCAAACACTTCCAAAACAGTCTTGATTGTATCTTGGTGTTCGCTTGTCCCCTCAGTATCGCCTGGTTATCTGTCGCAATATGGATTTGGAGATTCCAAATCCAGCAACGTTTTAGGTTTTTGATCCGTGTATAAACCAGATTAATTATCCGAACCTGTCTTTGTAGTTGGATTGATTCCAGTTAATCCGATGCGTGATTTCCACTTCAAAAAGATATATTGAACTCGTGTGCTCTGATCTCATTCCCAGAAGGTTGCCTTTCACATGATGTATAATATTATTGTATCCCAATCGTGCCCATTTGATAATTCTTCCAATCTAAGATGTCCTATTCTTGCCTCCCCCATTGTCACCAAATCGAGAGGAAGGAAGTCTAGGACCGATTCCATTGCCGCTGCAGAAGTAGCCTTCATTGCGCCTGTTATTGTTACTGCATCTTTGTCCACCATCCCAGAGATGCATAAGTGATCATGGGTTTGCCCACCATGATATATGTCCAATGCATCATATTAGGTCTTAACTCCCATGTTCTTCCATGAGTTCTTCTAGCCAACATGAGTGTTGTCTCCGCCCTGGTTTCAATCTTCTGGAGCTGGCGATTTCAAGTAAGCTTTGAGTCTAAGATGACACTAAGATGTATCGCTTCCTTTGACAGTTTTATTTCTTCACTTCGGAGATATAGGGATCCAAGACCATCATATTTACACCCTCCTTCTCCATCCATCTTTGTATAATTTTTAGAGCGTTCTGCGTTTTGCCCCGCACTACGCAGTTGCATTTATGGATTAGAATGACAAGATCATCTGCATACCCCAAAGTTTTATGTCTTTCATTGTCCAGCTTTACTAGTAACTCGCCCACGACTTGGTTCCACAGCAAATGGGACAAAACTCCACCCTGTGGACTCCCATGATGGTTGTATAAACTTATCTCCCTTTAAGCATGCAGTGTATTTACCTTTAGTTATTCTTGCAACCTTTTTATGGGCTTTTTAGATTGGACATCCGCCAAGACTACAAATGTCCATGGCAACAATGGAAAGAGTAGTACGACATCTCTTTCCTTCCCATCCGCTGCAGGAATGGACAGTGGAGAGGAATGCCACTTTCCAAAAATTCACGGTAGAGGAACTGCGTCTGGCAGCAAACAGGATGAACACTAATAAGGCACCAGGACCAGGGGACATACCATCAGAAGTCCTAAAAATGGTCGCATTAAATAAGCCAGATTATGCGCTGGAAGTATTAACAAACTGCCAGAAATGCAGACTTTCCGATCATCTGGAAGCATGCGAAGCTGGTACTCCTAAGGAAGGCAAACAAACCGTTAGAGGAATCGTCGTTCTATAGACTAGTCTGTCTCCTTGACGTAGATGGAAAGCTATACGAACAACTAATACTGATAAGACTCAAGGAGGAGTTGGAAAAAACAGGTGGACTTGCCGGAAATCAATATGGATTCAGGGAAGGTCGACAAACAATAGATGCAATACCAGGAAGTGATCCAGCTAGCCAAAGCGGTTGGGATTTTTGCTTGGAGGTTTCGGAGACTGTGCGCAGTTATAACACTCGATGTAAGAAACGTGTTCAACATCGCCTCATGGAACATAATCCTGGAAGAACTAAAAGGAAGAAAAATAGATAGAAGCTCTCGCAAAGGACAATAACAATGGAGGCGGAAGGTATGGCGAAAACAATAGAAGTCACTAGCGGAGTTCCCTAGTGATCAGTACTAGGGCCAACTTACTGGAATGTAATGTATGACGGTCTTTTGAGGATGGAGTTACCACCGCAAACAGCCTCGTTTGGGTTTGCAGATGATATTGCTATAGTGGTCGCAGCTGAAGACGAAACCAGCATGATGGAAAAGGCGATGCAACTGGCATGCAACAGGTGTTAGAGTGGCTACAGCAGCGTGGTCTACAATTAGCACCACAAAAAACAGAAGCCGTGCTTCTTACTAAAAAGCGAAAAATAGCTCCAGTAGAATTCCGAGTCTAAGAGATAAAGATCGCCTCAAGTAAGTCTATTAAATATCTAGGAGTATGGCTGGATCGGAAACTGAAGTTCGCGCACCATGTAACGAAGACTCTCGGGAAGGCAGAAAAGACCGCAGCAGCATTAGCTAGACTCATGCTAAATGTGGGAGGGCCACGATCCACAAAGCGATGGGTATTGGCGAGCGTTGTGAGCTCGCAGATACTATACGCAGCGTCGGTTTGGCACAGTGTAACGGAATGTAAAACCTTAACCGGCAAACTAACCAGGATACAGCGACTGATGGCCATCAGGATTTGTAGTGCATACAAAACAATCTCGGGAGAGGCGGCCAACGTTATCGCAGGGGCATCCCCCATAGATTTACTTATTAATGAGAGGGAAAGAAAATATGCGAGATGCCAGAGAAAACGTGATGATGGAGTTGCAACAAAGATGGGCAGCGGGCAAGTACGGACGATGGACGTATAGACTCATACCGGTCGTGCCGAGCTGAGTGAATCATTCCTTCGGAGAGGTAGACTACTTTTTGACGCAAGCCCTATCGGGACATGGGTGTTTTCATCAATATTTACACCAGCGAGAGCAGAAACAAACAGTTGCCTATACTGTGGGGAACCAGACAATGCGACACATACCCTTTTTGTATGCGACAGATGGCAAGAAATAGGAGAGGCTTACCAGCAATCAGCAGGGCAAATCTTCAGTGAAAGAGTGGAAACCACGGAAGAAACCTGGAATAGAGCTTACAACGTTATAAGAATGATTATAGAGAACAAAGAGAAAGATGAAAAAACCGTCACAGGAAGCCTAGAAAGGACAACGACTTAGTGCCTAGAGATATGACAGACAACACCTGCCCTGGAGTAATGTGCGAGCGCTTCCTGGAGCAGAGTGCGGAGAGAGGAGCGGTTTTCAGTGGGTAAGAATCCCACACTACCTGCAACCAACATCTCAGCAGGTGTCTTCCTGAAGATTTTCCCCTCGGTAAAAAAAGGTGCTTTTTAGATACACTGTTGAAAATATTACGGTGTTGGCGTTAATTTTGCGCTAGTCAAATATTTTAGTGTTGATTTTTACAAACTTTGCCAGACGAATTGACTACACGTGTTTAGTAGAACAGAAATTACTAGAATTTGGTGTGAATTCTTTGTTCAGATATGAGGATTTACTATTTTCTCTAGACATTCAGAAACATCAACCAATCAGAATTTTTCCCTCGGATAGAAATATAGAAACCCCACCTAATCTAATACAGTATTGCATTATACGCACCACCTGCATTGCACGTGTATCTGTTTTCGAGTTTGTTTCTGCGTATTAACATATCCAAACAAACCACCAAATGTGACTGACCTGCAAAGTGTAACCTTGTGTTATTAAACGTTAATTCCAGTGGGCATAAAAAATTTCAACATCTTAAAGATGTATTGGGAACAACTATTTACGTAATTAGTTCAGATTTAAATCAAATAGCATAAACATTCACTTATTTTATAATGGTTCTCAAAAAATCTTTTAAAATTAGTACGTTTAGTTGAAACCAAAACTTTGAATGAGTGGTTCTGTATATTTATAATTGAGAGACGTCTTAAAGAGAGAATATTTATACCACTAAGAATAGGAGTTGCATATTAAAAAGACGTTGTGTTAGAAAACGATGTTAAATCATCCAATAGATCGCATTCATTTAGTTAAACAGCTAGTAAATTTGTCTAGTCTAGATCAAATAAAATGTGACTAGAAGTATATCATAATTCCACGTGTTAGTTGGACAAAATAACCCCTTAGCAATAGACAATACTTGACTATCTTTGTTCGTCAAATTTAAACTTCTATAGTTCTCGACAAAATAACATGAAAACAGTGTGGACCTCTCCTGACTATTAAATTAGTCAAAAAAGTGTTAAAATTTTCAACAGTGTACCTTTATAATACACTGGAAATATTTTGTATCCATTGTTTGAATCTCCGCGATAGATATGAGAAAAAAATCTTTTACATAAACCCCATGCACTAGCTCGCAAAATTGCAGAATTTCGCCGTCACCTTTTTGTGACCGTTCCGAGCTGTTCGCTGCCCCAGAGTTTTAGTGGCGTCCGAACACGCAATCGTTCCGTGATGCGGCTCCCGCGCTTTCACCGTTATTATAACTGCAGTGCTTCGAGGTGACTCCGCGGAAAACTGTCGGCGAAGGAGTCACACGATTACCGCACACATCTTGCGGGTGTACGAGCGCATTTTTGCTCCTTCTCATGCGCTCACTTAAGGCGTATGTGTAAGTACCTACCTAATACATACGGCGGGATGCGCTTATACTCGGGATAATGCGAAGATCCATCACGACGAGGGGAACAGGGTGCCCTGTTCCACCACTTAACTCTCATTGCAAAAACTATGATTACGCTGATCGTTTCGGATTTTGCATTTTACCAGAAGTAATTTGTTTTTCTTCAGGTTGGTAGTCGATCGTTCTATGGGATTGTGGAGAATGTTGTAACATCGTGGTAGCTCTGTGTACGGGAACATCGCAGAATAATAGTCTAGTTTCATGTTAATTGGCTCACGTAGATGAAAACCAGAAATGTTCAAAATGTTTTGAAGCTTTGGAAACATATAGATTATATACAGTACGTTCGACCTTGCTAGAGTCAGTCGATGTTATCGGAACGCGTATGCAGTACATCACAGACGTGCTTAGTTCTGAGGCAAACGACATTCGTTATGACATCATGCAATGCTATTAAATGCAAATAGAAACGATTAAATAGCGCAAGGATACCATACAACTGACAAAGTGATGTTCCGAAAGCGCGCTCCGACTATAGTCAACCACTAACGTCGAACCTACATCTGTCAAAATATTTATGTTCTATTTAAAATTTCAAGTTTGACCACATTTCCGGTAAAATCGGAAGTGACAAAAAGTAATAAGATAGGTTAAATAATTGAAAAATTAATGTAAATAATATATTTCGAATTGTATTAAAAAATATTCACAAATAATGAAGTTATGGGTAGGTACCTATGGCCTAGGACAGGGGTCGCCAAACTACGGCCCAAGCCCGCGCAAATTGTAAGTACCAAGCGGTTAATTCAGCTATTGCCGATAGTTTTTCTCATACACAATAAGAGTTTACAAAAATTATTGTACCGGGAGGTATCTACATCTACTATTCACCGACTGATAGTCAACTGATGTCGCGGTAAATAAGTCCGATTAATTCAATTACTATGAACGCTTTCGGCGTACTTCGCAATAATATTTCTAACCTTATTTAGAATTAAATTTGAAATATTCATGAATAGATTTGCGATAAAGCTGAAGAAGTGTGCCCAAAGAAAGGGGTTTGTTTTTCTGTTGACCTCGCAGCTCAAGCGACTGTCAGATAAATTGAGAATATCACAATACGCTTCTTAATGGAGAAGGCAAAAAATGTCTAGTGGTTTTTGTTAGTTCTTGATGAGTCAACAGTCATTGTTGATACTGCCCAAGTATTTTTGTTTTGTGCATAGCTTTCAATAAGTCATTGCATAATTCATCAAACACCTCTATCTATTTTGCATTATTGTACCAGTTGTCGCAGTGGTTAACTTTATTGGCTCTCGGCGAGTTAACCATCGCCAGTTCGATGGTGCAATAGTGGAAAAGTTTTATTGAGGTTTTTGGAACTCAGAGAAATTATTAATATTTTTTTAAATGAGAAAGGATTCCGTACATTAATAGTAATTATTGCTTCTGTTTCTTATGCCCTCTCAACTGAACTTTCGTCCCTTCAAATTATTTTAAATAAAATGATACTAACATTCGTTGAAGTATTACAAAAAAATATGTCGCAATTCACTTCTTGTGAATTCCTAAAAATGGATTCTATTTTACTTCAAAATTTTCTGGTCAGATGTTTTCAAGGTGCCCAAATATTCAGAAGTAGCAGATATTGAATTACTGAGATGTGTTTCCAAATGCCCTAAAATAGTGGAATCTTATTTTTCTTGGCTTTCTTCATAATACTACTATAGGTCTGCCTTTTTTGTCTTTTTTATTAATAATGTTTTGGTTTATTGCGTAGTACTTGATTGTTTTATCAATCGTTTATTCCAGCATCTTGTTTTCCTGTTTCTTCCAATGTAACTCTTAAATATTTAAATTTCTCATTTGCTCTATTTTAAGATCTTTTATTTCAGTTTTAGTTTCAACATTCTGGTTTCCGAGGATTTTAGCTTTTTCTATGTTTATTGTCATGCCCTCTTCTTCCATGTTTCCTCTCCATATGTTCAAATTTTCTTTGTTTTTCACTGTCTGTTATTATTACCACATCGTCTGTAAAAATTCCATTATGTAGCTATTTCAATCCTCTGCAAATTCTTATATCACACAAACACTTTATTAACTTTTTGTTCGCATTTTGCCTCATTTTGCAAAATGCGAACCAGATGAAGATAAACTTTTAATATTTAATATTTACTGTTTGGTTTATATATTGCGTACTTTTCTAGGTACTAACATATAGAAAACAATGATTATTATAATATTTACTAGCAATAATAATTTATTGTAATGTTATTTATAATCCACCAAGTAAAAATTATTTGACCATTTGGGAAACTTAGTAAATAATAGGAATAATTTAAAATAAAACCACTGAAGCCTATAGGGAATGTTGCAGAAAAATAGAAGAATATACAGGGTGTTTTTGAAAAAAAAATAAGTTTTGTAACTTTAAGATTCTTTGACAAGTCAGTAATTTTTAAACACTCTATGATACGACGGAAACTTTTTGGTACATTGTTTTCGGTTCAATAAAACACAGAGGAACACTTAATAAAAAATATACACGCTAGAGTTTACACCGTGGCCCGCTGAACTTAATTTTCGTTACGATTTGGCCCTGTCCTAAAAAAGTTTGCCCACGCCTGGCCTAGGACTTCCAGCATAGCCAAATTTCTCCAAAGTAATTGGAAACCTGCAAGCAGCACGCAGTATTTAGAAAGAAGACGCACACCGATAGATATCTGCATGCAAGATCTCACCATCATCCGATGCAGAAGAAGACATTAATACAAACATTGCTATCCAGAGCGAAAACCATCATGACGAAACAACATCTTACCAGTGAAAAGATACATTTGGAGAAAGCACTAAAGAAGAATGGTTACACTGACATCGACATAAGGAGAGCCACTAAGAAGAAGACGACACTGGAGACAACTACAGAACCACGAAGAGGGATGGATGGCGTGTTTACCTTACATAGCAGGAGTCACCGAAAAAGTAGGCCGAATTTTGAAGAAACGTAACGTACAAGTACGCTTCGGGACTGCAACGTCGATCCAGCAATATCTACCGACCGCAAAGGATAAGATACCCAAGGGGCGCACAGAAGGTATCTACAAGATAACATGCCAATGCGGACAGTGCTACGTCGGACAAACAGGAAGAGCCATCGACATAAGAATAAAAGAACACGAGAGGGACGCAAGATTAAGAAGGACCGAGCAATCAGCGGTGGCAGAACACATGCACGACACCGGACACAAAATGGATTTCAAGAATGTAAAAGTAATAACTACCACCAAGAACTACGGGAAAAGGCTCATCAGGGAAGCCATAGAAATAGAGAAGAATAAAACCGTTAACAGAGAAGAAGGGTACCACCTTAGCAACACGTGGAGGAGCCTACTACGAACCGTCACGGTCAATGGAGCGGAAACTACACGGTTGGATGCACGAGGGGCGTATATAAGAAGAATGTCGGACCATGGAGAATCAGTTCAGTTATCCTGAAGAAGCTGTCAGTATGAACAGCGAAACGTCGGGCGAAAGTTTTGACACATGGCGAAACCCGCAAGAAGCTGTTAGTTATAGTTACACCGGCCGTGAAAGCCTACGCAGTGTTAATTGGAAACCTTTATAAAAATATTGTTTGAAAGCGGCATATTTGTAGTTTCAATTTACTTCGGCATGGAAAATTTCTATTTTTATTAGTTTTAATGTGATAATAGATCTTTACTTACTCATTGTTGATATAATCCTAAAGTTAAAATACAGTCAACTATATTTTTAGAAATAATAATAAACATGGGCCACCACATTAGCCTCAACGAACATCTCCATCTTAAAAAAAAATAAAAAACGTTTTTCATATTACGATTCCCCTTACTAATTACTGCCTCCGCATAACGGCAGCTTAGCGTTCGGGGCGATTTCCAATCTCCCGCCGTATGGTCGTGATCACGACGAGCGCTGCCGAAAGGAACGCGGATACTCCCGAATGGCCCGAAGGCGCCCGAATCGCCCCGAGCGTCGCGTTCCAGTTCCCAGGAGTCGCGAAATCACGAGTCGACCTTTCCGAGCGGCGGCCAGTGGCGTTCCCGAGAGATGCGAGGCGCTGCCGCTCTCGCCACAAATTATACAGAACTGGGAACTCCCCGTGTTTCGACGTGGCGTTTAATTAGCGCCGCGAACGGTGAGTAGAATATTTTAACGGGGCCAACGTTAATATTAAGGTACCTATGTATTATAATAAGCAGAAGGCAGCGCCCTAAGCACTAACATTAGAATCTTTCAATTTGGTTCTTGTATTAAAAGACGATGGATTACATATGTCACATAAATAATAAAGGACCAAAATTGGAGTCCCATGGAACACCTTGATAGATAAAGATTAGAAATGATGATAAATTATTAAAAGCAAAGGTTAATGAGTAGATTATCAAATGTAATCAATATTTACATTAACGAATTAATGTATATAATAATAATATATCTTTATTTCCCATAAAAGGAAATCGCAAGAAGGAATTAAAATAGATAACTAACTACATTTTTTCTGTTCTTCCACTCAGACCTTGGCAGTATACATCTATTACAAATACAAAAAATTACTTTATTAATCAAATAAAACAAGTAATAAAAAGGAATGATATGTAAAAATTAAATGATTTTCTGTAATATTTAAAATATAATTAGTGATTTGGCATCATTTTATATACAGGGTGTTGGGTAAACATGCGGCAAAAATTCAAGGGGTTATTCCTTGGCTTATTCTAAGAATATTTTGTCCTATGATGATTTTTGAAAAACCCCTTTGTTTCGAAGTTACAGGGCGAACAAAATTTGCGATGAGTAAGAGATATAAGGTACTTGGAAATGAAAAAAAATATTGTTTTCTTGATGTGAATATACAAAATATACATGAAATGGTCATCCCTGATTTTGATAAAATTTTGTAGGCATGTAGAGCAGTGAAAAATAATCGACCTGTATTTTTTTCAGCTGCTGATATTCACTTGTAGGGGTGATACAGACCCCTAAAGTTGCACCCCTAATACATTTTGAACGATATCTTTGGAACTAGAAGAGATATCGATCTGAACTAAAGAGGGAAATGACTTCTCGACAATTCGGACATTGTGGTTTATTAAGGATATCAGAAAATAAGAACAATTTTTTTATCCCCGACTTTCTAATTTACGTGTGGGGGATTAAAAATTGTGTAAGACGTTTTAGTAAATTAACCTGATGTTGGGCATCGTAAGCCGAAACATGCAGCTGAATATAAGGAAAATCAAAATAAATTGAGTGGAAGGCACTGATTTATATGTTTAATTATTCGTCCATTAGATTTGGATGATTTGTATACAACCTCTTATATATTTTTTTAACAAACAAAAATTTTCAAATTTGAAAAAGAAAAGATGAGGTGGGGTTGCTATCGGTAAAAAATAATTGTGAAAGCGAAACTATTGTGTAGAAGTCAGCGTGTTGATATAAAAAAGAATGGCAAGGATTACACATCAAGTGTATCTATTACCTAATAGCATGGGAATAGTACAGGGTAGTATCCTTGGTCCGGTATTATTTGTAATATTCCTAAATGATCTCTTTGCAATATCTACAGATCCTAGTACAGATATGTGTTGCTATGCAGATGATACTAATATAATTGCTGGAGCTAAAAATGTTCAAGACATACAACGTATTAGTAGTAGTCTTTATAAAATTAGTAACCATTGGTTGTCCAATAATAAGCTGATTGTAAATAAGGATAAAACTGCAAAGATTATCTTTAGAACAAAACAAATTAAATTAGATAAACCATCTACAATTGAGCTAGACAATCACCAAATACAAATTAGTGAGAGTATTAAATTTCTAGGTTTATATATAGATGAACATTTAGATTGGTCAGAACACATAAATTATTTATTAAAAAAACTGAATTCTATTTGTTATAGAGTTAGAATTCTCAAACGTTATACTGATCAAGAAACTTTGAAACGCGAATTTTTGAATCGATTATCAGGTATGGAATTATGTATTGGGGAAGTAACAGAAAAATTCAGCAGATATTTAAAGCTCAAAAGAGGATACTACGAATTATAAAGGGAATGTCTTTTTATTAGTCGTGTCGTGGAGTGTTTCGCTCTGAAGGCATATTTACTGATTATGGACTGCATATATACGTATCGTTAATATTTTTTTTAACAATAGGGCTTACTTTAATGTTGAAAAGCAGCAATATTATACAACAAGATCCATAGATATAAACTATCCTATTCACAGGCTGTCTGTACCAGAAAAACATCCTTTATATATGTGTATAAAATTATTCAACAGTTTACCGAATTATATAAAAACCTTGATATCGATTGATAGTTTTAAGAAACAGTTGAAACAGTTTCTAACAGATTTAGAGCCATATAATATGGAAAATTTTTTTATGAGAGAATCTTAACTTCACAATTCTTTTTTGTCTTGCTTTTTGACGCTAGTTCATTTTGTGTAATTATGCAGTAATGTATCAGTGACTCATTATGAAATAAAGGATATTATTATTATTATTATTGTCACTATCTTTACTACTACTAAAAAACTTCAATATTTAACTTAGCTTTTTTTCGATATGTTTTATAATTTTGGAGATATTAAAGGGTAGTGTTGCCGATAAGGCACTCCCCACCCCAAAACGAAATTTAGTAGCTAAGAAACTTATCGATTTTCTTGCCCTACATTATTCTATAAACCCAGAAAGTTTCATTCAAATCGGTGAGACACACTTACCAGTGTTTTCTTGTCAGTTAGTAACTTATGAGAAAAGGTGAAATGTAATTAAAAGAATGTTTTTATAAAAAGATATTCAACACAAAATATACTGTACATTCACAAGAAAGAAATTGAATTGTTATAATTAAATAAAAATAGTGAAGAAACAAATAGGACAAGAAATATTAAAAATCTCATATACATCAAATTAAATATTAATGGCCGTTTGAACCGTTCGTGATTAAGTTGTAATTAAAATTTAATCATAATTAACGTTGAATTTCCCTTGGACCGACTGCTTAACTAGTAATTAAATCCTTAATTCGTGAGTATCTTTAATCAGTACTCAAGGTACGAATTAACTCATAATTAAAGTTGGCGCAAGCGTAATTTCTTTGTTTACAATCGTATTTATAGGCGATTATAGGTTATGTTATGCGGTTTGGTTATATTACAAATATCTGCGATTGTAAATTGAAATAGCTAGCTAATTGAAGAAGGAATAGCGGCGTGCAAGAAGTGTATATTTGGCAGGGTTTTAGAAAGTCCAAGGTAAATCAAAAATTAATTCCCGAAATAAAAAACTAACAATAAATGTATTTGAGGATTACTCGTGGTTTCAGGTGGGAATGACCCGGAGGTATTTCGTAATAGGAAAAGATATCTTTCTAAAAATTCACAATTTTTATGTGATGCTAATTTAAAAATAATGGATATCGTAGTACGATGGCCAAGGAATACACACTTTAACGATCCATCCTTTTCCATAAGCGACAGTGGATATGCCTCAAAGATATATTTATTGACCCCACTGTTAAATTCTGAAACAGTTGTGAAAAATCGTTATAATGAAAGCCATATCACAACACGGAATGTCATTGAAAGCATGTTTCTAAGCATGTTGTCGCTTAAAGCTGGAAACCTTTATGGAAGTAGTAGTTGGTACCTCAGTATTGCACAATATAACCATAAATGTGGGTGAAGAGGAAATCAATGAAGAAAAATTAAATCAAGAAATTTTAAATGGACAACTTCATGAGATTAATTATGACGCTGTTGATGAGGTACCTGCTGCGACACAGGCATTACTAATTAATGATTATTTCAACAATTTGTAATTCATTGCTAGAAATTAACTTTCGAACATTTTTTTTGTATTTGTTTTCTTTGGCTTTTGTATAAACGAAATATATTTTATTTACTCTAAATGCATTATCACTTTGATTTTTTTTAAAGAAATATTGTGTATGTAATTAACCATTTATTTATTAAATAAAAGGAACAAAATATATAAGGAAATGATGGTAATAATAAAATAATTCTAACAAGTAATAGCAGAGGACAAATAAAGTATCAAAAATTGGAGCATTTGCAGACCAAACAAATAAAAGAATTCCATAATGAAAAAAAAACCCGCATTCACCTATTAATTTCCATTTTAAAACTATTACTCAACTTTTTTTATTTCAATATCTAATTCTGTAGCAATTTTCTTCAGCTTAAATTCCAATAACTTTCAAATGCCGCTTAAAATCACGCATTCGCATAACGGCAATTTTCATTATGATGAAACAGTGTTCCCAATATAAGTACGATTTTTGACTAAAAACTAAACTTAACGTACTACCAACCTATATTTCTGTCGCAAACTTTTTAATTAACTAATCATTAATTAAATTTGTTCGGTGCAATCCTATCCAGACTTAATTCGTAATTAAATTTAATCTTTGATTGGTTAATTAAAATGTTAATCACAGACGAATAAAATCGAACCAGTAGCTTCCAAGAAAAACGAACAAATACACCAAGCTGTTTTCTCATAAGGATAAAATTGCCACTTTAATGATAAATCTGTACAAAAATAATACTTATATCCAGAAATAGCATCATAAAGTCTATTAATATTAGCTGCTAGCGAGACCAGAACTCCGTGTTCATACCACTCGATTCATACCATCGCAGAGCTGGCCGCCGAGTTCCTTTTCAGAAGAGAAAGTGCGCGGGTGTGAGAAAGGCACGGACCCGCGGTTCACAACAGTGCTGCCGCCGCGGGCGTTGAGAGAACTGCGCGCCGCACGTCCATTCATCCAACTCGGCACGACCGCGACTAGAGCCGATCGTTTTGCGGACAGGGCCGATCTCGTTAGTGATTTCGGACTAGTAATGGCAACGTATTCCACTTATGCGCGCTGTAATTATCATTATATGGATACGTTTAATTACGGTTAAAGGCGATCAACATTTTGACGTTCTGAAGCGTCAAAGGGTATTAGTTAAAGGTATTCCAACCAGATGGCGCTAATAGTGTTTTCGGCGACGCGAGTAGTTTTAATCGTAAGTGTCATCTTTGTCATGTAACCTTGAACTAAAATTTCAAGGCGGGAAATTTGAAATAAATAAATTATTATGGATTATAGTTAAAAGGTAATAACTGAATTGTTTCTGGCGAATTGTGGGTTATTAATGTATGTTTATTGATTCGTTAAAGAATATTAACTTGTATGTACTTTCTAATAAGTAAGTTACATTTAAAAATAGTTTAAAAAAACACTGATAGTACACTGAGGAGAAAATTTGGTAAAATACTTATATTAAGATCAAATATATTTTATATTTAAATATGGGATAAATTTTAGATCAAATATTAAAAAAAATCATTCCCTTATTTTCCAAATTACTAAAACATTTAACATTAAGAGTTACATCAAATACGAAATCAATTTAACAATAACTTTTATTTATTTAAAATATCTATATGTATGAATTTTATTGTAAATTCTGCTTATTTTATACAAGTCTTTAGGCCGGTTTTACATTATACTTAATTTAGTATGAAACTTTGATATAAATTTGCTATTAAATATTTCAAAGAGTATCATACAGAAAAATTTATTTGTAAATTTCGTACGAAATATTGTACTAAATATTTAGAACCTGTTCTATTTTCTCATTAATTTTACAAACGAAATATGCGTGCGCAATATGTGAATTGTTGGTTAAGTGGGATAGGTCGGCGTTTGTCATGTTTTGTCATAGACAACGCAAAAATACACGATGTAGTTTGTAGTTGAGTCAAAGCATAAGGAAGTTCTGTTGTCTATCGTATATGGCTGTATCACCATCCATTTTAGAATAATGTCGTGGTCATGTCAGCAGGTTGAATTGTTGATTGAGTATTCAAAACTACCTTAGATAAAGTTAAAATTGATTGAGTGTATAACAATTTGTTGAACATGCTCAGTTTTATAATCTATAAAAAAAGATAGATACATACAAAAAATTGCATTTTATTTTTAGAATTATATTTCATTCCCAACTTGTCTTGCAAAATTAGCAGATCTATTGCCACTTGGTCGTTGCACCTTACCAAAATTTCAACATTTTCCTCTGCAACCTCATCTATATCGATGTAGCTTAAGTTTTTAGTAGAACACTAGAAATAAGCTTATAATCACCATCTGAAGGTCTAAGTACTACTAGACTATTTGCGCCTTTATAATTGAAGAAGTAAAATCTATCAGATCCAGGTCTATCCACGTCCGTCAATATCACCTAGACAATGAGGAAATTGCCAAAGTTCATCAAATCGTTCGACAATGGACCGTCAGTCCTTAATCCCGAATTTAATAAATTTAGAATGCATCTTCTTTCAGGTCACATACTTATCCAATTTTTACATAATATTTTACGGGATTAGCTATCATAGTTACATTTACAGATGATAGCCATAACAGCAATAGTTCTTGGTCAGCCATTTTACGGTAATATTAATCCTTTTCATAACTTTTTTCATACTAAATTTTTTACTTTAAATATCAAACAGACATATTCAAATATTTTGTGCCAATTTTCAGATGTAATTTTGTTTATGTATGACATGCAGGTAAATTTCTTTATAAATTCAAAATAAAATTTTATACAAAATTTCATACTAAATTAAGTATAATGTAAAACGGGCCTTATATAGAGGTCAATTTAACAATGATTTTTATTTGTTTAGGATAAGTCTTATATAAATTTAACAAACAGTCTGTAGATCTGGCAGCTTCTTCATGTCATCTGAGCTATATATTGTGCAGAATCTGGCAGTATGGATAACATAACGTGGTACAGAAATTTGGACAACAAATGCGGAAGAAGTTACCATTAGAAGCGATCATTGAAGATTTCCTGTAAATGCATTTCCCGTTGTTTCTTTGGTACCCTATTTATATATTTACTCCCATTTTTTTTTTTACTTTAATAACAAGTAGGTACTTATCAGAAATTACTGAGAATATAGCCAATTTTATACATAAATACAAATACAATTAACTTTTTTTGTAAGGAGTGTATGGGCAAATTATTTTGTATGGATAAAATTATACACAAGCTATTTTATAATGCTTTATTGAGAATAATACTTAATATAAAATAAATTATTTTTATTTTCTTTTCTTTGTCTTGGTTTTTAGGTTCTCAGAAAAACATGAAATGTATAACGACGTTTCGCTTTTATTGCAAAAGTTTTTTCAGTTTATAAAAATATATAAAAATATAAATTATAAATGGTAATGAAAATAATTTATAAATATTTTTTTTGTTTAAAAACTGACAAAAATATACCTGTTTGATTTAGTATAAATTTTTAAATAATTTCTTATCCGTTTAGTTAAATATATCGTTTTGTTCAGTTAAAGATTGTGTTTCAATATAGTATGTTTTGATTTTTACTTATTGTTAGTTAAACATGAAAACATAATTAAAATTTGTAATTAAACAGATTTCTAAAAAATATTATTGTATTTAGTTATAAAATTATGTTATATAGTTTTGTGAAGTATTGTATGTCTGTTTTATCATTAACTTACTGCGTTTTTATGTTTATAAATTTTGATCATTTCAGGTATATTACGTGCTTTTAATTTTTTTTTTTTACATTTTTATATTGTTAAAATCAAATGTATGATTTTCAGTTATTCCATTAAGGTTATAAGATTTTTGTTATATTTATGTCCTTTTATTCTATTTTCTAAATATTGCATGGTTATAATAATAATAATAATAACATAATATATTTCCTATATAAAAAATTACATTCTTTTTAAAGGAATTGTCAAAAAAGGGGAGGGGGGTCAAATACACATAAATGTATAAAACTAAAGACGACAAACAATATAAAATATTACATTAGCAACTCACTATCAGAATAAAATTAAGATCACATCTGCGGTGATTTTTGATTTCCTAAGGGAGAGAAGATTTTGAGATCGATGCATGAGGGCGACTTCATTCCTATATCATATTTATAAAACGGTATGTAGAAATCATTCTGTTGTTTAGTAATAGCTCTTTGCCCTTGACCGACCCTGTGAAAGCTGTCTTTTCTATTGAATATGTAAAGTAAGATATTTAAGATAAATAAATTTGTCAAAGTTAAAATCCCGGACTGCTTAAACGAATCTCGACAACTCGCTCGATATGAAAGACCTAGAGTAATGCGTAAAATCCTCTTTTGGACCGTAAAGACGCTCGGTGCCGAGGTAGACAACCCCCACAAACAAATCCCATAGTTAAGCCTTGGTTTCTGCTAATAACTGTAATAATTAAGAGGAATTTGTCGAACGAGCCTACATATGCCTCGCTAGCTCAGATGGTAGAGCGTTCGTCCGCTAAACGAGAGTGTGCAGGTTCGAATCCCGCGTGAGGAAATTTTTTCTTGGGAAAAAAATCAATTAATTATTACAGTTATTAGCAGACATAAATTAATTCGTAAATTATTTCATACCGTAGAAAGGTTGCAATCTTTGTAGAAAAGATTCTTTGTCTGAATATTTTATTTAAAAGAGAATTTGAATAATTATTGTGTTGTAAAATATTTTGTCCTTTATGAATAGCTTCAATCGAAAAGTTGGACTTGTTAATATTATTGCTCTGTTAGTTAAACTAATAATGACACTTACTTTTTGTGAATACGGTTGTGAAGATTTAAAATTTAGATAACGTCCAGACCATGTTGGTTTAGTATATACCATTTAGTTTTGTTCAATTGTAGACTTTAATATTTGATGATAAGAATTAAATTTTTCAAGTAAAACAGGTATATTTTTTTCTTCTAATGCGGTTATGCAATCACCTTATCTCATATCGTTTGAAAAAAAATATTTCAAAATCTATTTTATTTAAAATTTCTTGGTCTATACAGGGTGTATCAGAGATAGAGGTAAATATAATAATATGTAGCAGCTGTAAACATATACGATCAAAAAGTCTTAATGCACAGGGGGTCTATCTGTAAGCATTAACGAGAAAAAAAATATTTTGTAAATGCTCTGGGCTAGAGCCACACCTGTGCCCAACCTAAATCCTGTCCCAAGTATACCTCCACATACCACTATCATTCAGCCATTACCGCTGTTAGTTTTGTGTGGATCGCCGCTTGGAGTGCAAGCCACTTCGAACATTTTATTTAAATTCTTCCCGTCTCGAAAAAACGATCCTTTTCAGGGACCATCATGCTTTCATATAAAGAACATCGAAGCTTGATGCATCGGCAAAAGCGTGGGAATGTATAGATTCATTTTCGTGCGACATCATAGTAAAAAGACGTGTTTGCAAATTTTCTGTATCTACATTTATTTCTGTGTAATTCGATTCAATTTATTTTGCGTTATATAATCAAATAAATCCAAAAGAAATAACTCAGATTCATGTGGTACCGTTTATTATTAACAACTAACTCTCGATTCGACAAAGCAAAAGAAAAATATTTATGTTTTTTGTAACTACTGAAGTCGCATATCCGGTGAAACTCGAATGTCTTATCAGGATATTAAAAATAATACTTTGTAGACTTACGTAGAACGCTCTTAACAAATAAGGAATGTTTGTTTTATAAAAAGAAGAAATTTAAAATGCCTCAGTTTTGCTATTTTTACAAGGGCATACTGGCCGATTGGCCTTTATTTATTCAGAATGACGTTAAATGAACTTACGGCATACTATTAAGAATAATACTAAATGAGTGCAATGTATTTATACATAATACCACGTTTAGCGGGTGCTTAACATTTCCTTGCATCAGGCCCGGATTAAAGAGTTTTTGGCTTTAAATTTTACTTTTTTTTATTTTTTAATGATGAAATCCGGTTTCGGCGGGTTTGTGCTTTCTATGTCGTGTAGTTAACACCCAAGCAAAATTTACTTTTTTATTTGATACACCCTGTATACCATTTAGTTTTGTTCAATTGTAAACTTTAATCTTTGATGATAAGAATTAAATTTTTCAAGTAAAACTGGTATATTTTTTCCTTTAATGCGGTTATCATCTTATCTCATATCGTTTGAAAAAAAATAAAAATTAAAATCTATTTTATTTAAAATTCCTTGTTTTATATACTCTAAAATAATTTGAGTAATGATACCAGTGTTATCTTATCCATATTAAGTTTCTAACCACCTTCACTACATTACAAATCCACACATCACCTCTCCCAACCTCAGATTTATTCATAATCAACTAATCGAAACCATTAAATTCCCTTCCTTCCCCACCCACAACCGCTAGAGGTCGCTGTTATTCGAAGGTGCACATCAGAAATAATGAGACGCAATTCCACATTACGTGGCAAGCCCAGCTTCATTTATTATCTCGAACTTTTTTACCTAGAAAGCCCTTCAAACAATTAACTTTAGGTACCTCCACGAGTACATCTCCCGATGTCCGCTTAGTTCACATTAGCGGCGTCCCACGCGTTTTCAGTGCGTGTGGGGCACTTATGACTCACGACCATCCATCGGATATTCGCCATAATTTATTTTCAATTCGTTTTTTTAGATATGCTCGTTAAGAATCGACTGGAATCGATATATTAATGAAGTGTTGAGGTATAGTAGAAGCGCAGATTCGTTTTAGTATCAGGTGTTGGTTGTACAGGGCTGTAGAGAAGTAACTGGCTTTAAGTCACAACAAATATAGCTCTGAATGAAACATAAATTGACTGCATATCAGTAGTTTGGGCAAGTAAATATTTATACACGTTATGAAAGTATTTTTAGAAGAATTGATATTTTACTCAGATTATCCCGTTACTTTGGTGGTTGACTGTACATGCTGGTTACAGGAAGATGTTTCAATGTGGTTTATAGTATTTGATCTTGCTCTCAACACCGTAGAATGTGTGGGTAGTATGTTATTAATGCAGTATTTTTACCAATTACAGCGTCATGATTTTTCTGATGCAATTTAATTATATATACAGTAAGACCTCACTTAATGCTTAAGATGTGTTCCTTGACGACAAAAACTATTATTTTAACATTTCTCAGCTCTGATACAATATTGTTTACCTAGTGAACTAATCAGTAAATTTTTGTTTTTAATGAATATACCTTCAAATAAGCATCGTTTCTTTGAATTATTTTTAATGTTTAAAACATAGAATGACTACATAAACCCGCGCAATAGTTTTTAGTAGACATATTGTACATTCATAGCTGAATATGTGTTTTTAAAATTGTTGGACAGATTCTCCCATGTAACTTGTATCTCACTTTTTGCGTTTAAAATTGTATACCAAATTCCATCTATCTAAATCTTTTTTTTGTCTGTCTTTACGATTATTTAAATATTTATTTTTTTGTAAGGGATAGTCATTATTAGAAACTTTTTAAGTTTTCTGAAATTCCTGAATCTTTAGCGTCGTAAAATTGTTATTAAAATTAATATTTTTTTAAAATTTTATTGAGTAATAAAAATGCCTCTGCAAAAAATGAAAGTAATTAATAAGATTCTAAGGTTAATTATTCACTCTGAGGTTAATTTTAAATTATTAGGTTATTTTTATGAAACTGATCATTAGAAATGTTTTAAAATTCTGTCCTGTTTTGAAGTCTTTTTACGATGCATTGGGTAAATAGAATTGTATTTTAAAATACGATTAGAACTCAGTTTATTATATTAATCAGTTATAGTAAAGTTATGATTAATTATAACAACCTCAAGAGAATGTAATTTTCCCTCTTTTTGAGATTCCGAAGTATTGTTTTTTATATTCTTTTGTTTTTGAGTTATAGACAAAAATTGATTTTTTAGACTTTTCCAGAATGCCTTATAACTCGCTTGTTTTTAATGATACGAAGAAACAGTTTTAACATTATTGAGGCACATGTGATTACACGAGTAGAATCGATTAGTTAAATCAGATTTTAACTTTATGGATTTATTTTTCGTCTGCGGTATAAAATTAATTTTTTTTAAATGTAAGTCGAATTATTAGGCATTCTGGAAAATTTGGACCACCCCGTACATATTAATAGAACATTATTACGATTGCATATTATATTTCATAAAAATAAATATTTAATGTACGGGTATTTCTGCTATGAAAGCATAGCAATATACAGAGTGTTAGGTAAACATGCGGCAAAAAATTCAAGGGGTTATTCCTTGGCCTATTTTAAGAATATTTTGTCCTATTATGATTTTTGAAAAACCCCTTTGTTTCGAAGATACAGGGCGAACAAGAGTTGCGACAGTAACAACATTATATTATCAAAAAGTACATGTAAAGTTGCTCAATCTACAATAAATGTTCGAAATGGCTTCCTCCAGCCTGAATACAAGCATTTAATCTTCTCGTCATCAACTCTTTCATACACACAAGGGTCGTTTCTAATTAAGTTACACCCAGCAATTATCCGATTTCGCAAATCGTCCAAATTCTCCACTAGAGTAGCGTAAACTATTGAGTTCAGAGATCCCCAGAAGAAAAAATCCAGGGGGTTTAAGACTGGTGATCGAGCAGGCTTTGCGTGTGGCACACCTCGACCAATCCAGCGATCTCCGTATGTTGCTGTTAAAAAATTACGAGCAACCAAACTGAAATGTGGTGGTGTACCATCGTGCATAAACCACATTGCAATTCTTGTCGCGTATGGTACATCCTCCAAAAACTCAGGCAACGTTGCTTCCAAAAAGTTGCGGTACATCACGCCAGTAAGTCTTCCTGGTAGAAATACCGGTCAATTAGATAGTCACCCATAATTCCAACCCAAACATTCAACGAGAACTGATGCTGAAAACGATCTTCAAATACCTCATGCGTATTTTCATCTGCCCACACATGGTTATTATGAAAATTCCTTATTGCATTTCTTGCGAAACTGGCTTCATCGGTAAAAAGAATCTGGTCAGTCAGGAATAGAGGGATGCGAATTAATGTTTGCAGTATCCATTGACATAATGCAATACGTGGAGGAAAATCAGCAGGTAGTAGTGCCTTGAACGCGTTGAATGTGGTGTGGATACAACAAATTGTCCTTAAGAATTTTCCAAACTATCCAATGGCTTACATTCAAAGTATTTGCAATTTTTCGCGTAAAACTACCAGGATCTTTCTCTATCATCTCCAGCATATTCTGTTCCAATTGTACCGTTCTTGCAGTCATTGATCTTCCTGGCCCTCTACTTCGTTCAATTGAGCCTATTTCACGAAGACGTCGATGAATGCTTTCGAAGATTTTTCGATCGGGGACATTACGGACAGGAAATCGTTCAATGTCTAGCTTCTAATGAGTTGCCATCAGCAAGTCCGTACATAAAATGCATGTCAGTCATCTCGGCGTTCGTATACACCATGATAGAGGATTTCACCAACTATTAAAGACACGCCAAACAGCCAAACGTCACTCAATCTAAACAAATGCAACCGATGAGACGTATTCAAATGAAATCCACTACTAGATAAAACAGCCGTTTCATGTGATCGAGATCGAAAAAATAACAACGCATTGTAAACAATTTTTTGTACTTGATAAACTCATTGGCGTACACCATACTTTTATTTACATTAATAATTTCAACGAATATCGAATATGGTTGTTGCAAATTTTGTTCGCCCTGTATCTTCGAAATAAAGGGGTTTTTCAAAAATCATCATAGGATAAAATATTCTTAGAATAAGCCAAGGAATAACCCCGTATATTTACCTAACATCCTGTATATACAGGGTGTATCAGATATGGAGGTAAATATAATAATATGAAGCAGCTATAATCATATACAATCAAAAAGTCTTAATGCACAGGGGGTCTATCTGTAAGCATTAACGAGAAAAAAATATTTTGTAAATGCCGTGGGCTAGAGCCGCACCTGTGCTCAACCTAAATGCTGTCCCGAGTATACCCCCACATACCACTATCATTCAGCCATTACCGCTGTTAGTTTTGTGTGGATCGCTGCTTGGAGTGCAAGCCACTTCGAACATTTTATTTAAATTCTTCCCGTCTCGAAAAAACGATCCTTTTCAGGACCATCATGATTTCATATAAAGAAAATCGAAGCTTGATGCATCGGCAAAAGCGCGGGAATGTATAGATTCATTTTCGCGCGATATCATAGTAAAAAGGCGTGTTTGCAAATTTTTCTGTATCTACATTTATTTCTGTGTAATTCGATTCAATTCATTTTGCGTTATATGATTAAATAAATCCAAAAGAAGTAACTCAGATTCATGTGGTACCGTTTATTAACAACTAACTCTCGATTCGACTAAGCAAAAGAAAAATATTTACGTTTTTTGTAACTACTGAAGCCGCATATCCGGTGAAACTCGAACGTCTTATCAGGATATTAAAAATAATACTTTATAGACTTACGTAGAATGCTCTTAACAAAAAAGGAATGTTTATTTTATAAAAGGAAGAAATTTAAAGTGCCTCAGTTTTGCTATTTTTACAAGGGCCTTTATTTATTCAGAATGACGTTAAATGAACTTACGGCATACCATTAAGAATAATACTAAATGAGTGCAATGTATTTATACATAATACCATGTTTAGCGGGTGCTTAACATGACGTTTCCTTGCATCAGGCCCGGACTAAAAAAATGTTGGCTCTAAATTTTCCTTTTTTTTTATACTTTAATGATGAAATCCGGTTTCGGTGGGTTTGTGCTTTATATGTCGTGTAGTTAACACCCAAGCAAAATTTACTTTTTTATTTGATACACCCTGTATATTATTCCTAATATAATTTCACACAATCAAACAATCACAAACCACAAACATGCTGTTACAAAGTCATAGTGTTGCTAACTGTTTCCTCATATTTTCACCTCCTATATAAGCTGTTTTTTTATCTTTCGTTTTATTAGCACCTCAATAAACCAGCACATATTCACCGCGCTTACCGTCATCCATTACACGGCTAGCTATCCCATAAGTTACAAGATTAGAGTCGTTTACATTACCTATTGCCATTTTTTTCTCAGTTGGCGCGATCTTTCAACTTCTGTTGCACGTATTACATACATACTTACCTTCTCTTCGACGTTAAGAACGTGATCAGTACGCCTTTCGGATGAGTAATGATCGCTATAAATGGATTTCCTGGACGATTGAGCGATTAGATTAATTGTACCTAACCTACGAAGTTTTCTTTATAGGTGCGGATCTATCTGACGACCTTTGTGCACGTTTGGCGTTTGCAGTAGGAGTCCGTAATAATAATTAGGAAGGAGGAATTAGCTGTTCGCGTTTTGGCTTCCTTTCATTAGGTTGCGTAACCCTGGTTGGAGGAAGAAAGGTTTAGGTTAGTTGCCTGATTGAAGATGTAACATTAGCGAGGAGATTAGGAAAGTCGTGATGTTATTGTGAGGCATGCGTTGGTGTTATAAAGTTCGTTGTGTATAGGTCAAGTAATGATTAATTAGTATAGTAGTAAAGAGTAGGAAATTATTATTATTATTATTATTTGTTTTTGTGACTTCCTGGTGAAGTAATTTTTGTTAGTCATAGATTGTGCTGTATATGTTATATTTATCACAGCAATATAAATTGATGCACGTTAAAGAAGTTGAAATATGTAGATTAGAACGTTGTGAATTGTTAATTTTTACTTTCCAACATCACCATTCTGTTGCAAGGTTTTATTCTGTCTAACATCGTCCAGCATTTAATATTTCTTTTCATCTTAGCTCTAAGGAAACAACGGCTGAAATACATTTAAGAAAATTAACATTAAGGACACAGGGAGAAATACTGATCCTACACTGAGAAAAGAGATTGTATTAAATGAAAAGTTTTATAACTTTTGGTTTTTATCATGTTCAACGAAAAGAATACCTTTTCTCAGAAAAGTGTTTATTTTAATTGAAAGTAGCGCGCTGTTTTGCCGGAAAACTATTTTCCTCTTAAGTACATGCTTTTGGACGAAAAGTAACCGTAATTATCATGTACTACACCACGTGTTTAATCCAAATAACTTAATTTTTGTCTGTGGTGATTTTAACGTTGATCTTAAAACGGAATCATCTGAGCGTCATCAATTGATCAACTTAATGGCAGAATTTGGACTTTGGACATGCGACAGTTACTGAGTTCACCAGAGTAACAGATGTAGCCCAGACATTAATAGACAATATTTTCACTAATATCTTATTGGATGTTTCACATTCCACACATGATACCTATCTGTCAGATCATCGTTACATAACACTTAGTATTAACCAAATTTATATTAGCACCGCTTCCAACCCTAATAAAGAAATTAGATGTTTTAGTAATAGGAATAGAGAGCGTTTTGCGTATCTATTGTCGCATGAGTCGTGGACAGATGTTTATGGCGGGTACGATGTACATGATAAATTCTCCTCTTTTATAAATACGTTGAGCTGTCATTACGATTTGGCATTTCCTTATAAAAAGGTTAAACAATTTCATATCCGTCATGTACCGTGGATAAACGATACTGTGAGGATGTCTAGCTTACAGCTAAAAGATCTTTATATTCTCCAAAAGCGCTTTCCGGTACTTAAGAACATTTACGAAGAGCAGAAAAATAGATATCAGTTACTAGTTGCCACCACTAAAATTGAAACATCTTCTAAGTATATATGTATTTCCGAAAACCAAAGTGCAGCAATTTGGCGTGTAATAAAAAATACTACTAAGAATAATGATGTTTTCCACAATCATTCTCACAGTTTATGATAAACATTCTGACACTCCTTTGGATGTAGCGAATCCTTTCAATAGTTCCTTTGCATCTGCTGCATCAAATATTGTTTCGACTATACCTTCAGCTAACTTAGAAACTAAAATAATATCAAACCCATGTTCTATGTATATTTTTCCTTTTACTGGTGCCGATCATTTGCAAGTTAAAAAATAATTTTTCTACTGGACCAGATGATCTTACAGCTGCCATGATTAAGGAACATAAAATGTATCTCGTAGATATTTTAACTTATTTAGTCAACTGTTCTTTTTATAATGGTATGTTTACGGATATTTTAAAATCGGCTGTAATTACTCCTGTGTTTAAAAAAGGGGATGATAAAATATCCTCAAATTATCGACCTGTCGCATTGACTTCTTGTATAGCGAAAATTCTTTAGTACTGTCTGTTGGAGAGGCTTAACAATTTTATGACTAAGCACAATATTCTGACAGAATTTCAACACGGTTTTAGAAAAGGAAGGTCGACCACCACTGCTCTTATTAATTTTTATAACATCGTCTTAGAAGGTATTGAAAACAGAAAATCGGTGTTAGGTATTTTTTGTGACCTGCAAAAGGCTTTTGATTGTGTACAGTATGACAATGTCATTGAGAAGTTACAGAGGTATGGAATCAGTGTGCAAATTGGTTTGCTTCCTACTTGTATGACCGCATCCAATACGTAAAAATTAAACATGTTAAACTTTCTGGTGAAATCAAGACTGCTCGATCTCATTCATTGCCGGTTGTGATGGGTATTCCACAGGGTTCTGTTTCCACAGGGCAATGTTTAACTTGTATATTAATGACATTGTGTTTTTTTTATCAGACATTTACCTAACCATGTATGCCGATGATATCACCATATTAACAACGAATGATGAGCGAGAATTTATTACAAATACACTGCTTCGTACTCTAACGGAATGGTTCGCAACAAACAAGCTGTCGTTAAGTTTAGAGAAAACGAAATATATGATTTTTCATACAAGACATAAACGAACAGATATCACAAATATCTCTTTGAAGGACACAGATCTACCGGAGGTTAAATCTGTAAAATTCCTTGGCGTTACATTTGAGTCTAATCTGTTATGGAATGAGCATTGTCAAAATTTAAATACAAAATTATCGAGTAAGTGTTATGTTTTCCATTGTTTGAGATCCCAGGTTACACTGGACTGTATGTTGACATTGTACCACACTGAAGTTCAATCGAGGATTTAGTATGGAATTTTGCTCTGGGGTATATCGGCAGCATCCAAGAGAGTGTTTTTAGCACAAAAAGCCATTGTAAGATCCATTGTTGGTGCTCACTTCACCCAATCTTGCAGACCTATATGTAAAAAATTAAATTTGCTGCCCCTAATCTGTATTTATATACTAGAATTAGCTTGCTATGTTTATAAAAATAAAGACACCTTTACATTGAATGCAGAGTACCATGATTATCAGACTAGAGCAAGAGATTACATGCATACTGCAGGTTGCACTCTCAACATCACGAGCTTAGGGGTGAAAAGTATGGGGATTAAAGTACACAATCATCCTCCAATCATCCTCATCACCTCGAGAAATTGTATTGATGCAAACTTTTTCGTCCTTCCGCAATGCTTTACAGAAATTTCTCCTTCGGCATAGTTTTTATAATTTAGACGAATTTTTCTATCACGAACAGTAAATAATATTGCTTCAAAGTTCATGCTTCCTGTAATTGATACAGCCTCGGTATTTCCATGTTTGCACCTAGAATAATAATACTAGAATTATTCTTCATTTATTTTTCTTTTGTTCAATTTATTGTTTTTTTTTCTTGTTCTTTTGCTTTTTGGGTAGTACATATTTTATTTTTTTTATTTTTGTTGGATTAAAGAATGATTGTTCTTTTTATTACTTTAGGTATTTTTTTGACTTGTTAAATACACATGTGTGTCTTATAACAAAATAAATATTATTATTATTCAACTGTATCTTTATTTATAAAAATAAGTAATACATTGTAAACGACCTAAGTAGGTAAGTATTACAATACATGTGTATACGATATTTATTACAATATATGTATATAAATTTTAATTTATTTTATTTTCTATTTATATATTTATTATTATTATTATTATTATTAAATGTAATGCACCTTAATTTTGATTAATATTTTATAATATGTTTATAACTTCTGTTTAAGTAAAACAATACACATTACATATATTATATTGTTATTATTATGCACATATTTAACAACATATATTTAATTTGAAAAGTAACTTCAAAATGTTCGAAATGTTAAATACATAGAAATTTAAACAATGCTTTGTCCAGATACCTCGTATATCAGCTTGCGCACACCCCAGATTACTTCAGAATGGAGTTTCTTCGCAGTGACAAACCAAAGATGTTACAGAAAGAGTCCACATCAGGAGAACAACATTGATGTTAGAAGAATCCAGGGAAAAAAATCTCCTTCTCAGCTTCCAAAGTGTATACTGGAAACATCAGAGACATGCATACAATTTTTGAGTTTTCATACCAGGTCGACATGGAAATGTCGACCTGGTTCATTAATCTGCATATAAGGTAGTCTATAAGTACAAGCTTTGAGGCAACATTCTCCCTATCAATTCCCTTAAGTAAGCATCATCAATTTTCAAGAGATACTTCAAAATTAATTAGCAGTGAAGTATCCCGTGGAGCTAAACAAGCCATTAAAGAACCAACAATAAGAAAGGAATAATTACTCTAATCAAATTTGCCATTTGATTGAATCATAAAAGCAGTACTACCATAACATCTTCACATCGTAACTCACCAGATCCATTACTATTATTTCTAATGTTCCCACTGGCGCCCAATAAAATGTATGACTCTTTCGTGTTATTATCTATTCCCCCATACAATCACATCGTATCTTACATGAAAGTATGAGTACTATATTACGTAGTGCAAGCACGCATGAGTATATCTGTATGTGCCCTCTTGGAAGCGGGCAGTAAAAGGAGCTGGAATGCGAAATCTCTCGGCATTCGCTCCTATCTCGCGCCGGAGTCATGGGAATAGGTATAGATAAATATGTTGTGCATGAGCATGGGATGTTCATGGAAGTACTGTGGAGATTGTGTTGTGTGTTCGCTGGTATGTACCATGGGTTAACTGGAGGCGCATATCTTTAGGGCAGTTTTACGTAGCACATTTATAACCCGGCGTCTAATAATCTCCACGGGTGTTATTGCGTATATATCAGGGCCGTATTAAGGCGGCAAAAATTTTGTTCGCGTAGACTAGAGATTTTGCGCTCAAAATGAGGAATAATTAATAATGTTAGACGCTATTTGAGCAGGATAATATTTCTTTTTTGTACTGTAACAAGGCCGATACATTCTTTTTATTTCCTTGTAATAATTAACTAATGGTTATTTCGTTCTATTATTTTTATAAATCAAGATGCCGTCCACTAAAATGTACTGCATTAAAGAAAGGCTGATCAAAATTTAGGTAATGATTAGCAAAAACTTCGACACACACAATGATTACGATAAACAATTAATTTAGTAACTATTGTTTAATTCTACCAACTTGTCTCTGATGCTACATGCTACTTATATACAGGGTATCCCACCGAACGAGGTCATTACAATTTTTCGAATTCCTAGTAGCAATTTGATTTTGAAACTTGCAGAGTAGTTATGGCCAACTATAATATATTTAAAGAAAATATTTTCAGCCTTCTAGTACTTTTGTTATACAGGGTGTCGGTATCAACTTTCTTATTTTAAATGGAATGGTGCAATTTTTATGGATCCAGTGAATTGCTCGCATCATTTGTGATGAGTTTGAATTAATGTAACCTATTCCGAAAGCTAATTGTTTTTGAGATATTTGTAATTTTGTCAAAATTTTGACATTTGCATCCTTTCCAATGAAATTAAATATCTTATAGGCTATTTTAGACATTAGGATATTCTACTGATGTGGATGCAACTACATGGTCATAGGTATTGACTGCGACCGACAGCGGTTACTCCAATATCAGGGAGTTCAGAAACTCATGTCCAGTATGGATATTTTTAAAGTAAAAAAAAAAATTTTTCAAATGGAACGTGGTATTTTTCAGCGCAGCATTGAATGTAGAGCAAGATTTTACATCGGTTAGTATGAAGGTTTAGTATACCTATTTCTGATAGTTTTTGAAATATTCACATTTATTTCTCATAAAACTGGCAGAAATATGCCAAAGTTACTACTGTAAAGCAAGTCATTCGGAACGCTCTGTATAGTATTTTTCAAAATGATGCATCATATCTTCTTGCATTCATTTGTAATAACACTTCACAGATAAAAAGATTTCTTTGAATCAAAGAAATAATTCTTTGCTCGTATTTAAAAGAACTATTTTCTTCGGTTAATATATATTTCTTTCAATGAAGGAAATTCGTGTTGACTAAAAGAAATACATATTAATTAACTGAAAGAAATGGTTTTTTTTTTTAAATACGAGCAAAGAAATATTTCTTTGACTTAAAGAAACCTTTTTATCTGTGTTTGAAGTATTTATTGTGACTAGTTTCCTTATCATTTGTAAAGACATACACAATAATTATTAGATATTAGCAAGCTATAAATGTTGTTACATTTTACATTTGACATTTAACTTTCTTGCAAATTATTTGAAAGAAAAGTATTACAAATAAAGCAAAACAAAAGACAGTTCTACCAAAACTTTACGGATAAATTTACAATGCGTTTACTTTAATAAATATAATTTCATAACTTTGTTTTCAAATAATTCAAAAAGATTTTGAAAACATATTTGGACATTTCAGAAACTCAAAATATTTATGCGTCTGCTTCTAATATACGAACAAGAAAATTTAAAAGGAACATTTTCTTGCGGTTACGACCAAAATGAAGCTGTTTTTTGTTTTTCTTGCGTTTTATTCGGAGAAGAATTAACATGGGCGAATGACGATATTACGGATTTAGTGCACATCTGGGAAAGAATTAAAATGTATGGGAAATCGAAGGTACACACGAACAATGTTTTTAGTTTTTCTATGCTTAGTAAGTTAAATATTTTATTATCATATGTTAAAATTAGAACAACGAAAGAGTTGGCAAAAATCGATAGGTATTAAACATAATAAATAGTATTCGATTTTGCAGTACACTACAATTAGCCTTACGAGGAGACGATGATTTATGATTTAGAATTTTATTTGATCCTCGTAATATTTCCTAAGTTTTTAATTGAACGTTTATGTCTTTGTGTACAGTGAAATACAAAATTCACGTTTCTCTAAAATGTTAGCGTGGACAAATGGTATATCTACTTGAAAATTTAAATACATCCCAGGCAACAATTTACGAAAAATCGAGCGTTGTTTATATTACGCACAAATGCGGTTCCTCAAAAGTACAAAACACGACATTTAATTCATAAAATAGAGAGAAATAAAATAGAGAGAAATAAAAAAAATATATATCGAAGCATATGTATCACCCTTGATATTCTACCAGCTTACTTCGGTTAACACATTTTTTTTTGAATTACCGGCAATATGATATTGTATACGAACGGAATAGTTAGCTTTGCTCAATTTTGTTTTTGTTTTTTTTTTTTAATCTAATCGATCTATAATTATTATTTTCCTAGCAATGTTTTCATTTTCCCGCGTGCACCCATTGTCTTTATAATTAATAAACAATATTATTTTTTTTGATTGTTTACGTCATTCAGACATCAACTTTAAATTAAATAAGAATAAGAAGCAAATTATAAATAAATTTTACGAAATCGGCAATAATTTTACCCCTTATTTTTAAAGATGTTCCAAATGACATTTAGATTTATTTTTCAATGAGTACTCACTACCTAAGTAGTTCTTGCTAAAATCAACATTAATTTTTTTGTGTCCGTATTATTTTAGTTAGGGCCATATTACAATAAATGAGGTAACAAATTACTACAAGCTGAGTTAAACTGATTCAAAGTTTTGTAAAATTAACAAAATGGAAGGGGGAAGGGAATCTGTCCATCTGTCTCTAAATTAACTCACCCATCTTATCATTGTAGTCTAAATAGGTATATGCCAAATTCCAAAGCATGTAAGGCTATAGTTTGGTGAGAATAAAGTTTCTCCTACTGGGACCCGGAGAATCCCAGAGATAACTGAGATTCTCCCAGTTAATTTAGTGAGGGATGGCTCTCCCTTCCTTCCCCCCCCCCCCCCCCTTCGGGATTCTCAGTTCGCATCTCGGTAGGTGAAAATCATTCAGATGTCGCGTATTGTTACTATGTATATCTCTGTTGGTAACATATTTATCAGATTGTCGGTGAGTGTAGCAGATCGCCTCATACATAAACAGTGACGGTAAGGTTAAAATACCTAATGTACTAAATGTGTTTTTGCAAGATTCTGTTCGTTTTAACCCACCCAGGATTCTTATAATTTGCTTCTGCGCTAGAACCACAGTATTAGCGGATGCTGACGAGCCTCAGAGAAGTATTCCGTACGCCAATCTAGATTGAATCTCAGCAAAGTAAACAGTCTTGAGAGTATCATTCATCATTCATTCATTCATTCAAGTTAGGGTGGGCACTTGATGTCCGGGCACTTGAGCTTGATGCTCATTGTACCATCCCTATTGATTCTCTTATTTCCACTCGAGCAGCTTGGTGTGCTCTATAAAGCCCAGTATCTTGCCCATTGGAAACTTGAGGACCTTCGAGGGCTCCAATAGATCTCTCCCGAAATATTTCTGCCTGAGTACCTTTAGTCCTCACATGTGCAAAGATTAGTGTAAACTCGTTTCCTCCTGTAGTTCGCATCTTCTACACCACGGTTCGCTTACACGGCCTGTGTTGTACAGATGCTTTTTCAGAGGACAGTGTCCAGTTACCAACCCAGTAATGGTTTTAACTTATTTCTTACTGCGCTTGAGTAGGTTATCAGAGAAATTACCATCCCCATCCCCTATCAGCGTTTTGGTATGGAGTTGACCTTCAGTCGACCTCCATTTCTTTGTACTTTCTTTATCTAACCAGGTCCAGATCTCCCTTCTTGCGGAATCTTTAGTAATCCCACATGCGGGCTCTGGACCCATGAAGTGTCTCTTCGAGCCCTTCTTTGGCTAGTTCATCGGCTATTACGTTGCCCTTTATATCCTCATGTCCCGGCACCCAAATCAGAGACACCGTGTTGTCTCGTGCCAGTGCATTGAGGGATTGTTTGCAGTCCCTAACTACTTTTGACCTAGTTACAGGGTTGAGAGTATCAATTGATAAACTATTCCTTAGAGCTCTGAAAACATACGCTTTAGTATGGATTAACTTTGTTGTTGCACTGCAATGGTTTTCCCAGAATAAATTATCTTGCAAGTGCACACCAAGAAATTTTGTATTATGCTGTTGAAGTATCGGATTTCCGTTAATGTCTATGCAACATTGCGTGTTTTTTAGCTGTTGTCGAGTGTGAAATAGCATACATATTGTTTTATCTTTATTAAGACAGAGTTTGTTGCCACAAAACTATTGGTATAATAAGTTGATCGCAGTGTTACTGGCAGCTTCTGCATCTTGTAAGGTGTCTCGCGCAATGAGTATGGTGGTGTCATTTGCATACATATATATATATAAGTATATCAGAGATAAAATGAAATATGTTATTGGTGTACATGCTAAAAAGTAATGGACCTAGTACGGAACCTTGTGGAACTCCGTGAAATAGCAAATAAGCAACTGGATTTATAGGTCTTAATATTCGAGCTAGTTTTGTGTTTTATTGTCACAAATTGTAGACGTCCGGATAAATAAGACGTAAACGATAAGGAAAATATGAGTATAAATGTGAAGCAAGCACGATAAAATATTCCCGTATCGTAGTATTTAATTTTCGATTTTTATTTTTAAACAGCAATCCACAGACATTTTTTCTACGATTATCCAGGTAATTACTCTGACTCATCTCCTTGAAAAAGGTGTGTACCCACTTTATTATAATAACTGCTATTACGTTCATAGATCTTTCAAGATTACCATGGTATGTTAGGATTATTTATAACCGAGTATTAATAGCAACATAATGGATGCAATTTCAATAAAGAAAAAAAAAAAAACGTAAATACACGTTTTCAATGGGAAAACAGAAGCAATAGTCGACACAATAAAACAATTTCCCACGTATATTAGTTATAATACCCGGTCTTAACCTTCTAGTGTTTTAAACATAACATCGAAGATTACGTACACCGAAAGCAATTCCTTCATGCACACACAGGCTCTAAATACGGATCTGTTACGCGTTGGTCTCTTTGGGCGCATTCATACGTGCATGCGAGAAGCAAAAGTAGGTATGTACTACTATTACTACTACTACAACTACCGTATTTACGTTGGTATGTCGGGCCGAGGCGAATCCATGGGAAAATCTCAGCTCCCATCAAAAACCGATGAACAATGCGAATGTCATCGACTAGTTACTTGCCCTCGGGTGTTCAGCGGCTCGCTGGGGTACCGGCCGACCTCGGTTCTTTGCAGCCTCAGCTCGCTGTTACTCTCTCGTATACACACCCGCGAGTTACGGCAATTTTATGACATTTAAAAAGAACGCCCAAACGGTCGATGGTGCGAGAAACTAGTGAGATACTTCGATCATCGTGGTGGTACAATAATCTTCCCGCAATCACTACTGGTATTTAACCTCGCATAAACAGGCGATTCTTATAATCGAAGATCCTATTAACATTTATGGTTAATGATAGAATGGGTGGATTTAATAGGAATTTATTCCATCAGCTTTGCAGGTTCAGTGGTGAATCTTTAAGGTAACACTAAAAACTTATCTAGTTTTTATGAATATTTTCTATGTAGTTATTATTTTTAGCCAACATTAGTTTGACTTCTTTTGCAACCCTAACAGCCAGAAATATTACATAGATATTTTTGAAAATATATTTTATAAATATTTTTCGTGAGAGGTTTTTGAATATATTTTTCATATTTTTTTCTAAATATAGATAAAATATTCAATTAAAATATTTATTCCATATTTTAAAATTAATGTAAGCGCTATATTTTTTCTAAAATATTTGTAAAATATTTATATGAAAATTGAGATTTTTTATGGAATCTATTTAATTTGTCAAAATGAACTAAAATTGTTCTTGGTTATTTAGAATGTATAACGTCGATAACGAAAAGTTGAAACATACATAGAGTTGTCTAAAAGGCAAGAACTTGTTTTTTCACACAAGTTAATGATCAATAATTCTGACATCTTTTAAGGCATCCTGAAGGTTTATCAAATTAATCACTATTTTTTAATTGAAGTGTTCTAAATAAAAAAACAAACGTATTTATTATCATTTTATTTGAATAAGCAATAAAAATGAAAAATACTCATTTTTAAGTCTAGCCTTGTCTAGTGCCAGGTACAATCCTATGGCTTTTTTCATATCTTCGGTAGTGACGCTCTCATGGCGTTTCCTTGTGGCCTCTAAAACAATGCCAATTGTATTAGATCATACCATGAATAAAACATCGTACAACATTATCAACACCTACTAATAGATTTGGAGCATTTACAATAATTGGAGTGGTAGCTACATTCTAACACTTACGATACTTATTTTTACTTTATTTCATAATATTTGAAAACATTCTAGGTACAAACAATAAAACAACACAACGTATTCTAACCTCTATTTGAGGTTATGGCGCTTATCTACCGAGATGAATCTCTTAAGCAAATCAACTAGCAATTTATCTGGTAGATGCAGTACATATATGATGCATAAAATTCCTACAATTATATTATTAAACGATTTCTGTACATAGCGATATTGAGCATTCCAATTATCTTATAAATGCCATGACATGTTCAAAGTTTTGCTTACCTCGTAGTCACCACAAAAACTAAAACACACCCCGCAACAATTAATTACACAGTTAACACTAATCTGCCCTAATCGTATACTATTATCAACTATAACATGTAACGGACAAACGAATGAAAACGTTGATGATACGCACGTGCGCGTATGCATTCTATGTACCTAATCCATAGACGCATAAACAATACTAAATCATATAACACCGGCACCGTAATGAATAGAGGTGTTGTGTTGACGTTCGCAACTTACAAATATTACAAATAATATAATACAAAACGCAGATATATTAATAGAAATGTTACAGGGCTCAACTTAGATACTAATGAAATCATATTAGATATATATTATCTAATTTAATCTTTAAACTATCATTTTAAATAGGTACATACCTACTTAATATGCATGCATATTTTACCCATTTTATATTATTCGTCCTACGCACCAAATGTACAAAAGCAAAAGTTCTATCTTTTCTTTTATATGAAATAAATATTTACAGAAATACAAAGCAAAATATTCTTGCAGAGTTATGAAAAATATATTGAAAAAACATTTGCCATAAAATATTATTAATGCTACATAACATATATATTTTTTAAATGTTTTCCTAATATATTTTCTATAATATATTTTATGCATATTATATTAATATGACTAATTCAAGAAAGATTTAATATTTTTTAAATATTTATAAAATATGAAATAAATATAGTTGGTCACTGGGGAACTAATTAAGTCGGCACATAACAGTGTTGGGCATCATTGAATGATTTTTTTTAATAATTTTGCAATGGTTTTTGTATTTGGGAATATCGGTTTCTATGATAGAATTAATTCAGGCGTTTTACGATTATTACGACTTTTATTATTACTTCTTCAAAATTTCAAACATACAGGGCGAGTATTAATTTTATATAAGTATATTATATATTATATGTCCTTGGAGAATGCTGGGAGATAACGAAAGTCGTTCCACGGGCGCATTTAATAGTAACTGATAGCTAACCGATTTACAGTAGACTCGCAATTATTTAACTTAATTATTTAACTAATCACATTTCAAATATTTCATCATTTCACAAAAGTAGTATTCATATGGTCGCGAGGCTACTGTATTATATTCTTGTTATTAACAATCATAGGAAAATTATCTAGTTAGAGTAGGAACATTTCAATTGTTATGGAACCCATATAATATTTAGAATAGGTAGCCTCGTGTAGTACCTTATTTAGGTGGAGCACGGGGTTGGGATGATTTGTAATAATTTAGTTTTCATAAATAAAGTGCTATTGGCCGGGGCAATCAGTCAGTCGATACGAGTTGCATAGTGCGGATAACGAGTGGAGATAAATACGAGCGAATTAGTACGTGTAATATAAATATCGGTGCAAATAAATCGTTTAGATAAATTAAGATATTAGTAATTAAGTGATTTAATTAATAAGCGTTTTTAATAGTAATTACTGAGTGATTTAATTCGTAGTATTATTCGATTTTAATTAATAGATTTTAACTAGTTAGTTTAAATATATCGCCCGTGTATTTCTTTTAAAGTTCGAGACTAATAAATATGATAAATTAGAAAATAAAAAGCTAAAGAAATAAAATAAACAGAAAAACGTGAACTATAAAACCATCAGAATATAAAACTGTAGCTACAGTTTACTTTTTTATTTGCTTTACATGCTGAAATTTTGCCGATTTGGCGTTTAAAAAGTTAAATTAAATCATTGAATGAACGTATATAAATATGTACTTAGTTCTACATGTACATGTTCTTTAGTTTATCTCCTGTCTTTGAAATGCGTTATTCTGTTAAATAGGAAATTTTAATAATCACGTTTGTTTGTATCCCCTCTGCAACGGATAAATCTGTCGAACACATGACTGTCCGCTGTAGAGAAGTTTCACTGTATAAAGGTTTATGTTTTCCACCGATGCATATTGAAGTACATATATTGTGATTAATTGAAAGTGTCTAATTTTTTTCCAATCGGCTGTTCGTATTTTCTCTCCTCGCATTTCATTGGTACACGATTCACGTAATTAACTATACAGGGTGTATCAAATAAAAAAGTAAATTTTGCTTGGGTGTTAACTACATAACATATAAAGCACAAATCCACCGAAACCGGTTTTATCATTAAAGAATAAAAAGTAAAATTAGAGCCAAAAATTTTTAGTCCGGGCTGATGCAAGAAACGTCATGTTAAGCACCCGCTAAGCGTGGTAATATTGTATAAATACATTGCATTCATTTAGTATTATTCTTAATGTATGCCGTAAGTTCATTTAACGGCATTCTGAATAAATAAAGCCCTTGTAAAAATAGCAAAACTGAGGCATTTCAAAATCTTCTTCTTTTATAAAATAACATTCCTTTTTTGTTAAGAGCATTCTACGTAAGTCTACAAAGTATTATTTAATATCCCTGATAAGACGTTCGAGTTTCACCGGATATGCGACTTCAGTAGTTAAAAACTAAATATTTTCTTTTGCTTTGTACATCGGAGTTAGTGTTAATAAACGTACCATGAATCTGAGTTATTTCTTTTGGATTTATTAATCATTATAACGCAAAATGAATTGAATCGAATTACACAGAAATAAATGTAGATACAGAAAATTTGCAAACACGCCTTTTTACTATGATATCGCGCGAAAATGAATCTATACATTTCCCGCGCTTTTGCCGATGCATCAAGCCTCGATTTTTTTATATGAAAGCATGATGGTCCTGAAAAGGATCGTTTTTTCGAGGAGGAAGATTTAATAAAATGTTCGAAGTGGCTTGCACTCCAAGCGCCGATCCACACAAAACTAACAGCGGTAATGGCTGAATGATAGTGGTATGTGGGGTATACTCGGGACAGCATTTAGGTTGGGCACAGGTTGCGGCTCTAGCCACGGCATTTAAAAATATTTTTTTTCTCGTTAATGCTTAAGATAGACCCTTGTGGTCTAAGATTTTTGATTGTATATGATTACTGCTACTACATGATTATTATATTTACCTCTTTATCTGATACACCCTGTATATCTACCAGCATTGATCGCGTAAAAGCTGATATTGCAAAACAGACACTAAGGCGGTCGATGCTCATTCTTATTTACTAGGAAAAATTGTATTCTTTATGTTCCTTTTTCTTAGCTGTTAATTAACTTAATGTCATTTTGCTTTTTTTAATATGTGCATAACCGCATCGGGTTTAATTAAGACTGATAACTTTTCAAAATTTTATTTGGCAAGCCCAGAAAAAAAATCAAAGTTGAAAAAGAAAAAATCTATTATTGAAGTTTTGCGCCAATTCCTCAACCTCAAATTATTTATAAATCTGCCTTCTCTTTACAGATACCTATGCTCCTATGGTTAATGATATTGAGAAATACAATCCCCCTTCCCTACATGGTTATAAGCTTTGAATATGCCCGATATAATTCGAATTCACCACTTCAACACATGAGCATTAATCTCCCATCTTTTTAACCAATGAATAGTTATATTTATATCTTATTACTAGTAGTAGGTAGGTTGCCGTCATGGCTGTACGTGTTATACCTTCTAAATCAATAACTTGTATACTTGTATATTATTACTTTATTATTACTTTTACATTATTAAATATTGAATTTATAGTCTAGTTTTAATTATTTAATGTATTGCATGCTTTTTTATTAATAAAACAGTGTAAATATTAGTAACATGCACAATTTATTATTTAATATTATATCAAAAACATTTAAAGAGTATAAGAACTCTTAAAACGAATTTTGTGTAAGTAAAAAAATATTTGCTTCACAATAATATACTACTGTAAAGCTTTCCCCTACTTAATAATTATGATTTAGGTAACGTCACAAATTGTATACTGTTGAATTAGAAAAATATTTCTTTTTTTCAGTTATTGTAACTTCATGTTTTGTTCAATTTGATTAAAAATGCTGTTAATACGATAATATGTTTCTAACAGAGTGATTTTTTGATTGACGGAACGCTGTTTCTTCTCTCAGTATAGTAAATAAGTCACTAGGTGAGATCATCAATTAAATTTCGAAGAGCGTAAAATCTCCTAAGACATAGAGATCTACCAGCGCACTACCGGTCTTGCGTCTGCATGTAGGTAATTCATATAATCAGACGTCCTATTAACATTTACGTCTAATAATAAGCCGCTAACCGTCCCTATTCATCATCTATTAACCGTGGCGTTCCCGCCGCGCTGGAAATAGCGTCTCCGGCTTATGGCAAAAAGGTAAAAAATGGATTCGCGGACACGACCCAAAGACGTGCGGATTTATCACTGTGAATCGCGGTGCGCCCGTGAATCGGTCATACTCACTCTGAGGTGGTTATTTATGCGGTTACAATGGAGACTGGGACGCCTAGCCGGGTAGAGGTCGGGCGCGTGAAATGAAGCGCGACCGTCACGACATCTAGCGATGTCGACGCGAGACGACGATAATGACGATGGTGATGGTTGTGATGAAGATGATTATGGTGTTGGACGCGGTAGTGATACAGAGGGAAGGGGTCGGTTTGGGATTATTCGAATTCGCGTCGTGAGAGCTGCAATTTTTTCACCAGGAACGTCCTACCTACCCAAAGAAAACATTCCTGTAACTACGTCAAAATTCTTTCAAATTTAACTATAAAGTTTGTTGTGTGGATTAGCTAAGTTTAGTCACCAAAAGAGTATTGACTGTACCGTTCTCAAAATGATTTCTTCAACTTTTTTTTTTTAATTGAACCCTCGTATATATGTATACAGTAGTGTGTAGGAAACATGCGGAAAAAATTCAAGGGTTATTCCTTGGGCCTATCCGGAAGATATTTTGGCCCTATGAATGATTTTTGAAAAACCCTTTGTTTCGAAGATTACAGGGCGAACAAGATTTGCGACAGTAACATTTCATTATGAAAAAGTACATGTAAAGTTGCTCAATCTACAATAAATGTTCGAAATGGCTTCCTCCAACCTGGATACAAGCATTCAATCTTCTCGTCATTGACTGGCGAACTCTTTCAAACACACCAGGGTCGTTTCTAATTGAGTTACACCCAGTAATTATCCGATTTCGCAAATCGTCCAAATTCTCCAATGGAGTAGCGAAAACTATTGACTTCAGAGAACCCCAGAAGAATAATCTAGGGGTTTAGTCTGCGGGATCGAGCAGGCCATGCGTGTGCCCACCTCGACCAATCCAGCGATCTCCATATGTGCTGTTAAAAAATTAGGAGCAACCAAACTGAAATGAGGTGGTGCACCATCGTGCATAAACCAATTGCAATTCTTATCGCGTATGGTACATCCTCCAGAAATCGGACGCGTGTTTTCAAAAAGTTGTTGCAACCACGCTAGTGAGTCTTCCGGTGAAATACCGTCCAATTAGATAGTCACCCACAATTCCAACCCAAACACTCAACGAGAACTGATGTTGAAAACGATCTTCAAATACCTCATGCGGATTTTCATCTGTCCACACATGGTTATTATGAAAATTCCTTATTGCATTTCTTGAGAAACTGGTTTCATCGGTAAAAAGAATCTGTGTCAGGGATAGAGGGATCCGAACTAATGTTTGCAATATGCACTGACATAATGCAATACGTGGAGGAAAATCAGCAGGTAGTCGTGCCTGAACGCGTTGAATGTGGTATGGATACAACAAATTTTCCTTAAGAATTTTCCAAACTGTCCAATGACTTACATTCAAAGTATTTGCAATTTTTCGCGTAGAACTACCAAGATCTTCCTCTATCATATCCAGCACATTCTGTTCCAATTGTACCGTTCTTGCAGTCATTGATCTTCTTGGCCCTCCACTTCCTTTCATTGAGCCTGTTTCACGAAGAAGTCGATGAATGTTTTGTTAAGATATTTCGGTTGGGGACATTACGGGTAAGAAATCGTTCAATGTACAATCGTCTGGCTTCTAAGGAGTTGCCATCAGCAAGTCCATACATGAAATGCATGCCAGTCATCTCGGCGTTCGTATACATCATGATAGAGGATTTCACTAGCTATTAAAGACATGTCAAATAGCCAAACGTCACTCAATCTAAACAAATGCGGCCGATGAGACGTATTCAAATGAAATCCACTACTAGATAAAACAGCCGTTTCATAAGATCGAGATCGAAAAAATAACAACGCATTGTAAACAATTTTTTGTACTTGATAAACTCATTGGCGTACACCATACTTTTATTTACATTGATAATTTCAACGAATATCGAATATGGTTGTCGCAAATTTTGTTCGCCTTGTATCTTCGAAACGAAGGGGTTTTTCAAAAATTATTATAGGACAAAATATTCTTAGAATAAGCCAAGGAATAACACCTTGAATTTTTTCCGCATGTATACCTAACACTCTGTATATACACATATTTCCAAAGATCTACGTGGCTTTTCGACGGTTCATGTTTAATTACAGATCTAACAAATCTTAATATAGGTTGAATTACTATAAAACTTTATTGTTTTGTAAGCTCACATTCTACAGTAATTCACTACATGATAAAAATATCATAGGGTGTTAATTGTGAATCTACATACACTGCACCAAATTTGTTCGTAGTACAGATACGTACTTTGCTGAGGATATGGTAGTGAAAGAACGAATGAAAGTTTCTTGCGACTAAAATTTTCAATAAAATTCCTAAACATTTAAAAAACCTTCCTCGAATATGTTTTAAACGGCATGTACGCGGATTTTTGGTATTCAATGGTTTCTATTTCCTTCAAGAATTTTCAAATTTTAGATTCACTTAATTTTCATTTCATTTACCAGTTATCTGTTTTTTTGCTTAAACAAACATGGAAAATTCGACTTTTGTAAAGCAGTTATCGAACGTGATACAGCATCAATGGCCAAAACATTTTATTCACTGAGGAATCCTTTTTCGTGTTGCGTGGAGCAAAGAACTCATTCTATCAAGAGTTAACATGAAAAGATTATAGATTATATGCGAAACATATCAGCCGAAACATTGTTCAATAGCTTAGGGTATTGTACATTTCAGTTTTGACATTGTTTTGAGAATTTATTATATAAAATTAACTTTCATCCTGATTTTGCATAGTATCTTGTTTTCTTTTTTTATTATTTTAAACAATATATTTGACTTCCTTTTCTCAAGGCAGTTTATGTTTTTATTGGAAGAGTTTTTATTTTTTAAAGGAATATATTTAGTATTATTTTACTTATTGTTGAAAGCAGTTTTTTATGTTTAGGAGTGATTTTATTTAAAAAGAAAACGTACTTAGTTTTATTTCTTTTATCTGTGTGAGAATATTTATTGCTCTGTTTTTCAAAATAAAATGCCCGCAATTTCAAAATTTCATTTTTATTTAGTTCGGTACAATTAATGATTGTTATTATTAAATTTATGTTTTCAATTAGTTTATTAATTTACTTAACTATATACAATCTTTTTTCTTTTTCTTTTTTTTTTTTTAATTAATAAAATCAAATAAAATAATATAGTAGTTTTTATCCACCCAGGCGCTTGCTAACGAATAGGAGCAACGGGCGCACCCCTAAAGCCGGATAATTAAAATTTGAAAAATAGTAATTTTCGAATTTCGCTGTAAAAACACTAAAAAACAATTACAAATAAAAGAATATTTTAAACCAAAACAAGCTTAAATCTTTATTTCGTTACCAAAATGCTGTTTTATCATCTTTGAGACTCTTAGATTACAGGTACGTATGTTGGAATCAGTAAATACTATATAAAACAAATTATTTGTTACAAAAATACGTATCCGAACTTTCCTGGCATTTTAAAGGAGTATGAGGTTAGGGAAACGTCAAAATAAAAAGAATTAATTTAAAATTCAGAGTCATCTATGATTTACTGCATATGCGTTCGGAAAACTTCGACTGACTTTAGGCCTGTCGAACGCACTGTATAAACTATATTAAGGAATCGGCTTAAAGCAATTGTAACTTTTTTTCTCATTGTTGTTTAGAACTTATCATGAAATATATCCCGCAATGTTGTTTTTCCAATGTTTATATTTATAATATTGTTCCATACACATTTACAGGCCGCAAACGTTAATTCAATACATCTGCCTTTTGCTGCTGACCTATTTATCGCAATACGGCGACCTCTTGCGTAACTATCTCAGAGACCATTTCGCGCCTAGGAGCCGTACTGCGGCACATACCGAAGTGTGCATTCCCGCTGTTCGCTCGCTTAACCCGCTAGGCGCACCAGTTCGCCTGTTACCGTAAATATCGACTGGGCGAAGCGTTTGATAAACGACCGGTTGCATGTACGACATAGCGCGTTCTAAATAGATGATTATTATTACTTAATAAAACTAGTAGTCGAAACGGCGCTGCTATATAAGCAAGGTGCGGATTATGTAGGCAAGGAATGACAGCTACGGACGCCGCACTATCCTGGAAGAATTGATTGCGTAACACGATCCGTATGCAGTGATTAATTCGCTGGCTAGCGCATGAGAAAGATCTATGGCAGATAGCGTAAGTGCTATCGTGAGAATAAGGATCGATTTGAAACATTTTAGATTTTAGTTAGATGTAATAAAATACAACGAAAAATAGGTAAATCATAGTATACAGGATATTCCACATAGGTGGTTCATTAAAAGTTTATGATGTTCTATTTGAGATTTTGGCACCATTATCTGTTGGATTGGAATTATGAATGCGAAATACTTTAACCAAAATATCACTTCCGGTTGACTGGAAATGAACTTCAACTTTGTTATTTTAAAAAGAATGATATAATTTGTTTAATTTTTGGATGCCAGGACCACAAATACGTCACTCTTCATTAGCTATTCCTATAGCTACATGTTGCTGTTTTTGAGTTATTTAGGTTTTTTTTTTTTAATAATAATAATCATTCTCCAATGACCAACTATATTTATTTCATATTTTATAAATATTTAAAAAATATTAAATCTTTCTTGAATATTAGTTATATTAATACAATATGCATAAAATATATTATAAAAAATATATTCGGGAAACATTCAAAAATATATATCTTATGTAGCATTAATAATATTTTATTGCAAATGTTTTCTCAATATATTTTTTATAACTATGCAAGAATATTTTGCTTTGTATTTCTGTAAATATTTATTTCACATAAAAAAAAAATTGAATTTTTGCTTTTGTACATTTGGTGCGTAGGACGAATAATATAAAATGGGTAAAATATGCATACATATTAAGTAGGTATGTACCTATTTAAAATGAAAGTTTTAAAGATTAAATTAGATAATATATACTAATATGATTTAATTAGTATCTAAGTTGAGCGCTGTAACTTTGTCTATTAATATATCTGCGTTTTGTATTATATTATTTGTAATATTTGTAAGTTGCGAACGTCAACACAACACCACTATTCATTACGTGCCCGTGTTATATGATTTAGTATGTTTATGCGTCTGTGGATTAGGTACATAGAATGCATACGCGCACGTGCGTGTCATCAACTTTTCATTCGTTTGTCCGTTACATGTTATAGTTATAATAGTATACGATTAGGGCAGATAGGTTAACTGTGTAATTAATTGTTGCGGGGTGTGTTTTAGTTTTGTGGTGACTACGATGTAAGCAAAACTTACATCATGTCATGGCATTTATAAGATAATTGCAATGCTCAATATCGCTATGTACAGAAATCATTAATAATATAATTGTAGAATTTATGCATCATATATGTACTGCATCTACCAGATAAATTGTTAGTTGATTTGCTTAAGAGATTCATCTCGGTAGATAAGCGTCATAACCTCAAATAGAGGTTAGAATACGTTTGGTTGTTTTATTTTTGTACGTAGAATGTTTTCAAATATTATGAAATAAAGTAAACATAAGTATCGTAAGTATTAGAATGTAGCTACACTCCAATATTGTAAATGCTCCAAAGTATTAGTAGGTGTTGATAATGTTGTGACGGTTTATTCATGGTATGATCAATACAATTGGCATTGTTTTAGAGGCCACAAGAAACGCCATGAGAGCGCACTACTGAAGATATGAAAAAAGCCATAGGGTTGTACCTGGCACCAGCCAAGCTAGACTTAAAAATGAATATTTTTCATTTTTATTGGCTTATTCAATAAAATTATGTTAAATACGTTTGTTTTTTATTTAGAACACTTCAATTAAAAAATTGTGATTAATTTGATAAACCTTCAGTATGCCTTAAAAGATGCCAGAATTATTGATTATTAACTTGTATGGTGAGTGTGAAAAAACAAGTTCTTGCCTTTTAGACAACTCTATGTATGTTTCAACTTTTCATTATCGACGTTATACATTATAATAACCAAGAACAATTTTGTTTATTATGACAAATAAATGGATTGCATAAAAAATCTCAATTTTCATATAAAATATTTAGAAAAAATATAGCGCTTACATTAATTTAAAATATGGAATAAATATTTTAATTGAATATTTATCTATATTTAGAAAAATAATGAAAAATATATTCCAAAACCTCTCACAAAAAATATTTATAAAATATATTTTTAAAAATATCTATGTAATATTTCTGGCTGTTAGGGTTGCAATTAATATCTCGGTTAATACTGCAAGTAGAGACTCCAGATTTGCTATGTTATGAATGTAGATATAACCCTATGAAACGATACGCACCCTTCACATTCTAACATACAGGGTGTTCAAAACTGAGAAAAACTAAATGACAATATTTTTCCAATGCATGAATATTTGAACACCCTGCATTTTAATTCGAAATTAGGAAGTAAATATCATCCCCTATCATTTTATATCAGCATTCCCTATACCTACCTTTAATAGGTTTTGAGATATGAGCGACTTTTTGTTAAAGAAACTAACTATCCCTATCTTTAAATGTTTGTAACTGACTCTGAACGGGATTAATGTCAAATTCATGTGTTATTCTATGAGTAACCACACGAGAATGTTGATATTTATAAATGAAAATAAAAAAAAATCCACTTTACCATTTGCAAGCAACTTAAAAGTTTGTGAACCATTACATAACACAAAATTATTTGAAAAAAGCAAATATTTTGTAAAGCAGAATGTATAAGTGCATAGTATGTTGAATAAACTTGACATAAAATTCAAAGTAGAATCAAAATTTTAAATAGAAATACTACATTTCTATTTGCAATAAACAATAGCAAAGTTGACAACCACTTCTGGTATAAGGATCTTTATCGGAAGTCGAAAATATTTTAGCTGAACTCGCCTTTATTTACTTGTCCATGAACTTTTAATGGAAGCTCATCGTGACACAACTGCATATGTATGTATACGCATGCAATATTTTGTTGTAACATAAATAAATAACGCCAGTACTTAAATGATATGGTAAAAATGATTGCTTATCTTTAATATATGACAAATCCTTTATTCATCCATTCATTTCAAAGCAATGCTCATTTGTCACCCACATTCTGACAGGATTCATAAGAGAAATTGGAAACCACAAAAATACCAGCAATAAAAGCGCACGACCCTACAGTAAAATTATCAGCTACCGACTTTCTTGGCATTGTTAGGAATCCGGACAATACATACATAGACGTGTTCACAATAGATAAATGAAACCGCAACAGTTTTATTGGCCTACTAACTGTTCAGATTTCGCTTCCGACACTTCATGTCTGTGACAATTTGACAACAGAAGGAAAAAAAGAAGCTTAACTAACTGGTTATCCATAGCAGTTTCAAGGGCATTGGACAAGAGAATGTAATACAGGGTCCTATTAAAATCAATAGAGGGAGAAATAAGGCGAATAAAAATGTAAGTCAAATGTGGTACCACTTTAAAAACATAATCATAGAAATAGCTGAAGGGATAGACGGTATAAATAGGTAAATCAACAATGGGAAGCAAATGATATATCAAATGTAATTAACATACAAATAAGGCTAAAAAGAAGATCGTGGAAGAAGCATCTATTAGATATAACAGCAAATAGCTATGATCTAAAAAAAAATAACGTTGAAAAGCTCGTAATGGAAGCAAAACAGGAAAGAACCTGACGAAAGAATTGAAAGGAATAGCAGAAGAAACTAAAAAAAACTATTCTTCGGGGATAAAAACAAGGAATAGAGAATATGAAAGAAAAGGATGAGAATTTGATAACTTTGTAAATTCCATTAGACGGGAATACTGGGAAGAACCACAAGTGAAATTTATGCTGTAATTATACACAGGATCGTGTATTTCTATTAAACAGAAAGGAACGAAAAACAGAGAGAAAGTTAGATTGAAATAAATAATAAATGAAAGTTTCGTCCATTCAGGTTCATTATTTTAAAAAGCTACATTGTTTTTGGCCCAAATTGGGCATCTTCAAGCTCACAAACGTCAATGTAAAATGAAGAAAAGTGTTGTCAATGATTAAAATTAAGTATATTGCAGTGTTTTATTTAATATACGATAATTGTAGATTAAAATAATTGGCTTTAATTTTCCAAGTTGATAAAAAATTTAGTCATGTTTGAAATTGTTTTTTTTTTTTTGGATAGTCTTTAATAATAATTGTCAAAATTGACAAACTTCGAAAAATAACCATTGAGAAGGCTGTTTTTGGAGATGCTTGGTTATTGGAAGAGGTTTGTTTAGAAAAATAAGAATTTTTGATGACGAAAGTTAGAAGTATACAAAATTATTAGGTTTTTTTTTGAAGAATAGATATAAAACATGTTAAGGAAGTAATCGTAAACAAAAACACATTTTGGAAATTGAAAATAGAAAATAAGAAGAGATTTCAATGTGGAGTTGCAACTTCATGTCTTCATAAGTGGGGATTCAACATTGGAAGATAAAATTAATCAATATTGGATTATTGTTAATCATTGGACTGGAATTGAAGAGAGAATATTAACAGAAAAAGAAGAATAAAAGGAATATTTTGATTAGAAATTTCTAAATTAATTGTATTTTGGTTAATTATGGATTATCTTTAACTCACTACTCTTTTTTTATTTTAGGGTATGAGGGGTTCTTTGTAAAAACACGTTGCTGTCCTACATTACTTTTTAATTGGTTACGTTTCGATTCTTTGGGGAATCATTTAAAACCTATAAAAACTTTTTTGATCTTAATTATAGTTTAATATTTATATATATATTTTTGTATCTTACCCTTATTATTTTTTTTACCACATGTTATGTGATACCAAAAAAAGAATAATTAGTTAAAAGTAAAATAAAATTATAATTAATAATCTAAATTTCTTTTACAAAACCAAGTTAAATATTGTAACAATTTCGAAATCGTCTATATATATTTTTTTTTAATTAAAGAACTCACGTAGTGTCATTTTGACATAAGTCAAATTGTACATAGCAATTATAAGAAAGACTTCATCTATTATGATAATTCTAATTGCTATTGCCACGAACTTATTTATGATTAATATTTTAAGTAGTTTTTGAGTTATATTAAAATGTACAACTGACTGATTTATCTCCACTCAGGCATCATCGATCCATATAAAATGGGGAGGAGTAGAGGGAATCAGAACAGTAGTACACGAGTAATCTAAGTGTAAGGTTCAAAATAAAGAATAGCTGTTTAAAATAGGGAAGTTGCCGATTTTATTAGAAGTTGGATCCACACGAAAGGTTGATCCAGTAGATACACTAGTATATTATTTTAAGACACTACCGTTACCAAATAAAAGAAAAAATTAAGTACCCACTAATTTTTCCTGTTTATATAACTTATACAAAGTCGTTAATAAGAACACCTATGTACTTTTTTTCTATCACGTACTGTTTTTTGGGTACTAATAATTATTGGTAAAAAAACTTAAAAAATATACACATTGCTTTATTTAATTATCAATAATTGATTAAATTAACAACAAAAAAATAAAACTAACGACAAAACTTATTTTGTTTTGTTAATTAGTCCCAAGCCTGGTGAAATGCGAGAGGAAGGTGGCCGGCGCTTCGCAATACATATCTATCATGAAAAAATGAAAATCGCGAATATCTTCAAAACCTTTGGAGATAGACACAATGACACTCGTACAAAATCGAAAGAAAATCAAATTTTACATCCATTTAAATAAAAATTGCTATGCCATTCAATTTAAAAAAAAAAATAAAGTTATCCATGATTTTAGAGTTCGAAAATTACAGAGCTCTATTTAATAATTCTGTATTGTAAACGCAACAATTTTAAAATAACAGAGCGTGCTGCTTTCATAATTAAGCGGAAAACTGAAAACCGCATCTTTCTAACTTTCGTATTTCCGGAGATATTTGCAAAACCGCAGACATGCAAATGTCATTTTTTTCGAAAAATGTCATTAATTCGGAAACGTACAACTTAGCTCCAATGTATATTGCCTAACGATATGTTATTTAAATTTAACAAGGGATCCAAAAATACAGTAATATACTGGGTTCCATTTAAAATAATAAAGTATCTACTTCCGGTACGACCGGAAGTGCGCCATTACTGAAACTAATTTTAAAATGTGTAGAATATGATTTGAGCCAACATTTATTTGAAACATTTTTCCAAAACAGCAATAATAAATCGGCGATGGACCGTTGCATCTTAGGCGGACACCGGTATGTATATCAGGTAGAATATTTCAATCTGTCGCTACGAGCACGAATCGACATGTAAATATGCATATTGTATCTGTGAGGGGATAAAATGTGAATTCTATCCCCATTGAAAATTCGCAAATTTTATGCCAGAATCGGCATAGCCTCTCTAATGCCATCAGTGTATACTTCAAAACAAGACGTGTAGAAACAAAAACATCCACTGCTTACATATTAACTAATTGAAAACCATTAATAATAATCAGTTTTTTCGGTACAAAATCGTGTCACGCGAGTGTTATTTAAACATTAACAAGAGTTACCCCCAGTGACAGAGTGTAGTTTAGGGCTTCGTGACACTATTTCAATCACTTACTATGTACGTCTGACTTTAAAGTTAAAATACTTATGACGAAAAAAAAAATACAAGAAAATCGTTTTAATATTTAGGAGTAAGATAGATGAATGGATATGATTGAAAGCGATAATGTGTAATATGCAATGCTAACAAATTCATGAATAAGAAAGAAATATCTTAAAAACGCAAATGAAAGTTTTAACTCAATTGTTTACATCTGGTTAATGGTTTATAAACTGAAGATAGAATTCTTCTAGAACAAATGTAGTTATAGCATTAATTGGTCGTGCAATTCATTTAACAACTCAATATACAGAGCCAACAATATTAAATAGAACAAATCAATTTTGAAAAGAATCATTATCCCTTCCTTAAACCTGATGATCAATAGCCATAATAAACAAAAATTACAAAACATTACAATAAACAACCAAAAACGTCAAATCGTCAAACAGAATCGATTCTTAGTCTTTAATTCATGATGATATTTCCACTGAAATCTTATTAATATTAAATATGGTTAAGAACAACCTTGTATAAGATAGGATAGTAGATAGATACTTTATTCGCCGAAGAAATCACCAACATGCTTGACATAGACTTCGTCAAATATTTGGTGTTACTTATAAATCTTAATGTTAAGAAAAAGTAAAAAAGTAAATATAAACACATAACATTTGCTGTGAAATGCACCCGGGTTCGGAAATTTAAATGTGTATTTTATTTATTCCAATCAGCCTTGTCAAACCAAAGTTAGAGTTTCCACTATTCTATTGTTGTAAATTTGTTAATAATTTTGATTTAATTGTTTGTATCTTTTATTTGTCAGTTGTGTATAGTAAATTTCATTTATTTGTTACATTTTGCGTACTCTGATATAGTTTATATGGCTAGTTTTTCCTTGCGTTGCGCTGTGCGTTCATCGCACGAAATTGTAAATTTCATATATGTACGATGTTTTCCTTGGGGCCCCAGTTCTTGAATGATGGAGGCCGCGTAAGTACATTTTTCATTTTTGTTTGCTACCATGTAGGTAATTTCTATTAATTTTAAATCTTTGTTCGGGTATTTTGATATTAATTCATCCATCAAAGAACTCTTTATTTAATTATTCTGTTTTGTTTAATGTGACACATTTTGAATGTATAGATCAGTAATTATTGTAAAATGTTCTAGAAGATTTCGTTGTTTTAGTTTAAAAAAGTTTAAATTTTCCGTTTTCTTTTTGCTGATTTGTATTGTATTGTTAATCACCACGGTTAAGGTGAAGTGAAGCTTTTGCTGTTAAAATTAAATTTCAATTTAAATTATATTTGTTTCTCCACGTGTAAAATTTAGTTTGGTTTAAATTTCGTGACCGCGTGGATATTTTTTGTGGATTGAGATTTATCTTCTGGAACAAATCTTCCATTTTGTTGCTAAGGATTTGCATTGTCCTTTTTAATTGTAGAATCTTGTGCAGGTTTGTTTTATGCCAGAATCTATATCACGGTTTTTATTTTTCCTGTAAATTGTTTCAAATGTTTGTTTTTTTCTTTTTTTTTTTAAAAATAAATTAAATGATTGTAAATATCACCTTAAATAGTTCTTTTATTTCTGAATCAGCCATTTCAATTTTTGGGGATTTTAAAGAAAGTCAATTTTCAAAACACCCACTATTACTTTTTAAAAAAAGGTTCTCTGAGATTTAAGAATCTCTGGCGCCCTTTTAAATACATTTTTGCTAGCTAGCTAAATTAATTTTTGTCATTTTAATTTCTCCTTTACTTATATTGCTTGGACCATCAGTTCACAGCAATATGTCAGTAGATTCAAACATTCGAACTCTGAAGCATGTGCATTTTAATATACCTAAAATAGAGTAACCTACAATGTTCCAGTACCATAAAAAATGTCACCCCTATTCTTCTAAATCAGATCGCAAACATCGCTTTGTCCGTTTCTATTCTCGGCTTTACAACGCATCGTATATCACTGGATATTGTCGATCTTGCGGTAGACCTGTGGTTCAGATCCGCAACCTCATTGTGTACCGATTTTGCGGTTGACTATTTTCACAACAAATTGCCCGATTTCATTTCGACGAAAGAATAGACAATTTTACGTGAAAGTCTTCGCTGGAGCACTATAAATAGTTCAAGGGAATAATAATGCGGACAAGAGATGGCGTTAGATGTTCCCATTTTAAATAAAACTTTAACAGAATGATAAATTAAATCGCTTCTTGTTATTAGCGCTTTGTAGATATAAGAATTGATTGAATATTACAATATATTTTTTTCCTAGGCGAAATTCGAAAGAAGCGGAACAAGCCAGCTTTCCCAAATGTATTATTTTCGGTACAAGATATAATCAGTTGTATACAAATTGCCTAGTTTAAATACGAACATTAACATTTCATGAAATGAACCGCTGCTTGTGCCGAGAAAGATTAGGTTTTATTAGCTTGTTCTATCAATGGTTCAAGTAGTTGTCTAATTTATTGCTGGCGATTAGTATGCTGGAATTCTCTCATGAAAGTGAATTTGAATGTGAATGTCAAGGTTTAAGGGAAATCTCTACGGAAATCGCGTTCAAAATTTAATAGGAGTTCAATGGCCTTAAATTGGAAACGATACTGCAAGTAGAAGTAAAGTCTTTCATGCTAATTCTCTTATGAAGTGCATTTATTTTAATTGGAAAATTGTGTGTGCATAGCGTTCGATTCTGTAGAGTTTTCCAAACATGAAAATTAATTACGGAAAAGTGAATATGAATGAAATCACTTTGATACTTGATTCTCAAGTATTCTTGATTCTAACATGATTTAAGTTTATTTTCAAGAAATTGAGTGCTTCTCAGCTACCGCAGGTGCGATCCAATGACAGATTATGATTCCTAAAGTATCTATTTTTTTTTTCAAGAGTGCCTCGTTCTTTATTTTCCTGAATGAGTTATTGAAAATTTTTGAACGTGAAATTGTGGCTAATAGCTCATTACTATTTTTTTGACTGCCTAGATATTTTTCTTACTTCTCTTCGTTGGAGATGGTCATATTATACCAATTTTCTATCCAAAATATTTCGAGGAAATTTTAATCAAATTTCCTTAGATAGCTGGGTTGTCAAGACAAATTACACTGAGTAATAAATTTTAGTTTATTTGCTGCCTCTTCTTTGAAAAGTGCATTTTTTTTGCTAATTTTGGTGTATGCGGAATACAAAAAGTGGATAACAAAATTAAAAATCCGCAGTTTTCAGGCGAAAAAATGTCTAATACACACAAAAAAATTATTTTATCAATCTGATTATTTTATATTATTCAGAAATCGAAACTTAATATATATTAAATGAAGCTAACTCTTGTTGGTTAGAACATAAAAGTAAATTCTCTTGAAAACACAATATACTCTCGACTATCAAATAGTGTAAATATTTTACATTGAGGTATACTTCTTCAAATGAACATTTGTTATTGTTGTAAGGAATAAATCTATGCAATCATAGTGAGAAAGTCTGTAGATTCAAAATAAAATCGCTTATACGTTTGTATATTAATTACTATACAACATTATTAAATGTTTTGTACTGAAAACATTAAATATCAAATTGAAATTATCATAACATTAAAATATTTGAAACGCATTCTACCCCACCATTTATTGCAGTAAAACTTATCTGTCATTGGTCCCCTGTTTTTTAAGGGGGTTTACGGGGTTTTGCATATCCATACGCTTTACTTGGCATCACTTTTTGATTGACCAGCGAACAGTAAATGGATACCCCAGCCGTTTCACAGCTACTTAGAGAATTGGGTGGAATGGGGCTGATGCACATAAAAAACAGTCAAATATCATTTATAAAATAAGCTACAACGATTGTAACGATTCTTATATTGGATAAACGTCACAATATCTAGATAAAAGACTAAAGGGTCATATATATACTCTAAAAACATCATGGCCTTAAAAAAACATACATAATCTAAGGGTCATAGTTTTGGTTTCGACGCCCGCTATTTAAGAAAAACGGCTACAAAAAGTAGCAGCTTTTTTAAACTACTCACCATCTTTTTGAAGAAATGTTCAACTGAATATTTCTTCAAAAAGACATAGAAGAAAATAAAGAATAAAATTTATTTTCTCTTTCGACCATTTTCGATAAAATTAACTTTACTTGACTAATTCAGACCTTAAAAAAACTTTTAATCAGATGTATAAATATTATATCTTTTTCACTTTCAGATGGTTCTGGGTAAAGATGTTCACTTTTCCCAGAACCATCCAAAAGTGAAAAAGATTATAATTTCAAATCACTTTACCCCAATGTATGGGGTCAAGTGAATCACACTTTGGCCAAAAAAAAAAAAATTGGTGACATACAGTCGCGAGCAAATGTTATAGGCACTTTTGACAAACTTAATGGATTTCATGTTTCTTGCATTTTTTTTTTCAACGTTTAATGGATCCGTATTTAAGGTTTAGCAATCAGTCTTTATAGATAGATGTAATATGTATTATTTTTTTTTTATATATTTTAAGTCTTCGAGATGTCACTTCTCTCCCCTCCATTTAAAAAGTATTATAGCTTTACTAAAACACTCTAATATGCAACAATTAATAAGATCCCTTAAAATACTACATATTTATAATGTATTACCTACAAGTTTTTATTTTCTCATTTTTTACTGTGATATTCGCCCAAAATTTAGGGTGCCTATAACATTTGCTCGCGACTGTATTTATTCTGCAGTAGTAACAAATACAGATTATGTTGAGTAAATGATGAACAAACTTTGAATTATTTTTTTAAAAATAATTTTTTCAAAGGTTATATTTAATATTAACGAAAAACTTATATTTTAGATTCATTTTATCATGTTTGACGGTACATTAGATTTAAAATTTAAAGTATAACGACAAAAAAATGTTAAATAAATCTGACTATATGTACTATATTATACATACATTTAAAATAATCAAGTAAGTTTTCTCTCAAGGTATATGTAGTTGATTTTTGTTTTTTTAACTTGTTTGGTAATTATTTAGTATATGTTTTTTACAATTTTAAATTATTGTTACAGTTTTTTAGTAAATACAAATTGAAAAAGATGTTGTATTTGGTAAAATAAATTAAAATAATTGTGCTGCTTCCGAAGAGTTTATTTGATTTGTATTAAATTTGATTGACCCAATATTTAAACTATTTTTATTTCGCTCTGCAAACAAAATAAATTTTACTGATTGTGAGTATTCTTCTTCATTCTATACTAAATAAACAAGTATGGCGATGGCTTTACGAAATAGTGTACACAACATCTCTATTCCTTATAACAGCATTAAAAATCAATCTTGAACCAGCCACTCGTCGAAGAAAATGCAAGTCACTCAATCCCAGTAACGACCGTCCAACAAATTAACGAAAAACTGACGGCTATTATTCGGAACTACTAAATTATCTTATTCATTACGTTATTAATAAAGCTATTAATTCTGATCCGGCTACAAGCCTCCGTCCTAGAAACCACTACAATACACTGATGATCCTACATACATACGTGATATCGACAAAGTTTCCAAACAAGATTCGACCGAGCAATATGTTTGATGTTTTTTTTTTCTCCTTTTCGTCTGTATAGGTACCCTGTCTTACTTTCCTGATTTTTCAATTAGCCCGGATGGGTCTCCAGCATTTACGAAATAATTACGGCCTCGTGAAAAAAGAGCCCGGTCACCGTTTGATGTATCAATTTGGGACAAAAAAACGACCTGTAGCGGCCCTGTAGCTTTGAAAGTAAGACCGATAATGCGCAGTCATCGTCGTGATCTTGTAAAATTAGTTCATTTAAAATTATAATCTTATTGTTTCTGGTACGCGGTGTTCCTGCCTACAAGAAGTAGCGGACCTACCTACTAGACGGAATTAAGGGAATTAATGAGGAGTTGATGAGAAATGGGGAAGTATATGGTGAAAGTTTTTGGATTGATTGATTTGTGATTGCGTTATAGATTATACATTGTAAAATTAGCACAACAACAAGTAATATTAGTGTATTGATACCTTTCTTCACTCTTCTACTGTAGTACATAAAATCAATAACTCGCGGTTATTCAGTAAACTATTTAAATTATCATTTCATTTTCAATGATGTTCACCGAGAGAAAAAAAGTGTTATATTAACTAATAAAATGGTGTATTTTTCTTTTTCAATATGAGCAATGATATTTTAGTGTTAATGCAATACGTAAAAAAATGTTAAATTGCGTTAGTTAACTGAATAATAATAGATGTTATAAGAAACAGATTACGCGTGATTCTTGAACATGTACTTTAATTTTCCATTAACAATTTCTACCTGCTAATTGAATAATACAACAACATTATCCCAACACAGTTACTTGTTGTAGACACACGAAGTAATAATTGTCTCTATAATTTTATAATATTGGTTTAGCACTATAAAATGTTGATTCAAAACTTATATTGTTTCATTTAACCTACCTGTAGTATTCATCCAATTACTATTTGCATGTAATTCAACACCTTTAGGTGGTTATACGAAAAAGATTTTCTTGTTAGTCGAACCACTTTCGATTTTGCTTAAAATCACGTTACTGATCGGGCGAGTTTTTAATTTCATTGATGGATCCATCAATTACTGTATCATTAATGTATTAAACAGAGATATACTGTAATCGATGGATCTATCGATGAAATTAAAAATCCGCCTGCACATTCAGCAATTAGTCCATTGACAGCAACGCATAGCTATATATTGCCTAATTAGGAAGACTATAGTAGTAATAGAAGAAAAACATTTACGGCATTATATACTAAACTTATATTAGTTAATAATAACTAAAAAATTATAAAGGTTTTATTCATACATTTGAAAGAAAGTACAATTTAACGTTTCATAATAAATTATTAATAACAACATTTAACCAAAATTCGTTATCAGCATTTACCGATTTCGTAATACTACCCACCAAATAATCATTATTTTCAACGGAATTGGTTTTTATCATATTAATCGATTTACTTAAACAATTAGAGGCAAAATTATTTTTACGATTACATTTATCACATATTTTACCATGGGCTGGACAACTGTTTTGCGCATGCGTAAAATTACAACGTGTACACCGACCTGTTCTAGAATTGTTCGAATCCGTTACAAACGATCTTATTTGAATTTGCCGGACACCTCTTTCCAATGATCTTCCATCCTAGTGCGGCCCTTGGGTGAAACGTGTCTTCTGTCTTGCTTCTGCATCCGACTGTCGATCGATGTGTTTTCCAGCGTAATTTCAATATTATTTAAAATTTCTCGAACTTCCTTTTCTATACAGTGTAACAGCGTCGCTGCTTGTCTTTCGGCTGTTTTCCCACTGCAACCATTCGCGGTAGAATGTAATTCCCAATCTTCTTTGAATTGCCTCCAATTTTTTGCTAGGTCGCCCTCCATTTTCATCTTCTCGGGTTGAGATATGTTCTCCATTTTTTGTTCCTTTCTGACACTTTTTTTTATAATTTATTGCACTTTTTCTTCCTTTCACTGATTTTTTTGTATTTTGTTTGTTTTTTATTCTGATTGCGCCAAGTTATATATATATACTCCGCGATGGGTTTTGATTATCTTTATTATTCAATATTAATGTTACAGAAACTTACAAACATAGATCTTATTGCTACGGAGGTTGGATAGTGACCGACTATACGCATGTGCGATCACCTATATGTATTAGTATTAAATATTACATTTCATTGAGTTAACACCGATAGTAAATATTTAAAGAACACCTTTTTCAAATGTCAAATCGACAATTTGTGGGATTAAACCACAAGATAAATATGGTTACGCCTGAACACTGTAATCTTGTTAAATTAACTCTAAAGTGTGCAACAATATAAATATGTTTGTTTCAAATAGGTGCATATGATTCACTTAAATGCAACATGGTTAAATCAATGCTCAAATTCGTGGCACTATGAAAAATGTTGAAACAACCATTTCATTTCTCTCAGTGTTGCTTTTACGAATACAATAAATTAAATGTTACTCAATTCAAATTCAAAATCAAATAATAGCGATGCAGCAATTTGTCAAAAAATATGCCATCAACATTAAAAGATCCTGACTTCACACCAAGCACGTCAAACCGCACAAATGAACAGTCCGAATTAAGTTAACTAGTCGGAGATCTAGAACTCCAAAAAAGTAAAACAGAGCTACTAGAATCAAGATTGCAGCAGTGGAACCTATTAAAAGACCAAGAACTTCGGTACGTGTTTTTCGTAAACGCCATAAAGGCGTAGTGCAATTTTTTGACATGGAAAATAACTTGGTTTTCTGTAAAGTTTATTATTTGGGGCTTTAAATATAAACTACAAGCCAAAGAAATGGAGACTGTTTATAGAGAGTTCAATACTGAGTTTAAAGGCAGTACCATTGCATATTGGAGATATTTTACAATCTATTTCTGTTATATATGCCATTCGCATTAGAGAATCAAAATTGGTAGACTTGAAAAAGATTTTGTTGCCATCACTGCACAGGAAATTGGGTCTAATGAAAAATTTTATTAAGGCACTGAATAAAGCATCTTTATTACAGTGCCTTAACAGCTTTTCCATATTTGCGTCAGAAATTCCCAAGGTTAAGTGAAGCAAAAATTGAGCAAAGGTACTTCTGTTAAGTTGCAGATTCAAAATGTTCTGAAAGACAAACGTTTCGTCAGCACTTTAACAGATATTAAGAAAAAAATGTGCTTGGAATGACTTTCGCATCGTGGTCATTAATTTCTTGAGAAATAAAAAAGGCTAACCATTACGTTGCTTTATTGAAAATACTATGAGATTCAAAATGATTGTCGTAATAAAAAAAACTGTTTTGCGGAAAAATTTATCTATACTTATTACCAATTTAATCAGCGAAGTTAGCTACATACAAATTTCATACTTTAAATGAATTTTCTTGACATTTAGCGACATTGGCGTTCGTGTTGTAGTGTCTTTCGATTATTTATCTTATAATTTTTTTCAAACCGTTTATATTTACATCTAATATCACCAACAATAGTGTTTCTGAATACTGTAAGAAAATAAGGGAATTTATCTGTGGTAATAGCTCAACAAACAGGTAAAAAATCAATATTAACATTAAGTGAAATAGTTTATTACATTTTATTTTATTTATTATTATTCAATTATTTATTCAATTTTATAGGCTTATCATACACTTCAGCGCAACGAGCTGTCAAAAGAAAGTTACATTTTCATCCCTATAAAGTTTCTACGGTACAGGAATTATTACTATCAGATTACAATAGGCGATTAGAATATTGTCATTGGTTTAATAACGATTTAAGGGACGATGACTTGCTAAACAAATCATTTTTCTCGGAAGAAGCTTGGTTTTATCTAACAGGCTATATCAATTCACAAATCTGGTCTGCAGAAAATCCACATGAATTTCGAAAAACGCAATTGCATCCCGTAAAAGTTGGAGTTTGGTTAGCTATGTCTAAGCAACGAATAATAGGGCCAATTTTCTTCGAGGAAACTGTAACAGCCCAACGTTACCAACATGCTGGAATTGTTTATTGCAGGGTTACAAAAAAATGAGCTTGAAGCAGGTTATTGTCAGCACGATAATGCTCCAGCACATACTGCTCGACAAACCTGCCAATATCTTCAACAGTTTTTTGCTGACAGGGTCGTTAGAGCACAAAGATGGCCACCAAGATCGCTTGATCTAACCTCATTAGATTACTTCATGTTTGGCTATCTAAAAAATAGGATCTATAGAAACCGCATGCATACCATAGAAGAACTGAGAGATGCAGTTTTGTAACTTAATAATTATACTAATTGTATGTTATAATTTAAAGTAATAAATAAATTTAGTTAAACACCAGTTAGTACTGAATTGTAAAATCATAATTTAGTAAAGTTAAATTAATTACAATCATTTTTACAAGCAGAAACCACCAATCCATAGTTGTTTTATATAATGCGAGTTCAAATATAGGTTACGTTTTTCCTTATTTATGACAGATCGTTTACTTTCTTGTGTTCCAACACTGACTTAGTTCAAACCTTCATTACAAACACGCGGCATATATCTACACCCTGTTACTATCTATAAGAGCAGAATTGACAATCTTTTTGAATCTCATAGTGTCATCACGTCAAAAATTGTCAATAAAGATCCATATCCTAATTCACACCTAGTGTGGAAAAGAAGTCACAAGTTTCGGTTTTTACACTGCTTTCAGATATTAATATCATTGATCATAGCTGTCGTTTTTTTTTTTTTGGCATCTGTGCGGAAAAATAGCGCTTCTTACTTTATTTCGCGTCTATTTTATTGCAAATTTTTTCTAATTTTTGACATATATAAAAAGCATTCCAAGAAAGTATTACTTGATTTATTTTGTACCAGCCAATATTAACACCATCATCATCATTTATTAACATCTTATTAAACCCCGATTGTATGTTGAATATGCTGTTTAAGTAGTTGGTTTCCGAATAGCTAAATGAATAATAATTGAGGCTATTATCGATGAAAAAAAAAACGGACGACCTACAGCAAACTCTTCACTGATTAACTTGTGTTGCCTTCCTATACAACTTCCATTCTTCGAAGCTTTTTTTAGATCCTTTCTCCTTCTCTGTTGTTGTCTGTGCTTTTTTCTTTTTATAAATTCCTTAGTGGCTTTTAATATGCCGAACGTGTCAATTAACTATAGACCGTGCATCTATTGTGGATTTAGACCAAATTGAGTTGATTAAAACCATCTTGAGTTGGAGGATTATAGAAGATAGAGAATATTACCAGTATTGGAATATTTTAAAATACCCTTAAAACATAGTTCTTTTTTTTTTACAAATATGCTTATAAATATAAACAATAATTTAATATTTACGTATTATCGTTGCTTATAGGTGCATATGTTTTATAACAATAATCTTGTATGCATTTCAGACCGCTCCAATTCAGGAAACCTCAGCAAGAAAGACAAAAACAATGAAAAAATGTTTTTTAAAAAAAAAGATCGTAATACTTGTTGAAGAATCCTTCATTTTTATTGCTAATAGTATTTAAATTTACTATTAAATATTAAGGTATTATAAGAGGTATATGATGTGTAACTACTTTTTTTTTTTATATATAAATTAATATATGTGTATCTACAATCTTAAACTTAGCAGGTTGTAAAAGAGAAATCGGTTCCTTGATATCATCAACGCTTTATTAATTATTTAAAATTAAATTTTAACATTTTTACAAGCGTGTGATAAGTTTTATGGTGCTGGAACTAGCGGGATTAAAATTCTTGTGAGTACCATCTAAAATATTTTAATTATCTCGAGAAAATGGTGTCAAAATCATCTCTGTGATGGAAAAATAGAGTGTCGGACGACCTCTGTCGGTTTTTTTTAAAAGGTTGCGGTTCGTTCTTCCTTATAGGAGGTATTATACAGAGTGATACGATTTCGGTATAAGTAAAATAAATAAATAATGCCTACTAAGAAAATAACAAAATATATTCTAACACTAATTCAATGAAAACTTCTAAGTTGATGATAACTTTTATGGAACAAGCAAAGAAACAACTTTGCTGAACCTTACCAAAAGAGCCTTCTTATGCTTGTTTGCATATATTCCAGCTTGCATTTTTTATAGAGGGTGATTCCCAATATACGCGACAAACTTTAAGCGCTGATTCCTGGAGTTATTTTTATCATAAAAGTTCATAAGACATATGTCCAAAATCGCTTAGTTCTAAAGTTGTATAATGTTTAATAGTAAGTTAACATAATTAATGTTTTTATTATAAATTAACAAAATAATTAGTAAAACAAAATTAACTTATACTAACTGTTGAAAATGACCGCCCCCAACTGCAATACAAGCTTCTATCCTCCATCGTATTGACTGGCGAGTCCGTTCTAAAATACTAGGGATATTTCTAATTGTTTGAAAAGCTGCGATAATACGATTTCTCAGTTCATCGACATCTTCAATGGGAGTCGTATAAACTAATGATTTAAAGTGACCCCAGAGAAAAAAAGGCCAAAGAATTTAAGTCTGGAGGCCGAGGAGGCCACGGCTGTGGACCTCCCCGTCCTATCCACCGATCTGGATACGTATTGTTCAAAAACTCGCGAGCAACTAAACTAAAATGCGCTGGAGCACCGTCATGCATAAAATACATTTGTAATCTTAATTGCAACGGAACTTCTTCCAGCAGTAGTGGTAGCTCCTCTTCAAGAAAATTGCGGTATACCTCGCCATTTAACCGCATCGGTAAAAAATGTGGACCTATCAAGTGATCTCCAACAATTCCAGCCCACACATTGACAGAGAATTGATGTTGATGACGGGCATTCACTAGTTCGTGCGGATTTTCTTCGGCCCATATGTGATTATTATGAAAATTAATAATCGCGTTTCTAGAGAAAGTAGCCTCGTCGGTGAAGAATATTTGAGCCAAATAATCAGGATTTTGTGCGATTTTTGTTGCTCCATTGATAAAAAGCCACTCTTTGCGGAAAATCTGCGGCAAAAGTGCATGCACCCGTTGAATGTGATATGGATACAACAGTTGATCTTTCAATATTCTCCAAACTGTGGCCTGACTAATGTTTAAAGCAAACGCAATTTTTCTGGTGCTTGTAGTAGGATGTTCCTCAATTTCATTTAGTACCATTTCTTCAACTTGTGTAGTTCTCATTGTAGATGGGTGCCTGTTATCAGTTGTCCGTTTTTTAAAATTTCCCGTTTCACTAAGACGTTGGTGAAGACGGGCAAATATTGAATGATGCGGGATGATACGGTTCGGGTATCGTTCTTCATAAAGACGTCTAGCAGCACGCGAATTTCCATTGGCAAGACCGTAAACGAAATGCATATCACACATCTCAGCATTCGTGTAATTCCTTTTTGGAAAACAGAAACTAGCAATAAACTGAATGAATACTCTGACAACTAATGACAAGTATTGAAATGACAAATAAGCAATTCCCTCTCAACACAATAGTTTTTGAAGAACCAATTATGATATTATATCGTGTTAGTCATAGTTCATAATTTATTATTAAACATTCAATAACTTTAAAACCAAACCGTTTTGGACATATACTCATACGAACTTTTATAATTAAAATAACCTCAGGAATCAGCTCTTAAAGTCGCATATATTGAGAATCATCCTGTATAAACACTTACATAAAGATGAATTTTCTGAATTGACTATATACATTTCAAATTCTTGTATAATTCTAGTAGATTTTCTTACAATAATTTAAAAAAAAAATTTTGAACATTATTTTGACTTGTTACAAACTCATTTAAATTTATTTTAACATTAAATTTAAAACTATTTTTCTCCACATAACCTGCAATTCAATTCACCCGCAATTTTGCTAAGGACCATTGAATAAAATATCCCTCTTAATGTTGACAGTCGAGTCGATGGCTATCCGTACTATAATTACAGTCAATTCTCATTACAATATCGCTTTCACTGTTGCGTACCTAATCACGGGTTGTCCCGTAAACCCCGCATTAAAGTCTTCTCGGAAAGAAATTCATGTCACAAAGCGGACAGGGCAGACCACACCTGTCAATACTCCCATAAATATCATTTAGTCACGGAAGATTTTTTTTTTCGTTGAGCGCATACTATGCAATGAAAATCTCGTAGAGCCTGATCGCTATAGTCTAGGCTGTGGTTGTTTAATTCCTTTTTGTTTGTATAGCTTTTTACTGATTTTTGTAGTAGGTTAATATTCTTTGTCACACAAAATAGTCAAAGATTGCAACTTTTTCGGTGATGAAAATGCACACCATATGCAGAAATGTTGAAATAATATTATCAGAAGAGTTATATAATAAGAAACATAAATAATCCAATATCTAGTAACAAGTATCTAATCTGATCTAAGCATCTAATTGTTGGTGTTTACCTTACTCATTCACGTTCAATATATTAACACTTTTAAATTAGATTGCATAACAATGATTTACAATATTAGAAAAAATGAAATTTTTGTCTCTGAATGGTCTGCACAAATACTAAAAAACATATTTTAATATTAATTATACAATACACGTATGTAAACATTACATTTCTCCATGGATAATGTCAAACGCATTGGTAATTATTATTTTTATATTGTCTTCTTGGTAGTAAGGATAGAACAGTACCCGATGTAGTTGGAAGATGTGGTGAAGTTAAACGAAACAACCATGCTAGATGATTCTTGCTAGAATTTTGTGAGTTAAACAATTTACTAATAACAAACACATGCTTTGCATACAAATATTTACGTAAATATACAAGGCAGGGTCGCACAAAAAAACAGTTATTGATTACTTACTAGTCGAAAGAGATAAAAGATGTCGTATACAGGACGTATAAGTGCGAAGGGGACCTGCGATAGGTAGTGATCACTGTTTAGTAGAGGCAAAGATAAAAAGCCAAAGAGAAGCAAACGAAATAAATATAATAAGTAAGATTATATGAAACCAAGAGAATATGAAACAATCAAAACATATAAACTCACTGGTAAAAATATAGGGCAACAATACGAAATGAAGGTTAAGAAAAAATTGATGAATTAAAAATGGGAAATTGGCAGCTAATAAACGATTTAAAACAGAAATGGCAAATATTAAAGGAAGTGATAAGAGAAGCAGCAAAAGAAACATGTGGAACAAGTAAAAGGAATAATAAAACAAAACAAACGCATTGGTGGAATGCAGAAATAAAAGAACAAGTAAAATTAAAGAAGAAACTGTGGAGGAAATATTTGGGAAGTGGCAAAGAAGATAATTACAAAGAATACAAAGAGCAAAGAACGAAGGTTAAGCAAACCATAAAAGTAGCAAAAAGAGGAAACAGTTTGGACAATAAATTGAACAGAATAGTAAAGAGAACCAAAAGCTATTTTATAAGGCCCTGAAATATATGAGGACGGATAAACCAGCTACGAACCAGCACGAATCAAAGACAAGGATGGAAACATTTTAACAGAAGAACAAGCAATTATGAGACGATGGAAATAATACTTTGAAGAACTGATAGGGGAAACGACAAGATAGTAAAGAATACACGGAAAGTATTAAACTAAACGCAGAAGAAGAGAGTGGAAACGTGGAGAAAATCACAATTGAACAAGTAACAGTAGCACTCCAAAAACTTAAATGCGGGAAAACGCCTGGATACGATGGCATAGCTCAGAAATGTTAAATAGCATGGGTACAAGGGAAATAGAATGTTAGCCGAAATATATAACAAATGCGCGGAAGAAGAAAGAAGAAATACCTAAGATTGGGAAGAAGGAGTGATTTTGCCCATACGCAAAAAAGGAGACACAAAAAACTGCAATAATTACAGGGATATTACGTTACTATGTATGGCACTGAAAGTATATGAAATACTATTGGAACAAAAATTAAAAACAAAGATGGCGACAACACTGACAGAATCGCAAGTGGATTTAGACAGGGACGAAGCGTGCAAGACCATATATTCACAGTCAAACAAATAATAGAAAGGAAATTAAAGTAATTAATTAAAGTAAATCGAAAGTATATATGGCCTTTATAGATTTGGAAAAGGCATTTGATAAAGTCCAAAGATAATAAGATATGGGAAAAGTCTGTATAGAAGAGGGGTCAATCAAAAGTTCATAAGGGTCGTTAGAAGTTATATATAAGAGAATAAAAATTACATAAGACACAAAAGCATAAAATCAACTGAGTATGTAACAAATGAAGGATTACGACAAGGAGCTGTAATGAGCCCATATTCATGGACGACATTATAAGAGAAAACGTGCCAAAAGTAAAGAAAATGCATATGGGGTATAGAAATTTAAAAAGTGTAATAATAACTGAATGTGCGTATGCAGCTTACATAGTAATTATGGCAGAAAAAGAAGAGGACATGGAAACTAATTTAGAAACATGGAACGAAACACTAAAGAAGCATGGAATGAATATTAATACCGCAAAGACGAAGATCATGCTAGTTGCACAAAAGCAACAGAGGGCGAATATTCAAATTAATGGAGTCCAGATAGAATAAGTGAACCAGTTCCGGTACCTAGGAGTCACCATAGAGAACAACGGGAGGCAAGATATGGATATAAATAATCGGATCAACAAAACTAATAAGTTGTATCACAGCATTCAACATAAGTTCCTAAATAAAAAAGAAATTTCAAGAAAAACGAAAATGACAATATTTAATGTAATATATAAGCCGGTACTCACGTACGGAAGTGAATCCTGGGTACTAACAACCCTAACAACCAGAAATATTACATAGATATTTTTAAAAATATATTTTCATAATATTTTTCGTGAGAGTTTTTGAATATATTTTTCATATTTTTTTCTAAATATAGATAAAAATATTCAATTAAAAATATTTATTCATATTTTAAAAATTAATGTAAGCGCAATATTTTTTCTAAAATATTTGTAAAACTATTATTTAAATGAAAAATTGAGATTTTTTATGCAATCTATTTAATTTGTCAAAATGAACTAAAATTGTTCTTGGTTATTTAGAATGTATAACGTCGATAACGAAAAGTTGAAACATACATAGAGTTGTCTAAAAGGCAAGAACTTGTTTTTTCACACTCACCATACAAGTTAATAATCAATAATTCTGGCATCTTTAAGGCATATTGAAATTTTATCAAATTAAATCACTATTTTTTAATTGAAAGTGTTCTAAATTAAAAAACAAACGTATTTTATCATTTTATTTGAATAAGCCAACAAAAATGAAAAATACTCATTTTTAAGTCTAGCCTTGACTGGTGCCAGGTACAACCCTATGGCTTTTTTCATATCTTCCGTAGCGGCGCTCTCATGGCGTTTCCTTGTAGCCTCTAAAACAATGCCAATTGTATTTAGATCATACCATGAATAAAACATCGTACAACATTATCAAACCTTACTAATACATTTGGAGCATTTACAATAATTAGAGTGGTAGCTACATTCTAATACTTACGATACTTATTTTTACCTTATTTCATAATATTTGAAAACATTCTACGTACAAACAATAATACAACACAACGTACATATTCTACACTCTATTTGATGTTATGACGCTTATCTACCGAAGATGAATCTTTAAGCAAATCAACTAGCAATTTATCTAGTAGGTGCAGTACATATATATGCATAAAATTCCTACAATTATATTATGTAAACGATTTCTGTACATAGCGATATGAGCATTCCAATTATCTATATATGCCACGACATGTTTCAAGTTTTGCTTACCTTGTAGTCACCACAAACACTAAAACAACACCCCGCAACAATAATTCACAGTTAACACTAATCTGCCCTAATCGTATATTATTATCAATATACATGTAACGGAAAACGAATGAAAAATGTTGATGATAAGCACGTGCGCGTATGCATCCTATGTAGCCTTAATCCATAGACGCATAAACAATACTAAATCATTAAATACCGGCACCGTAAATGAATTGCAGGTGTTGTGTTGACGTTCGCAACTTACAAATATTACAAATAATATAATACAAAACGCAGATATTATAACAGAAAGTACAGAGCTCAACTTAGATACTAATTAAATCATATTAGATAATATATTATCTAATTTAAGCTTTAAACTATCATTTTAAATATGTACATACATCCTACTTAAAAATGTATGCATATTTACCCATTTTATATTATTCGTCCTACGCAGCCAAATGTACAAAGCAAAAATTCAAATCTTTTTTTTTATATGAAATAAATATTTACAGAAATACAAGCAAATATTCTTGCAGAGTTATCGAAAAAATATTGAGAAAACATTTGCAATAAAATATTACTAATGCTAATAACCTAATATTATATTTTAAAATGTTTTCCTAATATATTTTATGCATATTATATTAATATAACTAATATTGAAGAAGATTTAATAATTTTTAAATATTATAAAATATGAAATAATATAAGTTGATACATGGGGAAGGGACATGAAAAGCTAGATCCAAGCTCTGGAAATGAAATATTTGAGAAAAGTTAAAGGGTTGACGTTGAGCGACAAAGTGAAAAATATAGATATCAGAGAAGAATTAAATTGTAAGGCGATTCTCGAACACATAGAAGAAAATCAATTGAGGTGGTGGGGAGACTTAAAAAGAATGAGAGAAGAAGTATTCTTACCAACACTAAGTATGTCAATTAAAATTTTCTTGAAATCAGGGAATTATTTGTTAAGTTGGTACCACATTGCAAGATTGGTTGCATACTTAAAACAAGTTGAAAGCTTTTCTGAAAGCATAGTATTGTCAATGTATAGTACTCTTAATGCGTTTTGTTTTGATATAGATATTTTTAACACAAGTATTGTAACTATTAAGATATTATTGGTTCAAAGGCTTAATGTAGAATGTTCTAATTTTTTCTTGCATCTTTTCCAGGATTAATTAAGTATTTTTATATCTTTAGTTTTAAGTTTACTATTTTGTTTATAAATGTATGCCTATCATTCTTTTTTGTATTTTTTTAGGCACACATATTTATTTTAAAATTTGTATTCCTCCTAGTTTTAATATTATCCTGTAAAAAGTAATTATAATTATTGTTGAATAATAAAACTAATATTATCATTACCTGTCAGGTATAAAAGAAACTTTTAAGCTAGTATTTTATAAACCCTGACATCATTCCCATTGCAAAACATCTTTAATTCCCAAAATTTACACCACAATAACAGACTGATGCATAACTTCCTATACCGGCCTTCAGGCTACCTGACGGACATACCATCATATTTTTATGTAAAACCGAAGGCTTCCTCAACAGCAGACGGGGTTCGCGCTACCGAAATATGTCAAAAAGCCGAGACTATTCGGAGATGACCGTGACGACTGAGAAAGCTTCGAGCCCCCGAAGTAAATGTCCACCCCTTGTCACATAACAATAGAAATGTTTTTAATTAAAAAGCCCAGTCCAGAAGTGCCGCAAATGCTGCAAAGAAAAAGGACACACAGGTATTATGTCATAAGGGATGGGTAATGACACCTTTAAAGTTTGGCCCGGGCTTTGTGGCTCTTAAGATATTAGGACTGACAATGAGACGTGTCGGTAAAATGGGATTTATCTTATATTTGGTAAGATCTGCTGACTTTTCGCTGCCCGTCAGGAATGATTGATGTTCGGACATGTTAAAGAAATCTCGGATATTAAGCGGATAATTTGTGGTTTACACACACAAAAAAAGCTATTATCAATCTGAATGTTTTTATTTATTCAGAAGATATATTCGTAAAATTTTCAATTAATTGCCATTTTTTATGTATAATTTATTTTAAATAAAATAAATTTCGAAATAATTTTTTTCAAAAGATATGTAGATGATTGCATAACCGCGTTAGAAGAAAAAAAAATACCAGTTTTTACTTGAAAATTTTAATTTCTTTCATCCAAGATTAAAATTTACAATTGAAACCGAAGGAAACAATAGCATTACCTTTTTAGACCTCAAACTCATCAACAATGATAACAAAATTCTAACTAAATGGTATACTAAACCAACATGGTCTGGACGTCATCTAAATTTTAAGTCTTCACAACCTTTATCTCAAAAAGTTAGTGTTATTATTAGTTTAGCTGACAGAGCAATAAAATTAACAAGTCCAGTTTTTCGATCAGATACTATTAACAAAGCAAAAAATATCTAGAACAAAATAATTATCCAAATGCTCTTATAAACAAAATATTCAAACAAAGAATTTTTCCTTTTTATAATAAATCAACAAAAAATATAACTAATAGTCAAACAATTACAAAATTTATAAAAATTCCTTATGTTAAACATTTATCCGAAAAAATCAAATGTTCAAACCATGTAATTACATAAATTGCCTATGAAAACACAAACAAACTACAAAACCAAATCTATTCAAAATTAAAATCAAAAATTGAAAAAAGGAAAACATCACACATAGTTTATAAAATAGACTGTCAAAATTGTAATGGTCTATATATAGGTGAAACCATGCAATATTTGGAAAATAGAATAAAAGGACACAAATATAATAAAAATCTTACAGCTTTAAAAAAACATGAAATAAATCAAAATCATACCTTTGATTTCAACAACGTAACACGTAATATACTTGAAATAATTCGAATTTATAAACATAAAAATGCAGTCAATGATAAAACCGATATACAAAATTTCACAAAATTATATAATTTAATTTTATAACTAAATACAACATTTTTAAAGAACTATTTAATTACAAAATTCAAAAACAAATAATCAAAACATCCTATTTTAAAACGCAATCTTTAAATAAAACATAATAATATACTCAAAATCATAATAAACAAAACAATTTATCATTTATCAAACAATTTTATTTATAATTTACACTTTTTACATTTATTTATATACTTGAAAAAGCTTTATAATAAAGCGAAACGTCGTAGTACTCATTCATGTTTTCAATATTTACGACCTAAAAACCAAGAGAAAAAGAAATTAAATACAATAACTAATGTAGTCCTAGAATCCAACCACTTAAAAAAAAAACTTGGACATACCAACGAAGACAATTTCATTTGTCCACGACATACATTTAGTTACTGAAAATTGAAACGTATTGCTGTGGATTGGCACCCCGTGGTTTATAAACTCTATGCTGTTATTTTAGAGATCTGTTTTTGTCAATGTATCGGGCAAATTCTCTCAGAAGTTAATGTTTTGTTTTTAAGTAAGATTTTGCTGCTTGGTTTGATTGATTGTTTAATTAGTTATTTAATTTGTTTTCACCTTTTTAAATTGATAGTGTTTACTCATGTTAGCTCATGTCTTCTTAAATGTAGTTGTCTATGATCTTTGCATTTTATGCGCTGCTAGGTCAGTTTGATTTGATGCCGAGAAGTAAGTTCTTGTATTTTTATTTTCATTGCTGCCATTTTGGTATCTCTATTTTAATTTAAAATTTGATTCGTTTATTTTGATTTTATTTCATCGATCAGGCAACTCAACTTTTTAATAATTGATATTTATATAATTGTGCACATATCTAGATATAAGATCCGTTATTATAAATTGATCTAGAAGATAATGATTTTTCTTTTTTAAAGAGTTTAAATTTTTCCGTTTCTTAGTTTTCTATTATTTTTTTTTTAGTTAATCACCTAGGTTTAGGTGATAAGAAGCTTTCTGCTTGTGATTAAATTTCAATTATATAATTATACTTGTTTTATCCACGTTTAACTTAATTTTAGTGTGTTGTAATTTTGAGAGCACGTGGGTTTTTTTTTTTTGTAAAAAGGTTGTTCTTCTAGAACAAATCTGTCTTTTGTTTGTTGAGGGACTTGCATTGTCCTTTTTAATTGTAGATTCATGCAAGTTTTGTTTTCGACAAAGACCTTTTGTCTATGGTTTTATTTTCCCCGCGTAATTGTTATACAAATGTTTTTTTTTTGTATTATAATAAAAGTTAATGATTGTTTACGTCATTCAAAGTTTCTATTCTTTTATTTTTGATTCAACCTTTTCAATTTTAATAATTAAAGATAGTCAATTTGCTTACGCCCACATTTTACTTTTCAAGATTAGTTTAATTGCGAAAGTAACCCTGAAAGTAGATATTCTTTTGCGCCCTTTTAAAATTTTATCCGTTGAGCTAGTAAATTTAAATTTTCATTTTTTTTTTTACTTTTAATTTTGTATTTATGCTGGTATCATCAGTACACAGCAGTATGTATTACACAACAATCAACTTTTCTCTAAGCCACAAAATACCTCTTCTCATTTTTTTTTATCTAAACCTTTACAACGAATCATCATAGGATCAAGTCTCCAACCGATGCTAATGAAATATATACTTTAAGCCAACCAAACCTCGAATTAAATCCTCTACCTAGACGAAACAATATCCTCTCAGCTCTGTTTGTTACGCCACAAATTCACCCTGCTAGTATAACATCTACTAATATTTGGTGAGATACATTTAATGGATCCTTGAGTTTTGATTACTTTAACTACTGGTTATGTACGGGTTTAACACTGTTGCCAGAACCTTTCTGTGCCGAAAAGTAACAAAAGAATAGAGAAAGGAACCTTTAATGTCCTGCCAAAACATTAAACAGTCGCTAATGACAGGGCCCGGGCACCCGTTACGAAAAATGGTCTGTTTAATAATTTCTGGTTGCAGCTCTTTGATCTATGTAGTAGAACAGAGGGAGGTAAAAACCGCAAAAGGGATTTTTAAAACCTTCTTTTGTGTCTATGTGTGTTTTAGCGCTATTCAAAGTGTATGTGTGCTCGAGTGGTGGACTTCGTAGCGAATTGCAGGAAGTATAAATTAGCTTTTATTTATTGCGAATACTCGGAATAACCTCTTGTCTTAATTATATACGTCGCGCATTGTAATTTGTAACTGACTACTTGTTTTTTGTCGGTTTCATTATTGAAAACGGAAACTTGCGAAATAGTTTTTGTGTGGCCAGTAAATTATTTCGTTTTTAAATTATTAATTTTAAAAATATGCAATATAAGGGATGTCGTAAGGATGTTATCGCTATAAATGTTGTAATTGTCTCTGAAGGAAACTACAGGGTGTATCAAATAAACAAGTAAATTTTGCTTGGGTGTTAACTACACGACATATAAAGCACAAACCCACCGAAACTGGATTTCATCATTAAAGAATAAAAAAAAGTAAAATTTAGAGCTAAATATTCTTTAGTCCGGGCCTGATGCAAGGAAACGTCATGTTATATATAAATACATTGCACTCATTTAGTATTATTCTTAATGGTATGCCGTAAGTTCATTTAACGGCATTCTGAATAAATAAAGGCCCTTGTAAAAATAGCAAAACTGAGGCATTTTAAATTTATGCCTTTATAAAATAAACATTCCTTATTTGTTAAGAGCATTCTATGTAAGTCTACGAAGTATTATTTTTAATATCCTGATAAGACGTTGGAGTTTCACCGGATATGCTACTTCAATAGTTACAAAAAACGTAAATATTTTTCTTTTGCTTTGTCGAATCGAGAGTTAGTTGTTAATAAACGATACCATATGAATCTGATTTATTTAATCATATAACGCAAAATGAATTGAATCGAATTACACAGAAATAAATGTAGATACAGAAAATTTGCAAACACGCCTTTTTACTATCTATCTATACATTCCCGCGCTTTTGCCGATGCATCAAGCTTCGATTTTCTTTATATGAAATCATGATGGCTCAGAAAAGGATCGTTTTTTCGAGATGGAAAGAATTTAAATAAAATGTTCGAAGTGACTTGCACTCCAAGCGGCGATCCACACAAAACTAACAGCGGTAATGGCTGAATGATAGTGGTATGTGAGGGTATACTCGGGACAGCATTTAGGTTGGGCACAGGTGCGGCTCTAGCCCACGGCATTTAGAAAATATTTTTTTTTCTCGTTAATGCTTACAGATAGATCCCCTGTACATTAAGACTTTTCATTGTATATGATTACAGCTGCTTCATATTATTATATTTATCTCTATATCTAATACACCCTGTATAACTTAATATTTTAATTTTTGAAGGTAATATAAGGAAAATTATTATTCAAGCGCTGTGAAATATCACTTCAAGAATTAATAGATAATTCATCTCTGGTGTTTACTGTTGTTCGCTAAACCCTGTTAAGTTACGTATTATTTTTCAACTATGATATTTATTCGTAATGTTTGAATTATTTTCTCCGTAGCGGTACTAATCGCGTCATCTATTAGTTAATTCTCGAACTACAGCGCTTTTTTGGCAACTTACTGCCCGTCTGACGGGGTAATACTCTCAAACTTGTCTTTGCTAGTTTCCCTATTATAGTCGAATTTTCATTTATTAATGGTTCTTTAATGGTGCCTACTATTAATTAAATGCCAATTAAGAGCTACGTTTTCTGAAAATCATTAATTCTAAAAGAACCAACAGAGATAGGCATAAGAACACGTATAGCTTTTCGATAGAGGATTTAATTCTACATCACATAGTGGAAGAAATATACAGGGTGTTCCATTTGAAAAAAAAAATTGTACTAAGAAGTTACCCCAAGTCAACCCTAGATTATGGAACACCTTGTATAATGTTGTTTACTTTTTACTCCCTGCTTAAATAGTAGACTCATACCCTCCGCAGTCAATATAAAATCTCTCTATCTTTTACTATACAGGGTCGGTAAAAAGTAAGGATACAGTTAAATATTTTCAAAACGGTTTAGCAGAGCTCGTTGAAATTTGGCATACAGTTAGAAGAGTTTAAATTCTATCATCTGAGATTTTTTTCAATTTCCTACCATCATTTATTTTGAAAATACAAGGCTAACTTGATTTTTTTTAAATGGCACGGCTGGTCAAATTTGATATTTTTAAAAAGAGCATTTTTTTCTGAATTCAGTCATGTAATACATTTATTTTTATTAAAAGGCAAAAAAAAAATAAATTCAAAAATTTAATTCTGGAAAAATAAAACTAAGTTAGCTTTGAAAATGCTGTTATTGACGATGTGTCACTAGCATATTCGCCAAAAATTAAACTTGTGTGCAATAATTTGTTTAACAATGGTACGTTTAAGCGAAACTGGGCGTATAGAAATTCTCATGATGGTTGGTTATGGCGACAGAAAAACGAAGTTGTGCTCAAGTAGTGACTCTTTTTAATGAAATTCATCCAAACCGGGAACCGATCTCCAGGACGACGGTTTCAAAAATCCTACAAAGATAGCGTTAAAGACCGTGCAAGACCTGGGCGACCTCGAATTATTACCAACGAAGAAAATTCTTTGAATGTTATGTTGGATGTGGTAGAAAATCCAAAAAATTCAGTACAACAGTTGGCGTTGAACCACAACATGAGTAGAGGATCCATACAAAAAATAATGAAACGCGAAAAATATCATCCTTATAAAATTCACTTGCTACAAGAATTAAGTGACGACGATTTTGACCGCAGAACCGAATTTTGCGAAACTATGACGCACAGAATACATCAGGATGGTAACTTTCTTAATCGAGTCCTCTTCCCTGATGAGTCAACTTTTTGTCTAAATGGATATGTTAACCGCCATAACTGTCGATATTGGTCTGACAGAAATCCGCATTGGATGGAGCAGGTTCATACGCAGCATCGACAGAAAATTAATGTTTGGTGTGACATTATTGGTCGGAATATCGTAGGTCCTTTTTTCATTAAGGGCAATTTAACGTCTGAAAGATATTTGCAACTTTTACAACAACATATTGTTTCATACATACATACCAATTCCCGGTAGATGGATAGGGCGAAGGGGGGCTATTGAATGGCCAGCTAGGTCTCCTGATCTGACCCCACTTGATTTTTTCCTGTGGGGTCATGTAAAATATCGAGTGTATGTCAGCAGACCATTACAATTCGAAGACCTACAAGAACGTATAAGAAACGAAATTGCCAGTATTCCTCCAAATATTTTGATTGATTCTTTGCAAAATTTTGCTCAACGTGTTAATTATTGCCAGGAGGTGAATGGAAATCATTTCGAACATTTTTTGTAACATAAAAAATATGTAATTTCTTGTTTGAGCTTCTTTTTATTAAAATCTGTTCTGTTTCAGTTAAATGCGTTATTTTTACAATTATTATTAATCATTATTATTATTTTTTTTGCTCAAACTTCACGCAGCAAAGAAGTAACGATAGATAAAGACAACATTTCCAAGACTAACAAAATTTTTCATTTTTCAAAATTTTACTAGTTCGAATTTTTTTTTTAAAGTTTCGATTAAAATAAGATATGGATGTGTTACACCACAGAACGCAGAAAAAAATTCTCTTTTCAAAAATATTATATTTGACCCTTCGTGCCGTTTAAAAAAAATCAAGTTAGCCTTGTATCCCCAGAACAAATGAAGATAGAAACTTGAAGAACATCTTAGACGATAGAATTTAAATACTTTTAACCATGTACCAAATTTCAACAAGTTTTGTTGAATAGTTTTCATAATATTTAACTGTAACCATACTTTTTGGCGACCCTGTATAGCCGTTATGCGCATTTACAGCATCGAAAACCAAAATAACTCGGAAACGGTAACCAATAGGTAAGTAGATGCTTTACAAAATTGGCTTTAGAATTCCTAGTAGAATCCAAAAATTCCCTAAAAAATATAGGTTTCTATTTAAAATATCAAAGTTAACCATGACTTTCCGTTTAACCGGAAGTGTGACATAGATGAAATTGTTTTTTTCTAAAGGGATCATATTAACCGTAATTTAACCTCAAAGTTTCAAAATCGAGATATCATTGCAAAGTCAAAAACTTTAAAAAGGACGGGTTCCGTAAATCACCCTCTATATAATAGCAGTCATTAAACAACTTTTACTACTACCAGACGAAGCAGAAAAACCGAGAATCTCTAGTCTACTCCTGTGTGTACGACGTGGGACCCTATTTCCCGATATACACTCACAAATGGCGCGGCAATAAGTATGATTGAGTGAGCGTGACCTTTGTACGGGTATTACTTTACCGCGCCACCGCTAGAGGTCTCGCCGGCCGCTTCGTCTTATGTGAACAACGGAATAGGAGTCTAGCTGACCCGGTTCGCACACCGCAACCAGAAACTATGACTATGATTGATTATATTTACTTATTATTACTTATTACACTACTTGCACGCTCCTAAAATGTGGGGAACAAGTAGTAGTTTAGTTCGTGTGGATGGAAATTACCGTCTGACCTTAACTACTTTTAAAATTAACTCGGTCGGGGTAATATATCCCGTAATATATACGGCTGTTCACGAAGTAACTGATTGTGTACATTCACTTAGGAGCGTTTATGTCTCGTTATCGATCAATTCTCTTCTCTTTTTTTTGTTTAACCGCATGGGAAAATGAAGTATCGATTTCCGAAACCAGAACTACGACGATCATCAGGCAAGTGACCCCCTGCCATTCTTACAACTCTTTCTGTACTGGGCCGATAGCGCCGACTGTTGCGTCGGCAAGCGAAGAACATTTATTAAAAGCAACATTATAATAAATTAAACATTACCCAGAACCTTGTGTAAATAAATGTAGGAACACGTGTTACCGCTGTATTAATCTGAGACACCCACAAGGATTTTTCAACTCAAGATTCGAAGTAGTGGATCGATTTTATTGCGAAATATAACGTGGCCATCTCTCTCCATGCAAGCGCGCATTATTAATATCAATGCGCACTGCGTGAATCTCTAAATAACCAATGCCTACTGTTGCATATCGAGTAGCCAATATTACGATCTTATAAACTTATCTTATTGCCCTACTAGTTAGTGCGAAATAGTTAGGCACAAATTGATCGTTTTAATAAACAGCATTCAAGATGTAAAATGCCACTTTTCTATAATAATAATAGTAACCTTATTATCTGACAAAAAATGTATGTAATTTGTTTGAATATTTTATTGATAACATATTTTGGATAATTATAAATATATATGAATCTTATAGTTTTTGGAAAAGAAATACTATTTTTCGTTTGTGAAACACTGAAGTTCAATAAATTAAAATCCAGCAAACACTAGCAATAGATATTAAAGTAAGAACGATCCACAAAGGGTTATTTATGTCAAATTAATTCTGACAGAAATTAAGCAACCTAATTTTCTTTGAACCAACCACTAAAGTACAGGGATAATTAGATAATAATATCAATTTATTGGCACTATATAATTACACAAGGAATGTAAATAGTTTCCTGAAATGAATAATCATGGATTTAGAATATTATCTTGAATGATGAAAAATAGAAAAAAAAAAGGTTCTTTTTGGCAGTATACAGGGTGATTCTCAATATATGCGACAAACTTTAAGCGCTGATTTCTGGGGTTATCTTGATCATAAAAGTTCATAAGAACGGGGTCCACAAAGGGTTATTTATGTCAAATTAATTCTGACAGAAATTAAGCAACCTAATTTTCTTTGAACCAACCACTAAAGTACAGGGATAATTAGATAATAATATCAATTTATTGGCACTATATAATTACACAAGGAATGTAAATAGTTTCTTGAAATGAATAATCATGGATTTAGAATATTATCTTGAATGATGAAAAATAGAAAAAAAAGGTTCTGTTTGGCAGTATACAGGGTGATTCTCAATATATGCGACAAACTTTAAGCGCTGATTTCTGGGGTTATCTTGATCATAAAAGTTCATAAGAACATATGTCCAAAATCGCTTAGTTCTAATGTTGTACAATGTTTAATAGTAAGTTAACATAATTAATGTTTTTATTATAAATTAACAAAATAATTAGTAAAACAAAATTAACTTATACTAACTGTTGAAAATGACCGCCCCCAACTGCAATACAAGCTTCTATCCTCCGTCGTATTGACTGGCGAGTCCGTTCTAAAATACCAGAGATATTTCGGATTGTTTGAAAAGCTGCGATAATACGATTTCTCAGTTCATCGGCATTTTCAATGGGAGTCGTATAAACTAACGATTTAAGGTGACCCCAGAGAAAAAAGTCCAAAGAATTTAAGTCTGGAGACCGAGGAGCCCACGGTTGTGGACCTCCCCGTCCTTTCCACCGATCTGGATACGTATTGTCCAAAAACTCGCGAGCAACTAAACTAAAATGCGCTGGAGCACCGTCATGCATAAAATACATTTGTAATCTTAATTGCAACGGAACTTCTTCCAGTAGTAGGGGTAGCTCCTCTTCAAGAAAATTGCGGTATACCTCGCCATTTAACCGCACCGGTAAAAAATGTGAACCTATCAAGTGATCTCCAACAATTCCGGCCCACACATTGACAGAGAATTGATGTTGATGACGGACATTCACTAATTAGTGCGGATTTTCTTCGGCCCATATGTGATTATTATGAAAACTAATAATCGCGTTTCTAGAGAAAGTAGCCTCGTCGGTGAAGAATATTTGAGCCAAATAGTCAGGATTTTGTGTTGCATCCATTGACAAAAAGCCACTCTTTGCGGAAAATCTGTCGGCACAAGTGCCTGCACCCCGTTGAATGTGATATGAATACAACAGTTGATATTTCAATATTCTCCAAACTGTGGCCTGACTAATGTTTAAAGCAAACGCAATTTTTCTGGTGCTTGTAGTAGGACGTTCCTCAATTTCATTTAGTACCATTTCTTCAACTTGTAGAGTTCTCGCTGTAGATGGGTGCCCGTTATCAGTCGTCGGTTTTTTTAAAATTTCCCGTTTCACTAAGACCTTGGTGAAGACGGGCAAACGTTCACGCGAATTGCACGCGAATTTCCATTGGCAAGACCTTAAACGAAATGCATATCACACATCTCAGCATTCGTGTAATTCATTTTAGAAAACAGAAACTGGCAATAAACTGAATGAATACTCTGACAACTATTGACAAATATTGAAATGACAAATAAACAATTCCCTCTCAATACAATAGTTTTTAAAGAACCAACTGTGATATTATATCGTGTTAGTCATAGTTCATAATTTATTATTAAACATTCAATAACTTTAAAACCAAACCGTTTTGGACATATACTCATATGAACTTTTATGATCAAAATAACCCCAGGAATCAGCTCTTAAAGTTTGTCGCATATATTGAGAATCACCCTGTATATTTAATAAAATATTCAAAATACAATAAAACAAGTAAGTGCTGTTGACATACATTCAAGACGATATGAGTCTTCTTCCCAAACACCACCCTGTATATGCACACTTGACGCCCCCATAATCGCTTCCAAAACTAACAGATGTCATTAAAACAATTAGCACCACTCCGCTCTTTGTAAACAGACGACATTACAGTTCCCAATAGGCAATTAAACCAAATAAAGGATTTATCTGTGGTTGTCCTTTTATCGTCTGGGCTATTGGTAATAAAAGTATATTGCCCTACTCGTTAAGAGTCACTCTACTGGACCAATCGAAGACAATTACTTTGTATGTATACACCTACTGATTCTGGTAATATGGCATCGTTTGTTTGTATCGATTCTTGTCTCTTGTATTTTGTCATGTCTTTGGTAACGAGAGAATTAAATTTGAATAATTTTGTACAATTATCGTATATTTCTTTCCACACTTATTTTTTCAAATTTAACAAACGGATTTCTTCCTACACTGTAAAAAAAATAAGGTATATAATTTTTTTTTGTGTTTATTGAAAACAAGTTTGTAGAATAATATAAACATAAATATTTATGACAGATGTTGCGAAAACTTTTACGTGAAGTTCCATATCTTTGTGTAATAATGCTTTCTTCTTGAATATTTAGTAATTTGACTTGCAAGTGCCTTATATTTACTAGATCATTATTTACTTCCGGAATTATTCGGCTTACAACAGATTGTTCTGCCGCCATCTAAAAATTTTGTCTCCAAATACTTCTGGTAACCACTGTGTGCGTAAAAATAGTTAAATCCTTAGCCAATATAGTATTTCTATGTTTAAACAGATATTCTACTTTTAAGTGCTATTAGTGTTTGTCTTTATCGCTGTATGAATGGTTGTATTTATTATATGAACAGCTTATTCTATCAATCTACCTATAAATAATTTTATGAAAATGTCAGGAAGTAGTTCAAATGATTTTGCAAGTCAGGTCCAGGTCTATTTCAATTACAGAGTTATTCCTACAAAAACCAAATAATCTTTTTATGTAATGTACCTTTTGATTGCCTATTTCACAGTTAGTGTTATCATTAACAGTTAAAAGTTGCTCTAATAAGCCAACAAATTCCTGAAATCATTACTCGTTTTCAAAAATCAACTCGTTTCCATTGACAATTCAGTAAACTTTAACCTCACTTTTATTCAGAACGTTGCTGTTATTCGTATAACTGCAAGGGATCGTATAGCGTTATTTTATTCCACATAACGTACTGTAAATAACATGTTAGTTATTTTATTGCAAATGTTTTCTCAATATATTTTTCATAACTCTGCAAGAATATTTTGCTTTGTATTTCTGTAAATATTTATTTCATATAAAAAAAAAGATTGAATTTTTGCTTTTGTACATTTAGTGCGTAGGACGAATAATATAAAATGGGTAAAATATGCATACAGATTAAGTAGGTATGTACCTATTTAAAATGATAGTTTAAAGATTAAATTAGATAATATATATCTAATATGATTTAATTAGTATCTAAGTTGAGCGCTGTAACTTTTCTATTAATATATCTGCGTTTTGTATTATATTATTTGTAATATTTTTGTAAGTTGCGAACGTCAACACAACACCTCTATTCATTACGGTGCCGGTGTTATATGATTTAGTATTGTTTATGCGTCTATGGATTAGGTACATAGAATGTATACGCGCACGTGCGTATCATCAACGTTTTTATTCGTTTGTCCGTTACATGTTATAGTTTATAATAGTATACGATTAGGGCAGATTAGGGTTAACTGTGTAATTAATTGTTGCGGGGTGTGTTTTAGTTTTTGTGGTGACTACGAGGTAAGCAAAACTTTGAACATGTCATGGCATTTATAAGATAGTTAGAATGCTCAATATCGCTATGTATAGAAATCGTTTAATAATATAATTGTAGGAATTTTTATGCATCATATATGTACTGCATCTACCAGATAAATTGCTAGTTGATTTGCTTAAGAGATTCAATTCGGCAGATAAGCGTCATAACCTCAAATAGAGGTTAGAATACGTTGTGTTGTTTGTACGTAGAATGTTTTCAAATGTTATGAAATAAAGTAAAAATAAGTATCGTAAGTATTAGAATGTAGCTACCACTCTAATTATTGTAAATGCTCCAAGTGTATTAATAGGTGTTCATAATGTTGTACAATGTTTTATTCATGGTATGATCTAATACAATTGGCATTGTTTTAGAGGCCACAAGGAAACGCCATGAGAGCGCCACTACCGAAGATATGAAAAAAGCCATAGGGTTGTACCTGACACCAGCCAAGGCTAGACTTAAAAATGAGTATTTTTCATTTTTATTGGCTTATTCAAATAAAATGATAATAAATACGCTTGTTTTTATTTAGAACACTTCAATTAAAAAATAGTGATTAATTTGATAAACCTTCAGTATGCCTTAAAAGATGCCTGAATTATTGATTATTAACTTGTATGGTGAGTGTGAGAAAACAAGTTCTTGCCTTTTAGACAACTGTATGTATGTTTCAACTTCTCGTTATCGACGTTATACATTCTAAATAAACAAGAACAATTTTAGTTCATTTTGACAAATTAAATAGATTGCATAAAAAATCTCAATTTTCATATAAATATTTTACAAATATTTTAGAAAAAATATAGCGCTTACATTAATTTTAAAATATGGAATAAATATTTTAATTGAATATTTTATCTATATTTAGAAAAAAATATGAAAAATATATTCAAAAACCTCTCACGAAAAATATTTATAAAATATATTTTTAAAAATATCTATGTAATATTTCTGGCTGTTAGGGTAAATATAAATAATTTAATAGAGAACGGAAAAAAAACAGTAGTTAAATTTGAACATGGTGATAATGTTGACGTCTTCGAGCTCTAGCCTTCTTATTATATCTTAACACTCGTGAACGGACGTGCAATAACTAAACATTTCTGTACTAGTCAATTCTCAGTCTTCAAGATTTCTTTTTCGAAAGAAAAAAATCAAAAGATTAAAAGGTTCATATTCTTATCATAGCTTGCTTTAAATGTAGTCATTCTGATGCCAAAAGTTAAACAAATTATTTCTTCTGGATGTAACGTTTCTAATGTCATTAAATATATTTCTTTGGTGTAAGTGCCTTTTATTTTTGAAAGAAGTAAGGTGAAAGGCGAAACACTATAAAAGCTGAAAATGGAATTAAATGAAAAGTTATGTCAATATTTCTTCGAACCAAGAAGCGGTTGCTAGATTTATATATAAAAAAAGCCATTATAAAACAATTATTTCCCATCGTTTCTCTTGGAAGGAATAAATGCAGTAAACCCCCGTGATTTACCACTCAGCAGTTAATTAGCGCTCAATTGCCAAATTTATTACCCGAACTCTAAACTATCGAAATTATAGAAGCCACCAGCAGTAAATTCATACAATAAAACTGCAACCGAAAGCCTAGTATCAATAAAATGTTTTACAATACCTCTTCACGGCTTCTCTTGTGTATGAATGTACATATAAAAAAACAATGACGCAATACGGCAGACTCTCCAGGGCAATAAAAAAGTAAAATATTTCTGTTTAATTAAGTTAGGAAAGCAAATAAAGTTTCGTAATAACGAGTGAATCGTAAAATATTCGACGCTAAAGTGTGAAAGGGACGAATCTTCGTTGGAAAAAAAATATATATAGATGAAAAAAGGTTTTTATAACACACTAACGGCCATGCAATTCTTGAGACAGAAAGAATTAATTTTTATTATTTGAGGTGTTATTGTGTATAAGGAAGATATATGGTTTTATTTGCCCTTGATGGTTGTAGAATCAACTGGGATGTTAAGAATTATACAGGGTGATACGATATATGTTTGAATTTTGTTTTTGAAAAATTGTGTCCCAAGGTGGATATGGCATATTATAGTTGTCAGTATATTTCGATCAAAGAAAATGGTATCACCTCTTTAATTAACAGAGCTATTCATTCAACAAGTCCAATCTACAGGATTGGGCAAACGCATGGATCCACTCTAATATCTTCAATATAGCTACTTTGATTTTACCCCAGTGACCAACTATATTTATTTCATATTTTATAAATATTTTAAAAATATTAAATCTTTCTTGAATATTAGTTATATTAATATAATATGCATAAAATATGTTATAGAAAATATTTTAGGAAAACATTTAAAAAATATATATGTTATGTAGCATTAATAACATTTTATCGCAAATGTTTTCTCAATATATTTTTTATAACTCTGCAAGAATATTTTGCTTTGTATTTCTGTAAATATTTATTTCATATAAAAAAAAAAGATTGAATTTTTGCTTTTGTACATTTGGTGCGTAGGATGAATAATATAAAATGGGTAAAATATGCATACATATTAAGTAGATATGTACCTATTTAAAATGATAGTTTAAAAATTAAATAAGATAATATATATCTAATATGATTTAATTAGTATCTAAGTTGAGCGCTGTAACTTTTCTATTAATATATCTGCGTTTTGTATTATATATTTGTAATATTTGTAAGTTGCGAACGTCAACACACACCTCTATTCATTACGGTGCCGGTGTTATATGATTTAGTATTATTTATGCGTCTATGGATTAGGTACATAGAATGCATACGCGCACGTGCGTATCATCAACGTTTTCATTCGTTTGTCCGTTACATGTTATATATAGTTTATAATAGTATACGATTAGGCAGATTAGGTTAACTGTGTAATTAATTGTTGCGGGTGTGTTTTAGTTTTGTGGTGACTATGAGGTAAGCAAAACTTTGAACATGTCATGGCATTTATAAGATAACTGGAATGCTCAATATCGCTATGTACAGAAATCGTTTAATAATATAATTGTAGGAATTTTATGCATCATATATGTACTGCATCCTACCAGAAAAATGCTAGTTGATTTGCTTAAGAGATTCATCTCGGTAGATAAGCGTCATAACCTCAAATAGAGTTAGAATACATTGTGTTGTTTTATTGTTTGTACGTAGAATGTTTTCAATATTATGAAAAAAGTAAAAATAAGTATCGTAAGTATTAGAATGTAGCTACCACTCCAATTATTGTAAATGCTCCAAATGTATTAGTAGGTGTTGATAATGTTGTACGATGTTTTATTCATGCTATGATCTAATACAATGGCATTGTTTAGAGGCCACACGGAAACGCCATGAGAGCGCCACTACCGAAGATATGAAAAAGCCATAGGGTTGTACCGGCACCAGCCAAGGCTAGACTTAAAATGAGTATTTTATTTTTTATTGACTTATTCAAATATAATGATAATAAATACGTTTGTTTTTTATTTAAAACACTTCAATTAAAAAATAGTGATTAATTTGATAAACCTTCAGTATGCCTTAAGAGATGCCAGAATTATTGATTATTAACTTGTATGGTGAGTGTGAAAAAACAAGTTCTTGCCTTTTAGACAACTTTATGTATGTTTCAACTTTTCGTTATCGACGTTATACATTCTAAATAACCAAGAACAATTTTAGTTCATTTTGACAAATTAAATAGATTGTATAAAAAAAAATCTGCATTTTCATATAAATATTTTAGAAAAAATATAGCGCTTACATTAATTTTAAAATATGGAATAAATATTTTAATTGAATATTTTATCTATATTTAGAAAAAAATATGAAAAATATATTCAAAAACCTCTCACGAAAAATATTTATAAAATATATTTTTAAAAATATCTGTGTAATATTTCTGGCTTTTAGGGAAAATCGTAAATATCTCAAAAAACGGTTGAAGTTAGGGATAGAGAACTTTAATGAAAATTGTATTCAAATAATCTGTAGAAGTCAATGAGGTAAGAAAAAACAAATGATTCCGTTTAAAATAAGAAAATTGCTATCCACTTTCGGTATAATGGAAGGTTTCCGGAAGTTAAAAATATTTTCACGTAATTCTTTAGGTGGGTTTTTTTTATTAAATTTTTTGTCGCATTAGTCTAGTTGCAATAGATCGCGAGAAAAAGATAGTGGACGAGTGGTCTGAAACACCTTGTATATGTATTAATGTATTTTATGTGTAACTGAAAATACTGTTTTATCGATTGACCATACACATATCTGTTTTATTCTACTGTTGTACAGTGAAGTACTGATTCTTGTTGAGATAAAATCGCGCAGCAATAGCACATTTGAGTCATTCGCATTAATTTAGACATGACGAACAGTAAAGGCATCAAAACACTTCCTTGTGGTACTCCTATGATCATATACGTCTACTATTAGTAAATGTTTGTTTGAAAAGAATTTACTTTTACTATTTGTCGCCTATCGCCCAAGTATAACTCAAACCAATCATAATTTTATCTCACTTTAACGAATAATTCATTAAGCAAATGAAACAAAACCATGTTGTTTAGATGATAAATATCATCTACGTCAACCAGTTTTCTCGCACAATTTTGTTTCTTAACGCATGTTATATACGTAACGAAACGACTTGGTATTTAAAGAATAAGCCCAGATATTAATATCCAAAAAAATTCCACTACCGAGACATTCTGACGGAGGTCCAAAAAATTATCTAAATTAGGTAATAAAGTATCGCATAACACCGTCCTTAAGTGGCCGAGGGGATGGATTTATTTGACAGAGCTCCAAGTCCGCGGGTGGTTCGGCTACCGTACAGAAGAACCACCTTATCTCCTTTTACCGTCTGTTTGGATCGCCAGTCGTGATAAGAGCTGCAGAATCGCTTGCGGTTTGATTTAGTGCGACAACAGCGCTTGTACTTCAGTGACATTTATGGTGTTACTTTAGAGGCACTAATGACTGAGTAGATCTATTGCGTTGTTTACGTCCTAAACTTGAGTAAATATGCATTGGATACCTGAAAAAAAAGTAATCTGGTACGATTTGGAAGGTCACTTTGACGTTAATTAATGTATCATTTTTTTTTTTGAAATTTTGAGAATGTCAGAATTTCTATATGCGGTGTGGCCACCTGGTCGCCCAATTCGCAAGTCACGCTACGCATTATTGAAACACAAACTGCAGCGCGCTTCACATGGTAGAAGATAAAAGGGGATTTAATGGGAGGTATCAAAACTGCTTTAGAATGCTTGCAAGCTGCTTCTAAACGTATAGTATATAGAGGATGATATGCTGACGTTTAGTACCTATATTAAACAATGGCCACTTCTACGGGAAGTGTGACTCAGTTTAGACGGGAGAATTTTTAAGAAACAGTGTGATATCCATTAAGGTCCTATTGTTCATCAAAGACGATTGTTAAGAGGTATTGTTTACAATATGTGTTGAAGGAATTTCAAACGGTTACAGCTGATATAGAATGATTTTGAATGAGTGCCTGTGAACGTATTTCTCGGCTTGCTAAATTTTTTGTCCGGTTAGCGATTTGTTTTTGAACTTGTCAATAACGTCTTTAAATATATATAAATGTATAATATTTATAATGGCTTTTTAAAAATGAACTTTATATTGATACATACACAGTGTAAGAATTCGAAATTCCATCCGGTATACAAAGTATTTAAATTCATTTTATGTGATTATAAGCACTGTGGCATTCGCTGAAGCAGCGTCTACTTCACAGGAAATAACAGTCTATTTTTTTAAAAGTCTCGCGTAATTAAGATAATACGGTATTATTTTAAATATTATCTGCTTCTTTGTTTATTGTATGTTACAAATGCTGACCAGCGAATCCCACGTTACTCTCTAGAAGGGTGTTTGAAGTTCAGAAAAATAACGCGAACGATCATTTTTGCGCCCTCCTGTAAAGCTATTTTCCATGTATTTGGAAGCAAGCCGTTCTCACACCCATACCGAAGAAGAATGATCCCCAGACCTACACAGATCTGCGTCCAATTAGTATACTCCCTACGTTGTCCAAAATAATGGAAAAAGCAATTTGCAAACAACTTATAGTATTTCTTAATGAACACAACATTATCCCTAATATACAGTCGGGATTTAGAGTCAGTAGCAGTTGTGAGACTGTTCTCTTAATGGTTACTGATGACATAATTGCTGCTTCCGATAAGGGGGTATTTAACTGTATTGTCTCTACTAGATTACTCCAAAGCCTTTGATACAATCTCGCATGAAATATTGTTGTCTAAACTTCATTATTTTGGATTTGGTAGGGAAGCTGCAACTTTGATTGCTAGTATTTCAATGGACGATCGCAAAGGGTTAAAGTGTCTTCCACTTTTTCAAATCAACGTGCAATAGTTCGAGGTGTTCTCCAAGGTTCGATATTGGGACCCTTTTCTTCAGCATATATGTTAGTGATTTTTTAAACATTCCCAAATGCATATGTGCACTGACGATACGTAGGTTTATCATAGCTTTCTTCCAACTGATAGTACAATTGCTTTGGAGCGTATTACCTCGAACTAATTTACATGAGATTTCAATGTGCAGCACTCTTTGAATATAAACCCGGTTAAATCTGCAATTATGGTATTCGGAAATAAAAACGATCGTCAGGTTTATAAGTAATTTTCAATGTAGTATTGCAGGTGTTACAATTGAACCATCTGATACTGTAAATAATTTAGGTGTATTTTGTAAGGGAAGAATTTATATTCCGTCGTAAGATTTTATCCTCTATATGTGTGGTATCGATGTTTGAGGATTCACGGCAAAATGACTAGTGCTCTAATTTGTGCGACTTCAATTAAAAAAATCTCTTACATCTTTTTCTATTTTCTTATTTGGAATCTCGAAGATTACCTTCCACTGGCTTCAATCATTCAATCAATTTCAGTTTTTCAATTGGCTTTAATCGTCCAAAAGACATACGGTACACTGAAGCAAAAGTTTTTTAGCCCCTCAACTGTAAACACAGTATCAGACTTAAGAGTATGGTGAGTTTTCAAAACGCAATGGTACTATTCCAAATCTACCGACTATCGATTCTTACAGTGTCGTATTTTTCTTTAATCAGATTCTGTAAATATTCTTCCCGTCCAAAAAAAACTAATACAAATATCGTGCGTTACCCCAGTGACCAACTATATTTATTTCATATTTTATAAATATTTAAAAAATATTAAATCTTTCTTGAATATTAGTTATATTAATATAATATGCATAAAATATATTATAGAAAATATATTAGGGAAATATTTAAAAAAATATATATGTTATGTAGCATTAATAATATTTTATTGCAAATGTTTTCTCAATATATTTTTCATAACTCTGCTTTGTATTTCTGTAAATATTTATTTCATATAAAAAAAAATTTAATTTTAATTTTTGTTTTTGTACATTTGGTGCGTAGGACGAATAATATAAAATGGGTAAAATATGCATACATAGAAAATAGATATGTACCTATTTAAAATGATAGTTTAAATATTAAATTAGATAATATACATCTAATATGATTTAATTAGTATCTAAGTTGAGCGCTGTAACTTTTCTATTAATATATCTGCGTTTTGTATTATATTATTTGTAATATTTGTAAGTTGTGAACGTCAACACAACACCTCTATTCATTACGGGTGCCGGTGTTATATGATTTAGTATTGTTTATGCGTCTATGGATTAGGTACATAGAATGCATACGCGCACGTGCGTATCATCAACGTTTTCAATCGTTTGTCCGTTACATGTTATAGTTTATAATAGTATACGATTAGGGCAGATTACGGTTAACTGTGTAATTAATTGTTGCGGGGTTTTTGTGGTGACTACGAGGTAAGCAAAACTTTGATTGAAATTGCTAGTTGATTTGCTTAAGAGAGTATTAGAATGTAGCTACCACTCCAATTATTGTAAATGCTCCAAATGTATTGGTAGGTGTTGATAATGTTGTACGATGTTTTATTCATGGTATGATCTAATACAATTGGCATTGTTTTAGAGGCCACAAGGAAACGCCATGAGAGCGTCACTACCGAAGATATGAATAAAGCCATAGGGTTGTACCTGGCACCAGCCAAGGCTAGACTTAAAAATGAGTATTTTTCATTTTTATTGACTTATTCAAATAAAATGATAATAAATACGTTTGTTTTTTATTTAGAACACTTCAATTAAAAAATAGTGATTAATTTGATAAACCTTCAGTATGCCTTAAAAGATGCCAGAATTATTGATTATTAACTTGTATGGTGAGTGTGAAAAAACAAGTTCTTGCCTTTTAGACAACTCTATGTATGTTTCAACTTTTCGTTATCGACGTTATACATTCTAAATAACCAAGAACCATTTTAGTTCATTTTGACAAATTAAATAGATTGCATAAAAAATCTCAACATTTTAGAAAAAATATAGCGCTTACATTAATTTTAAAATATGGAATAAATATTTTAATTGAATATTTTATCTATATTTAAAAAAAATTATGAAAAATATATTCAAAAACCTTTCACGAAAAATATTTATAAAATATATTTTTAAAAATATCTATGTAATATTTCTGGCTGTTAGGGTAGTTTCACTTCAAATTCTGCTGAGTTCTCGTCTTGTAAACGATATCTACCGCATTCTAATGTAAATAACTATTACAATATACAATTGGAAATGGTTTTATTTAAATACTGGGGCAGTCAGTAGGATTGCGCATTGTTATATTTTGTATGTAAATTGCACAAACTTTTTAACTCATCATTCAGTATTTTCGATTTCTTTTGATTTAACACCATTCATTCCCCTTACATCCATTACCGGCGGAATACAATGAAAATAAATAACAACAACAACAAAAAAAAATGTAAAAATCCCAAATGACAACCTCTCAGCATCGTATTAGCATAACAACAATATTTTAAATTAATGATTTCAACAACATTAACACCTCCGAATACAATAGGCGCGGGATTCCTAACGTATCTGAGATGATCTGCTCCGGGGCAGCGCAGCACCGCGCTGGATCCACCTTATCTACCCGTCCGAGAGACGCGCACACAATACAATATAAAAATTCAATCAATCATCGGATAGAATTATCGGAATTCGAACACCTGCCACAAGTAATCACATAATCAAATACGAAGTTAACTCGATAACAATACGGCCATTTAGAGATCGGTTCGCTTGGTCCACGGCCCCCCCACCACTTCCCGCGCGCATGGTTGGTGGTAGTGTTTAGTAGTGCCTTCTTTCTTATACGTATACACGGAGAGTTATTTTTTTTCGGTTTCTTTTTTTCCGTTTATACATTGGGACTTCTTTTGTTATTGTATTTGGTACAGGTAGGTAACAAAAGTATTGGAACGTGTAATGGACGTGCTTGATCACAAAAAGGAGAAGATTGGTGCGTGTTGATAAGGGTGACTCAGAAAGTTTAAGTGCCCACGTCTTTGTGAAGCAGTTAAAAGGAGTTGCATTTTCGTTTTTTTTTTCTTTTTGATATTTTGCAGCAAGTTTGATTGTGGTAAATTGTAGCAGTGCGATGCAATATTATCAAATAAGTAACCACGAAATATAATTGTATTATTCTGTTGCTGTATTACATCAATCTGTGTAATTTTTGTTATTACATTTTGTATTTGTAATGAATATTTCTAAACTAAAATTAAAGTCGAAATCGTTTACTGTTTCACCTTCCAAAATTTTCTTAACTTTCTTCAATTTCAAATACCCCGCATTTTTATTTATCACTTTTTTTAATTTATCGTATATAGAATTACCTATTGTACCCTTAACCTTCTTACATAGCATATCAAATTCGTCTACTATTTCGACTGATTTCTAGAGCGACATCCCTTGCGTTTCTAGTTTACGAATGGAACTTGAAATAAAGCTATAATTTGACTTAATATACAAAAGGTTTTTACAGTTTTCTAGAGCAATGCAGTCAGCAGTGATTTCAAGAATTACATTTTTTATTCCTTCAAAATTATCGGCGAAAAAAATTGTAGCCTCTAACCATGTACCCCATCTCGTAATAATCGGTTCAGGAGGCAACAACTTAACACCGAGAAGTCGCTCCTTATAAAATTGGATTCGTAAAGGTGCTTTTAAAAATACTTTTTTGACATTGCTAATTAAATCATTAATCAAAGGGAATTGATTCCTAATGTCTTCGGCTACACGATTGAACCCATGAGCTAAACAAGTGGTATGAATAATGTTACTAATAAAAAAATTAAATTTTGCGCGACTTTTATCATGTATGGTGCAGCGTCGGACAACATTAGTAAAATTTTTTCACAAAGTATACTTCCAGGTAAAAAGAAATTTGATAAACCTTCTTGAACGAATTGGGCAATTGTCACATTATTTGTTTTTTGAAGTTCTTTACAATAAATTAAATATGATTTACCTACAATACCTTCATGAAGAATTCCTATTAACAAATGGGTAATATAACGACCACACATATCCGTACTTTAATCTACCATGATATAAATAAAATTATTCCCTACCAATTGTTGAACTTCTGTTATTGTTTGCTGGTAACAAGATGTGACATAATTTTCTCGTAAGGTACTTTCGTCAGGTATATTATGTTTGCAATATTTTTGCAGAAATGATCTCAAATTAACATTATTTAATCTTGCTAATGGTATGTTAGACGAAATTAATGCGTTACACAGATCCGTATTATATTCTACTTGTTCTGAGTTTCGTGAAGTTGATGCTACACATTGACGTATAGATTGCTGCACACATGCGGATCACTTTAGTTTTTCACATTTTCCAATATGTGATGGAGTTTTAGCTTGTTGATCAATCAGGTATTTTCTCTCAGAAGACACCTACAACAACAATTGTCATTTTATATCAAAAGTTAAAGAATTTAAAAATAATTGTAAAGCTTTTAGTAAAATTAAACTTACCAGTTTACTGCAGGCTCGACAAAATATTTTGTCGCCATCCTTTACCAGTTCAGGATATGGCTTAATCCATAAAAAAAATTTGTTCGCTATACTCATTGTATGTACGCACAGTATTTAAAAACGTAACACAATTACATGCTGTTTCGCTCAAAGATATTCAATGAATGAATAGTTTATTTGGGAATTAATAATAATAAAACGTATTTACCACATCCCTTCTGCTAGGCGAATTAAGCACGTGCAGTTCTTGGAAAAAGTATTAGAGAAACCAATGTAAAAGATTTATCGTTCTGAGAATTGTCGGTTGTCGATCTACATTAGGAATTACTAGGAATTTTTACTAATAGAAAGGATACGAAAAAGCTTAAATATGCAATATATGCAACTTTTGTAAAAATATGCATAGAAATGCGTAAATATACAATATATGCAATTACTAAGTAACGCTAATTAACTTGAATTAGTGTAATACGTCTACATATAGACTATAATTAAAGATATGCAAAAAATAAAATATATGCACTTTACATATAATCCGGTCTCTAGTAATGAATTTGAAGAAAAAAGTAATTTGTGAGATGACACTGCAGAGCCAGAATTTTTTTTTTTTGCCGAAACAGCCTCTTACTTCTTGCGTCATTATTTTGTTTTCCAGATAAAAGCTACAACTACAATCAATCAAAACCATTTTGAATCTTTCTAGAACGCAAAATTTTTATATTATGTTACTATTTTTTTGATTTTGATACCCCATTTTGGCAAAAGTTGCTGATATTGTATACTTGTATTTTATCAATAAACAAATTAATGTTGTTTGATATGAACATATAGGAATCAATAAAACATGTTCACGGTGAGGAGACAGGTCAAAATTCATAGTTAATACATTCGTTAAATGAATAAAAAGCTCTTGTTTCAACAATACATCCTTCAATTTGCGACTGAATGTTAATTGCATGCAAAAACAATTGCAACACCGTCAAGGAGCTGAGTGACAAATACATAACAACAATAAAGAGAAACGCAAGTCCTGTACAATTCGTTGGAAACACGTGACGTCATGACGGGGCGGCCAGCGGAGCCATGCTTACGAAATATGGCGCCAGATTTGAAAAATTAGATATGTTTCGATTTTCCTTAATCTCATCAGTGTGATACGTCTGCTAATAATGGTTCGTATTTACACTTTACATTTAATTTAACAATGTCGTGATTATAGTTTTAATTTATTTTTTAACAATTTTTGAGATTGTAATTTTTTTCGCTAATAATCGTAACGTGTTTCTTATCATTCATCTGATATGAACAATCACATTTAAAGAACTTAAAACTTAAGAAACTTAGTTACAGCATTGTTAAATTAAATATTAGGCGTGAATATTGACCAATATGCTTGCAGAAATCACAGACATATCTAATTTAAACAAATAACTTCGTCCAGAAGTTAGGTTAGAAACACGATCACTAATAAATATTTAAATTCTCTTTGAAACATGTTGCTTCTGTTATAAAAACATAATGAAAATTTAGATAGCAAATGAAGATCTCTCTGAAAGCAGGAAAACTTAAACTCTGAAAATTCTAAAACAAAAGTAAACTCTAATGACACGTAATCAATAAAGTCTCAAAACAATGTCCTCTGTGCTCATATTAAATTTGGTTTATTCAATTTTGAATACTATTTATAAGCAAGACTTTTAATTAAACATTAGAAAAAAAGGAATTTTGTTGAAATAACCCTTGGATTGCGATTTGTTTAAGGAAACTGCCTTTTGTTGTATGTATTTATAGATACATAGCCGAAGACATTTCTTAATGAAACTAACATAAGAAAATGTGCGAGCAAACTGGAACAGATTAACGAAACCTCTTTACTTGTGCGAGACAGGCGGGTGGGAAGTCATTGTTTAGAGATGAAACTGTACACGATCATGATAAATTGGTGAATGACATGAATTTGAAATTAAATTGTTACTATCTTGTTTTAAAAGAAGCAAATTACCTGATTAATTTCCAAAAGTAGGTGCTAATGGAGACAATGCATTATTAAAATTATTAAAGAGGTTGCCAGAAAAATAGCATCGCACTTAAAATACATTTTAAGTAATGATTATTGTAACCTCAACTATCAAAATGCTTTGAGTATGTTCGGAAGTTTTCTACCTCTGCGGTATCATATAATATCCTTCCAAGTTTTCAGTATTGGTTTATATATTAGGAACCTACGACAACGAATTCATTCTTTAACTATATCAATATTTTGATACCCAGGAATTTACAATTTCTGTGAATCTTAGGCATATCTATAATTACACAAAGAAAATTTGGCATTAAATCTAGTAAATTAATTTTAAAATAAAAATTTATTACTTACTTTTTGAATAGCACAGAGGGCGACGTTTTAACACTATTGGCCGGTAATTACAACTGATTACAATTGTGGAATATTAGCGGGCAAAGTGGCAAATCGTCATCATGGTGGGGCAAACGTGGAAAATTATAATAAATCTATTAAAAACCATTGGAAATTTCCCTAAAATTCCTACCTGCATCATATTTTACTAAGATAAATTCGACGTGTATCTATTCGTGTGTTATACTTCTGGCCAAAACCATAAAAATTGGAATTGAGGCTAAAGGAAGAGCACCTTTTCGGTGATTTAGTCTTTTTGGCAAATATGTTCACAATATGAATGTACTCAAGTGATGCCAATAAATTGATATGATTATGATTATGATTACCAAGTGTTTAAGAGATTAGATACTGATAATGTGCTGATACTAGGGATACTAGGTTTATGAAACGATAATTGCCAACATTCATTTAACGAACTGAAGTTGAATTTCTTTGTGACAGAAGTGTGTTGACAGAAGTTTGTTTCCAACAACACGTATTACCTTTTCATACCCATGGTGACAAAGCTGACTTTTTTTTTGCAAATTTCAAGTAGTAAATCATAGCTGCTAGTTTTCAGTAGTAAATCATAACATTTGAAAAAAAGAATGCCAACAACCACATAAAATGTCAAAAAGAAATCCAAAGGAGCTAAATCAGACGAACGTGGTGGCTACAGATTTCTAGTTATTAAAAGATTATCGTAAAATTCCTCAAGAAACCTTATTGTTTCATTTGCAGTATGAGCTATGGCACCATCTTAGGCCACCAGCTTAAGCAAATTAAAAAAATTAAGTTACTTACTGACATTTTACTACAGAGACATTGCAGTATATATTTTTACAATGATTTCTGCTGCCAATTTGGGTTGAATTGCTTCTTGTCTCATTTAATACTATGCATATAATAGCGAATTACTCTCAACTAAGTACTCAACATTATAAAATCTTAACATTCAACACATCGTTAATATTCACACCATAGCTGTCCTACGGTTGGCAGGACTGCACGTCGCCACTTTCCACCGTAGTCGCCGTTCAATTTTATTTAAATTGACTTAGCATGTAAAACAGACGATGCTCGGAGATAAAACCTGGCCGAGAACGATCTCGGACCACGGCCGGCTACATATGGAGCCGCTGGAGCATGCGGTAAGTAAAGTTATCACTTCGCAGCATCCTTGTTTCTTGTATAAGGTATATATTTAAAGGAAAGTGCCTCACCTATATATATATATATACGTATATACGTCAGTGTCGTGCGTGTGTGTGCGTTTATTGGAAAACGTTGGACCACCAAGGCACGGTCGAATCAATAAAATAACTCCTGACTGTATCTACAACCCGACTACGTGTACAAATGTTCTAGGTTTTTATTAAGAAATAGAAATCACTACTTAGTAATATGGTGAGGATGTCGACGTATTTCGCGTAGTATAGAAAGGGACTGCTGTATTGTGGGTGTGTGTTTGTTTCAATCGAGCGTAGTAATCTTGGAAATGTGAACCTTGAAGTCGTCAAGTGTTGTTGCAGCTGTATAGGTAGGAGATTAAGTCAATTGTTTCAATTTGCAACGTCTTCCGAATGAGACTGGTGTCGTTTAATCTTTTGATCTAAATTTGGCAAATTACTGTGTTTGTCTACGAAACTCACGAAGATTCATGGATTTGCTTGCCATGTGGAGATTTTTGCGAATGCGTTGGAGCTAGATTTGTCACTTCTACGTTGATGTATTTAAATAACAAAACACACAAAACCCTTTTTTTGTGATAATAAGATGTTTACAAATGTATTATCGCTTGAAATCTCGGAACAGAACTGCTTATTACAATATGGTTTTGAACTAGTAGCCCCTTGTTACACTGACCATTTTCCCTTGGTGGGATTACAAAAGTGATTGCGTGTGGTCTAACAACAGGAACTCTAGTGTCGTAAATTACAATGAAAGGGTGTCTGTCAGAATAAAGAAAAGAATCGGAAAAAGGAAAGATGTCTTCACTATAATCTTAGAACTGAAGAACTTAAATCTAAATATGAGGACGTAACAAAACTAAACTACGAGTGGCGGTTAGGACAAAACAAATGTATATAATTCTGTTCTAAACACCATGCATCACTGCAGCAGCACAAAAGTTCGCAAAATTTTACATTAAAATTAAACATTTACATTTTATAAAAAAGAAATAACATTAAAATATTATTTGTCAAGGGACTTTAATAACATGTGTGTGTATCATACTAAGTACTCATGTAAAATTTTAAAATGTTTGTGTGGTGCTTGTTTAAATATTAAATATATACATTAATGATTTCTGAAGAAGACAATAAAAAATTTGTCGAAACGTAAAAAAATGATTTAATTTTTTATATAATTTTTTTTTTATTATATCGTATCAAAAAAGCCGCTATCTCAAGAAAGAAAAAACATAATATTATTATTATTAATTTTTTTGATGTTTAATGTAAAAATTATTTTTCATTCAAATATTGGGTGTCTCTATTACATTCTGTATGTGATTTGTATTGAAAATCAATTAAAAATTCAATCAATCTTATTTGACAACTGATTATACATTTTTTGTGTAGAGCTAAATTTTCCTTTTTTGACGGAAGATGTCGCTCGTTTGACAGATGTAATTTTTATTACATTACGTTTTATTTAATGCAAAATTTTTGATGATATCGGAATTAAATAAATACTTTTTACAATAAAAATACTTGTTTTAATAATTAAATGATTTATATTTTTTGCTTCATAATGTTTATTCTTTTTGATACATAATTTTTCTGAAATGTAAATTATCTATCTATCTACCATGTGATTCAAAATGATTGTCGTAAGAAAAAAACTGTTTTCCGGAGGAATTTATTTATACTTATTACCAATTTAATGAGCGAAGTTAGCTACATACAAATTTCATACATTAAATGAATTTTCTTGACATTTAGCGACATTGGCGTGCGTGTTGTAGTATCTTTCGATTATTTATCTTATAATTTTTTTCAAATCGTTTATATTTACATCTAATATCATCAACAATATTATTTCTGAATACTGTAAGAAAATAAGGGAATTTATCTGTGGTAATAGCTCAACAAACAGGTAAAAAATCAATATTAACATTAAGTGAAATAGTTTATTACATTTTATAATTTTATAGGCTTATCATACCACTTCAGTGCAACGAGCTGTCAAAGAAAGTTACATTTCCATCCCTATAAAGTTTCTACGGTACAGGAATTATTACCATTAGATCACGATAGTCGATTGGAATATTGTCATTGGTTTAATAACAATTTAAGGGACGATGACTTGCTAAACAAATCATTTTTCTCGTAAGAAGCCTGGTTTTATCTATCAGGCTATATCAATTCACGAAACTATCGTATCTAGTCTGCAGAAAATCCACACGAATTTCGAGAAACGCAATTGCATCCCATAAAAGTTGGAGTTTGGTTAGCTATGTCCAGGCAACGAATAATAGGGCCAATTTTCTTCGAGGAAACTGTAACAGCCCAACGTTACCAACAGATGTTGGAATTGTTTATTGCAGAGTTACAAGAAAATGAGCTTGAAGCAGGTTATTTTCAGCACGATAATGCTCCAGCACATACTGCTCGACAAACCTGCCAATATCTTCAACAGTTTTTTGCTGACAGGTTCGTTAGAGCACAAAGATGGCCACCAAGATCGCCTGATCTAACCCCGTTAGATTACTTCATGTTCGGCTATCTAAAAAATAGCATCTATAGAAACCGCATGCATACCATAGAAGAACTGAGAGATGCAGTTTTGTCACTTAATAATTATACTAATTGTATGTTATAATTTAAAGTAATAAATAAATTTAGTTAAACACCAGTTACTTAGTACTGAATTGTAAAATCATAATTTAGTAAAGTGAAATTAATTACATTTCATTTTTACAAGCAGAAACACCAATCCATAGTCGTTTATATGATGCGAGTTCAAATATAGGTTACGTTTTCCTTATTTATGACAGATCCGTTGTTGTCTTATGTTCCAACACTGACTTAGTTCAAACCTTCATTACAAACACGCGGCATATACCTCCACCCTGTTACTATCTATAGGAGCGGAATTGACAATCATTTTGAATCTCTGTGTATTTGACAATTGATTACAGATTTCTTGTGTAGAGCTAAATTTTCGTTTTTTAACGGAAGATGTCGCTCGTTTGACAGATATAATTTTTATTACATTAAATTTTATTTAATGCAAATTTTTTGACAATATCGGAATTAAATAAATACTTTTTACAATAAAAATACTTGTTTTAATAATTAAATGATTTATATTTTTTGCTTCATAATGTTTATTCTTTTTGAAACATGATTTTTCTTAAATGTAAATTATCTATCTATCTACATAGTTTCCTTGATATTGATTTTTTGTATTAATAATTGTGAAACAACTTGATGCTTTGAATTGAAATACTTATATGATTTTTAAATTATATCACATTATTTATCCATCTTATTACGCGATAAGAGGACCTTCTACGATTCATTCCTTCACCGCTTTTATTATAACGAAACCTACCGCGATGCGATGCCAAAATGAAGATCTGTATTTATCGTGATCTTCTCGGATCTTCCAGAGTCCGAAGCGGTCGCCACCGCGACGCGAGACCACTCCGAAATCAACACGTACATCCGAAGTAACATTTTCAACGTCTCAAGTTACACAGCACCACAGTGGTAGGTGAAACTTTCCGAAATATTCAAAATTTATCGCCCGTATACCGTCGGCAACGTATATACGCCTATAAACAGACGCACGCGCGACAGAGAAAGAGAGAATATGACGGTCACCGTTCCTCTCGGGCGTCTAATATTTACGGTGCCCCCATCGCCAGATCAGATAAGAGGATCCGAGGTGTCATAGCCGTGGTAGGTCCGCTCCGATGAGTTTTTATTGGTACACACAGGACGGTGACGGTTTATCTCCGAACCAGGTCCTTCTCTTGTACGAAATTAGATAAAGAAATGTGTTATTTTACAGTTACTAATTGCCTTAGATTTAGATTGTGGTCTCGCCGAGTCAATACTTACGCTTTCAGATACCTGGATTGGGGTTTTTTTCGTGTCGTTTGGTCTCGACTCCCTTTTCGCTTTACGTAAATTTATTGGTATCCATCAATGGACGAGACAAATTTAGTTATTCACGATTCGGGAAAGTACCTCTCAAAACCTCATTTCATTGAGAAGATCGTTAGTGTCATGCTTGGCTTCATACAGGGTGTATACAAATTTAATTTAACGTCATTTACATCGACGAGAATTAAATATACAGTGTGTCCACGTGATGAATGTTTGATTTGAATGAATAAAATGTGAAGTTCTTACAGTATTATTCTTTGGATTCCTCTTTTGTCAAATGTATATCACTATTTCTCAAAACTATTTCCTTAATTCTGTATCACATTGTTATGACAGGTATGTAAGAATGAACACTGAAAAAGATAAAACAATAAAATCTCGAACGAGGTAAAGTGCTTTAATTATTAGATGTATGAACAATGGTAGTTCGCCAACACAGATAGGACTTTTTTTTCTTTTGTTTTTTAATTTATAAATGAAAGGAAGATAACGTGGAAGTGTCTGAAAAAATAGTGAAATACATTTGAGAAAAGGGGAAAATCAAAAGAAAAGCACTATAAAATAAATAAAAGGACACCAAGCCCAGGTAATAATTTAAGGTTAGAACAACCTTTTGGAGCATTGCAAGAGGATTGCAAGCTTTTTACCGTGAGAAATTAACAAATTAATGTATTTCTGGTTTTAACTGTAATAATTGAAGCGTTTATTACAAAAACAGCCTTTGTCAAAATTTCAGAATTGTGGGAAATTAATAAAAACCCAATATATTACTAATTAAGCTGAACATTTCAAATCTGTTTATATGAAAAAATCGGGAAAAAAAAGACATTAAATAGGGCGGATTATGAAAATGAAGACTTGTTTGCACTATTACAGAGATAAAAAAGTTTGACTGACATAGGTTTTTTTGCAAGAAAAAGATTGCAATATTTCAAAAAAAATTATTATTAGAAACTATAAAACTGAACAGTATTGCCCAAGCGAGTTAATTTTCACATCCACTGCTGTTATCTTCAGAATCAACCTCTTCTATATTCTGATTTGATTGCTGACTCCTATTTTAATCGAAGGATTCATAAAATGCTTTATTTTCACTTTTGCTTAGTAGAGTAGGACATGAATTCAGCAAACACTTAACCTTTAACGGATTTATAGCGATAGGTCCTGTGTATAAAGGTGCCAAGGTAAGCTCTTTTGTAAACTTGGTTTTGCTTCTAATGGATCTGCTCCATGGCCCAGAGTATGAATTGCGTACTAAAACAATATCAGGATTTTCTTGCGAAATTTTATACATTCTGAGAGTTTTCATTTTCTCTAAGCAAATGCACAGTGACTCCGCGCCACCTGGCGATAAAAATTAAAAAAATTACTTATTTTAACAAGGGCTGTTTTTGTAATAAACGCTTTGTAATAAACGCTTCAATCAGTTAATAGCAGAAATACATTAATTTGTTAACCTTTTGGACCATCAGGGTAGCCTATATTTAAGCTACAGGTATATGCGCAGAACGTGATGCGCACTGGTATGCGCAATTGCATGCGTAGTAGTTATTATTATTCTGTCTCTGGGATCGTGGTTGTCGATCATGGGTATGAAAAGGTAATATGTGTTTTGTGTTATTGGGAACAAACGAACATAGCCACGAGGCCGCCGCTTCTTAGCACGGGCATCAACTATTGATATGAAAGAAGTTCAACTTCAGTTCATTGAATGAATGTTGACAATTATTGCTTCATAAACCCAACAAGGAAATTTGCCTAACCCTTAACCTTAAGCACTTGTAATTCTACATATGATGCAAGTAGGAGTTTTATGAAAATTTCCCGTTGTTTTTAATAAGTTTGTCATAAATTCCCACTTTCTCTCGAATATGTAATGACGATTTTGCCACTTTTACCGCTAACAATATTTAAAACGCCGTCATCTGTGCTCTTTAAAACGTAAGTAATAAATTTTGATTTTTAAATGAATTCGCTAGATTTGATTCAAAATTTTCGTTGTGTAATTATAGATATGCCCAACATCCACAGAAATTACAAGTTTCCTGGAAGTCGAAGAACTGGTACGGTTAAAGAACTTCTGCTTAAACTATTCCTAATCATTGGTAACCAGACATCTTTGATTTCAAGGCTTGGTCTGCTTATGGCATTTGGTGTCATGGCCAATTATGCTGCTTCTTCCAATTTCCTTTTTGTGAAGTTTTCCTCTCTTACCAGGACTTTTGCTTCTTCCCATTCAATCCTGTAATCTTCTTCCCAAACATGTTCAGCCAAGCGAGACTTATCCGTTTCTCCCAGTGGACCCAATTTTTTTATGTTCTTTGATTCTGACTTATCTCCCTGTTTCTCCGATGTATGGTCTTCTACACTCACACGGTATTCGGTATATAAGGGCTGTTCCAACATGCATTTTGCGAACGGTTCGTGATCACGTGTACCAATCAGAGAACAGATTGGAGTTCTCGCGAGCTGGAATGCGTTGTCTGATTGGTTCACATAATCGTGAACCGTTCCTGAACTGCATGTTCGAACAAACCTATACTACATTATCGCGTGAGAAGCAATAATATATTAAATGTTAAAGAATTAAAAAAAAAAAAACAAATTCGGCTTGACTCCTTTTTTGGGTTCTCAGGGCTTGGATTCGGCAAGGCTTATTTCTTTATATTTAAGTAAATGAAACACTGAAATGAAACACTGGTTTTTTTTACAACAAATAATGTAAACTTTATTCTGAGGGAATACAAATAAATATGGTAATTGATATGTAATGCCTAGAAATAATTCTGTAAATAAATAATTATCAAACAGAAAAGTTGCTTTCTCTTATTATTTTTGCTTTAATTAACTACAATTTTAAAATCAGAATTTTGAAAAAAGAAAATCATTATTATTCCGTTTTAATTTAGATTAATTAAAATAAAAAAAACAATTAAATAGAAAGTTTTAGCACGTGAAATTTATGGTGTGTAATCAAGTTTCCTATAAATTTTGGTTTCTACAACACTTACATAGATGACGCTCATTCGTTGTTTACGCGAATTTCTATTAATTCTTAACCTATGATTGATTAAACAAAATAAAATGTATTAGCTACAGAAATTACGTGAAATTAACTGGATAAAATGAATAAAAGTAAAATAACTAGTTGCAAATAGTATCCACAATCGTTAATGACTTCAGATGACCTTACACGTTATCAGTGTTGCCAATTGAGCGGATTTCCCGCTAGTTCTAGCTTAACTAACATTGCATTTGGCGGTAGAATTAGGCGTTTAGCTGCTGGCGGGTTTTTTAGGGGAAAACTAGCAAAATCAGCTTAATTTCTAGTGGATTTTTGTAATAATATACATTATACCAAAATTTTGATATGGATTATAACATTTAACATCGTCATATAATGATTTAATACATTGGTAAACTCTTTGCAGTGACTAATAACTAATAACAACAAACCAATGTTGAATGCACTTGCAAGTCGATCAAAGTTCGTTCGAATTCATTTGAATTTAGCGCCTATTTTGTCTAAAATCAACTCAAGTAAATTCGAGAATTGACATTAGGGAAACATGTTCCTTCCATTAATGTATACATATACAAATCACCAAATCAGTAAGTTTCATTTGGAACTACTGCCATATTCATTGTAAGTATATCAAAAATTAATTGTTCCAAATGATCTTTTTCCAATTGGCACAGTACACACAAAAGTTTAGGAATTGAGTTCAAACTGGTTTAAATATTTGACGGATTTTTTTCAAATCTGGCGGAATTTCAAGCGCCATCTAGCGGATTAAATTTTTATATGTTGGCAACACTAAACGTTATACAGTTGGTATTGTATGATTCGGACTGATCAATAACATTGACTTTAAGTGCTGATTGTTTATCACTATCAAGCTGATACATTAAGTGATCGGATGATATGTGCCGTGAGGATAAATTGGAAATTCTGGACTGACCTTTTCATTCCTTTCGGATCAGGAGGTTATGGTAGGTTTTCTGGCGTCAGCTCCGTATAATTCGGCTTCGTGGATTCTCAATCACTCGTAGGATTGCATCCAGAATACACAATTGGGATTCGGTATGAGATAAATAGGGTTTGGATTATTTATGTACTTGACAAACTATCTTTATTTTTAGAAAATACTACGGATGTAAGTGAGGTTAGGTTACGATATCGATTGAAACTCAACGCGTGTCGACTCTTCGACACTTCGAACTTTTATCAGCGTCTGTTCTTCTGCTGTTATCAAGAACTCCAATTAGGAGAAAGTAACGCTTTCTTCCTATTGATTAAAAGTCAATTTTGGTCTGATAACAAAAGCGAATCGAAATTTTTAGAAATTCTCGCCGAGATTTCTTGGAATTCTCTTTTTTGAATTGCAAATTCGTTGTCAAAAACGTGTTTTCCAGGTAAGATTACCCTTATTTGATACCACTTTTACATTAAATTTGTTTAATTTTACTCCTCATTGCTTCCTGTCACTTAGGTTCTTGTAATACGAAATTTGATTAAAAATGGATGAGAAATTGTGGAATATCAATTGAAATGAGCTGTTGGATGTTCTAGAAATCTTTTATTGGTATACTGCATGGTGTGTGAATCTCGTTATATTTGAAAAGGCAAGTTTTGGTGTTACGCTAAAGTGATTTCTAAATTTTAGATTTTTGTTCTTTTACAGTGGGTTTTACAAATAATGGAAGTTATATTTATGATACATGGATGTTTAGTTCTCTGATACTAACATCTGAAGTTTATTAAAGATTGCTTTAAAACGTACTCCTTCATAGATTACACTGTTCGTTGTTGGATGTTAACTTGGAATCTGATTTGAAGCGAGTAATTTCATTTTAATAGTATTTGAACGACTAATGTTTGCTTGGATTATGACTTTTGAAAACTGATTTGTTTATCTGCGCCTTGGTTCGATGATTTTATGTTATGATTGAATGGTGTAATATCGCAATGTGTGTGTGTGTTTTAGATGTTCAACAACTTGCTGTGCGAAACTTTATAATTGTTTGAAAATTCACAACATTTTTTTCTCTCTGTGCATTCACGCATTTTAACCGTCAAAAACGCAAATAAAAGTTATTATTTGAGCGCGTAAAATACCAAATAATGCATCGGAAATAGCTGATTTGGCAATTGCGGGTCGAATTGCCGTAAGTTGTACACTGCAGACGGAGGTTGAGACAATTGGGAAAACTGGCTGTGAAATATACTTTATCCTAGTTATGTTGTTCTGTTTGTCTTAATTAATCCTTAATGAGATTAAATAAAATATAATTAACAGTTAGATGTCAAATGTCAAATAATGAGTATGAGTGATTGCCTTTTCGCCAGTCACCAATGCGTTGACAATATTTGTTTAGAATTGCACGTACGCGTAATGAAAAGAAAAGAATCCGGTATATGCAACCAGTTACGCACTGTCGTTGCAAACAGTTGCAATTCTAAAGATGAATATTTTAATCTATTTAAAGGAGTGTGCAATCGAATTAACTACAAAATTCGTCCGAGAATAACACAGCAATATATAATCTGCTGTTAGAAGTCCCGTTATCTCAATGCATCATTCATAAGTTACAATCCACCTTTCTACACGTTCGGCTTTCTCCTCCTTCTACAATTCCACGAAGAAGAAGATTTTTAACTCATCTCGTAATTCATTCCCACCACGCTCGCAAGTTCATTGATTTAAATACGGCGCACATTTTTATCCTATGTCCCATAGAGATAAAACGCGAAAGCCATATTAATTATACCTTAGGCACTGTACGGTTGGCATGTGTGGACGTGTTATTTTAAATTATTGCGGCGAAATCCTATACACAGCGACCACGTCAACAACATTACCAGAGAATGACAAATGCTTTGTATAGAAATGCCGTATGGGCTCTAAACACATCCGTGGACGGTGCAAACGTCTTAGGATCCGTAGTTTATAAGGAATATATTTCTAGTGGAATGATCGTAAAGGAATCAGTTGTGGCTGCTTAGTCCCAGTCATTATTTCCTTTAATTACGCATTCCGTTGAGTCCGGAGTGGTATCGAGCAAGAAACAAACTCGGCCCTTTTAAAACACTCGTCCCAAAAACATAAATCGTGAACAATGAGACACCTAAAGCTTATACGCGTACATTTCTGGCTAATAAAAGCCCGAAAATAAAAGTACGAATTGCACCCAAGTCACCACCACGATGTAGGTATCGCGACAATAAACCATCCGGCACTTAAATTAACTTAATCTCTCGTTATCGAGGTTAGATTGCCTCGCAACCGACGCCTATAAAATCGGACGGCGATATACCGAGAAAAAGCACTGGAAGAGGTGAGGGAGGCGTTGAAACGCGATGTGCCGCGGTGCAAGCGTACGCATTTGTACTGGCTGGGTTGAGGTGGTGTTTTAAATCAAAGTTAATGCCGGTCGTATATTCGAATTAACAGTTTCCTAGTTTTGTTTACTCTTTTGTCCGCGATATGTGTGGCATTGCGTCTGGTTCGGGATGGCTGGGCATGTCTTTTGTGCATTATCAACATGAACAGACGGTTACCATGGAGGTGTCTGTTTATTTACTGTTAAGTGTTGCCCACAACGATTTGGTAATTTAGATTTTTATATCCAGAATCAGTATGAATAGAGACCGGATTATATGCAAAGAAAAACTGGAATATATGCATCGATCTTTGAGAAAATATGCATAAACCTGGAGCATATATGCAAAAAATTGCGACAATATGCAAAATTTTTACATAAAATAAATAAGAGCAGAAATTTAATCATTAACTTTATTGCACAAAATTTTTCCACAACATCTTTCTAAAACAATTTATAATTAAATGTTTTTCAAAATTGTGAAAAAGAAAGTTTTGTCTTCTATCAGAATACATATGTTTCGAAATAGAAAAGCTTCTTTCAACATCCACACATGTAATTTGTGCATTTTTTAAGCTTGCAATACATTCTAAACTAAAATTAAAATCGAAATCGTTTACTGTTTCACCTTCCAAAATTTTCTTAATTTTCTTCAATTTCAAATACCCCGCATTTTTATTTATCACTTTTTTTAAATTTATCGTTATAGAATTACCTATTGCACCTTCTTACATAGCATATCAAATTCGTCTACTATTTCGACTGATTCCGAGAGTGACATCCCTTGCGTTTCTAGTTTACGAATGGAACTTGAAACAAAGCTATAATTTGACTTAATATACAAAAGGTTTTGTAGCAATTCTGTTGATGTTACTATCTTCTTACAGTTTTCTAGAGCGATGCATTTAGCAGTGATTTCAAGAATTACATTTTTTATTCCTTCAAAATTATTGGCCAAAAAAAAATGCAACCTCTAATCATGTACCCCATCTCGTAATAATCGGTTCAGGAGGCAACTTAACACCGAGAAGTCGCTCCTTATAAAATTGGATTCGTAAAGGTGCTTTTAAAAGTACTTTTTTCACATTGCTAATTAAATCATTAAACAAAGGGAATTGATTCCTAATGTCTTCGGCTACACGATTGAACCCATGAGCTAAATAAGTGGTATGAATAATGTTACTATACAAAAAATTTAAATTTTGCCCGGCTTTTATCATGTATGGTGCAGCGTCGGACAACATTAGTAAAATTTTTTCACAAGGGGTATACTTCCAGGTAAAAAGAAATTTGATAAACCTTCTTGAACGAATTGGGCAATTGTTACATTATTTGTTTTTTGAAGTTCTTTACAATAAATTAAATATGATTTACCTACAATATCTTCATGAAGAATTCCTATTAACAAATGGGCAATATAACGGCCACACTTATCCGTACTTTCATCTACCATGATATAAATAAAATTATTCCCTACCAATTGTTGAATTTCTGCTATTGTTTGCTGGTAACAAGATGTGATATAATTTTTTCGTAAGGTACTTTCGTCAGGTATATTATGTTTGCAATATTTTTGCAGAAATGATTTCAAATTAACATTGTTTAATCTTGCTAATGGTATGTTAGACGAAATTAATGCGTTATACAGATCCGTATTATATTCTTCTTGTTCTGAGTTTCGTGAAGTTGATGCTACACATTGACGTATAGATTGCTGCACACATGCGGATCGCTTTAGTTTTTCACATTTTCCAATATGTGATGGAGTTTTAGCGTGTTGATCAACCAGGTATTTTCTCTCAGAAGACACCTACAACAACAATTGTCATTTTATACAAAAGTTAAAGAATTTAAAAACAATTGTAAAGCTTTTAGTAAAATTAAACTTACCAGTTTACTGCAGGCTCGACAAAATATTTTGTCGCCATCCTTTACCAGTTCAGGATATGGCTTAATCCATAAAGAAATTTTGTTCGCTATAGTCATTGTATGTACGCACAGTATTTAAAAACGTAACACAATTACATGCTGTTTCGTTCAAAGATATTCAATGAATGAATAGTTTAATTGGGAATTAATAATAATAAAACGTATTTGCCATATCCCTTCTGCTAGGCGAAATTAAACACGTGCAGTTCTTGGTAAAAAGAAGTAATAGAGAAAACCAATGTAAAAGATTTATCGTTCTGAAAATTGTCGGTTGTCGATCTACATTAGGAATTACTAGGAATTTTTACTAATAGAAAGGATAAGAAAAAGCTTAAATATGCAATATATGCAACTTTTGTAAAAATATGCATAATAATGCCTAAATATGCAATCACTAATTAGCGCGCTAATTAACTTCAATTAGTGTAATACGTCTACATATAGACTATAATTAAAGATATGCAAAAAATAAAATATATACACTTTGCATATAATCCGGTCTCTAGTTATAATAGTGTGGACCTAACATGAAAGACAAAAGACCCGCGACTAATGTCATGATGGATTCGATATAACTTTCTTGTTTGGCAAGGTAGAAATTGAAGCAAACTTTGGCGAAAATACTCCAAATTGTGGCACTGGTAATACTGCGAACTTCTGCTACGCCCCTCTAAACTGGATGTACGTTTCAATAGCAAAGCTATCATAAAACTCAGTCTCAGAGGTCTAGAAGAAGTCTGCAGTATTTAAAATTTTGTTATGATACTTTTCAATTTCGCGGGATGACTTCGCCTCCTATATCTACTGGATTTTCTAAATCGCCCAGTTCTAATGTAATTTCCTATACCGTATTTAAATCCTCAAATCCTATTTTATTCACGTTCGCACGTCAAATTTAAGTTCCCTCAATCGTAAATCACTGATAATATACTCGAAATCACGCACGCCGCATCAACCGAAATAGATGCAACCGTTAACAATCTATACTCCCGCTTATTTATTTTTTTTGTTTGTGTATAATATTGCTGGTTCTATGGCGCCCCAATAAATAGTACCCACCGCGCTATGAGTACTGCAATAATCCCTAACAGCCAGAAATATTACATAGATATTTTTAAAAATATATTTTATAAATATTTTTCGTGAGAGGTTTTTGAATATATTTTCCATATTTTCTTCTAAATATAGATAAAATATTCAATTAAAATATTTATTTCATATTTTAAAATTAATGTAAGCGCTATATTTTTTCTAAAATATTGTAAAATATTTATATGAAAATTGAGATTTTTTTTATGCAATCTATTTAATTTGTCAAAATTAACTAAAATTATTCATGGTTATTTAAATGTATAACGTCGATAACGAAAAGTTGAAACATACATAGAGGAGATGTCTAAAGGCAAGACTTGTTTTTCACACTCACCATACAAGTTAATAATCAATAATTCTGGCATCTTTAAGGCATACTGAAGGTTTATCAAATTAATCACTATTTTTTAATTGAAGTGTTCTAAATAAAAAAACAAACGTATTTATTATCATTTTATTTGAATAAGCCAATAAAAATGTAAAATACTCATTTTTAAGTCTAGCCTTGGCTGGTGCCAGGTACAACCCTATGGCTTTTTTCATATCTTCGGTAGTGGCGCTCTCATGGCGTTTCCTTGTGGCCTCTAAAACAATGCCAATTGTATTAGATCATACCATGAATAAAACATCGTACAACATTATCAACACCTACTAATACATTTGCAGCATTTACAATAATTGGAGTGGTAGCTACATTCTAATACTTACGATATTTATTTTTACTTTATTTCTTAATATTTGAAAACATTCTACGTACAAACAATAAAACAGCACAACGTATTCTAACCTCTATTTGAGGTTATGACGCTTATCTACCGAGATGAATCTCTTAAGCAAATCAACTAGCAATTTATCTGGTAGATGCGGTACATATATGATGCATAAAATTCCTATAATTATATTATTAAACGATTTCTCTACATAGCGATATCGAGCATTCCAATTATCTTATAAATGCCATGACATGTTCAAAGTTTTGCTTACCTCGTAGTCACCACAAAAACTAAAACACACCCCGCAACAATTAATTACACAGTTAACCCTAATCTGCCCTAATCGTATACTATTATAAACTATAACATGTAACGGACAAACGAATGAAAAAGTTGATGATACGCACGTGCGCGTATGCATTCTATGTAGCTAATCCGTAGGCGCATAAACAATACTAAATCATATAACACCGGCACCGTAATGAGTAGAGGTGTTGTGTTGACGTTCGCAACTTACAAATATTACAAATAATATAATACAAAACGCAGATATATTAATAGAAAAGTTACAGCGCTCAACTTAGATACTAATTAAATCATATTAGATATATATAATCTAATTTAATCTTTAAACTATCATTTTAAATAGGTACATACCTACTTAATATGTATGCATATTTTACCCATTTTATATTATTCGTCCTACGCACCAAATGTACAAAAGCAAAAATTCAATCTTTTTTTTTTTATATGAAATAAATATTTACAGAAATACAAAGCAAAATATTCTTGCAGAGTTATGAAAAATGTATTGAGAAAACATTTGCAATAAAATATTATTAATGCTACATAACATATATATTTTTTAAATGTTTTCCTAATATATTTTCTATAATATATTTTATGCATGTTATATTAATATAACTAATATTCAAGAAAGATTTAATATTTTTTAAATATTTATAAAATATGAAATAAATATAGTTGGGGTACACTGGGGTCATGTAAGAAACAAAGTAATTAGTGGAAAACATTGCTTGGTTTGATTATAAAGGCGTTAAATATCGCTGATAGTAAATGTTATTAATAGGGACATTTATAATTGTGACTCCATTATGAAGCGGCAGCATTAAAATCATCCATTCACCCGTTCGATTGTGATCAGCGGACAACATCTAAATTACCGCCGAACAAATAATCACGGACATCGCTGTAGACGGTTCTGAATGAAACTGTTCGGTGCGCGCGCCCGTCTGCCAACGTTTTGCGGTAAATGTTTTATTACCATCAAGCGTGCCATGATTTAGGACCGCGACTTTCCCGTGTGTGTTGTGCCCACGCGCGCCATCTTCACCCGTTATTTATTGCCAACTTCACTTGTTTTAAAATTGTCAAGGCGCTGTACATTATGTGACCCCCCCTATGATAGGTTATTTTCACTTGTCGCCAGGACGAACGATGAGACTTATGCTCTTTTATAAAGGTAACGGCTAGCCGTCCATCGCGTCTACGCTGTAGCGGCGCTCCGTTCAATTCTCGAGTCAACGCGTAGAAATAACTATATATATATACACACACACAAAATATACAACTTCCTCGTACATACTGCGTTGCGGAGCTTCGAAACTAACTATGTATGTATGTACAGCCATTATGCGATAGTGATATATGGGTATTGCGTAAATTATACGAGGAAAAAATTATAATTGATACCCTCTTTCATCGGCGAGAATGGATTCCCAGAATCTCGGCTAATCTTTAAGATTGAATTACACCGAAGTGCAACATACATTGTCGCTAGGTTAATAGAGAAGGATTTTTTTAAGAAGCTTAGTTGCAATAAAAGTGATTTACTGAAGATTAAAGCTCGATACTCACAATATCTTATCGTTGCGCGATTTTATCGCTAGAATATCGCCCGTGTGTATCAAACTTTAATTCTGCATCATCAAAAACAAATTGGAGAATAAATACAAAAAGCTAAGAGGCTGCACTATTCCCACAACAACAAAAAAAAATCCAACCTTGATAATGAATTTATAAATTTTACAAGAAACTCCAAATTCATCAATCAAAACGTTTCCATTAACTCGTAAACCACTTAACTCTTCCTTTGCGGCGAGCGCACGATAAATCAACACCGATTATTTTTGCGAGAATTTAATCACAATTCCCGCCACGTCAACGAGCGAGCGCCATCTACGGCAGCACACGTGCGTTCACTCGGTGCCGAACAAAAAGAGAGGGAAGTTAATCACGAATGCACGCGTGCTCAGTGGGTGCGTAATTGGTTACGAATGATATGATCTAAGGGCCGATAGGCTAATCTAATAAACGCTGTGCCCCCCGCTAAATGATAGATAGCATCGGTACGTTTAAAAAATCATTTCGATTCAGAACTATTACCCGGTCGACGGGTCGCACAGCGCCTCTTCGCGGTGAGATGAGTGTTTTTCCGGATGTAATTACAAGTATCGGCTGGTTACCGATCGTTTGTAAAGTGAAAATGCGCGTGTTGCAACGTACGGTGAGAGTTGAAGCGTTATGAAATATTATATGATGGTTCTAGGTATTGTTTTCATGCATGAAAGATGATATTTAGAATAATAGAGTTAATAAAGGCTGATGGATTGAACTGGATACGTTAACGGGTAATATATTTTAGTTTAAACCTCTCTAACAAGTCTCCTGCCACAATTGCTCCTCCATTGGGGTGTATACTGGGGCCTTTGCTATTTCTTAACCTGTATAATCAATGATTGTCTTTAGTCGATAGGTTTGTAATGTTTGCTGACGATACCGCTTCGTGATTTGGGACTGTGTAAGCGCCCTAAATGAGGCAGGCATTCAAAGGGAATTAAGATTGGCCGGGGATCTTAGCCATTGGGCTGTGTGGGGAAATGAGATGGCATACAAGCTGGCCAGGCGAGGTTCATCAAGGCCATACGATCTACCATGACAGAATATCGGTTGAACACATCTAAACGCGTGTAACTCGAAAACTATCACATATAACTATTTAGCGCCTAGTATAAGTTTACACTGATTTTCGACATACAATGCAGCCACATAACAGTATACAGAGTATCTCATTAGAATAAGGAAATATGCTAAAATTTATATTTTTGTGGACACCCTGTATAACTTTTTAACTTACCTTTCTCTAGACTATTTGATCACAAAAAAGACCATTATAACCGATTTCTGAAATTCGATACAATACGCACAACATACGTCATTCCATGTTTATTGGAACGCCCTGTATATAAATATCTACACCAGTCGAAAGGGCTCACTAAACGGTACTAGTCCGTCATTGAAACTTTTTTCCTATCTCTTACCGTTTAAAAGTTATTCAGAAAAAACCAATTTTGGGCTAAATTGCAGGGGTGAATTGCACCCCCTAAAGTTGAAGTTCCGCAGCAACGGAAAAGCGTCCTTAAGTAACACTCCATGGAGTCTACAAACTGACAAAGTTTCATCAAAATCTGCGATTTACAGTTCGCGAAGTTCCCTTGTAAGTTCTCTTACAGCTACAAAATGCATGGATTTGTGGCTAAGGGTATAGGTAATGACAGTAAGTAGGAATTTGTGCTTGCAAAATCTAGCAAATTCGGGAAAACAAAAATCGCAATTGAAAAGATTAGAATAAAAGAAAAAAAAAAATAAAAACGATATTTTGACAGCGAAAAAACGCGTTCAAATGCGGAAATTCATAATTTACACTATTATATTGATAAAAAAAAATGTAAAACGAGCAACATCTAGCTCATATAACAGCAATAATAAACTGAAGAAATCTCCCATAAACTACATTTTTAGTCCCATTGCCGCACTCACAAATTGTAGTACCAAACAGACGAGTCGTCTGGTCTAGTGGATAGCACGCTCGATTCTTAAAGGTAAAGTTTGGAGTTCGAGGCTGTTGTCATATTTACTTTTTTCCTTTTTAAATAACATATAAAAGAATATTCGATTAATTTTCTTATTTAAATTTAAATTGTTGCTACACGTGAATCGCAACATGAATTATAAAATTTCAACACAAAAAACAATCACGGTGCAATAATATGTCAAATTTTCATATTATAAAAATTACGTTAATGTAATAACAAGAGTATTTTCAATTTTATCTATTTTCTTCATTTATTCATTTATTGCCACATTTTTTTTATATGTCTTAAATATCTTATTATTGAATTTTAATTCATGTCCGACTCACGTATCGCAACAATTTATGTTTAATTGCGAAAATTAAATTTAATAATTATTTATACATATACAGGGTGATTCTCAATATATGCGACAAACTTTAAACGCTGATTCCTGTGGTTATTTTGATCATAAAAGTTCATAAGGACATATGTCCAAAATCGCTTAGTTCTAAAGTTGTAAAATGTTTAATAGTAAATTAACATAATCAATGTTTTTATTGTAAATTAACAAAATAATTACACTAACTGTTGAAAATGACCGTCCCCAACTGCAATACAAGCTTCTATCCTCCGTCGTATTGACTGGCGAGTCCGTTCTAAAATACCAGGGGTATTTCGAATTGTTTGAAAAGCTGCGATAATACGATTTCTGAGCTCATCGATATTTTCAATGGGAGTGGTATAAACTAATGATTTAAGGTGACCCCAGAGAAAAAAGTCCAAAGAATTTAAGTCTGGAGACCGAGGAGGCCACGGTTGTGGACCTCCCCGTCCTATCCACCGATCTGGATACGTATTGTCCAAAAACTCGCGAGCAACTAAACTAAAATGCGCTGGAGCACCGTCATGCATAAAATACATTTGTAGTCTTAATTGCAACGGAACTCTTCCAGCAGTGGGGGTAGCTCCTTTTCAAGAAAATTGCGGTATCACTTGCCATTTAACCGCATCGGTAAAAAATGTGGACCTATCAAGTGATCTCCAACAAATCCGGCCCACACATTGACAGAGAATTGATGTTGATGATGGGCATTCCCTAGTTCGAGCGGATTTTCTTCAGCCCATATGTGATTATTGTGAAAATTAATAATCGCGTTTCTAGAGAAAGTAGCCTCGTCGGTGAAGAATATTTGAGCCAAATAGTCAGGATTTTTTGCGATTTTGTGCTGCATCCATTGACTAAAAGCCACTCTTTAAGGAAAATCTGCCGGCAAAAGTGCCTGCACCCGTTGAATGTGATATGGATACAACAGTTGATGTTTCATTATTCTCCAAACTGTGGCCTGATTAATGTTTAAAGCAAACGCAATTTTTCTGATGCTTGTAGTAGGATGTTCCTTAATTTCATTTAGTACCATTTCTTCAACTTGTGGAGTTCTCACTGTAGATGGGTGCTCGTTATCAGTCGTCCGTTTTTTAAAATTTCCTGTTTCACTAAGACGTTGGTGAAGACGAGCAAATATTGAATGATGCGGGATGATACGGTTCGGGGATCGTTCTTCATAAAGACGTCTAGCAGCACGCGAATTTCCATGGGCAAGACCGTAAACGAAATGCATATCACACATCTCAGCATTCGTGTAATTCATTTTAGAAAACAGAAACTGACAATAAACTGAATGAATACTTTGACAACTATTGACAAATATTGAAATGACAAATTCCCTCTCAACACAATAGTTTTTGAAGAACCAACTGTGATATCATATCGTGTTAGTCATAGTTCATAATTTATTATTAAATTATTAAACATTCAATAACTTTAAAACCAAACCGTTTTGCACATATACTCATATGAACTTTTATGATCAAAATAACCTCAGGAATCAGCTCTTAAAGTTTGTCGCATATATTGAGAATCACCCTGTATACTGGATTTGCAAACAAGTATGTACACAAAATAATAATTACATTTATTGTGGAGGTAATTTAGAATATGTAACATAACAATACATATATACGTAAAGAAGTACAATCATGTTCATTGTTTCAATCCTGTATACTTTTATGTTTTGGCTAACCCTTTATTCAAATTTAATCAAGTTAAATTAACAATTCTTTTTACATGCCATCTTAATTGACAAACCGACATAATTTCAAAACAATTAACAAATATCTCTTCAATTACATATTAAATTTCAACCTTAATCCTGATGGGCTTTTTGACATGAATATATATTCATGTCATAAAGGCCCACTCATTTCTTCTGTTTCCTAAACCTTCATAAAATCGTCTTAATATTAAAAAATCAAACTATTCTAAGCAATATATATTCGCACAGAGATTAAACTCCCAGCATTATTTAAAATAATTAAAAATACTCTACCTCGCCAAGTAGAAACTGCGTCCTTCTCAAATATTACCTAATCATCGTCGAATTCAATTGGAAATGACTGCACTTAGATTTACAACCCGGCAAGTTGTAACTTTCTTCTTGCGATGCAGCGAACGCTCTTTCTCAACATACCACACCGATGGATGAAGTACTTAATGTTCGATGTCCCTCGCTCACAATCGAAGGTATTATAGAGTTATTTTGTTACCGCGGGCAATTAAATTTCGTACCGTGGCTTTAACGGCCACCAGGGGATAAATCATTTTATATTCACTCCGTTGGGACTCACGTCGCCGCGTGCTGGAGATACACACGTGTCATAAACGTCATCATAGTTTATACGGACATAAATTAAGCGAGGTACCACCACCACAGTTCGATATAATTCACATCATAATCATTTTGGTGATTGTATTCCTTGATCGGGCTTTGACAAGGATGAAAATCGGTAGAGTTTACAAAAAAGGTGTGTCGGTTTCAAAAGTGGGAAGGCGTACAGGGTGGTCAGACAGGAATGAGGCAAGTGAATATGTCGGAATTGGTGGACAAAGACTGCGCAGAAGCAGGTTGGAGCCGCAAAAAGCTCACCCACAGCTAAGGAAACCATGCTAAATCTGCCTCTTTTGCATATTTACATTAATAGAGAGGCAAGAATGGGAGCATACAGACTGGAATGTGGTGGAAAATCCATGCCACATAACAGCTGAAATCACAAACACTATCTTTGAAATGGGCAATTATATAATGACTCCAAAACTCTCCTTCGACAAATCCTTCCAAGTTATCTTAGACTGGGGTGGGTAGAGAGCAAAACAGAAAACAGGAATTCAAAACCAAACCTGGTATACATATGGGTCAATATCACAGGTATACAGGAGCTAGTATAGGTGAAGGAAACCAGAACCATACAGAATATTATTGCACTGTGGTATTGTACTAGCGTATATCAAACGGAAATGCAAGCAATAGAGACATAGGTGCTCGTAAGGCATTGGAAAAACAACCCAAGACCCAGTTGATCAATATCCTATCGAACAGTTAAGCAGCCTCAAAGACATTAAGATCCCATTAGATGATCCCGAAACTAGCTTGGGGATTGCCTGGAAAATCTTATGTATGTATGTATGTATGTAGGTGAAGGGTGGTGTTACACTGCGACCTAAAGGATCTATTGTGTCCCCCATTCTTGCTGCTTTACAGTTGGCCTCCCAATCCTATTCCTTTTAAAAAGTGTAGGATATCGGAGGGCCCCAGTTTAGGTAAGTCTCCCTCTTCGATTTCACATGCTCCCAGGTACAATGCCCTCGGGTTGCACAGTGCTGCGCAGTTTGAGAGGAGGTGGATGGGTGTTTCATCCTGTTCCCCACAAAATCTGCATTCAGGATCTTTTTCCAATCCAAGCTTAGTCAGGTGTCCTTTCAGTCTACAATGGCCTGAAAGTATTCCTGTTAATATGCGAACATTGTTCTTACTCAGGTTGATGCATTCTGTAGACCTCTTCTGGTTATAAGTTCCCAGAAGAATTTTACTCTGCATCATTCCCTGGAGATTTTTCCAGTAACTGGATTTTCTCTGCTCCATTTCTATTTTTAGTTTCTTCAGTATTGTACTGCTACTTAACCCGCAAAAGGGTTCAGGCCCTACGAAAGGCATTCCAGCCCCTTTTTTTGCGAGGTTATCCGTTATTTCGTTTCCTTCCACTCCTGTGTGACCCGGAACCCACAGGAGGGTTACTTTATTTCTTTTGCCTAGCTCATTTAGTTTCCCTAGGCATTCCCAGACCATCTTGGAGCTGATTTCATATGAGCTCAGCGCCTTGATGGCTGCTTGACTATCAGACATGATGATAATCTCCTGTTTCCGATAGTTCCTATCCATATTGAACTGAACACATCTTCCAATAGCGTGTATTTCCGCCTGAAATATACTTGGGTATTTTCCCAAGCTTTCGGAATATGTAGTTCTAGGCCCGTATATTCCTATTCCAGTTCCTTCTGCCGTTTTGGAGCCATCAGTATACCATTTGATGGCATTTTTATTAAAATTCAAGATGGTGTTATGATCCCACTCGCTCCTATTACTTAGCTTTGTGGTGAATTCCTTTCACAAAGCTAAAATTCTTTAACATGTCATCCCGGGGCATATCCCAGGTTTGATCACCGTCCGGAGATTGAGGCCTATGCCTATGGAAAATCTTAACACGCTGGCTAAATACAACAAAGTTACTTTGGAGTGCGTGCCAGGACATAGCAGGCAATAAATTTGCAAATGAGCTAGCTCTGAAAAAAATTAACTGAACTCGATCTGGTGATAACCGTGACTGTGATACGTGAAGTAGTGGCTGAGTGGATCCACAAGAAATACTAGAGAGATACACAGCAAATGGATGACGATGCAACCATTTACCAACAAATGTTCTGGCTTTCACGAATCTATTAACAGGACACGGCTGCTTAAGAAAGTACCTACATAGAACAAGAGTCTTTACAGATGAATATTTATATGCATCGAGAAGCAAGATCGGTTTGCAATTGCGTTGCATTGGAACGGCAGAGACTAAACATTGTTGGAAGCATTTAACCAGATTACTGATCTGCCGGAAAAAAAAAATTAGCACACTTCTAAGCCACTCCTATTATCTATCAACAGGACACGGCTGCTTAAGAAAGTAGCTACATAGAAGAAGAAAGAAAATTGCGTTGCATTGAAACAGTAGAGACTAACATTGCTGGAAACATTCAACCAGATGATTGACTTAAAGGGACTGACCTGTTTACGTAAGGAAATCAACTAACAAGGAAACACTGGTAACTGTTAAATTCCGATTTTAATGAAACACTACAGAGTGAAAGAGCGCTATGGTGGAAGTACTAGGCAACTTTTTTTCTGTCCAATCGCCCAATTTAGGCCTACAGCCCCCTCCAAAGTTTGCGTGGTTTTGCAATTTTTAGGAATATCTCCAAAATTCTAACAGAAAAAAATAATTTGCAGCAGATTACATAATAATGGAGCAGGTAGTACCCTTTACCCCCATTTTTAAATTATTTTTATTTTTATTATCTCTCATAAAAGGCGCTTTTACGTAGAAAACCATGGTATATAAAAAATCAGAGAAATAATAATAATTAAACAATAATAACGAACATTCAACATCAAATAATAAAAATCAGATGCATTTATATTTTGTATATTTTTTTTATAAAATGTCATTCGTTCTTCTACTTCTATATCCCCACAAAAATGCGTCTTGAGATTTATATTTTGATTTATTAATATATTTAACTGTGGGTTTTCGCAGGTAACAATAACATTTCGTAGAAATGCATACCTAATCTTATTCATAACAAAATTTATTAGATCTGTAATTAAACACGAACCTTCGAAAAGTCACATAGACGTTTGGATGTATGTGTATATACTGGACTATTTTTTTTCTATTACACATACAACTAAAAAAAATATTATTACTTGTAAACATAACTTAAGTTTTTCGGTTGTATCGAGAACATTCGTATATTTTCCATGTCTTATTAAGCTTCTACTAGTGAAAGTCTCTGTGCCAGAGCTTGTTGGCTGCTTCAACCAGTAAATTACATTTTAAGAGAATAAACTGGTTTAATACCTACCTAATTTTTTTTAGTTACTGAAAAGACAATTATTTTAGTTGTTCAACTAATAAGGTTTGTTACGGGTTTGAAATACCTTAATTAATAATGAAGTACATAAGTAATACAAAATATGAAATAATGGTAAAATTTCAGAATATGTTAAAACAAAATAATAACTGGTTTGTGGTATATCTGGTTGCCTGCTCGCCAGTTACCAATGCATTGACAATTTGTTTTTTAACTTTACACATAGGAAATTGTGCGTAATAGAAAAAAAGAACTCGGTATATGATAATCGTTTAAAATGATGTATTTATTATGTTTCGTATTGCGTATAATTCTAGTTTGATACAATGCCAGTAATGCCAGTGCGTTAAATTGCTTAAAATAATACTTTTGGTTTTAAAGCCATTTTTTCATCGTGTTTTCCACTGCAAGTCACTTAAAACAGTACATCAGTACAATTGTTACTGTGTCGAATATGACACTTAAATTAGAAACGTTAATTTATTTTGTCGTCATCGAATCCCTTCAACGTTATCCAACTCCAGCATGGCACCCTAATTGAATATCGGGGGATAGCATAACCAGCTCGAAGTCAATTTGGAAAAAAAAATCCGGTAAAAAAGGATTATCATCGATCGTGTTGGTACCGAGAGTCAAATATATCTTGCGATAACACCACTAGGGGACGTGCGTACCTCTCCTTAATGTGTAAAAGACGTTCGAGGTGAACCAGAAGGGGAGGAGAGTCGATAACTGGATCGCCACAATTCGAAGACGCGCTGACTGATCCGCCAGTCCTCTAACAAGACGGAGACACAGGTATACGTGTGACATTATTCTGGCCTTTGGACAGGAGACACGAGGCAGTTAAGTTGTTAAGGGTCACCCGTACAACGCCGGGTTATTTTTATATCACGTCGCGTGTGGTCGCCTCATGTGACTTTTATCGTTCCACGTTGTACGCTGCATTCGCGTACGATTGTGCGTTTGTGTGGTGCAAGCGCTATAAAGGTTAAGTACAACGCTAGACTGCCTAAGATGATACTGAATTGCTGGTGGTAACTGTTTCAAATGCAGTATGATTGAGGGAAGATTCTTTATGAGATATAGGACTTAGTTAATTTATATTATCTGAAAATAATGCTGTAATAAACTGAAAGAACCCCGCATAAACTTAATTTCTATTCCCGTGACAGTAGACGGGGCCGCCTGGTCTAGTGGATAGCGCACTCGATTTCTAAAGGCAAAGTCTGGAGTTCACGGTTGCTACCATGTTCATTTTATTTACGTTAATATACAGGGTGTATCTCAATATATGCGACAAACTTCAAAAGCTGATTCCTGAGGTTATTTTGATCATGAAAGTTCATATGAGTATATGCTCAAAACGGTTTGGTTTTAAAGTTATTGAATGTTTAATAATAAATTATGAACTATGATTAACACGATATAATATCACAGTTGGTTCTTCAAAAATTATTGTGTTCAGAGGGAATTGTTTATTTGTCATTTCAATATTTGTCAATAGTTGTCAGAGTATTTATTCAGTTTATTGCCAGTTTCTGTTTTCTAAAATGCATTACGCGAATGCTGAGATGTGTGATATGCATTTCGTTTACGGTCTTGCCTATGGAAATTCGCGTGCTGCTAGACGTCTTTATGAAGAACCATACCTGAACCGTATCATCCCGCATCATTCAATATTTGCTCATCTTCACCAACGTCTTAGTGAAACGGGAAATTTTAAAAAACGCACGACTGATAACGGGCACACATCTACAGTGAGAACTCCACAAGTTGAAGAAATGGTACTAAATGAAATTGTGGAACATCCTACTACAAGCACCAGAAAAATTGCGTTTGCTTTAAACATTAGTCAGGCCACAGTTTGGAGAATATTGAAAGATCAACTATTGTATCTATATCACATTCAACGGGTGCAGGCACTTTTGCCGGCAGATTTTCCGCAAAGAGTGGCAAAATCGCACAAAATCCTGACTATTTGGGTCAAATATTCTTCACCGACGAGGCTACTTTCTCTAGAAACGCGATTATTAATTATCATAATAATCACATATGGGCCGAAGAAAATCCGCACAAACTAGTGAATGCCCGTCATCAATATCAATTCTCTGTCAATGTGTAGGCCGGAATTGTTGGAGATCACTTGGTAGGTCCATATTTTTTACCGATGCGGTTAAATGGCGAGGTATACCGCAATTTTCTTGAAGAGGAGCTACCCCTACTGCTGGAAGAAGTTCCGTTGCAATTAAGATTACAAATGTATTGTATGGATGACGGTGCCCCAGCGCATTTTAGTTTAATTGCTCGCGAGTATTTGGACAATACGTATCCAGATCGGTAGATAGGACGGGGGAGGTCCACAGCCGTGGCCTCCTCCGTCTCCAGACTTAAATTCTTTGGACTTTTTTCTCTGGGGTCACCTTAAATCATTAGTTTATACGACTCCCATTGAAAATGTCGATGAACTGAGAAATCGTATTATCGCAGCTTTTCAAACAATTCGAAATACCCCTGGTATTTTAGAACGGACTCGCCAGTCAATACGACGGAAGATAGAAGCTTGTATTGCAGTTGGGGGCGGTCATTTTCAACAGCTAGTATAAGTTAATTTTGTTTTACTAATTATTTTGTTAATTTATAACAAAAACATTAATTACGTTAATTTACTATTAAACATTGTACAACTTTAGAACTAAGCGATTTTGGACATATGTTCTTTTATGATCAAAATAACCCCAGGAATCAGCGCTTAAAGTTTGTCGCATATATTGAGAATCACCCTGTATATTGGGTATTAATTAATTTGCATTAGGTATATATGCTCATCGTACGGTAACTATATGATTTTAGTTTAGTTCACTTGGTATCGATAGTTATTCAGGGGTAGAGAGTGAATGTAGCTCGTACTGCAATAAATGACTAGGGATCCACGCAGACGAGGTGGTTGTTGATAAAAATCTTCTTTAAAAATTGTTTTAAATTTTCGTCAATTCAAATTAATTAAATCATATTTTCGTATTCTCTTGGAAATTGAAGAGGAACTTTAATGCAAATTATTGTATTTACCTCTGGGCTGAAAGTATATAGAAGAAACGTCAAAATTTGTCATTATTAGAAGAAATTCGCTGAATTAACCTATGTAGATTATGTATGTTTTGCTGTTTCGAATACCACAATATACTTGGATGCTCGAGAGGAGCTTTTTTACCCTGACACCGTCTGTTGTAACACCCTGTGTAGGGGATTTCACACCAGCTGCTGGGAAAAGTCCCATGCATGGTGAAAAATATCCTACATTAGAGTATTATTCCCCAGTAAGTAAAAAGTCTCAGTATTTCATTAGTTTTACATCATATTTTGATGCACTCTTACCCAAAAACCCGCCATCCAATTATGAATGCATTAAAATTAAATTGTAATGCAATAATACTAAAACTGTGTGTTTCCTTCGTTTATATTTATGTATTTTATGATCCTGTGTTTTTCGGTGCTTACTTTATAGTGATTGTTCTTTGTGTTCGATTTTATTGGAGATGTATTCACCAGAAATAACTGTAAATCTGCAGCGTAATTCGTAAACAAGACTTACATTTTTTTAAAGTCTAATCTGATACTTAAAACAAGTTATCCTTATTTGTATATCAATTTATTTCAAACAAACAAATCAATTTGTTAAAAGACAACACTACACAACATTCAATTATTTTATCTACAATTTCATCAACAATCGAAATAACTAACAGCTATATCGTTTCGAATCGACACTATCTGATTTAAAAAAAGGCAGCCTTTTTTATGCTAACCAATCGTCCCACATAACTGTGGCATAAGAAATCTTCTACACACGTTCGATCGAACTCTGCTCTTGCAATCTGCCATATTTACGCCGATAAGTAAGCGAACAAATAGTAGTAAAAACAAACATTAAAAAAGAAATCCCAAATCGAATAACATAAACAAGTTCCCCGGTTCGGATGTTGTTTGCAGCGGTCCATTATTTGTCTCGTTGCGTATGTGTCGATGTACCAATTTGTAATCTGCCTCTTCTTCTTTCTCAGCTGGTGGGTAACATATTTGTAAAACGACGAGACGTAGAAGAAGGCATTGCGTAGGGGGAGAGGGAAGTTGAAGGCCTCTTCAAACGTGCCATAAAATAATTTTAAATTTTAATTGCTATAAGGGATATGAATGAAAGAAGATATCTTGGCTGCTATAAAATGGTAGTAGCTCTTCATGTTTCATAGGTAGAGATGGGAGTCTTCAGTACTTTCTCGACAGAGGAGAAAAATATTATATTACATAATATCGATACCCTAATATACAGGATGTTCTTTTAATAGAAATTTGATTTTCAAACTCGAAGACTGAAGAACATGCAAGGTGTTGGGATTAATCGTCTTATTTTAAGGAGAATGGCGCAATTTTTATTGATTTAGCGAATTTATTGTATCATATCAGTGTTTCCTATTTATGTACTATCGACTCAAAAAAAAAGATGACATAGGGAAAATAAGCTATAAGGAAACACAAGGAAAGATACATCTCCTTTAATCTACCAGCAATTGTGCATGAGTATAGATGCTAAGAATTGTTTTTTCGTTGAATTCTTCCCGGGAAACTATAAAGTCAAATTCTGCGAATAAATTTTTTGCGGCCGCTTTGTCGCATAACATCAAGGGGATGTTATGCGACAATATTTTTTAAGAAATGAATTTTTTAATATGGATCTATACAATATTAGACATAAATGCCAACTGAGAATTTATGTATATTAAAAAAGAATTATACACTTTGGAAAAAATTGTCACTTTTATTAAGAAAACATGTTATTCCTTCTTTTGACGTCTTAATTCTATTACTTCTTATGACGGCACAAATCGAATTGCACTTATTGGAATTTTTCCATAAAATATAATAAAATATTGCCCTGGCATCTCGTATTAAGAAATTCAGAAATAAGTATGTTGTTATTATTTGAAGAGATAAATATGTTGAAGTCATTACCTGCAACACAAAAACTTTTTAAACTTTAGTTTTGTAAGAATTTCTTAATCTAATTGTATAAGATAATAACTGGCAAACTATATTTAAAAAAAAAGAGCATAGAATATAGGGAAAACTGTCATACACCTCGGAAAAAAAAAGTTTTATCTTTATTTAAAGAAATTGTCCAGTTATTCTTTCTTAATGTTGTATTTCTATTGCTCTTCATGGCACAAATCAAATTATATTTATTGGAATTTTTGCATTAAAGTGGATTAGATGTTTTAACTTTAAAATTTTAAGAATTAAGATGCTTCGACTTAACAATCATGAAGAAGAAAAGACCTATTATACGCAAAATTGTTTTGATAAACCTATTTTCACAAAAAATATTATAATTATTTTGTTTCCCTAGTGATTCTTCCATAGAAAGCTTGTTTCTTCAATTGAATAGGAACTAAGCAAGTATACCGCTTGTTTTTCAATAACTTTACTTCTAATATATATTATAAATAGCTAAAGAAGTAAACTGGCATCGATATTTGTAAAAGTAAAAAAGATATATAAAGACTGCACATTTATTTATTGCTGTAACAATAAGTCATATACACCTTATTATAACTGAAATAAAAACAATTATTTAAACTAAAACTACCTACAAAGTAAAGTGTACTGTTTACATAAATACTAATATAATGCACACAGGTAAACTATGGAACTAAATTTAATGATAACTAAAATATAAGAAAAAAAAATACGAACAGTATATTGTAATAAAATTTACACGTGAGCAAGAGAATTGAAAATCAGAATTACTATATAAAATTCTTTGGTGGGAACTACAAAGATTTTAATTCTAGGAATGTAAATCGCCGAAAAGGTGGTGGCATCTTTGTCGGGCACCGTAAAAGGTATTATCTTTCGAGACGATAGTTCATTGCGTCGCGGATTACGATGGCATTGCTTTTAAAGTGTATATGTTAGAATTACAGCTACGAATTCGTTTTACCAACCGCGGTCATAATTTTTTGAATATTCTTTTTTTTTCCTTTTTCCAGTAGATGTAAGTGAAATCCTCAACATTGTTGTATATGTGTTTGGTGGGAGCACTGGGACAAAAAGGGAGGGAAAAATAGATAACTGTTTGTGTATAACAAATGTATGGTGGCTTAATAAAAGTATACTAACTACAGTCTGTATGTGTGCTAATTTACCCCTACAGACACAACAATAAACGAATACGATGCTGGAGAAGAGGATATTACTGATTACCTATAAAGGTTCGAACAATTTTTGAAGGTCAACAAAGTTAGTCCGGAAGAAAAAGTGCCTATGTTTATCGCCATGATGGGTCCAAAAATGTATGCAATTACGAAGAAGTTAGTGTCACCCGCAGAACCAAAAAATAAAACATTTGAGGAATTAACATCTGCTCTAAAGAAATACTATAAGCCAAAAAGGTTAGTCATTGCTGAGCGATTCAAGCTTATGAAAAGAGATCAAAATGTAAATGAAAGCATAGCCAGTTACGCAATTGAATTAAAGAATCTTGCCAAAACCTGTGAGTTTGACAAGTTCTTAGAAGAGGCCTTGAGAGATCGCTTTGTATGCGGCTTGACAGATGAGTGAATACAGTTAGCTTTGTTATCTAAAGAAGATTTAACATTTCAACTGGCGTATAATATTGCTTTAATAATGGAGATAAGCAGCATAGAAAGTAAACGAATCTAACCAGGGAGTCTAAATAAAATAGTAAGTGTCAGGCCACAACAGAATACGAGGAAGTTTACACATAAGTCAGGGGTCAAAGCATGCAAAAGATGTGGTAGGCTACATGATGAGAGAAGTTGTCCAGATTGGTCCAAAAGATTGGACGTGTTTTGTCTGTAAGAAGAAAGGTCACACGTCAAGGGTCTGTTCGCAAGGAAAAGTTAAGAAAGGTCATCGGGAAGTAAGACAATCTCTGCAAGAGCTGACAACTCTTCAACTATTATTAAACGAGTAGCAGAATATGTTAAGCATCCTCTTGCATTGAATGAGAATGATTTTGAGTGGAAGTTGGAATTTTGTAAATTAATGATCTGACCGGGAGCCTCAACAATAATTGAAACTCACTGTATAATGTATGTTTTTCGGACAATTCATCTTTTTCGTGGAATGGTGAAGTAAATCCTCAGAACTGCAAATATTGGAGTGACATCAATTCCCATTTGACGCGGGAAACACAATCACAACGCCTACACAAAACTTTATGTATGGGTTGGGACCACTATTCATTGATGAGGCGCTTTAAACGGTCAAATGTATTTGAACATGCGGAGAGTACAATCAATCCTTTGACCACAAAAAAAATTGGAACAAGATCCAGATTTATCCAGGTTTATCCGAAAATGTCGTTCGTTAATCTCTTAGATAACTTTCTGCGTGGTAGATCGCAATCTGTGAAAATTGAAAGTGCTGTTTCCCGGAATGTTGAGTTCTCTTCTGGTGTGCCTCAAGGTTCGACTGTTGCTCCTTTACTTTTTACAATTTATATTCGCGCACTGTTTGATTCTCTTCAATCTTGTAAGGTTCATCTTTATGCGGACGACACGCAAATATAGTATTCTTTTTCCAAAGAAAATTACTTGATAGTAATGAATAATATTCAAGCGAGCTCTTGGCATGGATAGTTTGGCATTGACATGTGCATTGCATATAGATTGTGATCGTCTGTCTGTGATGGAAGGTATCAAAAGTCTTAGTATCGTATTAGACCCTAACTTTCGTTTTAGACAACAGGTATCGATATATATTCAACGGCATTACAGTAACTTAAGGATATTATACCAACAAAAGTCATCTCTACCCCGATATATTAAGTTATTATTATGTAACTCTTTGGTTCTCTCTCACTTCTTATACTGTTCCACAGTTTATGGCATGTGTATTGATGTTAAGGACCAAAAGAGAATACACCGGGTTCAAAACTCATGCCTCAGATTTATTTTTGGAGAATATTGCAGCAAGATGGAGCGCCTCCACATTACGCTGGATAATTACTTTCGAGATAATGCTTAGATTGGTCGAAGGACGCCTATAGGATGGCTTACCATATCCCCAGATCGTACACCATTTGTTTTTTTTTGTCTGGGGGCATCTTAAGTCTAAGGTATATGCTACGCGCTCAGCTATCTTACAAGAGTTACGCCAACATTTTTTTTTTTTAAAGAATACCGACAAACAGCTCCAGAAATGTTGTGAAAAGAGCATTTGGGACAAGATTGTACTGTTGTGTAGAAGGTAATGGTCATCATTTTGAAAATTTAATAAAGTAATATTCATATCAGTTTATTCTAATCGCATTTTAATACACAGGTTACAACTTACGCACTTTTTGCTTAGTGATTAAAAAAAAATATTTTCTGATACATGTTATCGTAAAGACAATTAAAAGACTTTTTGAATAAGGGGTTACAAGACCCATCTTCCCTATTCCAATTTTTCCAAGGACCATCATTAAAAGTTATTCCCTTTGATATTACAATTGACAGATTCCGGAATTTTATATAAATCACAGCAGATAATGAGTTATTTGAAGTGGCTGGTTTCAATCGAAACGCCCTGTATATTAAAGTAAACTCTTTGATTTCAGTTACAAAGAACAAAAAAAAAACTGCTAGGGTATCCACATAAAAATCCTTTCTTAAGAAACTTAAAACCTGGCAGTCGTAGAAACAGTATCGCTCTCAAAGACGTTACACACATTAAAATTATGATGATTTAAACACGCGTCCCAAGGAGGTGTTGTAATGGACCACCAATTTATTCCTTATTATAGTTACGGACGGCGTTAGGCCACTTAAGTCGACTCCCGACTATGTATGTGCCCAGTTCAACGGGTTGCCGTGTTGATGTAATTGATAAGAACAGTCGGTCAAGCGACCTGGGGGCCCGAGCGCGTTAGCTTTCGAGATGTGTTCATCGTTCTGACACGTTGTTATGCAGCGATACGAAGGCTCGTATGGTCACCTGGCTGGCGAGGGTAGATTTTCGTGGCGATAATCAATGATTTTGAATGAAATCTGGCAGATTTGTTTAGTCCATGAAATAATTTTGAAACACTTTAACTGTAATAAATAGTAGAGGACCAAATATTGACCCTTGCGGATCCTTGATATTCATCATATTAATTTTGAGTTATCTTCGAACTAAAGTATCTTTTCAAAAGTCATCGAAAGACATAATATTCTTTATTAATAAGCGTTCTAAGAACGCTTCCTCATTGTACATTCTTTAAGCCGACATATACAGGGTGAGTTTTTTGTCTTGAGACAACGGAATATCTCTAAAACACTGCATTAAATCAAAAAAAGAGCTTGATAAGATTTGTTATAATGTAGGGGGCTCATTGAATGGTGCCAAATTCGATCCCCCCACCTCACCCCCTCCAGAGTGGGAGGGGGGACAACTTCGAAATCTTAAATGTATTGCAAATTCGGATTCTACGCCATCAAGTACGTAGTTTTTGTTTGAAACTTTTTTTTGATTCGTAACAGATTGCGCTGTAATCATAAAAAAAAAAAAAACATGATTGTCAACGTCTAGAAAAAAAATACACAAAAAAGAGAAGCAAGCAAACATGATTTTGTATTTTCTTATTCTAACATAAACTAACATTTAAAAAAGCCATGTGTTCGAAACAGTGCCCGTTCACTTCGATACATTTATTTATTCGCAATTAGAATGCTATTCAACGATACAAAACCGTACTTTATTCAGTACTTGACAAGCTGTGAATACTTACACATTGTCCGATCCCCATTTAGATTATTAATTATTAATCCAATATAAGTTAGTTAGTGTTGAATATTTGAACAGTAATGGAGGCTATAACATTACGAGAGAGAATTGAAATGATTTACATCTATGGAGAAAGTGGTAGGAATATCGATGATGCTGTTAATCTTTATTCACAATGTTTTTCCGATAAGGTGCGATCGCGCGCTTTTTTTTACCAAGTCGTTCAACAGTTCTCCAGCGAAGGAATTTGTACAGCCAAGAAAACGTAATCACCGAAAAACTATTGCTGGAGGAAATAATGAAATCGCGGTATTAGCTGCAGTAGCTAATAATCCGTACGTTAGTACTCGAGAAATAGCTCGCGGATCAGGAATTTCTCAGTCCACTGTCTGCCAAATATTGAGGCGTAGGAAATATCATCCATTTAGAGTTTCCATGCATCAAGAACTTCATGGCGATGATTTTCAAAATCGAGTGCGATTTCGTCAATGGGCGCTTCAACGGATACAAGATAATCCCAATTTTTTCGCTCGAGTATTATTTTCTGACGAGGCGACATTCACAAATCACGGTACGGTAAATCGGCACAACATGCATTACTGAAGTATCGAAAATCCCCATTGGTTGCGCCAAGTTGAACATCAACATCCTTGGGATGTAAATGTTTGGTGTGGAATAAGTGGCAATAAGCTTATTGGTCCATATTTCATCGATGGAAAGTTAAATGGTGAAAAATATTGAAACATCTTGCAGAACGAACTTCCAGTGTTACTTGAAGACCTTCCCTTGGACGTACGACAAACAATGTGGTTCCAACATGACGGTTGCCCAGCACATTATTCAAGAATAGCATGAGACGTATTAGATCGAGCCTACAATCGTCGATGGATTGGAAGAGGTGGTTCAGTGTCTTGGCCTGTAAGATCGCCAGATCTTACTTCCCTTGGCGTCTGTTTGTGGAGCCACTTAAAGTCTGAAGTTTATACAGAAGTGTCAACTACGAGGGAAAACATGATTGAGCGAATGTTCAAGGATTACGCCGGAAACACTTCTCAGTTGTGTGCAATCATTCCAATTGCGAATAAATAAATGTATCGAAGTGGAAGAGCACATTTTCGAACACATTTTCTGAAATGGGTATGATAAAGTAAAGTTCTTTGTTGGTGAATGGCTTTTTGAAATGTTATTTACTGTTAACATAAAAAAACACAAAATCATGTTTACTTGCTTCTCTTTTTTGTGTATTTTTTCTAGACGTTCACAATCATGTTTTCTTTGCGATTACAGCGCAATCTGTTACGAATCGAAAAAAAGTTTCAAACAAAAACTACATACTTGATGGCGTAGAATCCGAATCTGCAATACAAAATGGGGGTTCCTATTTAAGATTTCAAAGTTGTCCTCCCTCTCACTCTGGTGGGGGGCATCTAGTTCGACACCATTCAGTGAGCCCCCTACATTATAACAAATCTTATTAAGATCTTTTTTTTTTATTTGATGCAGTGTTTTAGAGATATTCCGTTGTCTCAAGATAAAAAATTCACCCAGTATATATATATAGAAAGCCCACTATTAGAAACAGATTTATTTCAGAAGATTCAAATTATTCATGGAAAAATAAACTAGCAGCTATTAACTTTTTGGTGTACCGCTTACTTAATGTTCCTCTATCTACAGTAGGATATAATAAAGAACTTAAAGAAATTATTAAAATCGCAAAATTATCCCCCCTCCCACTCGGACGGGGGGAGGGGGGGGGAGGGTTGATTTCGGCACCATTCAATGAGCCCTCAATTTTATAACAAATCTTATTAAGATCTTTTTTTGATTGGATGCAGTGTTTTACAAATATTCCATTGTCTCAAGATAAAAGACTGTGTACATCCAGCCTTAATGAATATTTCATTATTACGCTCATATTTGTAATCGGTGATGATTTACTCGCGATTTTTGACTAAAGAAATACATAACAAACTTATATTTCAACTGTCAAATTTGAAAAGAAATAAAAAAAAGGTTTCGATTAGAAACTATTTCTTTGAAAGAAAATAGCTTTTTTATTTGCGCCATAAAGAATAAAAAGATAAACCCGCATAAAAAAAAAGAAACAGAACAAGCAAAAATAAAATTGCAGAACAAAAATTGTTCGGCTCATAAAAAAAAAAAACAAGTGAAACCCGCCGACTTTTTTTCATACTCTTTTAATAATCTTATTTCCTTTTTCGAATTTCGATCCTGTACACATTCATTTTATTTTTATATCCCGACGAGAACGCGTAGAGAGAAACTGCCGAACTCTAAATTATTACTAACAATATTTTGAGAGCACGAAGAAGAAAAAGATAAAAAACGAAACGGAAAAAGAAGACCACAAAAGTGCACGTATACCCGCTTCGGAACCGAGAGTGAAATAAAAAAAGAATATAAGCCAAAAAGGAAAACTCACACACAGATTTATTATTGATCACCGCGGGTATCGGATGTATCGACGTTCCGTGACGGTCGGTATTGCAGGGCGCGCGTGTTACCGACTGAGAGGACAAGTGTAAACACGCCGCGAACACCCGGACGCTCTGGAGGCGAACGCGTGCTTGGTGGTATTAATTTTCGCCCGGGGAATGAACATCATCGGGGCCGGCAACAGTGGTCGGTGTTGCACACGCGAAACGGGCGAAATAAAAATGTAATATCGATATCTGGACAACTTTATAACGTTTATAAACGAAGCCGTAGGATGCATAATCTGTGCGAATCCGCGACCGATAGCTGCATGCGTTAACTTGTCAATTTAAATGAATACTCCACTAATATACTCACAGATGATGTGCCAAAACAGAGAACACACACAAAAAAAATAATTACTCAATTTGAATATAATTGCATCACATTGAATATAACATAACTTCCTATATAAGCAAGAAGATGATGTATTTATATTGAGAATAAAATTTGTTCAGTTTTTCAAACCCATGAATTTGTTAGACGAAACAATTTTTTAGTTCAAATGTAATCAATATACTAAAATCATTATGAATATATAATATCTTCACCACAAGAATAATTATTTTAGATTTGAGTAAATAGATTTTCTCAACTGGAAACTATAATATTTATGTCTTAATAATTTATATACATTTGATATAAATATAAATAAAAGTATTATTTGAAGTATTGCCATTATTTGCTTCCAAAATATAAGTATATTGAACTGATAATACTTACCTGCTTAATCTAAGCATTTCTACTATTCAAGGGTAATAATTACCTATTAATTTTGTGTCTGTAATACCAAAAAGCCTCGGTAGGGGAAAATTAATAAATAAAGAAATATGTAATTAAATAAATTTACTGTCCTACTTTATAGTTTTACAATGTTTGGGAGAAGATAGCGTATTGGGCTACTCCAGGAGTGCGCACGGGATATGTATAGATGTTATGCGTATCCGTCGTTGCGATCGGTGTTCTGGGGATACTTCCCACTCAATGCCTGGGCCTGGTATCTAGTCGGCGTTCAATCAGTGCAATAATTTGCTGGTATTGCCTGAAAACTAATAACTAGTAAATACCTACATATATTTGTTAATGTACACACCTACCATGTTCATATATTATCGACACAATGGCGCTGACTCTAAATAATATTTCAGTTTTTTAAACCAGTAATTCTTTAATATTCGATAACACGTACTGCTGTGAACTGATTGTCCAAGCATACAAGTTTAAAGAAATTAAAAATGACAAAATTAATTTAGCTAGCTCAGCAAAAATGAATTTAAAAGGGCGCCAGAGATTCTTAAATCTCAGAGTAATTTCTTTTTTAAAAATTAATAGTGGGCGTTTGCAAAATTGACTTTCTTTAAAATCCCCAAAAATTGAAATGGCAGATTCAAAAATAAAAGAACTATTTAAGATGATATTTAAAATCATTAACTTTTATTGTAAAGAAAAAAAAAAAACAATTTAATTAACAACAATAGGGGAAAAAACCGTAATACAGAAGGTATTGGATTAAAATAACCCCTTCGTGAATTTACATTTAAAAAGGACAAAGCAAATCCTTTAGCAAACAAAATGGTGAATTCGTACTAGAAGGAATTCATATACCACAAAAATCCACGTGTTTCAAAATTCAAAGCAAACTAAAATTTAATTCAAATAACGTGGAGAAACAAGCAAATCAAAAATGAAATTTAAAACAAGCTCACAGCTTCACTTCACCTACCCCGAGGTGATAAAATAAAATTAATTTGATAACTACAAAAAAAAAAAAACGGAAAATTTAAACTCTAAACGCGATTGCTTCTAAAACGAAAATTATTAACGGACCTTATACATAATTTGTGCACAAATATGCAACGCCAATTAATAAGAGGAGACGTCTGAATAATGATCAAAATTAATAAAATAACCGAAACAAATCTTAACAAATGAAAAATCGTAAAATGGGGAAAATGAGCTCAAAATTTACATGTACTTACTTTCGTGACACTATTCAGACTCTGCCCTTACGAGGCCTCTTACCGCGTATACACAACTGCTGCGCGCGCTGCGACAGCCGCATCAATCAAAGAATACGCCTTATAAGAAGGACCAAAACAAGATAAACTAATGCTAAACATATAATCAAAGAAAAATAAACTAACTAACTGAACAATTAAATATATCCAACAAAACTACTAAATTCAAAGCAAAATGTAAAAATAAACATATGTGAGAATTTGCGCGCGGCAAAGCCAAAACATGATCTTGGAAAATAAACAGCATAAAGTTCAAACAACCGGGGAGACATGTCACAGCAATACGTATTTACCTTCGAATATTTTAATGGTCGCATCTGTGCATCAGCCCCATTCCATCCCATTCTCTAAGTAGCTGTGAAACGGCTGGGGCATCCATTTAGATTTACTTACACTCACAACCAACAGCACTATTCGCTAGTCAATTAAAAGTGACGCTAAGTAAAGCGTATGTATATGCAAAACCCCCTACACCCCTCTAAAAAAGAGGGAACCAATGACAGATAAGGTTTAGTGCAATAAATGGTGGGGTAAAATTCGTTTCAAATGTTTCAATATTATAGTAATTTCAATTTGATATTTCATGTTTTCAGTACAAAACATTTAATAATTTTATATAGTAATTCATTATACCAAACGTATAAGCGATTTTATTTTGAATCTACAGACTTTCTCACTATGATTGCATAGATTTATTCCTTACAACAATAACAATGTTCATTTGGAGGAAGTTACTTCAATGCAAATACTTATACTATTTGTTCTAAGAGTATATTGTGTTTTCAGACTCTTATGTTCTAACCAACAAGATTTATTTCATTTAAATATATATTAAGTTTCGATTTTTGAATAAATAAAAATATTCAGATTGATAATAGATTTTTTTGTGTGCAAGCAGTTATTGTCATATTTGTTTATGAAATAAACACATATTTTAAAAGATTTTTTATTATGTTTAGATGTATCAAAAACGTAGTGATTACATGTCTAGTACTACATATCAACTCAACTTCTATATTACTGCTTTCAGTGCTGCCATCTAGTGGTATACATATCTGACAGTTATTATATTATGTATTTGTACTTTAAATTTATATCTTAATATAAAGAGCTGCATAGAAAGATCTGCGCAGAGACAGATTGGTAAAATTAAAGGAACCACGATGAAGGCATGGTTCGGTAAGAAATGCAAAGAAATAAAAGAAAAGAAAGTGAAAGCACGACTGAAATGGATCAAAACAAGCACAGCAAATGATGAGGATAATTGAGATTAAGAAACTAATGCAACAAAACCATAAGTGACTGTAAAAGAAATTGGATAGACAACATCACAGCAATAGATGAAGAAAGAAATAGAAACACAAAGAAGTTATTTTAGAAAATTAATGAACAAAAGAGAACATATAACGGTAGAACAATTGGAATCAAAGATGTAAACGGAGCACTATTAGTAGAAGAAACACAGTATAAGCAAATCTGGACAAAACACACTAAGGAACGTTTAACCGAGAATGTCTTGTATGGTGAGCAGGAATTGGTAGAAGAAGAAATGCAGCAGGTTAACAAAATAGGATCATCAAGCTTAAAAGAATTAAAAGAGATAGTAAACGAAATTAGAAATGAAAAACTTCAGGAAAGAGATGGCATAAATATGGAACTTATAAAATACGGAGGCGTTAGACTACATGAAAAATATTCAACTTATAAATAAAATATGGACGGATAAAGAATCTGATTGGGACGATGCGGAAATCATAACTATATATAAAAAAGGCGATCAACGCGAATGTAAAAACTGATACTGAACGTTGCCTACACAATTATGTCAACTATAACCAGCGGAGACTAGTTAACAGCAGCGAGGCACGATAGGTCAATATCAGTGTGGTTTTACGCAAGGCAATTCGACGATAGATACGTAAAGGTGTACAGAATAGAACTTCAGCTACCCTTTATAGACTTCAGACACACTTTTGACTCCCTACACAGAGACAAACTAATGCTAGCACTAAAGGAACTAGGCATAGACTACAAGCTGAGAAAATTAGTGGCCATGACGATGAAGCGAAAGTCAGCATAAAAACCCAAAAAGGAGAAATAGATAATTTTGTGACTAATAAAGGGGTAAAACAAGGCGACGTTTTATCGGGCCTTGGAATATGTTTTAAGGAAAATAAACAGAGGCAGTCTTAGGATGGGTGGAGGACAATTAGTAGCATATGCCGATGATCTAGTTATAATTGCAAAACGAAGAAGTATACTAGAAGAAGTCTTGGAGGAAGTAATGACAGAGGGAGAGAAAAAGGGGCTGGCGATTAATGCAAACAAGACAAAAATAATGAAGATAGGTAAAGACAAATAAAAATAGAAAACTTAAGATAGGGGAATACGAAATCGAACAAGTTCAAAGATTTAAATACTTAAGGGTCATGCTATCGAGCACCGGAGATAGGAAAACCGAAATAGCAGAATTTTTTTTTAACCGTTAATGGAGTTTTTAATGCAAATAAAAAACTAAGCATCTACAACACTTAATTATAAGACCAACTATGATGTATGGAGCAGAGACAATGACCCTTACAAAGAAATACGAAGAGGACATCAGAATTCTGGAAAGAAGAATAATGAGAACAATCACGAGACCGGCGAAACTAGCAAACAACGAATATAGACAAAGAATGGACCATGAAATATCGCAAGAGCTGCAGGGAAAAGATATAGTAAACAAAAATAAAAACACAAAGGGTAAAATGACTGGGTCACGTGTGGAGAGCTGGCGAGACGGCTATGGCATATTTAACGCTACGCTGGAAACCAGGATACGGAAGTGGACCAGGAAGACTTAGAACGGGATGATTGGTGGAGGTTGAGAAAGATTTGTGGAAAATAGGAGTGATCAACTGGAAAGAGAAAACTAAGAATAGGAAACTATGGACGGAGATTAGTAAGAAGATTTAAGAATGAAAAGAAGAATGACGGGGATTGATCTGCCCCAATTTACATATCTAGAAAGCTTTTTGAAGCGCAATTCCTTGGGAGTACTTTAGCCATTATACAGGGTGTATCAGATAGAGAGGTAAATATAATAATATGTAGCAGCTGTAATCATATGTAATCAAAAAGTCTTAATGCACAGGAGGTCTATCTGTAAACATTAACAAGAAAAATAATATTTTATAAATGCCGTGGGCTAGAGCCGCACCTGTGCCCAACCTAAATGCTGTCCCGAGAATACCCCCACATACCACTATCACTCAGCCATTACCGCTGTTAGTTTTGTGTGGATCGCCGCTTGGAGTGCAAGCCACTTCGAACCGTTTTATTTAAATTCTTCCCGCCTCGAAAAAACGATCCTTTTCAGGACCATCATGATTTCATATTAAGAAAATCGAAGCTTGATCCATCGGCAAAAGCGCGGGAATGTATAGATTCATTTTCGCGCGACATCATAGTAAAAAGGCGTGTTTGCAAATTTCTGTGCAATTCGATTTAATTCATTTTGCGTTATTTGATTAAATAAATCAAAAAAAAAAATAACTCAGATACATGCGGTACCGTTTATTAACAACTTACTCTCGATTTGACAAAGCAAAAGAAAAATATTTACGTTTATTGTAACTACTGAAGTCCCATATCCGGTGAAACTCGAACGTCTTATCAGGATATTAAAAATAATACTTTGTAGACTTACGTAGAATGCTCTTAACAAAAAAGAAATGTTTATTTTATAAAAAGAAGAAATTTAAGTTGCCTCATTTTTATAGGGCTATTTATTTATCGAATGACGTTAATGAACTTACGCATACCATTAAGAATAATACTAAATGAGTGCAATGTATTTATATATAATACCACGTTTAGCGGCTGCTTAACATGACGTTTCCTTGCATCAGGCCCGGACGAAAGAATTTTTGGCTCCAAATTTTACTTTTTTTTATTCTTTAATGATGAAATCCGGTTTCGGTGGCTTTGTGCTTTATATGTAGTGTAGTTAACACCCAAGCAAAATTTACTTTTTTATTTGATACACCCTGTATACTGTATCCACTATCTAACTGCGAACACCCGAATATTCCCGAAGCACGCCGCTCTTATGCTGGTTGAAGCGACGATACGAAATGTACCGAGGTAGTCTGATTTGGGAAACGCAACGCATTCATTCAGGATGAACGTATTTACAAAATTTACGTAGTGTCTACCCTATCTAGTTAGAAATAAAAAAATAATCGCATATCCAACATTCGAAATAGTCACTAATAAATTATCTGTCTTTTGTTTTTCCAAGTAATATTTGAATAGCTACTTCTGCTAGTAATTCCTCCTGATATTTTCAGTAAACGTCAGCACAATAATTAGTGTTTGTTTCAAACTGTTTTTTTTTTTTTTTTTTAAGCAAAAGGGTTCCGAAAATGGAATTTAAAATAAGTTTCAAGTAATGAAAATACCTCTGGCTAAATTGTGATTAGAACTTGATTAGTGATTAGAGAAAACAATATTAGTCCCAACCAAACAAGTGCTTAAATGAAAATGTACAATCAATACACGACCTAACTAATTATAACAGAAATACACGAATAAGTAGATGTAATAAATAATGACATGAATACGTCCGCCTAACAGTAACCCATCTGCCTCCCTGCGCAGCTCCTATTTGACTGGTGCTTATTCACCTACTCAAGCGATAGATATTACGTCCCCACTCCCGATTTTTGCGATGCCGGTAATTCACGAAAGTATCTAGTGTTTGGGGTTGATTCGGCTTTAGCTGTATACAAAAGAATCAATTTAATTAAACAAACATGAACGCTATAGCAGAATAAGCTAGTGAAATTGACCCTTACCTAAATGTGGCTGTTTTTTTTTCTATAATATTGAATCCTAAACTAACAAGTAAATGGGGCTGACAATAGATCCATAGAATCTACCTGTCGAATCTTATTTACCAAAGTTTTTATATCCGATACTATCCATTTAATCCGTGGAATCATATCTTCCAACTTCCAACCGGATGATTTAACTGACTTGGTGGAAATCTTCCTTACTTCTACCTATTTCCAGTTCTGTAGCTATTACTACGAACGAGTTTCGGGTGCAACCATGGGTTCCCAAAATAAAGAACTATTTCCTTAAAGTTTGGTTGATTTAAGGAGTATCAAAATTAACAAATTAAAATTAATAGACTAAAATATCAACGGTCTTTTCATGAACTTAAATCCTTATTTTGTAAAAAGTTAACAAAAGTACCAATATTAGTTGCGGATGTGCTTCCTCTTGTAGCAATACACACTGCTATCTTCGTACATAGACTAAATGAAAAAATCTTGGAAGAGTTACCCACATTCCGAAATCCCACTATAAATATTCCAGGCTACAGAAAGAAAAACATTCGAAAAATTATCCATAGTTAGAAGTATTACTTGTTAGCGTGTATAAGAGTACTTAAATATAGAACTAAGCATAGAATAGAGAGCTATTTAAATTATCTCGTTTTGATTAGCACGTCACGTGATCACGCCCATTCCTTTTTCTTTATTTTTGTATTGTATGTATTTATGCGCCATCTACACAGGAGACCCTTGTAAAATCTCGAAAATTAACCCTAAAAGGACGGTGAAATCGTCCACACGGCATCCCAACTTCATTTTTATTTTATTTCTACGGATTTCATTTGGGTGCCCCGACAGTTCATTAGCGCTGCTATAAGGCTCGCCACGGGGGGGCGCCCGTTCCTCCCGGCGAAACCGCAGCCAACTGGATCCGTGGGCATAATATGCAGGGTGGTGGCGAGTTGATTTTTGACTGATTCCGCGCTAATTAAAAACACGGGGATGGTGATTGCGGTATAGCGTCGTCGGCGAACAAAGGAAATCTTTTAGTACGGTAGAACATAAGTGGTATTTTTTTTCCGTTTAAAAAAAAAAGAAATACTTTGACAAGCTCGTTTATTTCTTCTTCTTGTTCCTTCTCTGTCTTTTTTTTCTGTTGCTGTTATTGTTGTTCCACCCTTTTAGTTTCGGTTTAATCAGAGAGATTTCTCGAGGATTTGTCAGCGAAACATAAATTTTAAAAACTAATCTACAAGTTTAGATTTATATTTGGCAGTTTGTCTTGTAGACAATGGTTAGAGGATGGTGTTTTTATTTAGGTATTTTCCTGCGCGTCGTACGTCTCGAGATATATTACCGATCTCCTACTGTGTACAATTAAAATTTTCGTTATTTATTGGGAATTCTGATACGAGATCTTTAAGGTATGCGTCGGCTCAATACCTTTGAGGTGGTTGTGGTCTAAATGGGAAATCCTCTATTAGAGATTCAACTTAAAGCATTCTGCTTAATAAGGTTTAACAAAAATCTAGCTAAATATAAGCAGATATATTATAAAGCGATTTGAAAATAAGATTTCTTCTTCGAGAAAATAAAAAAAATAATACAAAAAAGAGGACACTGCCAGAACAAGAAGAACAGCGAGACCAAGAAGGAGGTTAATGTTTTGAATGGCATCTGTTTTCGATGTAAATATATTTCAGCTGTCAACCACCGACATGAACCGAACACGGCCAATAATTATCGGAACTGGTGGGATACAGGAAAACTCGTTTATGCTTTGTCGAAAAAGCGTAAAGTACAGGCCGGAGGACGGACGAAGATGGGCAGGAAGGAAAAGGGAGATGGAACGGTAATGTACTGTATCCGTTCTTTATTTTTTTTTTGTTTGTTCTTCTTTCTGGGTGCGTGCTGAGTTAATTTTATTGAAGTTAAGTGAAAGGTGTACGTGTGAGATTTTATTTAGATTTTGCTGAAAGAAATCTGTGATTATAGTTGACCAACAATCTTTTTTTATTTTGCACAGAAAGTAGTTTCTCTATTTACGTTTGAAATTCAATCATTTATAAGTACATCTTTGGACAAAATTAAGAAGCCACCATTAGTAAAATTCAAAGTAAACACAAAACAAGATAACGAAATTTATTGAACCAAATAAATAAATTCATGTATTTCCTTAGAGTTTAGTTGATTTAAGGGGTATTAAAATTAACAAATCAAAATTAATAGACTAAAATATCAATGGTTTTTTCATGAACTTAAATCCTTATTTTGTAAAAAGTTAACAAAAGTATGTACCATTATTAATAGCGGGCGTGCTTCCTCTTGTAGCAATACACACTGCTATCTTGGTACACAAATACTCGACGTGATGCCAATAATCTACATTCATTGAGTGAATTTTCACAGACACAAAGAAATCTGCCATTATTATGGTAAAATAATATTTGCAATCTTTAATTAAGTAATAACAAGATTCATTAGTGAAATTATAACAAATCATTGTACATTAATCCATAGATATTATTTGGTATGGTAACCAGGGGCGGCTCCTATTAAGGAGTTACCGGGCCATGGCCCCACCATTACAAATTACAAATTCATCATTTTTATTATTTTATATATTATCACACACATTTAGATACAGAACGAACATTGCGATTCCCATGATTTGATGCGACCAAACGTGCTTTGTAGTAGAGTAAGGCATTTGATTCCGTTAAACATGATATCCTCCTAGGCAAATTACAGTATCACGGAGTAAAGGAGGAATAGCTTTATAATTATTAAGATTCTACCTAATTGATCGTGTTGAGTTGACAGAATTTAAGGGTTTACAGTCTCAGCCAAAAAAGGTGAAGTGTGGGGTACCACAAGGTTCTATTTTAGATCCCCTGCTTTTCATAGTATATATTAACGACCTTCCTGTCAATATTAAGAGAGCTGAGATATGCATATACGCTGACGATACTACATTTATGCTGCGAGATAAGGATCAAGAAACGCTCTGAGGCTGCCAATGACGACGCCGTAAAGTAGTTCTCTGCAAATAAATTGCAAATAAATATAAATAAAACACAAAATCTGGTCTTTACGACAAAACTATCAGCTCACCCAAAAACAGCCAATTTTCTTGGGATTGTTGTAGACGAGCATTTAAAGTGGCACCAACACATTGGTAATTTGGCAAAACGACTTCATCTGCTCTGTTCGCCATAAGAAGGTTAAAACATATTGCAACACATGAAGCAGCGAAAGCGGCATATTTTGCCATTTTTCACTCCCACATGAGCTACGGCTTACTCATCTGGGGGACGTCTGCAGAAGTGCACAGAATTTTTATGCTGCAGAAGAGAGCCATCCGATACCTATGTGGTCTAAAATTTACTGACAGCTGTAAAACACATTTCGCTAAAGAAAATATACTTACTTTACCATCTGCGTACATCTTGGCTGCTGTCACGCACGTCCACCTAAATAAACATAACCTCACACAAAATGGGGATTCCCATAATTATTCAACTCGCTTGCGGAATGAGTTACGAGCACCGTATTATAGTTATTTATGCAGACAAGCGGCGAATTGAGGCCACGTCTAGATTGGCCCCGATTTCAGACGTTTGTAGGTATCTGTGCGGGAAAGGTCGATATAGAACTACATTCATCGATTTTGAACAGGCGTACGACTCGATAAGCAGATCAAAAATCTACGAAGCCATGATGAAACTACAAATCCCGAATAAATTAATAAGATTGGTAAAGACGACAATAGAAAAGGGCATAAGTAGAGTAAAAGTAAATAATGCAGTTTCGGAACCCATTCAAACAACGGTAGGATTGAGGCAAGGGAGCCCATTGTCAACAACATTATTCAATATGCTTTTACAGATGTTGATCCGAAAGAGTCAAATAAATACAACGGGAACTATATCGAACAAAAGCCATCAGTGTCTGACGTACGCGGATGATGTCACTATCTTGGCAATAACAAGAAAAGAAATTCAAAAAGTTACAAGAAGACTGGAGTGGGTAGCAAGTAAAGCAGGAGTAAGAATAAATGGAAGCAAGACTAAATATATGCGTATGCGAAAATCCAGTGGAAAAGGGAATGAAAAAGATCTGGAAATTGCTTTAGAAGGAGAGACGGCGATGCGAATTGAGAAAGTTGGAAGTATAACGTACTTGGGTGCTTCTGAGATGTCGGCTAGGATAGTGAAGGGTGATCGTTGCGCGGGTGGTATGAATAAGATACTTAAATCTAAAAATATCTCGAATAAAGCTAAGATAAGAATATACAAAACTATTCTAAGAGCGAGTGTTTGTTACGGGTGCAAGGTATGGGTGCTGAATAAAAGAGAGTCCGAAAAATTGGAGTTGTGGGAGTGAAAGATGCTGCGAAAAGTGTTTGGTGGAAAAAAGGTTAACGGCAAGTGGGAAAGAAGAACTAATGAAGAGGTGAAACAACTGTATGAGGAAGCAACAATATCGGATTTCGTGAGGGCCCAGAGGTTGCGTTGATTGGGACAATGAACGGTGAAGAAAGTGTTGACTCTGAAATCGTGCCACAGTAGAAAACAGGGCCGTCCCAGAGTGAGATGGTTGCAAGCGGTAGTAAGCGATTTGAGAAGCAAGGGTGTATATGATCGGAGAGCGAAAGCAAAGGATCGCAGCGAATGGAAAAAAAATTGTACAGCGATTGGCCTGAGAGCCTGTTAAAGCTATATAGATATATAAGCGTGTGAGTCAGACGCAGACGGCCGTCGAAGATCGACTATTGAAAGTATAAACATATGTAGAGGACAGTAGCATACGGACTTCGGTTTAAACACTTCCCCGTAATTAAAAATGTATTTAAGCATATTTAATATTTATTAATTATAGTAATAAAGTGTAGTATTATTCTAGCATGACATAGCAAATTAATAACTATAGTATTTGAAATGAAAATGAACTACCATTCATATACATCTTAGGGTAAAAATTATCTTAGCCTTGATTCCACATGAGCACAATAGATAGAGACTAATTGATCAGCATTCAAGACAGTTCTTAAATTAATGAATATACAGGGTGAGTTTTTTATCTTGAGACAACGGAATATCTCGAAAATTCAGTGAGCCCCCTACATTATAACAAATCTTATTAAGATCTTTTTTTGATTTGATGCAGTGTTTTAGAGATATTGCATTGTCTCAAAATAAAAAACTTATCCAGTATAATAAGTTAAGAAACTAAGTTTACTAAAAAAAATTTTCACATTGTGATTTCCAACATAAGTATTGATCAAAATATATCCAAATATATAAAAACTTACACTCTTTCTTTGATTCCAATACCCCACCCTCAATGGCCACACTAACCGGCTCAACGGCACTCTACAAAAATGCAAATTGTGCTGGTTGAAATAGGCTACAGTATCTGTGATATTTAGCATCAACGCACTTGTCGTCACATTTAAAAGGCACAATCAAAGTAAAATCATCCGCGTAAAATAGATAAGATGTTGTGTTAAGATAAAGGTCAAGATCATTAACATAAAGAATAAACAGAATGGGATCCGTGATAGAACCCTGCGGAATACCCTATTTTTAGTTGTTAGACGCAGATACAACCAATAATTTGTAATTAATAGTTGCAATTGGTATTGATTTTTCCCAAAAACGGATACAAACTTATGCAACCCTGCTATCAATGTAGACTGTGAACCACTAATTATTTGTTAAAGCGATGATTCATTAACATTAACAATCCACGAAACAAGCGAACAATTCTTCTTTTGTTTCAAAATTTACCTAGAACAAATACTTCTTTGGCAAATTGACAGCATGTTTACAATCCGTAATTGTGGTACTCAGTCTGAATATAATCCCTATACATGTAAGAGATATATGCTTGTTGTTTTGCAAAATCGGAAATGCTTTCATGTAAGCCGACGCAGACATTGAGTCATAGATATATATGTACTTGCCAATAGGCTCATATCTTTGGACATTAACACGTTACTAGGTTCTTTCTTTAACATCTAAACGTGGGAATGTGCATTTGTTAGAAGAATTTAAAGATTCCGTTCCGAGTTCGTCATCCCTATTTAATATTTGGGTAATTATTCTTTTATTTCTGTCTGCCCAACCTCACACTTAATATTGAATAGAATACACAGACAACTTTTAATTTGGTTGAAAAACAAACCGGATTATAATACGAAAAAAAAAAGATTATGTACGGTGATATAAAAAAAATATTTATGATAAACACATTTGAGGAACGTGATTATTGTTGTGACTCTGGTAGCTTTCCCACCGATTTTCTATCATTTCTACGGACGTAAAGATGATCTTTTATAACTCCAAAGGTAACCTATTCCTATTAAGGCCTGAATTTTAATAACGAGAACACAAGAGCGCACGGACATTGTTAGCGTCAGCGGTGCACTAACTGTTGTAAATTATAGTCAGTTTTTATACGATTCGGGTGAAGCTGTAGTCTACTTACAATGGGGTGGCGGTATAATTTAAGAATCACTTTTAAAGATGTTGATGTGGTCTGCATCGGGTTTAATTTCGTTTTTATATTATCAACTGGCGTCTGTTGTCTTCGTTTCTATTCTTTTCTTTTTGTCGTTTGTGTCTTTATCTGTAATATACAGGGAGTTAGTTAAGCGTCTGTAAAATTTATGCATTTATCAATCATTTATATATATTGTCATGGTTTAATAAACTGATATTATTTAATTGTATCATAACTAGCTAACCTCCGTGAGAGACGGACGTGTCACGAATTATTTTATAAAATTTAACGGCTATTTTGATAAAATCCTATTTATTCCAAATTCCAATCTAAAAATGATGGTTAATTGTTCAACAAAGTTAATCATATTAATTTTACTTACTACTACTTTACACTTCTTGAAAAAATGTTTGGTTACGGCATGAGAGGGTCATTCACAAATGGTTCTCCTCGTATCTTGATGATTGACAGCAAGTAGTGGAGATAGCCGGTGCAATATCCTCTCCGTTGCAGGTTTGTATGGGTGTACCCCAGGGATCGATTCTTGGCCCTTTGCTTTTTTAATTTTTATTAATGATCTGCCAAACGTATATGATAGTGGTAGTTTAGTGCTATTTACTGACGATGCTTCTTATTTTTGTGCAAAGAACAACATTGCGGATACGTTGAATTTAGCCAGCATTATGTTGGCTAGGTTCACCACTTGGTTCTCAGCAAATAAGCCATGTTTGAATCAAGATAAAACTGTTTTTATTAACTTCACACCGAAAACTAAATATACCAATAGTAGCTATCTATTAAGAGTCAACTCACATATCTCTTTATGCCATAAAATTATAAATTAAGTTTTATTTTATTTTAATCTAGTTTTTTTATATACAATTTTTTACTATTAAGTATTTTACAATTATATTATAGTTTTACTTATATTTTATATTTTTGTATTGTACACGACACTGTCTTATATCATATTCATGATCAAAGGGGACGAAATATATTATTATTATTATTATTATTATTATTATTTATTTTAATACGTTCGAGAAATTTGTTTGGTTAGAAATTTTATATAATCGCCGACCAGTTTGCGACCACTGACGGAAAACTTTTATAAAGTGGCAATTCTAATTTTACTAGTTAATATGTATTCACGACACAAACCGAATTCCTAGTAATTTTTACCATCAAATGTTGCACATACTGATTTAACCGTCTTTTGAGCATAGAATCACAGTATAGGGAGTATCAGTAGAGTCACTCACCGCTATTACCGTTTTCTGGACGCCATTATTTTGCATATGATTAGTTGACAGACTTGTCAATACTTGTCATTTACGGCTACAAATTTAAAACTTGTGTATAAATTATACCAAAAATTCCATTTCGTGTGTTCTTTTAGCCCGTTTAAGATATTTGTATACTATTTTGATATTTTATTAGTTAAGTTAGCACTTTCTTGGTCAATTTTTGCTATCGTTGACCATGTCTATCAAAAATTGTAAAAATAGCTATTATGAATTCACAGATTTACATTTTTTTAGATATTCAAATGTTGCATATATTTCGGTAAATATTTCACTCACATACAAGCTCCTTAGAAGCTTTAACAAATATTATTCAACAATCTAGAGCTAGGTACTAGCTGCTAACCGCACTGACATAAATCAGCACAATCTACAAAATTATAGAATTTAACAATGTTCAATTTCGAAATGCATGTTTAGAAATGACTTGCGGATCCTTTTGCCATCTGCTAATTGCGTTTTGCATGAATGTTCTACCAAAACAGCTTTCAATATGACTATCTTATAATTAACAATTTTTTTTTTTTTTTTTGATTTCGTATTATAGTTTTTATATACTTTGTTGCCGTTGGATTGCGATCGTTTCATTTATGGATTTTATTTAAAGATTTTTATTTCATTAAATTAAGAAATTAGACCTGCAACGCCTCTAGCAATGAAGTTTCGAACTCCTTGCTCGTCACAAGCATCTTAACGTGATAGCAAAATTTTGTCGCGCGAGAAACTTCTGTATCGAGTGCATTTTGTTCGTTTTAAACTGGGACTAGCAGGAGATTTGTGTCCTTTGCATCGATTTCCTGAAAGGGTTTTTAAACAGCAGCGTCGAGCCGGCATTTCCATTTTGTTAATACGTATCTTAGGTCACTGTAAGCGGCTTGTTGTTGTCAATTTTATCAGTTTAATAATCTGATCTATCTAGGGCCTAAAACTGTTAAATTTTAACACTTTTTTGACTAATTTAATAGTCGAGAGGTTCACATGTTCGTGTTATTTTGTCGAGAACTATAGAGTTTAAAATTGACGAACAAAGATAGTCAGTATTGCCTAATGCTAAGGGGTTTATTGTCGCAACTAACACGTGGATTATGATATATTCTAGTCACATTTTATTTGATTTAGACTAGACAACTTTACTAGTGCTTAACTAATGAATGCGATCTATTGGGTGATTTAACACCATTTTCTAAACCAACGTTCTTCTAATATGCACTACCTTTCTAGTGCTATAATATCTCTCTTAAGACGTTTTCTCAATATAAATATGCAAAACACTCATTCACAAGTTTTGGTTTCAACTAAACGTACTAATTTTTAAAATGATTTTTTGAGAACCAATTATAAAAATTAAGTGAATGTTTTATGCTATTTGATTCAAATCTGAATAATTAACGTAAAATAGTTGTTCCAATACATCTTTTAAGATGTTGAATTTTTTTCTGCCCCTGGAATTAACGTTAATAACATCGAGGTTTACACCCTTTGGCAAAGTCAGTCACATTGGTGGTTTTGTTTGGATATGTTTAATACGAGAGATCAAACACGAAAACAGATACACGTTGCAATGGCAGGTGGTGTGTATAATGCCATACTGTATTAGAATAGGCGGGGTTTCTATTTCTATTCCGAGGGACAAATTCTGATTGTTTGATGCCCTTCTGATTCTAGGAGAAAATATAATTCCTATATTAAATAGGAGAATTCACACCAAATTCTAGTACTTTCTGTTCTACTAAAACAGCGTGTAAGTAATTCGTCTGGCCAAGTTTGTAAAAATCACCACTAAAATATTTGACTAGCGCAAAAATTAAACCCAAC